>VDFB02049217.1:84396963-84630593 GCA_007258455.2 Sequoia sempervirens | reverse complement strand
GCTAATTTAAAAATCTAAAACAAAAATCTAACTAAAAGCTAATTTAAAAATCTAAATTAAAGAATTTAATTCTAAACTAAAAAATCTAAAATTTAATTTAAAATCTAAATTAAATTAGAAAAAGTTAAATTTGAACTAACTTAGGAAGATTAAAAATCTTAAATCTAAATTTACATCTAATTCTAAATTAATTTAAATGAAATTAATCTAAACTAATAAAACTAAAGCTAATGAAAACTAAAGTTAATGAAAATGACGTTTCCAAATGCAAATGTGTCGCGATAGGGCGTTTGCGTCTCAGAATGTTGTGATTGCGTCATTCTGTACCTATACATGCAAAAAAAACCGAACAACTCCGTACGAAAACTGCAAAAACGAATGTCAGGTTCACCAATGTAACGATGCAATTTTATGAGGTTAGTTGATTAGAGCATTAAACATAAAATACAACATTAACTATGAAGCACAAAGGAAGACAATTAAATAAAATAAAAATGATTATACCAAATCGCCTTTGAAGCCTCCATGAATTGCCTCCATAGCCCTTCTAACTTGTTGGAAATGTAATTATTTCCCGCAAATCGAGTGTGTGAGCAATCTTTGACTATGACAATGTCCTAAACAAGCTTTGAAGGATTTGAAAATGACAAATCATGACTATTCCTAAGACTCAAAGATTATGCCAGAATGAAATATCAAGAAACCGTGTCCCTCAAAATGTGAGCAAAATTGGCATTTTATAGAAAATGTAATTTTGGACGGACGACCAAGATTAAAAGTTGACTGAAGCTTAAAATCAGAGGTCAAGATTGTGTGTGAAAATCCCTAATTAGGGTTAGGGAAAAATCATTAAATGAGAGGTCAAGATGTCATTTGAGAAAATCAAATTGGCGATCGAGAATAAATGTGATAATTAGTCAAAAAGATAAAGATTTTCGAAAATCAAGAAGATAAAGATTGCTTGATTTGTAAGATTCAACAAATCAAGAGGATAAATGTTGAACTGAAAAGTAGATTTGGAAAATCAAGAATTTTCTCAATTACTTGATTTTTGGAAGAAGATTTACCATTTTGAATTAAATTAATTCAAAATATGGATTTTGTGTGAAGTAAAATAATCGATTTTCAAGATTATTTACTAAAATGAAGTGATAGTTAATAAAATGAGACCATTTTAAATAATTTCATTTATTTAAAATGAGAGAAATGTTAAATTATGTAATTAAATAATTAAACACAATTATTTAATTTAGAGGATTATGACCAATATATAAATAAATTAATAAATTCACTTAATTATGAGAATTAGTGACATATTAAATAAATAAATAAAATTTATTTATTTAATAATCGAGAAGACATAAATGAATAAAGGTAATTAATAAATTAAGAAATTTATTTAATTGTAAGAGGACAATAGACCCTTAGTGACGTATTGAATAAATAAATAAAATTTATTTATTTAATAATCATGAAGAATAAAAGAGATATGAATTAATTAAATAAATTATAAATTATTTAATTAATAATAGGAAGTGGACCAAGACATAATTAAATGTCATAATTATGCTAGGACGAAAGTGGTAAAATTAGGCTTGCAGACCTAGGTCATTTTTAAGTGTCTACAGGCATCATAGTTGTCTTTCCATCTAACAAATCAAAAGGAGTGAAGCTCGTGGTTGTCTTCTAGGTTGTCTTATAGGCCCAAACAACTTCTGGTTCCTTGTTTTCCCAATCCTTCCTATGGATGGCCACTGTTTTGGTCAGAATGGCTTCAATTTCCCTATTAGTCACCTCAACTTGGCCATTGGCCTGAGGGTGATAAGGAGTAGACTTCCTATGCCTTATGTTGTACTCATTGACCAATGTTGTAACAAGGGTTGATGTGAATTGAGCCCCTTGATCAATCACTATCTCTCTGGGAACCCCATATAGTGTGAAACTTTCCTCATAAAGAAATTTTGCAACCTTATTATCTCTTGCATGTGTCATGACCTTAAATTCTACCCACTTGGTCACATAATTAGTGCATACTAAGATATAAGATTTACCATTTGATGGAGGATCAATGGGTCCTACAAAATCCAATCCCCATTTGTCAAATGGAGTAATTGTTGGTGTAATTAATTATTAATTACACTTTGCATAAGTTTACTTAGGCATATTTAATTCCTAAGTTATACGTTCTTATCTTTATCTTATTGAACTATCTTTTTGCTCAAGATAAGATTAGGGTTATGCATCTTTGCTTTTATAAAGCAAATCATATCTTGTAATTATTAATTCCTGAATAATATTATGTTGCACATCCTTTTGCAACCTCTCTGCTTTTTATGTTTTTCTCTTCTGTGGAAGGATATTCTGGTTTGCAAATCTGATCTTGGTTTCTAACATGATATCAGAGCCTTTATTTGCAGCCCCTTCTCAGATTTTTTGAGAAAATCATTGTAGGGTTCGTTCAGGATTCCTCGAGGGTATCATGCCTTGAGTTCATCTATGAGGTGTTTTGGATTAGATCGGGCTTCACCATTGGATTCAGAGCACTGGAAAAAGTTAGGATTGGCTTTTTTTTTGGTAGATTTTAGCCATCATTTGCCAGATCTATGAGGGTTTCAGACTAAGAGATTTTTTGCAAGTTTTGGAGGTAGCCAATTTTTTGGAGTAGTTTGAGTAGAAATAGAGGCCACCATCGCATTTGCAGTGGCCAAAAACCCTAAGATCACCTTTCGTTTCATTAATTTTGGTGAAATTTGTTTTTGAGGCAAAATTGCCTAGTCGTATGGCCTCCCAAAGACACTCCCTCGAGGTACATGAAAATTAAAAATTCGAAAGATGTGTTCTTTTCGCTTTTCTGCCTCTAGTATTGCAAAATCTTCATCGGGCGGCCACCACCACCGGCCGCCACCGGTTCCCACTCACCGCCAGTTTCTAATCGCCGGGCTATTTAGCCCCCGCAGTGTCGAAGTAATGTGTCACTTCGGCCATAGGAGGACTCCGAGGCTCTCCGCTAGCCCCTCGAGGGCTTCAACACAAATATCGCCGGCCATGGGACCGGGCTTGCGCGCCCAGCCCCCCACTGGCCAAGCCAACCCCAAAGACAGTCATATCAAGACCATGGGCTCAGCACTCCAAACCACACAATCACCCGCGTAATATTCCGGGTAGATCATCATAATATATCGACACTCGAAAAAAATTCGCATGTGGGTATTTTCCTCGACTACTTCCAAGCCATCAATTTTTTTCCCATAAAGTGCTGACATCATCATGACGTCATCGGCCATATGACCCTCTTTGCCTCCTCCTAACCCTAGTTTGCCTTCAAGGAGCAGGTTTTTTCTTTTGGTCATAACTTGGGCATAAGTGAATGCACCCCAAATGAGATAATGCCCGAAAGCTAGTTCCTGTTAACTTCCAGCAGCCTTTATTTTCAAAGATTTTCTTTTGGTGTTGTTTTTCTGTTTGAAGTCATATATTCATTTTGGGCTTCCGAGCTCATAGCTTTTTGCCACGACCTCCAATTTTCGTATTCTTTGCAATGTTGGAAAGGTATTGAGGAGCTCTATTTTTCTGTCCATGTAATTTTTTTTGTATCTATCCCAAGTTTATCATTATTCCAGATTTGTCCTGATGGGTGTTTTGGAGATTACTTGGATGTTTTGGTAGTTGGAAAGGTGAAACTTGAATATTTGTAATTCATTTCAGTACCACATCATCTTATTTGTTGTTTATGCATATTTAGTATGCTCTCCTTTTACAATCGTTGGGTTATTGTAATAAATGAACTAAGATAAAGTTTCATCAGGGGGGTTTCTTGCATAATAAATCTGATTAGAGTGTGCATGCACTTTGATCTCCATATCCATTTTGATTTGATGATAGCTCACATGGGTTATCTGGTTTCTTATTTTCTTTTAGCCACATTTTTGCTATTGCTTGACACATATCAAATTCATCCATTCACACTTTAGTTGAGAGATTATGTTTCTTGATCTGCATTGGTTTAGATCCTTCTCAGTTTGAGGGCCATGTTTTTATAGTTAATGTTCCAGATTCTTTTTGGTACTCCTTCCCATGGAAGAGTTTTAGTCACAGTTTGGCATCAACATCGAGATACACAGCTTCCATATTTTGTCATCACCTCATCTACTGTTGCTTCACAAATTCTAGGGTTGATCTAGTATGTGAGTTTCCAATGTTCCTTGGCATCCGATTTGTTGTTGCATTTGTGATTCCGATATGGTATTTTGCAAATAGAAGTATCTTTCCTTGCCGGATTTGGGGTTCCAGTTTTGCTTCATCAGAGTTCTTCCAGTGATTCTTCATAGCAGTTCATCTCATTGAGGGAGGGTTTTTCTCATTGGGTTTTCTCTCTCTTTGCATTTGTACATGGGTACTTGATCAGGACTTTGTTGTCGAGACCCATCTCACATCATTTGCATAATAATTTGCTTCTCCCTAAGTTGCACTTATGGGGGGTTGGTGTGATTAATTATTAATTATACTTTGCATAAGTTTACATAGGCATATTTAATTCCTAAGTTATAGTTTCTTATCTTTATCTTATTGAGCTATCTTTTTGCTCAAGATAAGATTAGGGTTATGCATCTTTGCTTTTATAAAGAAAATCATATCTTATAATTATTAATTCCTAAATAATATTATGTTGCACATCCTTTTGCAACCTCTCTTCTTTTTCTATTTCTCTCTTCTATGGAAGGATATTCTGGTTTAAAAATCTGATCTTGGTTTCTAACAGTAATGACTACATGGGGGTAAAGGGGCATCTTATCATATTTGGTTGGCCAACACATCCTCTGGCATCATTCACACTTCCTTGTATATTTCCCTGCATCCTTGTGGAGTGTGGGCCAGTAATATCATGTGTTCAAAATCTTCATTGTTGTCCTCTTGTCTGAAAAATTCCCTCAACAGGGTTCATTGTGACATGCATGCAAAATATCATATGTCTAATCTTCCCTCACACATCTCCCCATGGAATGGTTTGGTCTAATGTAGAAAAAACATCTAGAAATTCATGAAAAAGGAAACTATTTTTCAATGAGCACCTTTTTCTCTTTTGGAGAGAAATGAGGAGGAACTCTCTCTGTGACCAAATAGTTAGCTATGTTAGTATACCAGGGTATTTGCACACTGATGGAAAATAAGTGTTCATCAGGGAAAGAGTCATCAATGACTTGATTTTCCTCTGATGTAGTCAACCTTGAAAGAAAGTCTGAAACAACATTGGCCTTCCCTAGTTTATCAACAATGTTTATGTCAAATTCCTACATCACCAATAACTATCTTTCTATCCTACCTAATATCAGGGGTTTATTCAAGAGGTACCTAATGGCTGCATGGTTAGTGTGCACAAATATATGATAGCCTATTATCTAGTTCCTAAATTTGTTAAGGGCATAAACAACTGCTGACATTTTTTTTTATCACTATATAGTTGAATTCAGCTTCCTACAAATTTTTGTTGACAAAATAAATAACATAGTCTAATGCATTTGTATGAATTTGAAAATGAATCTCCTAATTAGGACCTTTGAGTATAGGAGCATGAGTTAAAGTTGCTTTCAAGTCATAAAATTCCTTGTCATAGTCTTTTGTCTATTGAAATTCAACATATTTGGCTAGAAGTGTACAATGGTGCTGCCATTTTGTTGAAGTATTTGATGAAATGCCTATAATAACCTACATGTCCTAAGAAACTCCTAACATCTCTTTTTTTTGTAGGTATAGGCAGATTGGTGATCACCTCAATCTTTACAGGATCTACTTGAATTCCTTTGTGAGAGATGTAGTGGCCAAGGACTACACCTTCCTGCATCATCATGAAACACTTTTCACTGTTTAAAGATAGATTATTTTCTTCACATCTCTTTAAGACTCTCCTAATATTTTCCAGTGCTTCATTGAAATCAGTACCATAGGTAGTAAAATCATCCCTATAAATTTTCACGCAATCATGAGAGATGTCTAAAAATATGCTAATGGTTACCCTCTGAAAAGTTACAGGTGTATTGCATGAGCCAAATTGAAGTATTGAGTAGGAATATTTCCCTCATGGACAGGTAAAGGTAGTCTTATCCTGGTCCTCAGGTGCAATTTGGATCTCGTTATAACCATTGAATCCATCTAGAAAAGAGAAGTATTGCTTTCTTGCAAGTGAATCTAGAACTTGGTATATGAAAGGACTTGGAGTAAATGGTTCTTTTTGGTGGCAGCATTGAGTTCCCTATAATCAACATAAAATCACCACTTCCCTCCCTTTTTGGGCACAATCACCAATGGAGACACCCACTAGCTATCTGAAATGGGGTAGATGAATCCTATATCCAACAATTTCTGCAGTTCTCCTTTTACAATTTATCTCAATGCAGAGTTAATTCTTCTTTGTGGATGCCTCACTAGTGCGCAATAATCTTTGATGTAAATCCTATGAGTGAAAAGCTTAGGGTCCAATCCCTTCATATCATGATAATCCCACACAAATGCATGTCGGTGGGTCCTCAGTAAGTTTGTCAATGACAACTATTGTTCTTCACTTAGTTTGTTGTTAATATTTAGATATTTTCCTTTTGAAACTTGTACTTGTGTAGTCATTTATACCATAGTTGCTTCACTAATTCTTGGTACCTTGAGTTCATGTGGAAGCAATATATGAGACATACTTTTTGCTACAAGAATTTATACTGTAGGAAGATCGGGAAGAAGTGTCTTTACTGGATCAATAGAATCAAATGCATGAGAGGATAAGTCTTCCTACACCTCAAAATGGTTTTGAATTATGTTAGACAATACTTCATCTTCATATTGAAGTTGCATGAAAGAAATCCTACCTAACATCATAAGTTGTACCACATAATTGAATTCCTCAACCTCTTCACTAACATGTGGCCATATTGGGTTATCTATATCATGGGATGGCTAAGAAGGAGGGTAGATAACAAGCTTTTTGGTGGTCTTTCCATCAGAAATGGTCATGTCTCATGTCCAACATCCAATATAGGTATTTGTTGTTGCTAACCATGGCCTTCCTAGAATAATGGGGTACCTACCTAGTGTAGATTTAGGAGAAAGAATCATGAAATTTGTTGGATACTCCCAAGAGTCTAGAGTTACCACAAGATACTCTACTATACCATCAGGTTTAACAATGGAACTTTCAACAAGCTATAGGATAGTAGGAGTAGGTCTCATGCTTGCAACATTTAGTTGTTGTAGGATATTCTTGGTCATTACATTTATTGTTGCTCCCAAATCAATCAAATCATTCTTTATTTGGATCCCATTGATAACAACTCCTACCATAGGACTCCCTAGGTCATTATATTTTGGAATAGTCACTTTCCCAAGCATGATGTCAACCAGCTATTCGACCACACGAACCATACTGAGGTCTTTCTTCTTCCTGTATGGCTTCTCATTGCATGCTTAATTGCTTTTCCATATATAGGAACATATTTTATGGCCTAAAATAGAGGTATTTGGACACATATATACTTCAAATAATCTAAAATTTCAAAGGTTGGTTCCTCCTTCTCTTCCTTTTGTTTCACAATTTCCAACCTCTAGGGAAATGGTGGTTCTTGTTTAGTCTATTTGATTGGGATTGGTTCAATATTTTTAGGTACACCTAGCTGAATGGGGGAATTCAAAGGATTCTATTCTTCCAAAGGAAGCTCAGTGATAATGGGTGTGGAAGGAGCTGACAAAGTAGTTCCTGGATGCAAGTGGATGTCACTTACACTCACAACATATGCATGGAATTTATTTGGATTAGAAGAGTATACTAGTTGTTGTTGTGGTTTGTTATTTGGGTTAGGTGTGGGCTGAACTGGTAGTTGAGTAGGTTTAGGTTTAGTTGAACTTGAACTAGTAGGAGGAGACATTATAGCAAGTTGTTGGAGCTAAGAAGGTGGTTGCATGTAACTAGTTTTCTAGTTTAGCCATTGCTATCCTCCCCTCCATTGAGATGTTTACTGCCAATTTCCTAGGGTTGGCTAACAATTTCCTTGAAATTTCTACCAATTCCCCTAAGGTTGCTTCCACATGGGTGGAGATTTTTGGTGATTGGGATAGGAATTTGGAGGGTTATTCCAAGGTTGTGGTGGATATCATCCATAATTGGATGGATATGGGGGCTGCCACTAGTTATTAGATGAATAAGAATTGAAATATGGCCCAACAAAAGATAGTGGATTTGGTGGCATACCTTTTCTTGGAGCCCATGGCATCATTTGTTCAATGTAGTAGACTTGGTAATCTTCACCCTAGATTGGATTAAACTCAAGTGGAATTTTCTTACTGTCAATATTAGCTACCATCTTGCATCTACAGTCCTTCTTTTGTCTACAATGAGGGCAATATTTTTCCAACATTGCCTATGCCTCCTCTTGTTTCTTCTTGGCCTAAAGTGTATCCAGTTGAGTAGCCAGATTGTTTATTATGTCTTTCTTGAAGTTTTCCAGCAAATGATTAATCTCCATCCTTGAAACTCCACTGGTAGATGACTTACCCATAGAGGATTGGTAAGCTCTCCCTTTCTTTGAAGCTTCCCTAGAATAGTTTTGACATATCTTTGTGATATCCACCCAAGGAACTTGGGTGATATCTCCTCCTCCCATTAGGTCCAAGGCATCAATACAAATTTCATTAATTCCTCTTAGGAAAAATAGGTTTTGTGATTCTTCTTTAAGTGTATGGTGTGGAGATTTCTCTAGGGAAAAAAAAACCTTGAAATGTAATCCTTCAGGCTCTCATCTTCCTTTTGTTGCATCTTAAAAATGTCATCTCCCCTGATGTCACTACCCCTACAATATTCCTTGTACTTCTCATGGAACTTTGTCTTCATTTCCTCCCAAGTCTCCATAGTATTTCTGCTTAGGCTCATAAACCATCTTAATGCAACTTCTTTCAAGGTGGCAGGGAATAGCTTAAGCCTATGGGCATTAATGGTACAGTCATAACTCTTGCAGAGTATATCAAACTCAAACAAGAAAGTATCAAGATCGTCTATGACAAGCCCATAGAACTTAGGAAGGACTGAAGTAGGGATATTTTTGAGGTTGTCAACTTCATTCTAATGAGCAATAGGGAAAGCAAAAGCTGGTTGGTTAGGTTTGTTTCTATTTGAATCACCCATGCTTTCCTGATGTAGTTCCAAAGCAAAGGGATTCTCAATCTAATTTTGGTCTTCAGAGGAAATTTTAGAACTGGATAGATTAGGAAATGCATTAGAAAAGTGGTGTGGATCTTCCTCTTCTTCATTTCTTGAAAAATTCTAATGCTCAACTAGATAGAATGGATCAGGGTTATTAGGAACCATGAGCATCTCTCCTCCTCCCTCTATGCATATGGTATCAACTCAATATTAGCCAACTCACATAAAGAATTGGAAAAAGAATAGTGGATCATTACTTTCCTAGATGATGGGTATACTAAGAAAAAACTTTCAGAAATACTACAGCAAGAAAATTATGAATGACTCTAAAGAACTCCCTAGTTTGACACCATCCTCGGAAACAATGCCAAAAATATTGGCCTCCCATAATGATTTACCAACTAATCCCTTATAGTTCTGATTCAAATATTAGACATCTAATTTGAATAGCTATCCCGACCATCATGAAGGTGCATTTAACTTGTCAACCTAGGGATGTAGACTTGAAATGGGTCAGTACGGTATGTGCACTAGGAATCCAAAGTAGCCATATTCATCCTACAGCTAAGAAAGACATAATGCTAAAATTAAAGTGCTTAGAAAGAAGTAATATAAGTGTTGAGTATCAACCAAAAACTATAATAATGTGAAATGCATGACAAAAATGAAAATTTGAGCAAACAAACAAGAAAATACTATGTCTGCTTTGGCTGCGGGAATAGTCACATAATAGAATTCTAGTGGTTGTAGGAACAGATAGTTCCAGATTCTTAAGTAATTGTTGAACAAAAAATAATAGTTAAACTAAAGGATGGAATGCTCACCAAGTGGGACCCCTTGGATGAGTATCCCTTAAAACATGTGAACTCAAATGCACGAACTTATAACTTTATTTTATTCATTGGAAAGAATGAGTACAATCGAGCAACATAACTATATTACTGAAAAACTAAGAATGTAAGTACACCATCAGATTAAGCAACCTTTTGAGAAAGAGCATTTGAGTCTTATTTATAGAAAGAAAAAATACTAACTAACTACCTAGCAAGGTTGTTAACTCCAATAGATTAGGAGGATGCCACTTTAGGGAAAGCATAAAAAGTGGAAATGAGGTTATGCATGCATGGATTCTAGTCAAGCATGTTTTCCTTAACACAGATCTACCACAACAGTAACTCCTATATTCACTCAACAAACAATTAAGACCATTTACAAGGCAATTACAATTCTTTGATTTAAACTAGGAATTTCCCTCTTGTTGAGAGTCTTTCCTCCATTGAACTTTGAACTATCACCTTGTTGACCTTCATGGCGAATGACCAGTTGGAAAAATCTTCCTCAATTTTGTAGGCTTCTAATCATATCTTCATAACAATATTAGTATGCACAACAATTGCATATTTGTAACTATCTTAAAGTAACATTCATTAATCCACATGTAAAATTAACATAGATAGGTCATATACATGTCAATTTCATTAAAGAAATAAGCTTATGCCCAATGTCTATGGCTTTGAGGAAATATCATAAAAAGGTCAACATCCAAGTATCAAAGTCTATGACAACTACAATAAAATGGATAATAAACTCTATCAAAATTGAGTCATAAACTGGACTTATCACCTCCCAAACACAACAATCAATCAAATGTTAGGGTTAGTTAAATTGAAAAATTAAAAGAAAGCTTGCAAATTGAATGAGGTTAGAAAACAAAACAATAGCAGATTTGTTTAGGATAGTAGCAGATTTTCTATCTGGAACAATAGCAGCCAAGTTAGACGATAGTGGTCAAGAAAAGTACAACCATGGACCTGTTAAAGACAATAGTGACCCTATCAAAGTCAACTTTGTTAGGAACTTGCAAATGAAAAATAAACAATAGTAGTTAGAATATCAATAGTGTGCCTGTTTGGTACAATAGTGATTGAAAAAAATACAACCATGATAAAGCCGTGAAAACAACCATGTGAAAATCCTAGATCTTTTACGTTTCAATTATCAATAGCATGTCCTACAAAAGATATTAGTGTTATGGAACCTGCACTTGCTCACAAAACTTTCCAAAAAGATTAGTGTTAAGGACTTAGGTCCTGTCGGGCATGCCAATTGATGTAAGGGGGGGAAATAGCATAAATAAAATAAAAATGAATCAAACCAAATCAATTCAAACTAAGATTAAGTTCCAAGTTCCCATACTCATCAAATGAGAAATCTAAAATTAAGAATCCAAACAAATAAGAAACTAAGAAACTTAAATGAATCCAAAACAAAACAATTCTAACCATACCATGTCAAAGTTGTATTCATATTGATATTGGATTGTACTTTAATCAACATGAAGCCTCCGTTTGTTATTTGTAAAAGCTTCAAAGTGTGCTAATGGTGATTGGAGATGTGTGTAAAAGCTCTCAAGAATTTGAATGGTAATTCAACATGGCTTCATTGCATAAACTTTATAGATCATTTGACCATTTTTTAGAATGAAGAGGGTTGTTATATAGATTTCATGTTTTGATATGAACGATCGAGATTTCATAGTAAAAGATCACGATCAATGGTTAAGGACCATTGAGAGGAAATAGATTGGAATGATTGGGGGGGATTGAAGAAATCAAGTTGAGTGGTAAGTGGGATTAAGGAATAGATTGAGTGGTTAGTGGGATTGAAGAATAGATGAATTAGTCAACCGATTAGAGTTAGAAATCAGTGGTAATGATTTGCTCAATCACAAAAGGGGTGAGGATAATTAATTATTAATGGAGATAAATGTGAAAGTCATGTTTGAATTTAACAAATAAAGTTGTATTTGTTTGTTGACTATGTTGAATGATGTCAAATAATTAATTTAATTATTCAAGTTTAGGGAGGGGAAAGTGACTTAATTAAATTATTAAATGATAACGATTTAATTGATTTAGGTGAATAAGGTATATTAGCGAAATAATTAAATAAGTGATGTTTATTTAATTAATCGGGAGGAATAAAGTTAGATTAGGTGAGGAAATAGTGAATTAATTAAATAATTAAATATTATTCAATTAATAGAGGAAAATAGGGTTAATGATGTAAATGATGTGAAATGTAATTATAGTAATGATAATGATGTCGATAATGAAAAATGTCATTTAGGATGTGTGATATGTGTTAGGTCATTTTTACATGTCTATAGATTGAATCTTAATTTCCCATGTAGTAATTATTTAACTTGCTCCCTTTTCATATCCCACCAATAAGACATCTTAAGTTTTTAGTTAGATTGTTCTTGATGATGATATATCCTCAATTTCAAATAGGCCTAACCACTATATCTTTAATTTATTAGGTTTTTGAATCTACTATCATATAGCAAGGTAATATCACCAATTTAGAAGAATTTACTTTTGTTATTTCTATCATACCAAGCCTTTTTAACACTTATTTTCTTGACATATATGATTATTTGTTGTCATCAACTTATTATTATCAAGTTTATTCAACTCCACTATTATCTTCTTAATAGATTCATCCTCACTAAATCTCAATGTACTTTTCAATATATAATTTGAGACTATATTACATAATAAGGTTACATCTAGTCCATATACTAGTTAAATAGGCTATAATTTTTTCAATCTTTTGTAAGTAGTTTTGGAAGCCCATAACATAGTATTATTTCTACATTCTAGATTGTGGTGCTTTTATTTAATATTTTGATAAATGCAATGCCTAAAATTTGTTTAAATGTCTTGATATCTCCATTTATGTGGATGATATGGGCTACTTCCATTATGTGATATCCCAAAATTATCTAGTAGCTATGTAGTTGCTTTGTTAACAAAATTCTTACCTTGATTGTTGGTGATGCTTAATGGACAACCAAATCATGTTATGATATTTTAATAAATGAAATGTATGGTAGTTTTAATTATACAATACGTAGTTACCTTCTAACTCTTCCCATCTTGTCAAGTATTCAATGTTATATTTTATAAAGGGAGCATGGGACTTATGTATAGATAGTTCTATTGGTCCAATGAACTATGGCCCATTTTTGAAATGAGGTTTGAGAAAAAATTGCTCACGAGAACATTTAATCTCTTACAGTGGGTCTATCTACTCTTTAATTTCACACTTTTGAACTTACATATTTTCATCTTTGAAAAGAGTTGGCCAATATAGGATATAGCCTATAAAACTTTCCTTCTAGTTCCATCCACTGGGTTGTGTCCTCCAAATATTCCTTCATATGCTTCCCTTGAGCTATCTTCTCTCTCATGATTTAGTACCGTGCTCTTCTATTTATCTCATATTTTCCCACAATATGGATATATCCTTCAATCAAGGCACGTATGGTAAAGAATTTTACATCAGTTTATTTTTCTCTTATTTTACGCTCCCCTCTAGGAATTCTCGTATGGATAATAAATCCATGATCTCCTTCAACTCTAGGGGTACTACACTTATTATAAATATATTAGCACTCTGTAACTCATGGTTTTTATGCCTCTTATCTTATCTTATGCCAATTATTGATAAGTAATTAGGTCCTTGGTTATACCTTATCAGTTTCACCATGATTTTAAATTAAAACTCCTAAAAGAAAAATCAACAATATGCATATTCTTCCGTAAATTACTAATATATTTATTAAATGTTTTGGTGGTCCATGATATATAAATTAAATTAAAGGTATTGACAATGAGTAATGTTTGAATGGCTCATGATCTATAAAAAAAATTGAAAGGTATAAATAGTGGGTAATGTTTGAATGTATGCAACACAAACACCATTGCAAGTGATTTTTTTGAATTAGTAGTATATTTTTTACTAATTGTGCCTATTTTATACTTGAAAATATAGTAATATGATCCTCATTCCCTCTTTTTTGAGCCAAATAATACTCCAATTGCAATATCATATGCATCTACATGAATGGAGAATGATATTTCTAGGGAATATCAATATAGGGGCCTTAGAAACATTTCTATTCAAAGTATCAAAGATCTCTTGACATTTTCTTGTCCATTCAAAAATTTGATTGTTCATTTTCTATCAGATATCCTTAATGGAGTTTGTAATTTTTTGTATAATTTTTGATAAATTTGTAGTGATATCTTGTTTAGACCAAAAAATGTCTTTATTTAAAATAAATACTTTAAAGGTGGGAGATTCAATATTATGACCACCTTTAAGGGGTCTATCATCATACCCTTCTTACACATAGTATGACCTAATAAGGTACCAAAAGGTAGTATAAATGTTATTTTATGGGTACCCTCTACTACTATAATTTCTTTTTTAATTTTGAGGGGTTGAAACAAATATTGGGATTTTTTCACTTTTTGTACTACTAGTTCCTTTTCCCTTTCTTCCACTTGTACCTCCAACTTTTTAGGATAGTCTTTATCATATTTTTTCCCTTAACATAACCTATTTGATACAAAATTTATCTTATCCATCTATTCAATCAACTTTTAGGTACATCACTCCTTTCATGTGGTTGATATTCTCCTTTTCTCTCAATTTTTTTCTTTCATGTGGTTGATATTCTCCTTTTCTCTCAATTTTTTTCTCTAACTTCTTCCATAGGAAATATTATTAATTCCTTCTTTTTCTATAGCACAAGGTTCAATTATCTATCAAGATCAAAGTTATATACATATATACATCTATACATACATAGATATATATGTATGTATGTATGTATGTATGTATGTATGTATATGTATATATATTCCCATGTACCATGGTCCATCTTATATTTTTAACTCTTTTCTCTTGGTTGTTATCCTATATTTTTATAATCGGGATTATGTACAATAAAATAAATGTATATTGATTCTTTTTTCATACTCCCTCAACTCTATCATAATACTCATATGATTTTCCAATTTCATTCTTTAGGTAAGTACTTGGCTTTAATTAAAATTATCAAATCTTTCCATATTGGGATGTTTTTGTTGGCAAAACAAGGACACACAACTGAGATGGAGGGGATGAATCGGTTGTCTCAGAATATTCAAACTTTTCAAACTTAACTTAATCTTAGATCTAATGAATGAACAATAAACCATAAACAATCAACACATCAAAAACACAGAGAACACAAAGATTTTTTTACATGGAAACCTGTTAGGGGAAAAACCATGGTGGATGTTAGTCCACAATATTATACCATGTTAAAAGAATTATATCAACAACCTTGTCAACCAAGAAAAATATAAAACATATTTACAATGTCAGCCCAAATTTACAAATAAATTTTCAATGTGGATTAAACACCATCGGCTAATATTATAATGAGACCCAAAACAATATCCTCAAGTGCACCAATCATTCAATTTTAAACTTCAAGGATCTACAACACGTTACAACCATCATGTCAGCCAAGAACATGAAAACCCGAACACACTGAGAAAAATATTTGACCACGAGCACACCGATCAATGCAATCATACAAAAAGGATATAGAATGATCTAGAAGCACCCACAAACTACAAAAACTAACAAAGAATCATCTGCAACAATATAAATTACCACATAAACTTCAATCAAGAACACTGACAAAACCCACAAAATACTGTCAGAACACAACTATTCATAGCACGATCAAATATTTACGCAGACCTCTGAAACTTCTAGTAGATGATCTAGATACTCTAAAAAATAAACCCTTTCATCCACAACAACTGATCTTCAACATACAAAACAAAACACCTTCATGACCTTCACTGATCCACTAGCAACCTGCAACTCTTCTTTTAACAATTTTTGCAATATCCTCGACATATACAACCTTCAATGCAATAATGTTAATAGTGTTTACATCAATGAAAACCACACATTAGCAACACAACTACAACATCCAATAGTTTTGTTGATAGGTGTACCACCACATTTGATGCAGGAGCATCCATGGTGACTTGCAATCCTGTGTCAACAAAAAGGTTGAATTTTTGAATTGTGTAATTTTGGATTTGTGAAGTGGATTAATTTTTGGATTGGATTACATGTTGAGGATGGCTAAATATTTATCTTCAAATATTTAAATTTTTTGATTAAATTCCTTTGCAACTTTTACAAGTGGACTAGGGTGAAAAAGCAAAAAAAAAAAAGTTTTAAAAATATTTAATTACAAAATATTTAAGAGACAATATGAGGTGTTGGGATTATATATATGGGGCTTTAAAAAAATGAATAATGATTCCTAAATAATAGGGACTATGAAAGTGGGCCCCCAGACCTTTTTGATTTTTTCTTTTTTAAGAGTTAAAAGGAGAGAAAAAAACTGAAAAAGACTCCTATCTTTAGTGGGTTGTTGGAAATGGGTTTTAATTATTTTAATTGTTTTTTTAAGGATTTTGATGTGCAAAAATAGCAAGGGTTTGTCATATTGAAGAGGCACAAATAAAGCATGAGAAATTAATTTCATGACAAGGTGAGAAGAATCTAGAAAACCACTTTTCATGGAAGAATTTGGAAGGTAGAGTAGGGGAGGTGTGGTATTCTGTGAGAGAGTTCTCTTGGGTATTGCTTGTAGGTTTAGACTGATTTACAATAGTCCATGAAGGTTTCAAAATAATAGAATTGAAGCTACAAAATCGGGAGGTGGAATTTAGGTGGTGGAAGATAATTTTGTTTGCAAGAACTCACATAGTTGAGCATAGTTTGTCTTTGAATGTATTTAATTTGCATATAAGATTTTTTTAAGAATCTTATTTGATGTATATCTATCCATTGATGACTGAAACTCATGTGTAATCAAATTTCTTGAATTGATAATTTTAATAGTTTTATGTGCAAATAAATTGTTGAGTTTAATTTGCAATTTCTTTATTTTGTTTAAGTTATTGTTGTGAGGATTTTAGAGAGGGATTTGAAAGCAAAAAATCCTCTCTACACTAAAATTTCCACATTACATACTAGTGTATCATCTAATGATTATCTCCTAAGATCTTCTCTTTTGATTAGTCTTTTCAAACTTTTGAAGTATCCTGGGAGATCACCTATACTCTTGAGTAGCATGGTATGTGAGATCGGTATATGAGAGCCTTTAGTAATATGATAGGATCTACTTTTTTTTAGTGTATTCTCATGTTTTGTGGTCCTTTCCTCCACTATTTGTATTTGTAATATGATATTTTCTTCTATGGAATCTTTTTCTCACTGATTTCTCAATTTTTTTAAAACATACATTATTTTGTCTCCCAAAAATATTCTTGACCTTCTCTTTAGCTCATTTAATAACCAAGCCTCCATCACATCTTCACTATTTGGATTTTGGCTCTTCATTAGTTTCTATTTTTTGAATCTTCTCTAATGAGTCAACATTTCTTTTCATATTAGTATATAATATTATATGTATAATTCTATATACCCCATGAAATGTAAATTCCTCTCTTTGAAAATAAAATATTCCATCACTTTATATACCACTGTAAATTTATCAAGACATTGAAAAAATCAAATAGTTCCTTCATATCTATTACTTCAAAAAATATTTTTATTTTTATTCCTAATTTATGTTGATATCTAAATTCCTTCATTCTCCTATGGTGCTCATAGAGGCTTCATTTTCCAATGAAATTTCATATAATGCATCATGCAATTTTGGATTACCCAATCTTACCCAAATCCCTCTATACATGTTATAATTACATTCACTTATAAGTCTATTAGAAAATTTTCATCCATTTATCATAGAATATTATCTCAATAAAGATGGGACGTTTTCTCCATTTTATTGTAGTATTTATTGCATTCCTAACATATCCTTTTATATTTTCTTGTTTTCATTTTTTCCAACTTTGAGAAAAATATTTTAAAGTTTCTATTATACTCATCTTTTTTAAAAGTTTGTCAATTCTTTCAATAATTTAGCTTCTTTCTCTAAAAAAATTGGCTTTATATTAATTTTATTTTTTATTTTCCTCTTTAAGAACCCTTTTGGTATTTTCCTCTTTAAGAACCCTTTTGGTACTATCCAAAATAAATTCATGGCTTCTTTTCATTGGGAACTCTTTCCCATCTTCTTTTGAATATTCTTGAATTAGTTTTCCTTTTTGAGTGTTGGTCTCTCCTCTAGTGGTCACCAATACATTATTATTCTTCCTATACTTTTTTTATAGACTTCTTATGCACCATTTATTTCTTTGTTTTATATTATTTTTCTTCCATAGGGGTAAAAACATAAAGATGTGTCACATTTTCAACCAACAAAACAGTTTCTAACAAAACAATTTTTTCCTAAATAATTTCAAGAAAAACCATTTCACCTAAAACCATGTGGCACCAACATGACACATATAGTTATAGGAAAATCTATTTCCTCTAAAACTCTCAAATATATATTTTTAAATAGAAAAACTAAACAATGGTTCATTTTATATGCAAGGTTTCAATTGAAATCCTTTTTTTCAAGATGATTTTGGTCAAAACCCTTTCACCCAAAATTATGTGTGTTTTACTATGTGGTAGATTAACTCCTATTTGGAGTTAAATTTAGAAAAAAAATCAAATTCAACTATAAATTTCTCTAGATAGGGGTACTTCAAGAATATATAAAAATACCCTTTTGTAGATCTTGGATTCTAGAATCCAATTTTTTCTTTTTTTGATATTTTGATTAGTTTTTATTATGATTTTAAAAAAAAATTGCAATCAAACATGATTCTGATTAGTGTAGAGAAGGGGGATTCACTACTCATGAGTCTCTTTATTATCAAGAGATTCCCAAGGGGTGAACTTCCCTAAACCACCTCAGGGAACAAAGAAAAAGTTATAGAATCTGAAGGAGTAAAATCACAGCTCAGTTTTCTGGACAGACTGACAAGCTCTTGGCCAAAGGATGACAACATAGAATAAGGACAATATCATGGCGCACTAGAGTCCTAGAGGCATGCTGATGTCTCGTATAGACCAGAAACTAAGTTTATCACAGAAAATAACAAAGCTACTACTAACAATCAAATTGCTAAGAACTTATAGAATGCAGGAAGGTAACAAGATGTAACAAAACTGAAATGGAGTAAAGCAAAAATGATAAGGTTAAAGAGGATGAGAGATAGAAGAAGCTCAAAAAACCCATAGTAATGGAGCTTCCAGCAAATGAATGTCTTCAATACCCCTGTTTTGGTATTTCCACCTCCACAAACAACCAAATAGATACAAAGTGAGAAAAGTAAGCAAATATGAAGTGATAAAAGCAATCCCTGCTGAAGGAGGAGAACCTGTATCATGAGATAGAGATGCAATTGATAAGGGATGTGGGAAATCCCAAGATGCTAGCAAGCACAAGATAAAGGAGATATAGCTGCAAGAGCCAAGGGAGTTACAAAGAGTGCTATAGGAGCTTGATTGTGTTGTTGTAGCAAGTTGTATCCAGGATGGAAACCTTGAGAAGGCCAAATGGATTGAAGAGATGAATTTTAAAGAGGGAAAAGAAGCTTCCTAAGTCGCTACAAGACATCCTGAGCCATTACCACTGACAAAACTTGTTGACAAGGGGAAAACATGCTAAAAAATGACCATTTGAACATTGAAATGTCACAGGACATTAGCACGATGCACAAATGTCCATGCGGTGTGCTAGTGTCCAGATACATCATGATACAAAATGACGAGAATAGGAAAAGCACAAGGTTTAACAAAAAGCTGACACATGAAGGTAGTTGCTAAAAAGGGATCTTGACCATCTTGAGAGGGAAAAAGGCTGATGCAAGGGCTAAAATGAACCTGCACAAATACTAAGCGAATGGACACCAAAGTGGAAACAAGAATGTATGTGAAATTGCAAGGGGTGAAATTTTATGACATTACATTTTTCCCCCACTTTAGCAGGCATATGTATCTACACTAATATGAACGCTAAAGGAAATCTACTAAACATAAATAACATCATGATGCCAAAAGGATACTATAAAGGAAGCAAACAACTCTTTGAACCAAGGAATCTTGCCCCCAAGATGAAGACCTACAAAAAAACACATTAGATAAGAAAGACCTGCACAAGACAAGAATGTTAGAACATAAAAAGTCATATACATCATAGGGTTAGAACATAAAAACACACACACACAAGCATACAATAAACTAACAAGATTTAAGTCAGCAAAGTAAAAGAGACCTCGATGTAAAAGGTTGTCTTGAGACGTACTATGCGTCATCCCAAAATTAAAAGCAATAACACATAGAAGAATTATTAAATAGAGAGAATAATGTAAGGATTGGTTGCTTCAAGAGAAGAATGCGCCAAAAATTCATGGAAGCAACCAATGTTAAAAATAGAAAGAGCATATACCCAAGATGAAGAAGGATATAGATCTTCGATCCAATATACACAATTGACAAGAAAGAGAATTTAAGAGAGAGATGGAGAAGCTAGAAAGGAATAAAACTTCCAAGAGAGATGGCTCCATAGGTCCTCAGACCTAGGGAGGGTTGAAAAAATGTGTTGTGGATCCATAAAACTATGGAAGGTGAAAAAAAGGCTCTATAGGTACTCCTACAGAGTTGAGAAAACTACACCGAATGCCTACAAACCAATGGTGAATAGATCCCATAGGATGAAAGCACTTTACAGGTCCTAAAAATTGCAAAGAGGGTGCCCAAGGTACTCTCTTCTGATGGAAGCCCAACGTGAGAGGCTTTGCAGAGTTTGATTGGTCATCACAGGTGCTTGGTCCTGCAAGGTTGATTGAAAAGTAGTTTCACGGGCACACCTATGAAGCAACATGTTAATTCGTAGACTAAACATGTTAGGAAAGTTTGATACAAAGGAGATCTATAGGTTCTTGGTTTTGTAGAGAAATATTAATCAGAGAAGCCTATGGCTATTGCAAGCTCCATTGTAGGGTAGTCACAAAAAAGATAGGTCTGGTTAGGTTTCCCCCAAGCTAGACGCCAATGAATTTGTTTGAGAGGAAAGATTTCAAAGGGGGTCCCTTAGGAACCCTTCAAGACAGTAAGGGGACCACTCAAGGGGATGCTCCAATTGAAAGATAGAGAGAAGAGAGGGGGTACTTAGAAGGAGGCACATCTCCAGAACAAGTTATCATTGCCCCCAACATACAGAGGAGGAGAACCATGCAAGATACTTAGAACATACATGATAGAGGTAGACCTCGATATCACTTGTTATTTGAAGAAGAGGTAGGTGCATTAGTAAATAAATGAGTGATGGCACCTAAATCAAGAAGTTGTATTTTATCCTTCAAGGCCTTACATTCACTAGTGGAATGTCCAGGCACTCGATGGTATGCACAGAAAGAATGTTTTTCTTTATCATGCTCATGAAATCTCTTACGTGTAGGAGAAGGAAGAGTAATCAAGTGGGATTTTAGAAGCCTCAAAAATATGCTCTTTCTTAGATGAATAATGGGGACCAAGAAGCAACCCTTTCTCTTGTGGAGAAAATCTTGTCTGCTCACAAGAAGACACGAAGATAGAAGACAAGAGCAGATGAATCAATCCGTGAAAATGAGGTTGAGCGGGAATTATGTCAACACTCAACCATGGTTTATGTTTAGATTGTTCATTCAAGCATCCAAGCCCCAAATTACGCTTACAAGGTGCACATTCTATAGGGACTTGAATTCCTTATTCATTACTCCCAAAACCCTTACACCCATAGCCATATTTAGAGGTGAGTTTGTAACTATGGCCATAATGTGTTTGCAAATCTTGAGAAGAAGTAGGATCTTCATAGAGATAATTGTTCTAGCAATGGGGATCACACCCTTCTATGGGATCACCATCATCCTTCTTGAAAATACTGTCAACATCAACCTCTTTAATAGAAGTGTGATCATCTTCCTTAGAAGGATGAGGATTGGCATTAAGGACATTACAACTATTGCTCACATTATCTCATGATATAGAAGAATAATCATCTTTGATAGCGGGTTTGGATGATGTTATCGGAAGGACTAAGTGGATTGATTCAAATTTATATTCTCCACTAAAGGATTTCGTAAAGTCTAGAGAAACTCAATCATCACCAAGACATGCATTTTCTTGAGAAGAGGTAAAAGGAGTAGACTTAAGGTTTCTTGCTTTAGAAGAATCTTCTTTAGGAACATCTATCTCAAGATTATCCTCTGTAGTAGGTATTGTTGGAGTAAACATCAACACATTGGAAGAAACTGAAGGAATAATATTAGGCACAACCGAAACTTGACCAATAACTTCCATCTCACATGAGTGCATAGTGTCAGGGTCAGCCCTGATTATGACTACTCGATTATTGCAAATGAACTTAATAGATTTATGCAAGGTAGATGGGACTGCACCCATAGAATGAATCCATGGTGTACCAAGAAGAAGGTTATATGGTATTTTTTCTGACATAACATATACAAGGGTGGGTATAGTAATGGATCCCAACCTCAAAGGCAAGACTATTGTGCCTAGGGCTTGTCAAATAACATTATCAAACCCATGAATGACAATAGAAGAAGAATTAAGAGAAGATGAATCAATATTAATCTTAGGTAGTAGATCAATGCTACACACATTGAGCACTGAACCAACGTCAATGAGGGTACATCTAATGCTAGTATTATTAATGTTAACTATAATCATCAGAGGATCTGCTTGCTTTTGCACTTTCAGAGGTGGTAGTTCTTGTGGATAGAACACAGTATTCGGTGAATCTACATGAATATGAGCTATCAATGCATTAACATCTACCATCCTGGAAGAAAAAGGCAAGAGGATCTTTTGCAAGGCTTCTTAAAGCATACCTTGGTAAACAAGAAGTAGACTAAAGCAAGTACCATAGTGAGATCTTAGCTGAAGTAACTCGAAGTTGCTCGAAAAGATCATAATCACTGGGTTCTTTAGTTGTAGGTTTAAGAGCTTGAAGAAGGCTTGGTTTTTTATTCATTCTATCCTTATAAGCATGGGCTACCGCTCTGTAAGAGGGATCCTTAGAAAGATCAAGAGAATTTCTATCAAATGGGACATCGTAAATAGAACAAATCCTTTTAGGAGAAGGACTAGATGGAGTTAGATAAATGACCAGTCTCTTAGGCCTTTGAGGGGCAGCAGAGACATAGATTACATTTACAGAATCATCACAACTAGTGGAATAATTATTTGAAGAAATGTGCTCAACATTTATCCTTGGAGATCTGATGTGAGTGGAGCTTCATCATTTACTAATACATCATCTCTAAAAGAGATTGCATTGGAACAAAGATGAGACTCATCATTCACAAATGCAATGTCTCTAGAAGAGAGTGAATTGGGATAAAGAAGAGGTTCACCATTCACTAATGCATCATCTCTAGAAGAGAGTACATTGGAATGAAGAAAGGGTAGAGCAGTGTTAAAAAAAGTATCAATTATTTCATCTTCTTGCAACAAGATATCCTTCAAAATAAGAGAAATCTCATGAGAATGACCAAATATACAAAGTGACATGGGAAAAGTCGAGTCACTATCACATGCATGAAATGGAACATCATTAATGTTTTGAATATAATTACATATTGAACTCATAAAAGAGGATATTAAATTCATTTTGAAAGTAATAATTTAAATATAATAAACAATGTATAAACATGTCAGCTGATCTGGAGTAGTCTAAGGGTGAAAAAACTAAGAAAAATTGAAAATGTATAGATTTTTCAGATTTTTTTGGTATTTTCTAGGTTCTAGTAATTTGAATTTTCGGAGGTCTTCGGAGAATAATTTGGGCATGAAACTTGTGTCAGTCCCTAAAATTTGGCCACCAAAGGTGTATTATTTTAGAGATTGAATTAGTCCTCTTGGAGACCTTTCTAATGGTGTAAATGGTTTTGAATTTTGAGCATCAAGTCAATTTATGACCCCACCAAGTTGGGGTAAATAAATTCCTAATTTTTTGAAAAATATTGTTGTTCATGTCAGGTTCACCAAAATGTAGAGAAGGGGGATTCGCTACTCATGAGTCTCTTTTTTCCCAAGAGTTTCCCAAGGGGAAAACTACCCTAAAATACCTCAGGGAACAAAGCAAAAGTTCTAGAATTCGAAGGAGTAAAATCATAGAGGTTTTTTGGATAGACTAATGGGCTCTCTGTCAAAGGATGACAGCATGGAATAAGGACAAAAAAATGGTGCAATCGAGTCCCAAAGGCATTTTGGCATCTCGTACATACTAGAAACTGAGTTTATCATAGAAAATAGAAAAGCTAATACTAACAATCAGATTGCTAAGAACTTACAAAATGCGGGAAGGTAATAGGATGTAATATAACTGAAGTGAAGTAAAGCACAAGTGATAAGGTTAAAGAGGATGAGAGATAGAATAAGCTCACAAAAATCCTAGTAATGGAACTTCCAACAAATGAATTTCTTCAATACTTGCATATGTAAGATCGAGAGAAAATGTTGGGGTTGTATAGGGGTTTGCCTCAGTCAAACCCCTATTTTGGTGTTCACACCTCCACGGACAACAAAATAGATAGAGAGTGAGAAAAGTAAAGAAATATGAAGTGATATTCAAAGCAATCCTCACTCAAGGAGGAGAACCTATATCACGAGATAGAGGTGCAATTGATAGGGGATGTGAGAAATTCCAAGATGCTTGCACGCACATTGATAAGGGAGATATAGCTGCAAGAGCCAAGGGAGTTACAAAGAGCACTATAAGAGCTTGAGTGTGCTATTGTAGAAAGTTGTATGGAGTTGTGCAAGCAAGATAAAAAGAGGAATATGGGAGAATTTCTAGGATGGAATCCAAGAAGGAAAAATGGATTGAAGAGATGACTTTTAAAGAGGGAAAAGAAGCTTCCTGAGTCGTTACAAGTCATCTTGAGCCGTTACCACCAAAAAAACTTGCTAAGTGGAAAACATGCTAAGAAATGAATGTTTGAATATCGAAATGTCACAGGACACTAGCGCAACACAGATGTCCACGTTGTGTGCTAGTGTCTAGACACATCATGGTACAAAATAATGAGAACAAGAAAAACACAAGGTTTGATGCAAAGATTATGCATGAAGGTAGCTACTAAAAAGGGGTCATGAGCATCTTGAGAGGGAAAAAGGATGATGCAAGGGATAAAATGAACCTACACAAATTCTAAGGGAATGGACACCGAAGTGGAAACAAAATGTATGTGAAATTGCAAGGGGTGCAATTCTATGAAATTACAATTAGAAATTAAAAAAATATTAAAAAATATTTAGATGTTTGAAAAAAATATATGGTGCACTAAAGGAGAGAATCCTCTCCAAGAAGGTATACTTTTTTAAAATCATAAAATAATAGGCAAAACTTGACATCCCATGAAAAATATGATGTTCTGATTAAGTTCTACTTTGAAAGTTTATTAAAAATGAATTTAATCAAAAAATATTATTTTCCCATGCACTATATTTACAAGTAATCTACATGGAGAAAATATTCAGAGAAAAAAGTGTTTTTCTCTTTTCTTTGTGACATTTCATTTAATTTTTTTTTTACAAAAATTAAAATTATTCTTTTAAATTTATAAAAAAATATATCCAACTATATTTAAAAATATTTTAAAAATTATAAACATAAACTACACTAAGAGTTTTACATTTCATTTGGTTACATCATTTTGAAATTTTGAACATAAATATCACTTTTATGTGGTCGAAGCTAAAAAATTGTATTCATGTTGACCATTTACTTCATAAAAGTATGGCACATATATTTACTTTTACCCATAAGTAAGGTTTCACTTTTCTCTCTCTCTATCCTCTACATGTATCCTTTGGCACCTCCTAGAATTTAAGTGATTCTCTTTTGGGATTCTCATTCTTAATTTTTCCCCTCTTAGAGCATTCCTAAGAGTTCCTAACTCTTTATAAGTTCTTGAATTTTTTTATAATACTATGTTTCTCTAAGATAACTAAATGAATCATGTGTAAAGTCACCCAAAAATCCATAAGTCTTTTTTCTTTCTTCCCTACATTTACTAGCACAACAACCTAATTCACTACATTTAAAATGAGTGACATCATCCCTTCTTATTTATCCATGCCTCTTCCCTTATTGCACCCTCTATTATTTTTGTGGTATTTTCTCTTACCTCCTTGTAAATAATCATCTTGATAGCTCATGGAAGTTCTTTCATTCAAGATTTATGGTGTCACTTGTACTTTATTAATTATTCTTGATTTGTTTTCCATTATGGTTGATGGTAATCATGATCTTGGATTTGGAAGTATCTCTTGGAAATTCATTTTTCTCTTTCCATACCTCTATACATGGGTTCATTATCCACACCTCCGTGGTTGTACCATGGTTCATATTCCTCTCTTATCTAGAGTGACAATAAGACATATTCATCAATCTCATGTTCATTCCATTGTCCACAAATGCCATAATATACATTATTTAGCATTTTAGGTGACACTACAATATCTTCTTTGAATGCTGCAATGTAGGAAAAAGTATCCCTTTTTCACACTTAATTTGGGACATAATATTAAATAAAATGGACGAAATTATTCCTTAATTTAGTGTTGTAATATGATTTACATATTCACATTAAGTTTAGAGCCTTATTTATTAAAATGGACTTAATTTTACCTTATTTTTAGTGTTGTAAGGTGTACCTTTACAATTTCATATTAATCTAGGGCTTCATTAATTAATTGAGGTTAATTATTCCTTGATTGGCCCCTTTAATTCAAATCCAAGTCTAATTAATTGTAATTTCTGAGGGATAAAACCCAACATTCATAAATGCCATAACATAATGTTTAACATTGAGCAATGTCTATCCTAGGTAAGTGACCTAGGACCCATTCGCCATAGGGCGAATGGGTCCTCACTTAGACCTAGGAACCCCCTTTAAAATATGTTTTTGGTGGTATTTTAATGATTTCAAATCCACAATTCAATGTCAGCTTGTGATATTGAATTTTGGGAATTAATGTTAAGATATATATGAATAAGAGGTCATTTCACTAAGTTTCATCTAAGAAATTTTTATGAGATCAGGAGTACTTTCACAAGAGAATTATAGGAGCATTCAAGAGCATTCTCAAGGCATTCAAGAGTAGATTTATTGAAGATTATTACAGCTATCAAGATTCCTATCATCACATGTCAAAGTCATGTTGCATCATGCATGTTGTTGGAGATAATATGGTGATGTAGAGTTCAAGATCTATACAAGCATTCAAGGACATTGTTTCAAATCAAGTTTCATGATCAAGATCTACATCAATTGAAGCCAATTCATGCAAGTTGCAAATCTACAATCCAAGGTTCAAACAAGGTTTGGTGAGTTGTTGCATAGAGTTGTTCATTCATCATCCCTTCATGTTTCATTGTTTCACTTCAAGGTTTGATTACCAATATAGGGTTTGACCAAGTCAAACCCCCATTCACCTAGCAAACAATATTTTCTCTCTTTGATGTGTGATTGTAGATTTTAGGCGAAATATCCTTTGAAGAGAAAAATTGAAGAAAGTTGCAAAGTTGTCAAAGTTGCAAGAAAAATTTTCATTTCACAAAAGCTCTTCTATAGGATTTATTTTTGGCTTTCAGATAGTGAAAATTGAGAATCTAGGAGTGTAGACACAACATAAGAGAACCCAGAAATAGATTTCAAAGAACCCTATCCAGGACCCATTCGCCATAGGGTGAATGAGTCCTCAGTGAGCTTCAAAAGGTGACCTTTTGTGAAAGCTACACATCCTTTTCCTTTTCCAGATCTTCCTTTTGATTACTATTTCTTTTAGTTTTGATTATTGTCGTTCATTTGCATTTTATAACTTGCATTTTGGAGTTTGTTTTATGGTCTTAATCTTTCTCCCCAAACTATTATTTAGCTCACACCCCCATCCTTACATAAAGGATAAATTTGTTGATTCATACCTTGATTTGACTCACCTTTTGGTTGATAGTCACTTCACTGTTCAAGGATCCCATTTCTTGAATGAATAGAGGAAAATAGGATCATTTTCTATCATTTTGGTGAACCTCTTTTATATATAACTCCATATTTTTCTTTGTTTCAAATACCATATCCCATTCCCCCATTCCAATACTAGGCATTCATTCCACAAGTGACCTTCATCTTAAGAATAAGTACCATATATTTTCTTCCTACAAAGAGGAAAAGTCTCCCTATGGTTTACTCTTTTTGCTAAAATATCCTATCCAATCTTCAAGTGTTCTAATCCCAATTCCCACTCATTTTCCCTCCCCCAAGAATACACCTCAATTAAAGACACTAACTCTACCACCTCTAGGTATATATTAAAAACTATACCATCTAGATATGTTCTAACTCAAGATGTAACAATATTGGAATAAACCATTCAAATATTTATTTTTTAGTGAGTGGTTCCTCCAATTTATTGACCAATCCTTTCAATATTTGATCAAATTCTCTTGTTCTCTCTCTTTTCCTTTGTATCACTTCTCTCATTTTATTGACACTTTTTGAGGTTACCTTTGGGGATTGGAACTTGTTTAGGAAATCATCATTTAATTCCACCCACTTTTTTTTGTAAGGTACACTTTTTAATATACCGTGCTTGAGTGTTTCACCCATTAGAGTTCTGACAAATTCATAAATATTATTCTAGTTATCCTTTATTATATTTCTCCAAGAAAACTCAAGGATAAATGTGTTTGATTTCTTCCTAGGTATCCTTACCAAAGATGTGTAATTTGATCTAATTTTATTTCATTGTTGGAGTAATAGGTGCCTCTAATTTATCATTTTTTATTGAGGGTTCTCCTTTACTCTCTCATGCCCTCCTTTTCTATTTTTGGTCCCTTAGGTCTCTTTTCCTTCAAATCTTTAACACTCTTACCATAATTTACAACCTTATATTATTTTAGTATTTCTCTCACTTGATTCTAGTCTCTATGCAATTCAATAACAAAGAGATCTTCTACCAAATTTTGTACAAAGAGATCTTCTACCAAATTTTGTTCACATGATAACACAAACTCTCTTCTTGTTGCCTCTTCCTTTGTTTAGAAGGGTCCATTGAATATATCCTTTTGAGAAACTCTTATTCCTATAGATAACGCCAAGGGTAACCCTTGAAC
Organism: Sequoia sempervirens; assembly: GCA_007258455.2. Classification (NCBI taxonomy): domain Eukaryota; kingdom Viridiplantae; phylum Streptophyta; class Pinopsida; order Cupressales; family Cupressaceae; genus Sequoia; species Sequoia sempervirens. Next base: position 84,601,407 of record VDFB02049217.1, on the reverse strand, counting down.
TTGGAGGGTTCACCCCACTATAATAGCTTTTCATTTTATTGGATGTTTATTTTTCTAACTCATCATTAGTTAATAAAATTTCATAAAATAGAATCATGTTATAGCATCCTTCTTCAAAGGATTCAATTGTATTGATGGAAAGTTCCATATTATTAAACATTTCCCTTAAATCTTTGTTTCCTTGACTTATCTTTCTTTCATGCAAATCTAAGGCTTTTAACATTTCCTCTTTTATAGGCTTACATTCATACTCACAATACCATCTAAATACTCCATGCTAAATTTTTTAGAGGTTTTAATTTAAAAATTAGGTTATTAAACCCTCAAAATCTTGATTAATGGTGACCTTTATATTTTCTAGATCTAGAGTAGAGTTTAGTTCTTGAGTTAGAAAATCAACTAGTTGAGCACCCCTACTTCTAGGCCCTAGTTGAGCACTATTGCTTCTATGCATTCCCCAAATATTGTCATCAGACATGAGCGACTTTTGGTACCACCAATGTGCAACAACAAATCATGAGAGCAATAAGCAAAGTAGATAGATGATGTGATGACATGTTGTATGAATTATGATAGAGTAAAGGATTGAACTTGAGGTTGAAAATGTATGGGTATGAGTGACACCCATATCAATATGGTCACACCAAATTTAAAAAGACAAAATAGCATAATTAAATCGTTAAAAAAAGACTATATACCCGAAATTAGAAAAACATAATACACCTCCTACGATAATTTATTTTCTTTAACCAAAACAATAATATGCTAAGCAATATTCTTAACTCGATCCTATTTATCTTAAATCCATTTCATCAACCTGATTAGATTAACCATGGCATCCATTGCATTACCCTTGTTAGGATGACCATTACTTACGCATTAGTTTTACTTTAAATAAATTCATTTCCATTTGAAACTCATGTAATGCCTTTTACCTATATGATGCATATAAAATGTTTACGAGGCCAGACAAATAAAAACTTAAAAAATCATAATGGCACGTCGCCCTCCATTTCTTTTTCGTTACGTAAAGAATACGGTGATCTTATAGATGTAATGACAAGACGTCTTTATCTGATTGTTACAGTCACTGCTGCCTTGAAAGGAAGAAAGGATGAACATAAATTAACAGTTGACATGGATATCATTCTCTTCAATGGGTATTCACAAACTCTTCTCCAATCACTGTTGCCCATAATGAAGTGGGAACCGCAATTACTGTAGCACTTTCATTATGACGATACTTTCCTGCCTGCAAGCAATTATCAGTCTTGTCCATTCTTCCTTCTATTGTCACTTATTATTAGTTCTTGTCAGTCCAAGAAGCTTTCAGATCTGGGTGGTCTGTTTGTACGTTTTTAGATTCAATTGTATTTGTTTTTGTGTCGACGTTTGAGATTGTTATGTTATAATCATTTTACTGTTATATTATTATAATCTTATTGTACCGACATTATAGATTGCTGCATTACAATCATTTTACTGTTATATTATTATAATCTTGTTGTGTCAATATTTGAGACTGCTACGTTACAATCATTTTACTGTTATATTATTATAATCTTATTGTATCGACGTTTGAGATTGCTACTTTACAATCATTTTACTGTTATATTATTATAATCTTACTGTTTGTTAACTGATTGTCATGAACTCTGAGAATAATAAAATATCACATAATTAAGCAGTGCAATGGTGGAACTTGATTCATGCCCATTGTGTATTATCATGAACAGAGCCTATCGATTGATGAATTTATTGTTCCCTTGACTTTTCAGTGTTAATGTCGACCAAATCAATTTCAGAATCTAGTGTTGGGTTTTGAGCAATATGTTTCCATCATTTTTCCTCTAAAAGACAAATTTATGTTTTTTCACCTCTTATTCAAAGGCAATTATGTTTGATATGATTATGACTCATGAGAGCATTTTCATTAATATTAAATCATTTATGAGAAGACTGAATCGTTTAGTTTATGCACAATGATTTTAAATCATATCATTATGTTCAAATTATAGAATCTAGGTTGAACAAGTGTGAGGAATTTGATTAGACTCTATTAAGATAAATGAAATTTAAATTTATTTAAAGTATTTATTTTCAATATTGTGATAGTGAAATCTATATATTTATTTTTTATAATGCTTATTTTGAAGAAGTGTCTATATATACACATAATACACATACATACACATACACATATATAGTACAATTTCATATAAATTTGGGTTTATTTTCTTAGCATTTATCAATTTTTACTTATATATTCTTATGCACTTAATCCCCACTATATCCTTGTCCATACATACTCCAATGTGTTTACCTTATTTATACATTTATCCATATAACTATTTTGTGTGACAACCTTAAACTAAGTAATTTGATAATATATTGTGCAAACAAAATGAATATTCACACATGGGATGGAAATAAATATTTCATTCAAAAATATTGAAAATTATAAATTACAACCTTTACTATTGTAGACACTAAAAATTGACCACTTTCGTTTACTCAATTTACCCCTAATTTTGCCAATTTCATATCCTCTGTATTAATTAAATAATATCCTATTATTAAATTAATATTCAATAATATCAGTTCCTTCATCTTAACCTATTTCTTCTATTATCCCAAAATCCTAACCTAAAGTAAATAATTACCTTTAATTATTTACCCTCATCTAATTCATCTATTAAATTAAATAAATACCCTTATTTATTTAATTTAATACCCAAACACCCTTTCCTACAAATAGGAATTAAATCTAATTATTTAATTCTTATTTTTCTCTCTCCAAATGTCCCATCCTCCATATTCTTCCGCTTGCATTAGTCCTAATCCCTACCTAACCTACCCACTAAACATTTGCACACAACCCTCCCTATCACATCAATCACATGGCCTTGTCCCCTCAAGGGTACAATCTCCCTCTCAAGCCCTCTCCTTGCACCACTTGGCACAATATTGTGGTGTGAGAGTTCCCAATCACTTTCAACCATTGATCCCAAGATCAAATTTCAACCCTTCATCATTTTCAACCAAATCCTATATAACCAACCGTTAACCATTTATAAAAAAATATCACTCATTTTCATTGGAGTGTCATTATGCTACTAAAATTTCATGAGAACACATCTAAATCAACAATCTTGGGAAAATAATGGATACAAACAATTGTTATTGGAAGATTCTAGGTGGCAATGTCTGGGCAGGAGAGAGGTTTTGAATTTTCTAGGCGGCAATGGGTGGTTGGTGGGAAGGATGTTAGTTCTAAACCAGGGGATGACCCTTCTAGGGATGCGACAGGCGAGAATGCAAATGAGGAAAAGGAGGGAGTAGTGTTCGAGGACTAGGGCCCAGAAAAAGGTGGGGATCCAGGTGGAAAGGTTGCTTCTAAAGGTAATGTACCCCTAACTCTTCTTTGAAGGCTGGGGCTTGTGGGTCTGAGTACCTTGGAAATTAGGTTGAGGACAATCCTTGTAGGGATCACTCATGGGAGGATCCTAGGAAGAAGTGAGTTTCACTCTTTGTAACTAAGCCAGTTGGAAAATCCATTTTTCCCCTGATTAGTAATATCTCGTCTTCGGTAAGCAAGAAGTTTTCCATTCTGATTCTGGATCCTGTTATAGACCATAATGTATCTCTAATGGAGTCCTCTTTGGTTGGAAAGTTTATGGGACCTCGACTTAATATTGAGGTGGTCAGGGACTTTGTGAAGAAAAGATGGAGAGTCAAAGGACAAGTGGAGGTTGCTGCTCTACCTAAAGGTTTCTTTTCTTTTTCTTTTTCTTGTGAAGAAGATAAAACTGTTGTTCTGTGTGGAGGCCCTTGGGTTATTGGAAAGTCATCTCTAGCCATTAGGAAGTGGTCTCCAAAAATGAATTTCTTGGATGTTGCCTTTGAGGTGGTACCAGTCTAGGTGCAGTTACCTAGGTTACCGCTGGAGTTTTGGAATGAGGATGTTTTCAGAGGGATTGCCAACTCTTTTGGGGAACTTTTATCCATTGATGCTATGACTTCTTCCACAAAGAGGCTAGTTTTTTCTAGAATATGGGTGGGGTTTACCCAGTCCTTAGATTTCCGCTTGTCGATTGAGATAGTTTCTAAACTTGGAAAATGGACCCAAAATGTAGAGTTTGAGACTCTACCCTTTGTGTGCTTTACTTGCAAAAAAGTTGGGCATTGGGTGAAGAAATGCCCGAACAATAAGCCCAAATCCACTGAGAAGGTGGCTCCTAAGGAGACTAAGATGTGGAAGGTTAAATCAGTGGAGAAGCCTCAAGAGGAAGAGAAAAGTGTTGATCTATCTAAGGAGGGCCAGTTCTAAAGCTAGTGGAGAATGTAATCTCAGCCCAGGAAAAAGGAAGGATGAGGACTCTAAAGGGTCTGATAATGCAAACCCTGAAAGTCCTGAGGTTGATATGATAACCAAGACCTCCCAAGAGGAGAACGAAAGAGCAGGAGGGATGAAAGAAAAGCATAATGAAATCCTGAACGTTGTCCCTGATTTTGTAACTGGTAGTCTGGAGGATACTTCCTGTTCACACCAGAGCTTGGAAAGGTGGGTGGAGAACTATGAGGGGTCAGGGGGATCTAACTCTCCTAATCATGTTGAACCACAAAGTTCTCCAGAGATTGTGAAATCTATGTTTGGCACTAAGACTGGATCCCCCAAGGGAGGGATTGAGGGCAACAATCCCCTATTACATAGTGTTGCTGCAATAGATGAATTTTTGGATGGGCAAGATTTTATGGGTTTAGAGGACCTAGAGTTAGAAGAAGAAAACTTTTACACTAAGGTTGAGAAGAAGAAGATTAAAAAGGGGAATAATTCAATGGGGGTTTCTACAAGAAATAGGGCCAAAGTGGATGTGGGAATGCCAAAAGGTTCAGGAAGAAAATCAACCAAATGGTAAGAGAGCAAGAGTGCTTTCAAAACATTATGGATGGAACCCAGAAAACCATCTTGGATTTATGTAGAACTCCAGCTAAGAAATGAAAGTTATGTCTTGGAATATTCAGGGACTAAACAGTTCCCATAAACAGGAAATTTTGCACAATTTTTCTAGAGACGATAAGCTAAATATTCTTATCATTCAGGAAACTAAAATGTCCAAAGATCGTGTGGACATGATTAAGATTTTCAAGAATAGGGGTGTTCAGGGATGTAGTTTGGATGGTGCATCTAGGGGTTTGGTTACCTTTTGGAATTAGGAACATATTCAAGGTACTCCAATTTTGGGAGATGCTAATCATGTGGCCACCAAATTTAAGCATATCAGAGATGGCTTCAGTTGATTTTTGTCTAATATCTATGCACCCAATAGAAAATCTACTAGAAGGAATCTTTGGAAAAAACTTGAGTCCTTTAGGTTATGCTTCCCAAGTGAGAACTGGATCATTATGGGGGACTTTAATACACCTTTGCTAGAGACTGAAAAATTTGGCGGTTCTCAAATTCAGTTGGATCTAGAAAAATGGATCTGATGAGCTTTATCAACTCTCATTGTCTACATGATGTAGACCTAAAGGGGGCTACTTACACCTAGACCAATAGGAGAGTTGGGAATGATTTAAATCAAGTCAGGCTTGACAAGGCTTTAATCTCAGATAACTGGCTGAAGGACTACTGCTGTTCGTTACATGCTCTCTCCAGAATTGGTTCAAATCATTTCCCTTTAAGTTTTTTGGTTGAGTCCGTGTTTGGTAAGAGGAATTTTCCTTTTCGTTTTGAGAAAATGTGGTTATCTCATCCAAAAAAATTTAATTACATTCATGAATGGTGGAACATAAATGTTAATGGTACTACAATTTTTAGAATTGCTAAGAAACTTAGCGAAGTTAAATCAAAGATCAGGACTTGGAACAAGGAAGTTTTTGGGGATATTTTTGAGTCTAAAGTTGCCATTCAATAGGACCTAAGGGATATTCAGGACTATATCCAAAAAGATGGTTATGAGGGAGATATCCTTCAAAAGGAAAATGAAATTCTATCCAAATATCATAATATCATCTCGAAGGAAGAGGATTATTGGAAAAAAAGATCCAAATGTGCTTGGCTTGCTATTGGGGACAGGAATACCAGGTTTTTCCACTTGACCACTATGAAACATAGGGACTCTAATCGTATTTCCTATATAATGAAAGACGGGGTCAAAGTTGAGAAAGAGGATGAGATTAGATGTGAAGCTATTCACTTCTTTGCTGATCTTCTTTCTGATGGAGAAGAGTTGAATGTGGATGCTCAAAATACTCTTATTGAAGCCATTCCCAATGTCTTGGAAGATCACCAAAATAAGCTCTTAGTGGCTATTCCATCTGCAAACGAGGTTAGGAAGGTTGTTTTCTCTTTCGAAGGTAATAAGGCCCCTGGCGCTGATGGTTTCCCCATGTTTTTCTTCCAAGTGTTATGGGAAATTGTTGTTGATGATATTACTAATGTTGTCAAAGAGTTTTTTGGGGCCAGGAAATTGTTGAAAGAGCTAAATGCCACCTTCATTGTCCTCATACCTAAATTACCTGGTGCTAACTCTTTTGATTCCTTCCATCCTATTAGCTTATGCAACTCTTTTTACAAGATTATTTCTAAAGTGATCACTTCTAGATTGCTTGAGGTTCTTCCTAGGCTGATTTCTCCTCAGCAGAGTGGCTTTGTTCCGGGCAGATAGATTTTAGACTCAATAATCACGGTTCATGAGAATATCCACTCTCTTGAAGTTTTGAAAAACCAAGGCTTCTTGCTTAAATTGGATATGGCTAAGGCCTATGATAGGGTTGATTGGAAATTTTTGATTAAAGTTTTATAGGCTTTTGGGTTTTCTGGAAGATTCCTTTAATTGATATGGGAACTGATTTCTACCACAAGTACCTCAATGATTATAAATGGGTCTCTTTCCTGCTTCTTTAAAGTGTTAAGAGGTTTCAGACAGGGGGATCCTGTCTCCCCGATTCTTTTCACCCTCATGGCTAGAAGTCTTGGGAGGCTAATGCACAAAAAAGTGATAGATGGTAGCTTGAAAGGATTTAAACCCTCATCAACAATTCTGGTCTGTAATCCCCAGTAGTTTGTAGATGATACAATGCTCATGGGTAGTGCCATTGTTGGTGAAGCTCGTGCTTTAAAGAGTTTCCTTTTTCTTTATGAGGAAGGTTCAGGCCAGAAGATTAATAGGACCAAAATTTCCCTCTACTTTTTCAACACCCCTGAGCATAGGAAGAGGAAGATTCTGATGATCCTGGGTTGTGGTGTTAACTCCCTTCCTTCTACTTATTTGGGCCTCCCTTTAGGGTCCAAACCTCTAGAATCCTTTTGGATTTCTCTGGTTGATAGGTTCAACAGGAAATTAGTTGGATGGAAAGGTGCCCTTTTGAGTCAAGCTGGTAAAGTTCTGTTACTTAAAGCCTCTCTTCAGAATTTGCTCGTTTATGCTCTCAATTTGTTCAAGATCCCAGCTAAGTTTGTTGATATTACTGAAAAGATCTAGAAATGGTTCCTTTGGTCGGGGGTTGAGGAGAAGAAGAAGATTCCATTGGTGGCTTGGGAGAGAAAGTGTAGGCCCAGGAAGTCTAGAGGCCTTGGTCTAAGAAACATCAGAGTGTTTAATAAAGCACTCCTAGTTAAGCAGGTGTGGAGAAATTTTGCAGATATTCGGGAATGGAATTAAATATGGCGAAGTAAATACTTGAGGGAGGCTGACTCCCTTCAAGATTTTCTCAACTCTCAGAACCTTCCTTCTAGTTCTTTTCTTTGGAATAATACTATTAAAGCTAGATACTTGGCTAGAAAAGAAGCTTTTTGGAAGGTGGATGATGGGAAAAAAATTCAGTTCTAGGAAGACAAGTGGATTGGTAAGGAGTGTTTGTGCAATATTCCAATCTATAGTATCCATATGGAGGACTGCAAGACTAGGTTTGGTTGGTTGGTTAGGAATTATTGGAGGAATGATAAGTGGGTTGAGATTTCTTCCATCAGTCAAGATCTTCAACCTTTGCAGGTTGTTCTTAATTCTATTAAGATTAGTTCTTGAGAGAGGGAGGATACCTTGATTTGGAAGCTATCGTCCTCTAGCACCTACTTCGTCTCTTCTGTTGTGGCCTCTTGTTACTTTGCTATTGATGTCTATGACTGGGGTAAGGTGTGGGTGAAAAACCTTACTCCAAAAGTTAATTTGTTTGTGTGGATCCTTCTTCAGAATAAGCAGTTGACTAATGATAATCTTTATAAGAGGGGGCTTTCATTTCCTAACAGATGCTACTTATGTTGTGTTGATGCTAAGACCTCATCACACCTGTTTCTCCTTTGTCCATTTTCATACACCATATGGGGTAGGATTTTGTGCATGTGGTATCTTAGCTGGGTTTTTCTTGGAACTATTATGGATTTTTATAACCAATGGAAGGCCCCCTCAAAAAATTGGGCCCTTAATCTGCTCTGGAACTATATCTTTCCTCATTTTTCCTGGGGTATCTAGAAAGAACACAATAAAAAAATCATTAGGGATGTTTCCCTCTTAGAGGAAGTGGTTTTTGGTAAGATCACTAGAGTTGTGATTGAAAATTTTAATCTTCTTAACAATAAGCTAAAAGGTAAAGGTAAGGTTAGTATGCTTGATTATGATTGTAGAATTGTGGGGGCCTGGAAGATTAATGTGGACATGTCCAATGTGTCTAAAAGCATTAAGGATCCTAGAGATGGCATATTTTGGAGTCTTCCTCCCCCTAGATGGGTCAAAATAAACTTTGATGGTGCGGCCAAGGGGAATCGTGGGCCTGCCAGGAGTGGAGGAGTGATAAGGGATGAGAATGGCTCTTTCATTGTGGTTGGCGTGACTCCTTTAGGAATTCAGACCAACCATGTGGCTGAAGCCTTTGGTATTTTCTAGACCTTGAAGCTGGCTAGTCAACTAAAGTTTAAATATGTGTGGATTGAAGGGGATACGAAGAACATTATCCAATGTCTAAAGGGCTGCCAGAAACCTTCATGGTCTATTCAAAATTGGATAGATCTCTCTAAGGAAATTATTAATTCCTTTGAGAAAAGTTACATTTCGCATGCCTATCAGGAAATAAACAAGGTGGCAGATTTTTTGTGAACAAAGGGGTCAAAGCTTCGAAAAAGGTGATGTGGTAAGGGCAGGATGAGTTGGAGGTTGACGTCAAAGCTCTACTGACGTTTGATCGTGCTCACAGGAAGGCACAATTTCCCATTCCTTAGTATGATGGTTGAGTGTCCTTACCTGCAATCTCAGGAGTTCATTTTAATGATGATTTTGAGTTGGCCGAGGGGTAATTACTTCAGCCCTCTGTTGTATGTGATTATTATCGCATGCTTTCTGGGCAGTTAGGATTTAACTTCTACGGGGTTCTAGATTATTCTACTTTTGTTGGAAAAATGATGGGTGGCGAAAGTCGCTGAGTGGAGCCGCTTAGCTGTGATCAGTTGAAGAATAACCTAAGCTTTGGAAGAAGTTGGAGAATGGTGGCATTACGATTTTCATTGAAAAGCTCCAGGGCTAGGATCCGAAGGTGACCAGGGTCTTCGAGAAGGATTGGAAAAATGGTGAGATACACCTGTTTGGTAGACATGTGGTTATGAATGAATAGCTAATTGCTAAGGTTACTGGCCTTTCAATAGAAGGCATAAAAATTTATAGGGATAGGAAGTAGTCTGATGAGGTGGTCAACAAGTTCCCCAAGTCAAAAGCTGAGAAGGAGGAATTATGTAGGACCTCCAGAAGCTACTATGACATGAACACAATTGTCTCACATTGGAGGAGGGTTTTGAATGTGCTTATGGGGTATGTCACTTTGGATGGCCGCTACACCAGAGCTTTCGGGTATCACTTCATTCAGTTGAATCACTTCAGGCACCAGGTCAGGATTTCTTTTCCTTTTTACCTGGCTTCTTCTTTGAATAACAGTCTAAAAAATCATAAGCAAAGCCCCACTAGGTATTCTATCCTTCATGAAGGACTACTTGTCATTATTTATGATCATTTCAAAGCCATGCCAGCTTTTCCCTAGTCGCCCAAGGTTAGGGTTGATGATAAGGAGAAGGGTAAATCTAGCGATTCCACTCTAAAAAAGGGCAAGAGAAAATTTTTCGGAGGATCCCTCCTATGATGTGGATGAAGAGGAGTCACAGTTGAAATCAGTGTTTGAATATTCTAGCCACTCTGAGACCGACATAGAAGAGAGACCTCACTTCCCTATGGACCTTAAGGTGAGGGATCATTATTTTAAGGAGGAACGATAATTTCCCATTGATGTCCTTACTATAGCTTGTAATGGGGCGGTGGATAATTTTACACTTATGAGATGGGTGTGTAGCTCAGAGAAAAACACACGAGAGAGTTAGGCAATTCAAATCTAATCTATTCAAACTATACTAATCAATCCTCAAAGCTTAGATAATCGAGCACAAAAGAAAGCTAAGAACAACATGGATAAAAGAAACTATTTTACCAAACATGTGATCAATTCCGTTGAATAACCTCCATTACTCTTCTCCATTTTGTCCATGTAGTGTACTTGCCCTCAGATTATCAAAGTTCATGCAAGCATAGTCTAACTGTTGTGATTAAGAAAAAACATCGAAGATTCAAGATAATTGCTCTAAAAGTCATACGATTTCGAGAGAGATTGGAATGATGAATGATAGATCAATTTATAGAAAATTGATCATTCGAATGACAGGTCAGGATTGAAAGATCAACGGATGGTTGAGATCGAAAGATTAGACATGCATTATGATAAATGTCAGTAGTGACATGAGTGATACAAATTAGAAATAGAAATAAAGATTAAATAAATTATTTAATCTTTGAGTTTGGTATTGGTAAACAAAAGAATTATCTTTGCATGACAAAGATAAGGATGGATTAAAGAAACTCTCTGTTTGAACGCATGCACAAGATTTAATTAATTAAATAGGAATATTTAATTAATATGCATGTACATGCAATTGAGTTAGCACTAGATGACCGAATGATATGACGAAGAGATTACTCGAGAAAGCTACTTAGACATTAAATCAAGAGTTAACTGCCCAAATTAAATAGATCTTTGAGTCGAGTAAGAGTCAATACTTAGATAATTTGCACAATTATCTAAATATAGAGGAATGTGTTAAAATAGGATTTATGAGTTAAATAATTCATTTAATTCAAGATTTGATATTTGAAAAATAATTAAATAAATAAGATTTATTTAATGAAGTGACGAAGGAATTTAAATGAATAATTAAATAAATAAAATGATTTATTTAATTATAGTTGACATATGATAAAGGGGGGAATTAAATAAGAATTTATTTAATTTGACAAGAAGAATAAGGTTAATTAGTAACATAATTAAATAAAAAGTGTTTATTTAATTAATCAAATAGAATAAAGAAAAGTGTGAATTAATTAAATAATTAAGATTATTTAATTAATAGAAGAAATGAAGACCTTAGAGAATAATTAAATAATTGACATTATTTAATCATGACCATGAAAAATATGAATTATGAAGAATATTGAAGTCACAAGCTTAAACCAGATTTTGGTGTCTACATTTTCCCCTCTTTGATACAATGTCATTTTTGCATTGTGTCAAAGCAAATTGATAAAAATATGCCCCAGTGTAAAACAGATAAAGCTATGCCCCCTCGAGAAAATTGAAAATTTTTCAAAAAAATTCAAAAAAATTCAAAAAAAATTGGAAATAATCTCGATTAGTCCATTGGATAGCCAAGAATGCAGTGGAGTTGACGAAATTGAAGTTGGAAGTGTTAAGGATGGGTACGAGTTGATTGAAGTTAGAAATTGATGCGGCCAGTAGAAAGGAATGCCACCAAAACCCTAGGTATAAAGAGAAAATGGGGTAAAAACCCATTCATTTTTACCCACATAGCTTCAAAATTTGAGATTTTTGCTCTGCACCCTCAACGAAGATGTCTCCCATTCCTCACGCCCACCATCGAGCATACAGGATCTAGACCTTCAGGCGGCCGACAAACGCAGACCCCTCGATATGTACCTTGATCTCGAGCTTTGAATTTTTGGTTTCCGCACCATTTTATGCATTTAATTTCCATTTAAAGGATGCATCATTTTGTTGAAAAGCCACATATGAATGCATAAATGATGCATTTGTATGTAGTTTGATGCATATGTATTTTTCCGTGTATTGTTAGCATAGGTGTTGCATAGTTCAATAAATTTGTGTTTTAGTTCCACGCATTCACAAAATAGCAACACATTTGCATTTAATTTAGATGCAACTGTTTTATTTTCAACGCATGTGAAAATATTTCGACGCATTTAATAATTTCTTTACGCATGTACATTTAATTGGACATTGTTTTGCATTGATAGAAAGAGGTGCATTTGATGTTTAGATGCATTTGTTATTTCCGCATGCATTTGCATTTGAAAGTGACACATGTGAGAAATAATGACACAATTGTGAAATTCAATGACGCATTTGGTTTCCTACAACGTAATTGAAAAATAATGATGCATTTGCAAAATAATGACGCATTTGACTAGCATTTTATTTTGTCACTTTGCATTAGGATAGGTGATTGATTCTGACATGAGGCATGCATAATGCCATTGCAAGTTATTTTCGACACTATGTATATGTGAGAGTTGAGACCATCATCTTTTCGCTTCCAAGATAGTTTGTGGAGCGTGGAGAAATGATTCTTATGGCATTTGGGTCTTCTCCATGTGACAAACATGCACACCATTCGGGCAAACCAGGGTCTACTGACAACATTATGTAAGCAGTGGCACTCAGAGACTTCTTCATTTCACCTGCTTACTAGAGAGGCGACAGTTACCTTGGAGGACATCTACATGATTCTAATACTTCCTATTAGAGGCACGAGGGTGAGATATGAGACCCAGAGAGGTTTCACAGAGATGTGCAAATATTGCTCGCATATAGATATTAGACAGTTAGGTTTTGATCACTATGAGATTAGATGGCGTGTATTGGCATAGAGGTATAGATAGTTAGACTATCTATTATGTACACTGATAGGTGGTATAGTCCTTCCTGATCATTGAGGTCATGGTTTTCCTATGGGTTGGGGTGAGATGCTAGTGGGTATGCTAGAGTGACAAGAGGTATATGCTTGGGGTCCTTGTCTTCTCAGCATGTTATACTTTCATTTTCATGATATAGCCTATCGAGAGGCTCAGTCTATGATTTGTGGTACCACACTCTTGATGGTATGGGTGTGAGAACGCATTTCCATCTTTCCCCCACTAGTCACAATTAATGTGTAGCACGGAGCACCATATGCCTTCCGTTATGCGGGGGCTAATACTCAGCACCACATGGGAGATACCAGGTATTTAAGACATGCTATTGATACCATGGTTCAATTCACATGGAGACCATACTTGGGTTGTCTAGAGTGGTCAGATGAGGATGATCACTTGCCTTATTGCCGCTAGACATAATACCTAATTGGGTGGACTATTTCACATGTGCATATTATAGAGCGACATTTTCTAGATTGTGTCTTGCGGAAATTCAGAGAGATTCAGGATGAGCCTAGAGGACGAGTAGAGTTTGCAAGGTCCTCGCAAGAGATCCCCTTATGGGGTCTAGAGATTCTAGTGGCCACTACCAAGGCAGAGATTGATGCATTGCAAGAAGTTTAGTGGGGATGGAGAGATGGTGTGGCAGACCCAGGTACCACAAAGGCATACGATCAATGGTGGGTCGTGCACAGGCCTATAACCCTTATAGATCTAGATCAGGCTACGTCGATAGAGTGATGAGGGACAAGGCTGCACAGTAGGTGTGGCAGAGGTAGAGGTCAGAGAGGTGGAGGGGGACGTCAAAATGATGGAGATGGTGGGGGAGGTGGTCGGCGAGGTGGTGGGAGAGGGAGGTATGGACGGAGGGGATGAGGGCCACCATTACCACCTATTCGTGAGGAGAGATAGGAGGAGGAGGATGTGCACATGCCCGATGTTGGTAGAGGTGGGGAGGAGGTTCATGTTGAGGTTGTCAAAGATGTGGAGCATCCCATAGAGGAGGCCATTCCAAAGGTTGATGCAGAGATTGATGCCTTAGGCTTACTTGGTGCCTATCAGGATGATGATCAGGAGCGAGAGATTTGAGATAGGATTTTGGAGGATTTGGAGGATGAGGATGATGGTGTGCAGAGGGTGAGATAGGTGGACACAAGGGCAGTTGATCCCAACACTGCTACACTTCATGCCTAGGTTGCATCTTTGGAGGAGCAGATGAGGGTCATGATGTATGAGAGAGATGTGTTACAAATGGAGAGGGATAGAGCCATCATGGATAGAGATCAGGCCATAGCTCAAAGGCAGGAGACCGAGCATAGATTTATAGAGATTATAGCTCTATGCACTAGGCTGACAACTACATTTACTAGAGAGTTAGTCAAAGCTTGAGAGAGGGCCACTTATTACAGAGATTTGTATGAGACAATAGTTCCTCCAGATAGACGGGCCCCAATTTTTTCAGAGGCACGTAGTGAGAGGACCTAGACTAGGACCCACAATAGGATAGTTAGCACAGAGGGTGTTGAGAAACCACACAGAGGTGATCCATACGATAGGCCAGATTCAGGGCATAGGTCACCAGGTTCCCGACATCAGTCATCCACACACTCCAGTCATGATAGCAATGGCAGTTCAGGATAGGGACATTTGTTGATATGTACTGAGACATTGTATTATGATCATATAGCTTGTGGGCTTCCATATTTATTGATACATTATGACATTGTGATGTGACACTGTTGAGCGATATATATATATATATGATTTTGGTGGTGATTTTCATGATATGAACTTTTATTTATTGATTATGGAGTCATTTATTTGTACATGTTATGTTTATATGATATGCTTTGTGATGGATGATCATATCTACTTTATGATGTGTTTATGCAACCTATGATGTGATGTTGATTCTATGTGATGTATGCATTTTATAGTTATGAGATGAAATATGATGTTATATGTACAATGCTTTCTACATGTGATGCTATACAAATGTAATGTGGTGCATGTATTTACATTTTTTATGTACATGGGATGCTTATGATATGTAATCTATGATGATGAATGTTTATTATGCCATGATGTCCTAGATATGATAAATGCCTATATGTTTATATATTGCAAATGCAAGATGTATGTATGATTGATGATATATGATTTGGAAATGATATTTTCTAACATGAATGTGTATGCAGGATGACTTATTATTTGTGTGTGTCACAGGACTTTGTCATAATGCAAGAAAGAAGAATTGTTAATGCAGAAAGAAAGATTAAGAAATAATAAAAGAAATGAGATGGATGTTAGTATTAGCAATCTTCAATGTTTCGTTGTATCACAAAAGGTGTTGCACTTTATCATCATTGGGTGGGACTAATAAAAATGGAGAAAAACACCACGATATTACATAGATCAAGGTGTGCAAGGTCATCCACTTGCTAACAACAGACAGTCACAAACAAGGATTTTTGTTAACTCATACTAAGGGCACAATTTGCCCCAGTATTTTTGTCAAGACAAACCACAGACAACAAACAAAATAAAAGACAAGTTATGAGACATCCTCTAAATCAAATTTTTAAAAAATAGTTGACAAACAGCTGTAAAAGAAAATAGAATTCTGATACATCGTTGCCTCTCTAAATCCTTCATGGGACATCCTTGAGAAAGCTAGTAACATAATTCCCATCATAAATTCAAATGAAATGATAAGCTAAACAAGCCATAAAGTCAAAAAGCCAATAAAATATTTGCCAAAACTTGATCTATTTTTTTTATTTGTTTTGATTGATAAAGCCTTATTTTAGGAGATACACATACCGGATAAGACTTTGAGTCTGGTTTCGATGTTATGACTATCTGTATAAGGCATGACAAAGCCTGGTTTCAGAAAGACATGTATCGTATAATACATTGAGTAAGATGTTGTTGATATAATAACCTGTGTAAGGCTATGTTGACTATTTGACAATGCCGATATGTAGGAAGGATTCATCATGTATAATACATAGATTGTTTTGTTGATATCAATATTCAGGAAGGAATCATCTTGAATAAGACAGAGGTTGATTGTTTTGATGATGTTTGTCTCCAAGAAGGACACATCCTGTAGTAGAAATTAGTTGATTTGTTTTGATTGTTTCCTTGGAAATTTGTTTGATTTGACTTAGAGACATTGTTGACTTGTTCACCAGACTGACGGATGAATTGATATGATATGTGGACAATTGACTATGTGTGACAACAAACCCTAAAGGACTGACCTAGTGTGGCCTTGGGGGCTCATCGATTGATGGCCTTGCCTATGTTATACATGCAAATACCTCATAGTTCGACTTGACTTTGACTGGAAAGACTAAGTACAAATAGAAGATGTGTGTGATAGTGAATGTGATGAACCCTAATGGACTAACCTAGTGCAGCCTTGGGGGCTCATCAATTGATGACCTTGCCTATGTAATACATGCAAAGACCTCATAGTTCGGCACAACCAATGACCTTGTCATATAGACATATGAATTGAATCATAATTTTATACAGACAAACCTAAACGAACTAACCTAATGCCTCGGGGGCACATTAGTAGATGGCCTTGCCTACGTCCAGTCGCAGAGGCAATGTAGTTCGACAAACAAGAAAGATTGACAAGTGCGATTGACTTTGACTCTATTTTTGGATTTTTGACATGTTTTGATTTTGATTTTGATTTTTTTTTTGAAGTTTTCTAATGTTTTTGGTGTTTTCTATGGTTTTATGTTTTCCACATAGCCAATGTAAAAACCAAGATGACTCGCGTCAAGTGTTTTCCCCTAGTCGAGTATAAGACCAATTGATTATGAATAGGATAAAATGGGGGATATGAAATGCACTCAATGCCAATCATTCCAAGTTATGGGAAAGACTACCACTTATTACGAATGATATATACAAGCGATGGATGGGAAAGATAAGTCATATGTACAGGGATAGATAGTATGTACAGGGAAGTGGACTATGCACATGGATGTTAGATTAGAATAATAGTAGACAAAGGAGTAGATTCAACTACACATGGCACCTGTTTGCCAGGTGTTCACCATGGTACCTATCCAAAGAGCCACTGAAGTGGTTTTCACTATTGGAAAAATTATTTGTGTTTACTATTTTCTAGATTTTCTAATTTTTTTTAAAAAAATTTGGTGTTACCAAGATGCCTGTTTGCTAGGTTTTCACCTTGGTAACGATTTTTTTTATTTTTTATTTTTTTGTATTTTTGTTAATTAAGACAAGGCCCTTAGAAGCTATGCGTAGAACTTCTTCAGATGAAGACTATTGATTGGTGAGGACAATGGTTCCCTTTCAGAAGTAGAGAGTTGATACGCTCCTGATCCAAAGGCTTCTGTACCAATATACGGTCCTAACCAGTTAGGTTCAAACTTTCCTGGTTTCTCTCTATTTGTTTGATTCTTTGGGTTCTCCATTAAGACCATGTCACCAATATCAGAGTTTATGTTCAAGACCTTCCATTTATAGCTACGATGAAGGTGATTCTAATATGCTTGGAGATGGTCTAGTGCCTTCTGTCTTCGCTCATCTAGGAATTCTAGCTCATGGAGTCTCGATACTTGATACTCTTCATCATCAATGTGCCCTTTCAAGGATACCCTTAGGGAAGGAATCTCGACCTCAATAGGAAGAATGGCTTCAGAACCAAATACTAGTGAATAGGGAGTGGCACCAGTGGGAGTATGAATACTTGTGCAATAAGCCCATAAGGTGAGATTAAGCTGTAAATTCCAATCATGACCAGCATCATTGATAGTCTTCTTAAGGATTCTAATGATAGTTTTGTTAGATGCCTCTACTTGGCCATTACCTTGTGGGTAGTATGGAGTGGAAAAGTGATGTTGAATATGAAATTTGTCACAAAGATAGAAAAATTCTTGAATCTTAAATGGGCAGCCGTTATCCGTGATTATGGACTGAGAAACACCATACCAAAAAATGATATAGTTCAGAATAAACTTAGAGATCTGTGTCTCGATAATGTATGTCATTGGAATAGCCTCAACCCACTTTGTAAAGTACTTAGTTGCAGTGATGATGAGTTTGTGGCCATTGGATGATGTGGGATGGATCTTACCTATGAGGTCAAGTCCCCATTGGATGAAAGGCCATGGTGATGTTATAGGACAAAGCTCCTATGCTGGTGCATGTATCAAGTCTCCATGAACTTGGCATTGGTGACATTTCTTTACAAAGATATATGAGTCCTTTTCCATAGTAGGCCAATAATAACCCAGTCTCATAATCTTTTTGGCTAAGGTAGGACCGCTAGAATGGGAAACACATATACCCTCATGCACCCCACACAAGGTTGCTTGTGCTTCATTAGAATCAGGAAATCTCAGTAGGGTATTATCTAAGGCATGTCTATATAGGGTGTCTCTGACGATGGTGTATTTGGCTGACTTGCGGTGGAATGTTCTACGTTGGTTGTTTGACAGGCTAGTGGGTATGAATTTGGCATGGAGGTAATCATAGATTTTTTTGTACCATGGGGAATTAGGACCAACAATGTCACATAACATCTTAGAATCTGGGATATAGTAGGCTGGGACCAAAAGCTATTCTACCAAGAACTCAAACTTAGGCACATTGCTAGGAATGTCTAGAATTGATGCAATAGTAGCCATAGCATCTATTGCCCTATTTAGAACACGCAGTATCTAATGAAATTTGACCTTGTCAAAGTACTCTTTAAAGCTATCAGCCATGCATTTGTATGGAGCAAGCTTCTCATCCTTAGTCTCATAGTCATCATTTACCTATCTAATTACTAGTTGAGAATCGCCATACACCTATAGGTTCTTAATTTTCCACTTGACTACCATGTGTAACCCTATCACTAGAGCCTCATACTCTGCTATGTTGTTAGTACATGGGAATGCAATCCTGAATGACTTAGGGATGGAATAACCCTATGTTGTAATAAACAGTATACCAACCCCTAAGCCATGATTTGTATGTGAGCCATCGAAGTACGTTTTCCATGTTATGTTTCTATCTATTATGAATATAAATTCATCTAGAAAGTCTAAAACTAATGGGTGATCTTCTTGTATTGGTGCATCATCTAACAGATTAGCAATGACTTCTCCTTTAATAGCCTTGCTCTCTACATACTGGATATCATACTTACTAAGTATCATAACCCATTTGGCCAGTCACCCTATTAATGCTACCTTGCTGAGAAGATATTTGAGAGGATCTATTTTGGAAATCAACATTGTTTGATGGTTTAGCATATAGTGCCTTAGTTTTTGAGTAGTAAATACTACCACAAGACATGCATGTTCAATGGTACTATAGTTGAGCTCATAACCTACCAAAGTATGAATGATATAATATACTGCCCTTTCATGACCTTCATCATCATTTTGTGCAAGTAATGCTCTGAGTGGTGAATGGTTTGTTGTTATATAAAGAATCAATGATTTTCCTTCAACAAGTGGCATTAAGACTGGTGATGTTAGTAGATATTCTTTAATTAGTTGAAAATCCTCTCTGCACCTAACTGTCCATGCAAAGGGTATCCCTTTCTTGAGTAAATGTTGAAAAGGATGTGTCTTATCTGCTAACTACACTATAAATCTTCTGATGGATTGCAGTCTCCCTTGTAATTTCCTTAGCTGACTGAGATTAGTTGGTGGAGGCATGTCTATGATTGCTTTGACTTTGGCCAAATCCACTTCAATTCCTCATCTAGAAATGATATAGCCTAAAAGATTTCCTGAATTCACTTTGAAAACACATTTCTTGGGATTAATTCTCACTTTATACTTCTCCAACCTTTGAAATATCTTGTCTAAAACCTGTAAATGTTCTACCCTTGTCTTGGATTTAACTATAAGGTCATTGACGTAATCCTCCATAAGAGTGTGTACTAGATCATGAAAAATGGTGGTCATGGCACGTTGATAGGTTGCTCCAACATTTTTGAGTCCAAAGGGCATAACATTCCAACAATACGTTCCCCAAGGACAAGTGAAAGTTGTCTTAGGTTGGTCTTCAATTGCAATTTTGATATGATTATATCTTGAAAATCTATCCATTAGGGACAACATCTCATACCCTGTTGTCATGTCTACTATCATGTCTATGTTAGGAAAAGGGAAGTCATCCTTAGGACAAGCCTTGTTGATGTCTCTAAAATTAGTGTAGATGCGGATGCCCCCTATTGGTTTAGTGACTGGTACAAGATTGGAAATCCAATCTGCATAGTCGATTGATCTAATGAAACCAACATCTAACAATTTCTTGAGTTCTTCCTTGACAAGTAGAGCAATTTGTGGGTGCATTTGCCTCAAATTCTGTTTCACTGGTTTGACACCTAGTTGTAAGGGAAAGTGATGTAAAAAAAGTTTAGGATCCAACCCAGGCATGTCTGCATATGAACAGGAAAAAAATATTTGTCTCTATGCAAAGAAGTTGTGGAATTCTGGCTGCTCTTTTGTTGTCAATGACACTACAAAATAAACTAGTTGAGGATTCTCTTTTGTTCCTATGTTGACTTCTACTAATTCTTCAATGAGCATGAGTGAATTTTCCTATGCAATGGGGAGAATGTTCAAACCTCCATCTGCAGGTGCCTCAAAGAGGTTTTCACCTTCGGATGCATCCTTTATTTTTTCTTTTTCATTCTCTAGAGGTGCCTTTCAGTTTTGACCTAGAGACTCATCCTTTTTATCTTGTTTATTCTTTTTCTCATTTTTGCGACTGGAGGGTTGAATAGATTCCCCAAAATATGCTTTGTTGTCCAATTCAATGGTAAAACCATCCCTGTGATCACCGCTAGGTATGCCTTCTTGTAATCCCAGGAACTCAGCTATGGCTTCGTCGTTCTCAAAAATTTCTAAGACGGGTGAGTCCATTTGATCCCAATCAATGAGTTGGGGATAAACTAAGGGCATGCCATCATCAGAGTTATCAAAGTTTAATGGAGTCAAGGTAAGGACTGAGTTGTTCATATGGTCACAAAAGTCGTGTACTAAGTCTTGTTTGCACTTTGGTTTAGATCTAGGTGGAGTGAGAGGTGGGCCTAATGCCAAGGTTTGGTTATCTGAAATAGATGTATCAGATTGCCAAGAGGTAGGATCAAGTGATTCCCAATAGTAGTGTTTAAACCATTCCTCTTTTATCATATAATTTGGTGGATAGGAATTTAATAGATTTGGTGAGGATCTCAAAATTAAGTCAAGTTCTCCAAATAGCTTGTCAAGGTCCATGGAAGAAGTAGAGGATAGGGAATCCCACTCATATTCCTTTGAGTCAGGGGAGTCACAGTGGTGTTGGTCAGATGTTTCATGATATTTCTCAATATCTTATGAAGCACTTACTTCCTCTATTAAGGGTGATGCGGTACTAGGAAAACCAATTTGAATCGGTTGAAACCCAAGCCCTAAGCCCTTTGGCCATTGAGAAACAAAGATTGGTTCAATCCTCCCATCTTGATGTAAGCCTAAACCACTCTGTCCATTATATCCCTTGCTTTGCATGATTGTGAAACCTTTTCCATATAGATCTATAGGAATGTGAGCAAGTGAAAGAGGTTCTTCATCATCTTCCCTATACAACCAGGAGGTGACATCTTCTGTATTTATGGATTCTTTACTTAATTCTCCCCATTTAGTGAAATTTGTTGTGGGGGGAATGTGTATAGTGACCATAGACTGCCTCCTATCTGGTGTAGGTAAACCATATGACTTAGGAGGAATCAAATGGCTAAGACAATAAAATTTTTTCATGTAATACTCTCCACAACCCTAGGAGTGGTGGGAAATGAAGGTGAAATAGATGTTCATGTGAGTGTGGATGGATCGACATAGTGAGATGAATTGATGATGAAGCCTCTTGGTTTACTGGCACTTGGCGTTGAGGCATCTCTTTTAGATTGGTGCAATATTGGAATGATATGGGTCACCATCTATAGTTATTTCAGTGCCCTTGTAAGGGAATTTAAGACATTGATGATATGTGGAAGGGACCGCCTTCATGGCATGAATCCATGGTTTGTCTAGCAAAAGGTTATACAGAAGGGTGAGATCCAAGACTTGGAATTTTGTATCCATTACTGCAGGACCAATTCTGATAGGAAGTGTCACCACCCCCTTTGATTTTCATTCCTCATCATCATAAGCTTTAATAACAATACTTTTGGTTGTGTCTACGCATGCTTCTGAGAAACCTAATGCTTTAATCAGTTTTAATGTGGAAAAATTTAGCCCTACTCCTTTATCTACCAAAACTCATCTAACTTTGGTGTCATCAACAAGGACTTCAAGATGCAAAGGATCGTTATGATTTTTCTTTTTAGTTACATAGTCTTGTTTAGAAAATGTGGCATGATGATTATTGGTCAAGTAGCCCACCATTTCCTGGAAACGATTGACATTGATATCATTTGGGATGATGGTGTTTTGTAAAGCTTTATCTAAAATGGATAGATGCTTAGGGGAGATATGCAACAATTCCAAGATTGAGATTTGGTCTGGGGTCTTCCCCAACTGGTCCAGTAGGTTATATTGTGACTTGGAAGGTTATGGTGTTTGCTGCGATGGAGGACCCTGGATAGTGATCTTAGTACGATGAGTATTGACAACACACTCATGAGTTGTATTGATAGAAATGGTATTGATATTCTCATCGATGACACAAAGGTGATTAATGGTTTTTCCACTATTATAATCATGCTTGATATTCACATAGTTGGCCAACATATTGGTCTTGGTACTCAAACTGGAGACATTTCCTTTCCCATGGTCATGTAGTGGATCAAAAAATACTTGATGATCAATGTTTGATGACTTTTGTTTCTATCCACTAAATTCAATTATTCTTTTTTCGACAAGATCCTGTATGATATTTTTCAGTTGGTGACAATTTTGTAGGTTATGTCCCTTAGTTCTATGATAATCACAAAAGGAATTGTCATCCCACCAAACTATTTTAAATTGTCCTAGATCATATTTTCTTGGCTCTTGAAGGTGTATAAGATTATGTTGTAATAGTTGTTTGAATATGGACTCAATAGGTTCCCCTAAGGGACTGAACTCACATTTTTGAAACCTCCTTTGTTGTGGATGTTGAGTATTTTGGACCGTGTTGGAAGTTTGATTGAAAACATTAAGCGTGTTGGCCGAAGAGTGAGGTCCTTGTAATGTGATGATTGGTCCTACTTGTACAATTTTAGCATCAACTACGCCATCATTAGTGATGTTTTTGTTTCAAGACAAAAATCTATTTCTATCATTGGGGGCATTTTGCACTATTGGATTTCTATTGGATTTCGATGTCTTAATTTCTCCTTTTTCAATGATATCCTTTTCTATTATAACCCCTTTTTCCACTAGTTCCAAAAATGATGTACAACAATGTACCCTTAAGTTACTCCTTAGTTTGGCATGAAGTTTTTCTTGGAACATAGTGACTTTTTTTTTTCAGGTATCTCAACAAGACACTAGCTGGCTATAGTCTTCCATCTCTGGAAGAAAGCGATGAAAGTTTCACCTTCGTCTTGCATTGTGTGACACAAGGTTACTATATTTATCTCATGGTCTATGTTGAAGGAGAATTGCTCAAAAAATTTCTCTACCAGTTCACCCCAAGATCTAATGCCATAGTCTAGACCTAAAAACCACTCTAGTACACTTCCTACAAGACTTCTTGGAAATAGTCTCATAAGATATGTGGGGTCATAAGCGACATCTATGCACATAGTAGAAAATTCCCTTATATGTTCTATCAGATTCCATTTACCATTGTACTTAGGGAGATTCTGAATGACATACCCATGAGGGAAAGGTGTCATGTACAATGATCTATCAAAAGGAAATGGGTATATATCCTTTGTTGAAAAGGATTTCTTAGTTGACACCACCATGTTGTCCATTTGTGTTTGTAGTGCATTCATTTCTATTTGCAAGATGTCAACTTGGGTTAACGATGTGTTGGATGGATTATGCAGGTCTATGTAGGTATTCTGAAATCCAAGGTCTCTTGATGGGTTTCGATTGAATGTTGGTATTTGAGGTGGATTTGGATTTGGAATGTTGGTGAATGTGTTATGGTTCAGAATCTGCGTGAATTGGTTTTGACTTGGATTCTATGTGAATGGATTCTGACTACCAATCTGGGAAAACGAATTCTGACTTAGAATTTGTGTGAATTGGTTTTCACTTGGATGTTGTGTGATGTTAGGTAAATTTGTTGCATCTTAGAGAAATCTCCAAGAACAATGGTGTCTTTGGTAACTTCAATTTTTATTAATACCTCAAAGACACAAACAACTATGTCCTAAAGCATAAACAAACACAGTTCATTTCCCACATCAATCCTTCTGAGAGAAGCACATGTAAATTCAACATCATGAAATAAAAAATTCTAGAAGAAGAACCAACATAGATGAAAGATAAGACAAAAAACCAGAACACACAAACTTACGTGGAGAAAACCCTTTCGAGTAAAAAACCCCAGCCTCCAAAGATCGAGCCATTGTATTATTCAGCAACTGAAGGTTACAATACAACTCAGGCTCATAGCCTTTTCAAAGATTACAACTTGTTCATTCTAGATACAATCTGGTAACCAACTCTCCCTCTGTACATTTCCTGATCAACCTCTCAAACCAAACAATCTTCATACTGTTGCAATACCCTCACATAGTATACAGTATAGATCAACAGGAGAGATCAACCATGGCATTTAATCCTTAATCAAGAGATAATTCGGTAGCATAACTCTACCTCTCACTTCCTCTATTTTGGCCTCATGGCCTCGACCTTCTAGCCAGCCACTCAACCCTCACTCTATTGCTCACCTATATCGAATGATCCAACCAAGCATCATATTCTATTCTAGGCTATATTCATTTCATTTTTTTCTATTGAGCTTCCTCTCAAAACTACCACAATGAACTTGTCTTCCAATGGTTCCCATTCAGCTCTTTTGATTGGTCCAAATCGTACCACGTCGGACAATCTTCACTCGGTCAAAGTGCTCAACCTGTGTCACATGTCGGTGAGACACTAACCATGTCTCCCCGATGCCAAAAGACTTCACCATCTATGTCGCCAAGAGTCATCCTTATCACCAAGATGTTACATCGAGTCCAGAGAGCTATCGCTCAGACTTCCCCTTGTTGCCAAGACATCATATTGAAGTTCTTCACATGTATCACTATTGCCAAGACTCATCGCTATCGATGAGACGTCATACCGAAGCTCCATAAGTCACATAGACATGAGAATTCACATCGGTGAGACTATTGTCTTTTGCCAGGAGATCATACCAAGGTTCCAAAGTTATACGAAAACCACTGACATCCATTGCATTCCTATCGGCAAGAGTTTCCTCATCGGCAAGACTCATACCAATGTTCACAAGTCACATCAATTTCAACTTTTCCATTGACAAGAAATTTTCATTCGCCAAGAGGTTTCATCGAGTCTCCTCAAGTTTCACTGAAGCACCTAACAGTCGGAAAGACATTCATTTTTTGCTGAGACATTACTCTAAATACTCACAAGTCATACCAAGCACCAAAAACCAGTCGACAAGACTTCTGTCCATCGCTAAGACCTCACATCAAGACCTTTGTGCTACTCTAAGTGTATACCATCAGTGAGACACACCAACTGTCGCCAAGAGTTCTTCCCGAGTGTTCAAGTCACCCTGATGTCTCCAGGATGAATTTTTCGATGATACATCCATAATGGTAAGACTTCTTACCAAACACCAAAGACTCTCCCCGAAGACTTCAATGGAAAATGCTATCAGCAAGACAATAGCTATCGTTGGGACCTCACACTGAAGTAACCCGATATATGATATGAATGGCCTATCGGCCAGAGATCTCCATGGGTGGTGAGAGGTTATACCAAACAAAATGTCATACCAATAGGCTCCTTTGGTGATACAGATGCAAGGTCACAGTGACCTGAATAATTTCAACAAGGTTTCAACTACTAGTCAGCTAGACACAAAATATGTCACACCGACTTTTCCCTTTCAGAGGTTTCAGCCTGTGGGATTGAGGCACACAATTCCAACAATCTCCCACTTGATGAAGATCACACAGGCACCTCCAAAGCAACTAGACATTGAGATCACACGATCACACTAGCTCCACCAGTTCAGACCCCCACAATACTCAAGCCACCCAATCAACAAGATTCCACAGATAATAGTCCACCAAACAACCTACAACAAAGACCAGGCATCCAACTGCAACTCACTATCCAACACAATCAAAATGCAACCAATCATAGCCTTCTAGGAAACCGCATAGATCTCAAACATGCTCTCATACTCCATCAAGAATTCAGCACCAACATCCAAGATATCCACCATTCAAGCAACAAACCCTGTCATCTTCCAACATGCCACCTGTGGAAGATACAAGCCAAGGTGTATAAGCACCATTCCAATGAACACCAGAAAAATATCCCAGTGATATCACCAACAATATACTACTACCACTTCATTGTGCTCAAACGCTATACAGAAGAAATATCAACTTCAAAGCTTCAATCAGAACATAGTAGTGAAGTCATTCTCAAGAAACAAGACAAAATACATAAGCTAGAACAACAATTAGACTGACTGCTCCCATCTAACTGATAGACCCATGTGACTAGAAATAGCACCCACAACTCATGCTATTCCATCCAATCCCACATACCTAAAAGGTATAAGCATTAGTAAACTCATGCCAAACTATAATCAACTCAATAACAACAAATACAAGCTTCAAGTGCCAACCAGTCAAAGAAGACAAAACACAACAGGAACTCCCACTGCCTGAGTAATTCCAAATCTGAAAGATTAAATACATACAAAGTCTACCAATAATAGCTCATAGAAAATGTAACCATGTAGTACCAAAAATATCCACAATGATACGCACAACCTGCAACAAACCGTTACAAGATTCATTTCTCTCACCACAAGTCTTCACAGTTCTCCCAAGTTATCCACACGCAGTCAAAGGAAAAAGGATTAAGAACCTCCATGTCATCACCCATGAACATGAGTGAAAACACATGACCACAAGTAAGTGATCACTGTAGCTCCAACCAAACCTCAAACCAATGAAATGTGAAACTAAACATCTAGGAAGTAAACCAAGACCAAAGAGAGAAACTTTGCACACCATATCCCAGTAGAACATCCTCCTATATACACTTCCAACAACCAACTGTGTCAAGAATTATCTCCTTCTCATCCCAAAAGAAAAGCCTTAACAGCATCCAACCATTCAATCACCAAGATCAAACCAACTTCTAATATCATATAATCAACATGGATGTAACCCTCTCAAAGAAGATCAATCTACTTCATTTTCCATTTCAGGAAATCAGCCCATACATCATCTCCTACCAATTCTCATCAGTAAAACACATAACACAAAAGCTCAAGGAGATAAACAAGATATACATCTTCCACTATGAATCCTCGAGAACCATTAAATAGAAATTCAAGATCCATATCATGAAAGTGAACATAAAACACATCTGAAAAATATAATGGGCCAAATACCTCTCAGATCAATTGTCGAGCAGACCAAGAGTGGGAACAAGAATACTCCTTCAAGATATATAAGCCATCATGACTAATCCAAGAGCAATCTCCTCATAGGTCTCTAATTGAACTCACGTTCAACCAAGGTGTAGGTTTCTTGGACTTTCTACTAAAAAACTTTAACAAGAATAACAAGCAGCAACACTTCTCTCATAAGAGAAAAATAGCCTCGCCTTATTCTTCATGTATCCATGAGTACTAGCAGCTGATCATCTCATGCTAAATTTCAACTGCATTACTGCACTATCACGAAGTATCAAGTAAATAATCAAAGCACCAAATACACAAAGAATTTACCAAACCACTGTCAAAGCTCCAATCATCTGAATCAAGAACTTATCATGACACCATGATCTACATATCCCCTTAGGAGATACCATGCTTCAAATGAATTTACCATGGTCTTAAGTACAATGCACAATGCAAAAAATCTAGTACACAAAAAAGAGTATACCATGACATAAAGTAAATAAACTCAAAACCAACATCACCTGTCAAGCACCACCAACACCTTAGCCAAAGACTCCAAGAATCCTCCATGGATCAAAGATGTTGCACATCTTCAAATAATGTCCATGCAAAAGCAAAAGAACCCTTCTACAGAAATAGGATCTACAAGCCCCCCCTTGAAACATCTGCAACACTAAAGAAGACCATTCACCACCATGTGATGAAACCTCAATTACTGCTAAAGCTCCCATTGAAACATAACATTCAAGCTCTCCAAGCATCAAATCCACCTACTTCAAGTTCCCATAACTGACTATTCAGGTACTCAACAATATCCATCCTCTCATCTCAAAACAATCACACCAATGCACAAGTGATCACAAACAAAGCCAGATAACAAGTTTGCACATGCAAAGAATTAACCTCATGGATAAAGACAGTCCACATCCAAGTTATCACACTGCAACCAATGGGTAGGTCATCCATCAACCGCATAACTCGTAGATCACAAACATCGAACATGCAAACCCACCATAGCATTGGAAACTGCAACACTGAGATTTCAAAGAGAATAACCACATAGACAACATGACTCAAACACCAAATCACACCAAACCTAATTTACCAATCATGTCCACAACGAGCACCATAATCAAGTAACCCACAAGCACTACCACAAGAATGCTGAGTGACAAATCATGTACCATCACTCCCATGTAGAGAAGAAAACACACCTCCTCAAACCATGCACAAAGCATGCATGCAAAACTGCAACTATCTCATCTAGCAACACCCCAAAAAACTAGTGTCTAGAAAATAGCTTAATAGCAACTCCACATAATCACAAGTTTTGCTTAACCATGTAAAACATGCATCTGAGAAAGAGAGAAAAGGCTATTCCATAAGATTTGCAAATCATCTAATTATTAAATTCATAGCCTTTATGTATTCGAGGTTAACAGGAAATTGTGCCTTCCAACACCAGGAAACACCACCTAGCATAAGCACTCTCTTCCATGGCTGAGAAACAAACTAGGATTCTTCATATCATCAAGGAGCCTCTCAGACAGACACCCAATATGAAAGCTTTACTACTACATAGCCACGAAGCAAAGAAATCCACCTCATACACCAAAGATATACTGCTACCAACCAGGAGACATAGATCACATCAAAGCAACATGATCAACTCCCTTCTCCATCTCCACCATCCCTCAAGCTGCGTGTTGTCTCTAAATATCACAAGACTTCCACTCAACAACAGATCAATAAATCATTCCATTCCTCAAAATTTCCTCCATCCTATGAAGCTAAGAAAACTTCACAAGAGAAATAACCAAAACCAGCAACCAAAAGAAGGCTCTAATACCACTTGTTAGGGAATTTAGGGCATCTCAGAGAAATCTCCAAGAACAGTGGTGCCTTTGGTAACTTCAATTTCAATTATTACCTCAAAGACACAAACAACTATGTCCTAAAGTGGAAACAAACAGTTAATTTCTCACATTAACCCTTTTGAGAGAAGCACATGTAAATTCAACATCATGCAATAACAAATTCTAGAAGTAGAACCAACACAAACTTACATGGGGAAAACCATTTTGGGTAAAAAACCCCACACTCCAAAGACCGAGCCATTGTATTATTCAGCAACTGAAGGTTACAATACAACTCAGGCTCATAGCCTTTTCAAAGATTACAACTTGTTCATTCTGGATACAATCTGGCAACCAACTCTCCCTCTATACATTTCCTGATCAACCTCTCAAACCAAACAATCTTCGTACTATTGCAATACCCTCACACAGTACACAGTACAGATCAACAGGAGAGATCAACCATGGCATTTAATCCTTGATCAAGAGAGAATTTAGCAGCATAACCCTACCTCTCACTTCCTCTGTTTTGGCCTCATGGCCTCAGCCTTCCAGCCAGCCACTCAGCCCTCACTCTATCGCTCACCTATATCGAACGATCCAACCAAGCATCATCTTCTATTCTAGGCTATATTCATTTTGTTTCTGTCTTTCGAGCTTCCTCTCAGAACTGCCATAGTGAACTTGTCTTCCAATAGTTCCCATTCGGCTCTTCTGATTGGTCCAAATCGCACCACATTGGACAGTCTTCACTTGATCAAAGCATTCAACCTGTGTCACATGTCGGTGAGACACTAACCATGTCTCCTCGATGCCAAAAGACTTCACCATAGATGTTGCGAAGAGTCATCCTTATCACCAAGATGTTACATCGAATCCAGAGAGCTATCACTCAAACTTCCCCTTGTCGCCAATACATCATACCGAAGTTCTTCACATGTATCGCTATAGCCAAGACTCATCGCTATCAGTGAGATGTCATACCAAAGCTCCATAAGTCACATAGACATGAGAATTCACATCGGCAAGACTATCATCTTTTGCTAGGAGATCATACTGAGGTTCCAAAGTTATACCAAAACCACTAACATCTATTGCATTCCTATCAGCAAGAGTTTCCTCATCAGCAAGACTTATACAGATGTTCACAAGTCACATCAATTTCAAATTTTCCATTGGCAAGACTTTTCCGTTTTCCAAGAGGTTTTGTCGAGTCTCCTCAAGTTTCATCGAAGCACCTAACAGTCAGAAAGACATTCGTCTTTCACTGAGACGTTACTCTGAATACTCACAAGTCATATCAAGCACCAAATACTAGTCAGCAAGACTTTTGTCCATCACTAAGACCTCACACCGAGACCTTTGTGCTACTCTGAGTGTATACCATCGATGAGACACACCAACTATCGCCAAGAGTTCTTCCTGAGTGTTCAAGTCACCCCGATGTCTCTAGGATAAAGCTGTCGATGAAACATCCATATCGGTAAGACTTCTTACCGAACACCCAAGACTCTCCCCGAAGACTTCAATGGAAAATGCTATCGGCGAGACAATAGCTATCGCTGGGACCTCACACTGAAGTAACCCAATATATGATATGAATGGCCTATTGGCCAGAGATCTCCACAAGTGGTGAGAGGTTATACTGAACAAAATGTCATAGTGATAGGCTCCTTCGGTGAGACAAACAGAAGGTCACAGCAACCTGAATAATTTCAACAAGGTTTCAATTGCTAGTTGGCCAGACACAAAAGATGTCACACCGACTTTTCCCTTTCATAGGTTTCAGCCTGTGGGATTGAGGCACACAATTCCAACATGTGAATGGATTCTTATTTAGAATCTATGTGAATGGATTCTGACTGCCAATCTGGGAGAATGGATTCTGATTGCCATATTGGAATGAGGGAATGGCTCTTTTTTGTGTAGTCTGCAGTATAGTACTAGTGACATGAACTCTAGGTATGGCCATTGACTGTGCTATGATACCTATGGCATGAACACTAGGGATGGCTATTGACTGTGGTATGGTACCTATGGCATGAACACTAGGTATGGCTGTTGATTGTGGTATGGTACTCGTGACATTGACATTTGGTGTAGAAGCTAATGCTTTAGATCTTTTATTTCCAACAAGAGGACCAAAGGAAGTGGACAATGATGCCCCTACAGTAAAATTAAATCTTGATGTCATGCCAGATGTACCAAATGGAGACGTATGGATTGTTGTACTCTGTGTAGGTATGCCAGATGGTATGGTTGTTTTTACTTGAGGTATAGTAGTACTGGCAGCTGGTGTATTTGTCCCTTCTATAGGTTGAGCTTGTAAGGTGCTAATATCAAATCCTATAGGTAAGGTAGTGCCTTCAACTAGAAATTTGGCTAAGTATCGTTGACGATTGTTTGCCAGGTACTCATCTACAAAAGAGGAAAACTCAGGGTCCTATGCAATGGCCTCTATGTTTTCAGTTGTAATGTGTCCTTGATTATTTCTAGTGGTGAATTTGTCTAATAAATTTCTGTGAGGTCTTGTGGAGAATGGATTGATGAACTCATTTGGGTTCGACATCTTTTCTCTCTCTCTCTCTTCTCTTAGACCTAGTTTCAACCATGTAAGATAAGCTCAATATGCAAGGAATGTAAAACTATGTCTATGGACAGTATGACTCTAGTCTATGTTTCTGGGATTTTATGAATGCAAAATAAGGAATGTTCTAAGATGACGCTAGTCTAAAATGATAATATTTGAAGATACAAAGTCTTGGCAAGCTTCTAAGGTAATCAATTTTGTAAACCTGAGACGAGATTACCAACTACCTAAAGTCTAACCAAGGCATCAATTTAGTTATGTCAAAGAACCTATGTAGGACAAGGACCAAAGATAAGTTGAGTTTCCTAACTAGACTGATGAGCTAGGAGAACTCTCTGTAGGACAAAGGATATGATGACAAGACTAGGTTCAATGATATATATCATTGATGCTATGATTTTTCTAGAGTGTAGGTGGTGGACCTATTCTAAAGTTTGTAAAAGTGACCTTCCTAGAAGTTTAAATCTAAAGGAAATATGTACTCAAAGATGAAAGTAAAACTCTAAATCGGGATGGCTATAGTAATGGCTATATGATACCTAAAGGATGCAAAATTGAGCAAATCATTTTAGGTTTCTTTCCAAGGATTTCTATGAAAAGACAGATGAAAGAATGGTATGACCGTGTCGACTGGATTGTGGCTATGAATTCTGGTTTTCTAATAATCAGGCAAGTGTGTCACAAAATTTAGCAGATGCGTTTATGTTTTATAGTTGCGGTTTACTAGTAATTAGTTGTGAGTTTCTAGTAAAATTTAGTGTCTAAATCTGGAAGATGCGGTTTAATTTCTAACATATGTGACTCGTAATGGAAATTGCAACTCAGACTATAATGGATGCAGTTTTCCTAAACCTATACACCAGTAAAAATTTTGCGATAGTGGCAAATGCATCATTCCAGACTACAGTTGTGGCTCACCTTGTCAGATGCATTATAGAATATCACAAGTGCAGTTTCCTAAAACAGATGCAGTTTCCAATAGAGAAAATCTAATCTAATCTAGCAGATGTGACTCTAGGCTAAATAGATGTGACTTGATAGAACAATTGTGACTCTCTGGTGAACAGTTGTTACTCTTTTTTGTTTTCAATGAATAAAGATATAAAACTAACGCTATTTTTCTGTGATCAAGTTTTGGAAAACAAAGAAAATCATAAGACAAAGTTTTTTCAGTTTCATTTTGGACTCAAAGAACATTTAATTTGACAATAGACAAGCACATCCTAGGCTATGAAGGAAAGTATTTACTAATTTCTCACTTGGGTTTCCCCAGCTACGCTTATTCAAGGTGGATGATTAGTAGCTTAACCCTTTTGGCTCCCCTCCACGGCTCATTAAAATCATTTGGAGCAACCAAGCTATAGTACCCATGAACATCCCATGGCATACTTTCATCTCTACACATGAACCATAAGAATATGAGACGACTTCATAGGTTCGACCTGCTGCACCAGTAAATAGAAGGATTTTGGACACTACAAAGGTGTTTAATTAAGGCATTTTGTTCATAGGGCATGATCCATGCGGCGAGATTCCCCTTTTGAATCCATCTCGTTGGAACCATACGCATGATTCTTGGGGTTTCCCCAAGAATCCACTTTTATATATTGGCTAGAAGTCCCTCGAGTTCAAGGTGTTACTAGTCTTAGTCATCCTAGGGTGAGTACTTTTTCCCACCAAAACAGGCCCAAGTTTTAGAGTTAGTAACTGTTTCTCTTACACCCAGGATCACATAGATGCGCAAGGGGAGAGGATACTTCGATGTACCAAATCATGAGCGTAATTACACAATTGTGATTTTGCACCAAACACAGTAGACACTTGTTAATTTTAATCCTAATGAAAGATTTTCTACCCTACTAAACAATTTGTTTCCAAAATTTAACTAGGGTCTTCAACATGTGTTCTGCAGAAAGATTCATTAGTAGTTTGATATTGGTATTTGACTATTGATCTGCAAAAACTTTGTTAACTCCTCAAGAAACATGTTGAAAACATAAGATTAGCAAAAATAAAAACATGAAAGGAAATTGTAAATTGAAAGTCTAAACCTAAAAATATACTAGTCAGTCATTTTTTCTATCAGATGCATCACGATATTTTACCAGTTAGTTGCGGCTCAGAAAATGACAGATGCGTGATTATTTTTAGATGTGTCATTTCTGATCTCAGATGCAGTGAAGAAACTCAATTGCATTGTTTCATCAAACTAATGCATCTCCAAATGTCAATTGCGGCGTTTAGTCAAACAAATGTGTCATTCTATACAAAAACCTACAAAATCAAATAAAATTCTATAGATATGTGAAGATGGTGTCTTCACGTCGGGTTCACCAAATGTAGCTCAGAGAAAAACACATGAGAGAGTTAGGCAATTCAAATCTAATCTATTCAAACTATACTAATCAATCCTCAAAGCTTAGATAATCGAGCACAAAAGAAAGCTAAGAACAACATGCATAAAGGAAACTATTTTACCAAACATGTGATCAATTTTGTTGAATAACCTCCATTACTCTTCTCCATTTCATCTATGTAGTGTATTTTCCCTCAAATTTTCAAAGTTCATGCAAGCATAGCCTAACTGTTGTGATTAAGACAAAACATCGAAGATTCAAGATAATTGCTCTAAAAGTCATACGATTTTGAGAGAGATTGGAATGATGAATGACAGATCAATTTATAGAAAATTGATCATTCAAATGATAGGTCAAGATTGAAAGATCAACAAACGATTGAGATCAAAATATTAGACATGCATTATGATAACTGTCAGTAGCGACATGAGTGATACAAATTATAAATAAAAATAAAGATTAAATAAATGATTTAATCTTCGAGTTTGGTATTGGAAAATAGAAGAATTATCTTTGCATGACAAAGATAAAGATGGATTAAAGCAACTCTTTGTTCGAACACACACACAAGATTTAATTAATTAAATAGGAATATTTAATTAATATGCATGTACACGCAATTGAGTAAGCACTAGATGACCAAATGATATGATGAAGAGATTACTCGAGAAAGCCACTCAGACATTAAATCAAGAGTTAACTGCCCAAATTAAATAGATCTTTGAGTCGAGTAAGAGTCAATACTTAGATAATTTGCACAATTATCTAAATATAGAGGAATGTGTTAAAATAGGATTTATGAATTAAATAATTCATTTAATTCAAGATTTGAAATTTGAAAAATAATTAAAAAAATAAGATTTATTTAATTAAGTGACGAAGGAATTTAAATGAATAATTGAATAAATAAAATGATTTATTTAATTATAGTTGACATATGATAAAGGGGGGAATTAAATAAGAATTTATTTAATTTGACAAGAAGAATAAGGTTAATTAGTAACATAATTAAATAAAAAGTGTTTATTTAATTAATCAGATAGAATAAAGAAAGGTGTGAATTAATTAAATAATTAAGATTATTTAATTAATAGAAGAAATGAAGACCTTAGAGAATAATTAAATAATTTACATTATTTAATCATGACCATGAAGAATACGAATTATGAAGAATATTGAAGTCGCAGGCTTAAACCAGATTTCGATGTCTATAGAGTGTTCTTTGAACTTTAAGGGAATAAAGCTAAATCAAAGAGCAATGAACAAAAAATTGGAGAAAGCCACAGATGACAATAACATAGGTAGTGGTAGTGGTCAGACTACTAATTTATGGATGGAAGAGGAGAAGAAGTATATGGTAGAATGCCTCAAGAAAATGGTGGAAGAATTATAGGATTTCAAAGGCAATCATGATGGCAAGTAGGTGGACATGGAGGAGCAGTTGAGGAATATTAAAAGCTCTCTCCACAAAGTGTTGATTATGAACCATAAAATCCTGAAATCTACTGCACAGACCATGAATACCATGGGGGAAAACTTGGAAAAATCCCATCAGGTAAAAATTGCTATGTTTCTGGATTTGGATAATGAGGATGGGCAGTCGAATAGTGGGGGACCGAGCAATAGGATCGGAGCAAACTTGAAAAGGAAGGCAGACCAAGCACTTGTCAACATCTAGGAGATTAAGAACTCTGTGCTCAACATGAACAATCTGGAGCAGGAAGCGGTAGAGATACTTTGAAACCTAGCTTAGTGGTTGGCTATCTTGTGGCCTTTTGTCATCTTTTTGTCTGTTCTTCCCTAGTGTTATTGTGTGATCTTCTTTGTGGGCAGAGTTTTGTTTTTTCTTTTTGTTGTGTCAATGTTTTATCTTTTGCTTTGATACTGTTATGGGTTTCGGGATCCCTATAAAACCTGTTTGTTCCATAATCAAAAACAATCTTGGGAAAATCTACTCAATGGGAAGCTCACTACATCGGTTTGAGATTTCTAGCCTAATCTTGAGTGTTATTTTATTTTTTGCGTAGTTTGGTTTTTATTAGTTAAATCATTCTATTTAAAGCACAAAATTCACTACACACAAGCATAAATATAATTCTTGGATGAAATTACCTCAATAAACTAAAGGGATCTAATAGTTTGATCTAAAAATTCAAGGATTATTTTCCTCAAATCCAATAGATGAATACAAGTTATTAACTATAAATTTTAGGGTTCATTTGATAAAATATAAAAATATCCAAAAAAGATGAAGCTACCTAAAATAGAAAGAGATTGAAGGCCTAGATTGGGGACCAAAATTCCACACCAAAATCTATCTCAAGTGGCCTTGGAAGGAGAATAAGGGTCATTTGAAATTGTATAGGTCACCCATGCCTACAAGTGACATATTCATATGATCATGTACATGAAATCATGCCCTTTGCACCAATAATAATCTATATTTGTATATAACCCATATTTTTGAGGGGCCTGCCAATTTTGATAAGTATTGGAAAGTCTTCCTTAGTCTAATCACATTCATCTAAAGCCATTAATAGAATCATGAGTTGTGTAGGTAGTAGGTGGTATTTTTAATTAAAACGGCGGGGTCTACGGATTCCATATTGAAGAGTACAATTGCAATAGGGATTGGGGAATTGAGGGGTGAGATGTCATTTAAATGATTTTCCACTTAGTATAGTGACATTAATTTTTTGAAGATATGCAACGTCAAGGGTTTAAGAAATGGGATGTAGGGGTACAATGATGTAAGAGGAAGTAAAGGTCTATATGCTTAGGAAAGAGGAAAGGTGGGATAGTGGGAAAGTTGGGAATGAGATCCCTATAAATAATTTCACAAGAGGGAAGGTTGGAAAAGAAAAGCCTAAGGTTTGGAAGAAGGAATCATGACAAGGAACAATGATTGGGATTGAGAGAAATGACACAACTAATACTAGAGTGGTAAGGGAAAGAAAAACCTACAAATTTTCTAGTGGGGTTCATGGTTACAACATACTAAATACCATTTAGGTAATGTTAATAGGGAAAAATATATGATCCTATAATATATAAAAAGTTAGGACTTGTGGATACCTCATACCATGGGGATTAGAGGGTTAGGGAAACCAAACCATTTGGAGGGAGTTGAGGGAAATAAAACTATGAAATCTTGATGTAGACAAAGGATTGGGATGTAGGGGCATAGGGAACTAAGGAAGGTATATTGAAATAAAAAAGGTCTAAAATTCAAAAATATGGAGGAAATGAGAAAGTATGGATGACATAGATAAGACAAAAAGTAAGGAAATCCCTAAAATATTGAAGCACAAAGGAATGGGGAATTGAGGGTTGATGGTAAAATGGATGAAATAAAACCAAGGTAAGGGAAAACTTTAAAAAATGTTAAAAGGAAAATGATCAAGAAAATATGGAAGTGGGGGATGAGGGAAATACATGATAGCATTCAAGAAAGCTTGAAATCCCACCCAAGGTTGGAAAGTGACCTAAACACCTTCATAATTAGAATTTGGGACATTACCTATTTATATACTTGTTAGCCCTTTGGATTTGACCATTCCATCACCTAGGGTCATTTCCACAGTCACAAGATTGACTCAATGGAATTAAAGCAATGATACTTTTAAGAAACCCTCACGAAAATGATATAAAATCTTGATGAATCTTTTATTTTTTTTGAAAAAATATTAATTTCTATTGGTGAATATTTCCTTTTATAAAAAAAATATTAATTTTATTTTTGGTTTTTTTTAAATCACTAGAATTTTTTAGGAAATATTTGCAAATCATAGATATATTTGTGAAAAGAAATGATTTCATTATCAAATTATAGGTAGATTTTTCGAAAGTAACAATTTACTTGTATTACAAAAAAAAATAAAAAATCTCAGTGGTGAATTATAGAAAGATTTGAAAAAATGAAATAATTTTGATGGAAAATTATATAAATATTCAAAATTATAACATTAATTATTTGGTGAATGTGCTGGTAAGATTTTGAAAAATCGTAGAGTGGGTGGAAAAAATATCAAATCCTAAATGATAATGATTAATTTTCTTATTGAATTTATAACTTTAAATAGCTTTGCATATACATGATCAAATGATTCTAGATCAATGACATAAGTTTTATTCTAGGCTAAAGTTTTGACACACCCAAATTCCTACATAAAGTCTCCAAAATAGAGACATGTGTCAACAAATATTTGGGAAGTTCTCAATGTATTGACAATTGAACAAATTTAATGACCTTTGGTTTCAACATACATGAAATTTTTGTGTTAGAAAATAAATTATATTTTAGATTGAAGGTTGAAGCCTAATAAGACATTGATATTTTGCATCATTAATATACTGAAAGGATATTGGTTTTTTCATCATTAATATCCTTCCCTTCCTAAATATTCACGCATTATGAGGCATAATAATGATTTTTTATTTTTTTTTGGTAAGTGAATTTGGCCATGGTACCATCCTATAAACTTAGAAAGAAAAAAAGAGGAACCATTACAAATTAAAATCCTTAATAGAGCAACATAATCCATCATTTTTGAAAAATTCCCATGAAACAAAATTCCCATTATGGGATACATCTATTAACATAGATTTATATTGTTATTTTATTTTGAGATTATCATATCTATAAATATTAAATGCTATTACATATGAATAAGATTAGGACATCATCTACCTAGACCTAATCACACTATCCTTAGATAAAAAGAAATCAAAATCCACAAAAGCCTCATTAGAAACCCCAACCACCTGTTTTAGGAATTTGATGCCCCGAGATGATTTTTTCCTCAAAGCCTCCATGTCACAACCAACATCTTCAACCATAAAGGGTGCCCATAGTTCATTATGTGGAAGCTAAATGATCAACTAGAAACTACTACCAATGTGAAACCCCAATCTAATGATTACAATCTCCAAATCCTCACAAAGCCCACCATGCCACTTCAAAAATACCAAAGCCTCCATAACACTAGTGATATTCGTGTTCACATGATATATGTGAGTCGCCACAAGGAAAATATCTCCTAGCACTATTCTAATTGCATCTATAACTATAGGAGATGCATATTTAAAAATATTCTTAAGCCTAATGTCAGTTATGACCACCTTAAAATAAAGTTTTGAACTATTCATAAGAATTCTAAGAGTAGAATCCATGGAAACAAGTGAAGAAGAAACCAAACCATGCTAGTATTTAACATAATTATTTCTATTTGGAATGCATGTGAAATAAATATTATACAACCCTTTTGACAACAATCAATTCCCTAAATCTAAAATGGGAGAAGTATTATTGTTGGCCTTTGGTTGTAGCATACATGAATTTTTTTAGTTAAAAAATAAATTATGTTTTATATATTGATTTAGATACATCATCCGATGATTACAAATCATTAGATTTTTTATATATTCTATTTCAATCTGAAGTTCTTACACACCAAAATTCTTACATAAAATCTTTAGAATAGAGACAAATGTAAACATATTTTGATGTTGACTTGTTTGGCCCGTGGCATTTTCACTTAAGTTATTTCCCATGTGCTTGGCTACATTGTATTACTAACACCTTGAACTATCTTTCCAATCAAGCCCATTTTCTAAATATTCTAATAATGCTTAAATGTATTCTAATAAGGGTTTATTCATTTGGCCTATGCTTTAATGTTATAATTTTTCATTGGTATGTTTAACCCATAACCCTCCTTTAAGTAACAATATTATGTATCATGCTTCATATTTTCATTGGGCCCTATACCTAAGTAACTAGTCAAGCCATTTATTTTTATGCCTTTGCTATAAGTATTCTCTTAAATAAGCCCTTGTATGGTGGTCCCCACTCTTTCCCACGTGGTTGCTCCTCATTCAAGCACATCCATTCTTCATAGTGCATCTTCTTGATCTATGCATACTTCTAAGTGATGCTTGTGTTCTCTTCTAACATGTGGATTCCATTATTTCCTTTTGGACTAATCATGATATGCTTGTGGGTCTACCGCCATGCACCATTGTCAATATTTTAGTGGAGTGTGTTCATCCCTCTTAGCATAGGTTTATAAAAAAATGATCCTTTTGAATTTATTCTAGTGCACTATGATGATATCTAGAACACTTATGTGGATTGGGCCAAGATAATTTTATCAACTTTAAAGAATATTCTAATGAATGATTAGGTGTTAGGTGTCTACAAGTCTCATTGCAGCTCAAGGTTTATTTGGAGTGTGATTTCTCTATTTATGATCCTTACAAAACTATGCTAATGTGTGCTTTGTTGATGTGTGGTGCCATGATGATGAGTCTTTCTAGCATGGGATCCTAGAATATGAACCTAATAAATATGTGGGTCCATCTCCATGACTCAGAATCATCTTTCCAAGTGGCAACAAATTAGTAAAGTGGGGGTTGTTCTTCACAATGTACTTTCAAATGTGATTACTTTTTCAAAGATGTGCTAATTTACTAGCATGACGCATGTATTCCATTGTGTCCATACTAGTGAGTGACTTCGTTTCTCTATGTTGGGCCTAGCTATCCAAATGTCAATGTCCTATTGTAGTGCATACTCCCTTCACAACACAAATTCACCAATAGAGATTTAAATGTTTTTTATGTTGGATGGCATGATGCACTAGCTGTCAATCATTTCATGATCACAAATATCAACAATCCACATTCATACCTGCGAATTATTATGTTATGTGACATTTACCTTACAAAATTTTCATTTTTATGTCTTCATGTTTCTTGGAAATTTTCTTAGGGGACATGGGACATTGCTTCTTGTAATATTAATCAAACAATCCACATTCAAGGTTTGGATTTATTTGATTACTATTACAAGAGAAGTAATGTTGCATGTCTAATCATGAACATATAGAAAATTATGAAGATTGGTGGTGCCCAATGTTCATCAATGTGGACTTAATATAGGGTATTTATAGAAAGTATGATGGAAAATCAAGGATCCTACCAAGAGCTTCTAATGGTGTTTCAATGAGGTTAGATAGAGAATTAGTTTGTGAGGTATCCACTTTCAATATTGGTGTTAATATTCCTATATACTGCAGTGCATTATGCAGAGAATATGAAAGGGACAAACATAGTTATAAGATCATGTGGCTTGCTCACCACAAAAAAAAAAGAATCTAGATAGAAAGCTCATCAAATTTGATAGAGTTGAATTAGAACCATTGAACATTAAAAAATTTGAAGATTACT
This sequence comes from Sequoia sempervirens, assembly GCA_007258455.2. Lineage (NCBI taxonomy): Eukaryota > Viridiplantae > Streptophyta > Pinopsida > Cupressales > Cupressaceae > Sequoia > Sequoia sempervirens. Next base: position 84,559,742 of record VDFB02049217.1, on the reverse strand, counting down.
TCAATAAGACATACTACACCCTATGCCAGGTCTTGACTACTAATTTCAAGCTTCATATGCCCATCTACTTGATGATGATGGTATCAAGCATTCAACATTGGGATTTGAAAAAAAAAATGATTTTTCTAATTTCATTACAGAAGGAATACATAAAGAATTAATGGAAATAAAATGTGATGAAAAAAAAAAAAATTCAAAAGGTATTTCCTTATTATGTCATATTATTTTGTAATGTGAAAAAAATATCTAGATGTAATGTCATAAAATTGAACCCCTAATTGAATTTCACATTACATAACCTTCACTTTATCCCAATAAAGATAATAATGCTAATCCCCTTTTTCCGCACCTTCATTTTCATATTTGACCTTGTCACTTTTGATCATTGAGGGAATTTTTGTTGGGGACACTTCCGAGATGCATAGACATTTATGCATTGCATGAACTTCATAACAAGATTCCTAATCTCGTGGTTGTTGGGATGTTACAATTATACCTACCCATGAAGTGTAATTCCTCCACAGTCGTAGACATGCCCAAAAACAGACCTCTTGCATGTATTTCTTCATTTATATTCATATTATTCCCTCTCATTCATTCTCATTCATTCAATCTCTCAATCTAACTTTATTATTGTAGCTCATTCTCTCATTCTCTCATTGTCTTCTTGCATTCTTTTTTTCTCAAGCTTTGTACATCACTTTTTCTCAAGTTTCCTGCACATTCATGGCACTACATATTTGTCCCAAGCTTCCTCAATTGTGGCACTCTCTTTCAAATTCTCAAGCTTGTTGAAGGGAGGGTAAATAGTTTCTTATTATCATTATTGTATTTATTTGACAGCATATTGATATATTGCATGTTCTATGTCTTTATCTTGTCATTCTACATTGTCTATATCATTTATTTATTTATCTTGTTATCTCTTTGGCTATTCATGGAGGTGGAAACACCAAAACGGGGGTTTGACTAAGGCAAGCCCTGAAGCAACTCCAACACTTTTTATTTTATATGTGTGTGTAGGTTGTTCGTGTTGAGATTTGTGGGAGGCTTTATAGTGTTGGACCACCCTAAGTTAGTCTTACTCTCCTTTTTTTTTCATAACTTCATTTCTTTAGTTTTATTATTCACACATCTAGTATTCTTCTTGTTGTAATTTTCTTCATTTCCAACATTTTTTTAGTTAATTCAAACTATCAAACTTCATTTTTTGAGTAATTAGTAGGCCCTGTGAGTTTCTAGAGACTCACTCTATTTTAGGTCTATATGAAACCATAATCCATTATGGGGATTTCTATGTGTCGTGCTTTCATCCTTTGGTCGAGAGCTATCCAGTTAGTCCTTGAGACATATGAGGCCTACTCTTGCAACTTCTAAAGTCCTTTTCCCATAAACAACCATAAAACATAAAACATTGCAGAAAACTCTCCTTCACCTATCTTTGTCACTTGAGCTTATTCCTTGAGGTAGTTGAGGACCGTTCGCTCCATGTGGACTCTTCTCTATCCTAGAGACTTGGGAGTAGAAAATCTCTACATTTTGGTAAACCCAATGTGAGCCTTTCCTTTCTCTTGTTTTTGTATCAAAAAAATTCTTCTCTATTGTCAGGACATGTACTAGATAGCATGTTGTGACACTTTTATGAGCTTCACAACCCAATATACTACCTCTAGGTACATAGTAAGAAAAATCTATCAAAACATTGATATGGGGTCTAGAAGGTTCAATCCTCCCCATTTAGGTCTAGATTTGGAGGAGCTCACTATAGGACATACTATCAAATTATCTCCTCCTCATCTTGGAACTAAAACTCCTACCCCTCCAACCTCTCCTTCAAACTCTTCCTCTTCCTTAGCTAAGGAAGTTAATCTTGGGGTTCCTATGTTGGAAAATGGTGTGTCCCTTGGTCTCCTTGGTGTAGTGTGACACTTTGGTTCGTGACATGGATTAACCGTCTCTCGTGGATCTCTTGTATAAATCTAGTGGTTGTATCAGGCATTAATAGGTCAATCTTTTGGTGCAATGGCAACTACCAATGTAACAATTGGTATCATAGTCAAGGTAACAGGTTCAAACCCCTTGCTTGCATTGGGGGGATTATTGCAAGATGGTGTGTCCCTTAGTCTCCTTGGTGTAGCATGGAACTTGGTTTCATGACATGGCTTAGCCTCCTCCAATGGATCTTGTATAAATTTTGCAAATGTATCTGGCATTAATAGGTCAAACTTTTGGTGCAATGACAACCACCAATGTAACATCCTATAGAGAAGATTCACTCTTAGAAGTTAGACTTGAAGAGCTTGTAGAGTTCCTATAGAGAGAAGACTCTTATGATCAAGAAACTATTCTCATCAACGGTCTAAATAATTTATTAACTATCAATCGAAGAGGTTTAGAGTTGATTGATGGAATAAAAAATATTATGTGGATTCATGTCTCATCTTACATTTCCATCTTGGATAATCCCCAAGATGTTAAATCAAAGATTGTTGTCACCAGCTGAATGTTTCAATTCCTAGAGTGTCTATTCACATGGTTGACATTGAACCTTCCATCAATACTACTACAAATAATACCATCACTGCACCTGAGGAGATTCATGTGATTAAAATAAATCAAATTCCCCTAGATTTCATATTTCTACATCTGGGACTCAAAATATCTCGACCTGTGGTGTTGGTGCTTCAACTAGTCATACTTTGTCACAAACCTTGTCCTCAATGCTCAATTGCAAAACATGGGGTGGATGCAGTCTCAGTTGGAAAATTTGGATAGCTCTTCTTCTCAAACCATGCTCTTTCCCTATTTTTGTTGTAGTCCCCTATGCTTTTCCCTCCTAAACACCCCCATCCCCCAAGGGATGGAGATTCCTAAGTTTGAAAAGAATAGTGGCAGAGGAGACCCACAGAAACATGTCTCTTCTTTCAATGCCATGTGTATTGATTTCTTCCATCATGATGCTCTACTAGAAAACTATTCCCATGTTCTCTCAAGGATGCCACCTTGGAATTGTATTTATCCTTTCTAGATAATTCTATCTTTTCCTTTGATCATCTTGTGAATCAGTTCCTCTAGAAATTCTAGGCTAATATTAGATTAAAGGTTTCTTTTACCAATCTCATTTCATGTAAACATGGTGTGCATGATAAGGTGACTGATTTCACCACTCGTTATCAAGCCCTCTTTTCTTAGATTTCCTATGCCCTGCTTGGTTTTGAAATGTAGCAAGTGTTCATTGGGAATTTGAAGTCGACACTCCAAGATAAATTTTTTGTTGATGAAATATCCCTCGTTTTCCCATTTGTGTGCTACTCTATGAGAGTACCAACAAATGGTTTCTTAGTATGAGGATTCTTCGTCATCCTCCTGTTAGGATGGCTAGTCAATGATTTCTATCTCTAGTGAGTCAAGGAAAAATGTAGTGGCAAACATGGTGTCTATTCCCACTAATAAAAGTTCTACAGGTTAGAATAGAATATTTAAAAAATTATCTAAATATTATACAAATATCTTGCATAAGCTATTAAAATATGGTGTAATATCCCTCCTAGAGATCAAAACACTTTTTGGACCTTATCCCCAGTGGTACGATGCACATAATTTCTTCCAATACCATCAAGTATTGGATCATGATATTGAGGATGTGTGTGTCTTCACCATGGGGTGCTATTGTTGTCACATAAAACTACAACCTACTGAACAAGAGTTCAGTGTTCTAATGACACAATGGAAACAATCTCAAGGTGCGGGAACTTGCGTAAATGAGGTTGAATCTCTAGAGAAGGTTGACTTCCTCTTCTAAAATTAAGTGCAAATGTGTTGGTCTAAGCCAACACATGAAACCTATTACTACCATAATCTAACAAATCATAGAGGAAAAGAGATAGAAGGAGAACATGAAAATGAATGATCTGATTAGGATCTAGACTAATTGCATTTGAATGCTTAATGTTTACAAATCATGGAAATCCAAATTACATAAACAAAATTAACACATCAACATGTGAATTAAGCGGAAATACAATTCATGCATACATTATTGAAATTATGCATTAAAAACTGAAGGTGAAAAGAACAAAATTGAGAAAGAAGAAGAGAGAGAGAGTGCAAACGATCTGATAACGGAGTTTTCCACAAACGTAACTACGTCTCCAGGTCCGCTCCAATAGATTGAGACCAATCTGATCAATCTCCAAAAAATTAGTTACAAATGCACCAAGAGCACTTCGGCAGCATGACAATACTCCGACTTACAAAAGGCTCAAAATAATCTCCTTAGAAAATCTCCCTATTTCTCTGATTCACAACTTCACCAAAAATTCATCAAAAATTACTTAATCTCACACCCCCCATTCTACCCTTTTTATACAACAAATTTACCAAATATGGTGTAAAACCATACGATTTACAATATCTCCCAAAATCCCCTAATTACATATAAAAATCAGAATAATCTCCCTTATTTTTTACATAAAATCTTCAAAAACAACTCCCTTATCCATGTGAAATCACATAAAGTAAATTTAAGCCCTTTGTTGTTTCATTCTCGGGCTTTTGTTATCTTAATAGATTTTAATTAGTCCTTAAAAAGCATTATTCTTTAACAATTTGGAGGGAATTATTTAAAATAAGGGGCATTCAGTTTCATCAACTTAACAAAACAAACCAATGCCATTTTTAGGTATGAGGGAGTTCGTGGTGTAGTGGCCGCTATAGATTTTGTTAGTTGGTCAGTCGGTTTGGGGTTCAAACCCCGCTGTCCGTTCATTTTAAAATAGAAACTGCATTGTTAATTTATCAAAACAAACCCGACACCCTTTAGAGTTGAATGTGCTAGCTTTGGTGCAACGGCTAGTGTAGACGTTACACTCAGGTGAGGTGGGGGGATCGAATACCCCAAACAACTTTTAACCAACAAACCAACATCCTCGGGAGAGAGGAAGGAAGCATAGTTGCCACGTGTCGCACTAGAGGGTGCCACATGGCAAGTTCCCAAACATCGAGACCACTGACATGTAATCTGATGTGTCGCTGACATGATGACGTGGCCTGCCACATGGCACCCAACAATGTGCCACATGACCCTTTTTCCACTTAAGATGACACGTGTCAATCGGTGATTGGCTGAGAATGCTGACTGTTTGCTGACTGTACCATGCTGATGTCAGCAAAGTCAACCCATCTTTGACTGCTCATATCTCGAGCATACGACGTCAGATTTTGATGAAACAAACGTTGCCGGAATCATTTCGATGAGCTCTTTGACTTGAAGCTACTTCCGCCAATTTTTGAGATGATCATTTTTTTTTCTTCCTAGGTGACCCCTGATGATAGTTTGATGCAAGGATTGACTGGCCATAACTTGAACAAATGGACTCCTTTTTGCTCTGTTCAAGTTGCAATGGAATCAAGATGTCGAGCTCTTTCTGATGGTGCTAAAATTTGGAGTATTAGAGACACTTCAATTTTTAGTGAAAATATCCCCCGGATCAATGAAAGGGAGGTGATGCACCAAGATATAAATTTTTTTCTTCCTACTTTAGAACAACATAATAGATCAATGAAAAAACTAAAACACATACTCAAACATGAAGGTAAATGGATTTTACTCAAACATGCAAGGGATAACAGTGATAATAGTTGAATTATATTAACATAAAAGCTTAGAAGTAATCTTTACAATGGTAGAAAGCAAAGAATGTAGTGTCTACAATAGAAAAACCCTAGAGAAGCTAGAGAAATAACCTCTAAAATGAATACAAGTGTTTATTTTATAGATCAAGCATAACTCAGATGAATACACATGAACCTTAACCCAGCTAGGTTTAGCAATTAAATAAATATAGATATATCCAAGAAATTTGTGCCTAGAACAAGCATGGTTGTCATACTTAATGTGAAAATTGTGCCAAGAAGAGCTTGAGGAAGACAAGGCTTGCATGCCATCCACCCTGCCATGAATATTTTCCTAGAAAAGACATCCAAAATCCTCCACTAAATCTATGATTTAGGTATGGAAATGGTCAAAAGGGACACCCATTAGCAATGAATGAGCATGGAACCTACAAAATTCACTTGGGGAAGTCAAAAGAGTGCATTGAATTTTGTCCTTGAACCCTAAAAATTATTCCTAGTAGATGGGAGGTAGTTGGGCATTAATGGAGTCATTGAAGAAAAATGTGTCAATCTGTGGATCATCGAGGCATCAGGCCCAAAAAAAACCTTTGCAATCATTTGAATTAAATGGTGTTGAGCTTCAAAAAATGCATCTTCGCTAGAATGTTGAAGGTACAAGCATCAAGGTTCTGTCAATATTCATTATTCCCTCTAATGAAGAGATCTTACCTTCCATCAAAATGTCAAAAGGATCGCAAAATGACTCACTCCAATATCATCTTTCTCTTTGATGAGAAGCCTTCAGAGATCAGGCATTAAGACTTCAGAGACAAGGGTTACCTCTTACCAAAGAAAGGTAAGAGGTAAAGGGAAAGGTTGAAGGCTGACACTCAAAAAATTGACACTTAGCCGAATTTGGGAGAAAAGAGTGAAAGAGAAAGGTTCAAAGAAGATGAGACTCTAGAGGTTGAACCTCGGACCATCAGAGATTGGAGTTTAGGAGGAAGGCTTATGTGTTGGAAAGTGAAAATAGTAAGAGGGAAGAGGTAAGGGTGAAAGAAGACACCCGAAGGTTGATAGAAGAAAGGAAAATAAAGGAAGAGGAGAGAGGGAAGACCAATCTCCAAAGTCTAACAAACCAAGACTTAGGCAAGTCTTGAAAACCTAATTGAGCTTCAATGACCAGGGGTAAGGCTTGAGTCTTACCATGAGAGATTAGTAAGGGGTAAAGGGTAAGGCCGAAGGTTGATACCTAAAACACTTAGAAGAAAAAGGGGAAGGAAGGGAGCAATGGAGAAGGCATGAAGGAAGCAGGAAAGAGACAACTCAAAAATCCAAAAATCTATGACTTAGCCAATTTTAGGAACCCCCAAGGAAAACTCATGCAAGATGGCCCATGTAGGATCTCTCAGATTGAATGTTAGTGATGGGTCATCTAAGGGGGGCATGAAATGTCAACATTTTGGAAATTTATATGGGATGATTTCTTGTTAATCATGGAATCTAGAGGCCTTATCAATCCATTGGGCACATAGTCATGAAGGGAGTTTACAAAATTGGGTCTCCCAAGGACAAAACAAAACATGTGCAGGCCTGAACTTAGAGAAAAGCATGGAAACTAGGAACACACATTCTCTTAAGGTGAATGTAGGGTGTGTAAAGCATTTCATGGAAAGTAAAATATTCACAATATGTACTTGAAAACTCTAACATTATCAGAAATAATATTTGAGATGAATCCCATTGACTGAGATTGGAAGAATCCCGCCATCCACCCTAGAGAGATGGAACACATTGGCCTCCTTGCAACTATTGATGACATATGGACCACTCCACATGGAATCAAAATTGGAATGTCTTCCAACTTTGGCTCTATCTGCATCTCATTTCAATAGTAGATCTCCCTCTTGGAACCCTCTATGAACTGCTTTTTTTTCAAAATTTCTTTTGACCTATGCTTGATGTGCTTCTATGACTTGCATAGATTTGTTCCTTGTCTCCTCCAGTTCCAAGAGTTCAACCATCCTTATTGTCATAGCATCACTTTCCTCTAATTCTAGTTGATGTTCCAACTCAAGAGAATGAAACTCCAATGATAATGGTAACCTTGCCTCTCTTCCATAAACTAGCATGAAAGGATAATTACCATTCGATCTTTTAGGAGAATTCTATCAACCCAAAGGGCTATCTTCAACTTGCTATGCTAGACCCTTTGGTTGTCTTCAATGGTCCTTTTGATAATCCTAATAATATTTTTATTTGAAGACTCAGCCAAGAAATTACCCTGAGGATAGGGAAAACTTTAAGAAACCCCCCCCCCCTCGGAGAAGCTATAAAATCCTAGCGAATCTTTCATACTTCCCAAAAAAAAAAAATTCAGAGGTGAATTTTTTGTTTTTCATGAAAAAAAAATCCCCATTGGCGAATCTTTTGTAATCGCTAGAAGTTTGTGGAAAATCCTAGTGAATTGCAATTTTTTTAAAACCACTAAAATATTTTCATTGGCAATTAAAATTTATTTTCAAACCAATAAAATATTTCCATTTGCGAATTAAACCTATTTTCAAACTAGAAAAATAATTTTGTTTTTTTTTTTTTTCAAACCAAAAAATAAAATTCATTGGTAAATTAAACCTATTTTCAAATGATTAAGAAAAAAACATTGGCGAATTAAACATAATATCAAACTAATAAAAAAATTCATTGGCCAATTAAATTCTATGGCGAATCCACTACCGTTCAATGAATTTTCAATAGACAGTTGTACTTGCATTTCAAAAGTATCTCTCAAGAACTAGATTTATTAATGGAAACTTCCAAAATAACACTACAATCATTATATGTGGACACATGGCGAGATCAAGGGTCATCATCATGGTAATTAATCTGACAGGTTGGATTTTGGCGATGAGTGATAGAAGAACTTAAGTGGCAAAAATATGCATGTGCATTAAGTTTGTTTTAAAAGAGGGACCTCCTAGAAAGAACGTAGGACCAAGGCTTAAAAAATGAAGTACATTTTACACAAAGGATGTGGCACATCAATCTAACCATGACCGTTTGATGAATTTTTGATGGACGACTTTAGTTGCATTCCGAAAGTATATCTCTCAAGCACTAGATTTGTGAATTGAAACCTCTAGAATAATAGTAGAATCGTTAGATGCAGACGCGTGGCAACATCAAGGGTCATCATCATGGTAATGAACCATACGGGTTGGATTTTGGGGATGAGTGATAGCATAAAGCTTGTTTTAAAAGAGGGACTGCCTAGGAAGAATGTAGGACCAATGCTTACAAGTTTAAGAATGTTTTTCTTATCAGTGATACTTTTCTATTTTATTAATTATAAAGAAAAAGATATAGATTCTATAAATTTTGCAACATCCAAAAACTACCAAAAAAGTTGATCGGTGATACTTGTTTATTTTATTAATTATAAAGAAAAAGATACAGATTCTACAAACTTAGCACATCCAAAAACTACCAAAAAGCTGAATAACTAGCTCAAAAACCAGAGTATCAGAACTTCCCTAAATAGCTATGCCTTTGTAGTAGAGGCTAAAAAAAAATAGAAAACTACACTTTATGTTAACCATTATTACTCATTCTTCTTTGAAGACTCACCCATCTCCAGCAGTAGTATCTCCTTTAATGGTTTTGGCTTCTTTTGCGAATGCAATCCCTTCTTTTCGCGCATCTCCTCTCTGAAAACTTCTTTTAGATTTTATATTATTTCCTATAATGCCATTAGCTCAGCATAGACTTTAAGTGCTTTCCACCCATGCTCGGCTCCTTCCCACCACCAGTCTTTAGTGCGACCCTCTGGCCATCTAATAAAGAGGTGATTTAAATTCACAAGCTCCGGGCCCCCACCATCCATTCTTTCTATTTTTACCAACCCTACTCCTGGTATCGCCTATTGTAGAATGCTTTCCATGTCCACTAAAAAATATTTATGCACCAGAGTTTTCATTACTCTCCTCACCTCGTTCACCAGTTATCCTAAGTCTAAACCCCAAGCCATGACCAACGAATAAATATCCATATTCATTCTGCATCTATGTGTCAATTTTTTGAATCCATCCCCCAACATTATTTGAACTGCTTGCACCACCCGCTCTTCCTTGTAGAGAAAAAAACCTCGCAGCCTCTGCACAGATGCTTTACCCACAAAGGGTTCCATCTTCCTCCATGATGTCATGGTGAAATTGGCCTCCATTGCTTTTTTGTTTCACTGGCTTCCAACCTATCACCCGCTGCCAAAAGGATACAATTCATTATAACACCTCATTTCGCCAACCTTCTCCATAAATACATCATGCTTGTCACCTTTCCTATCTTAATTCACCAAAGTCGAGGTTTTGGTACTTCTCGTAACCTTACTACCTTAGTAACTTAGTTGCAAGTATTTATTGGTCATCTTTGTAGTCGGTGGGTTGGAAGTTTCAAAAAAATTGAAACTTCAGACTTTGGTTCTAAGGTTCCAAATTTTAGCGACCATGCGACATTATGGACCAAGATTGTTCAACGAATTTTTGATGGACAGTTGTAGTTGCATTCCAGAAGTATATTTCTCAAGCACTAAATTTGTGAATGGAAACCTCTAGAATAACACTAGAACCGTTAGATGTGGACACATGGCTAGATCAAGGGTCATCATCATGATAATGAATCTAACAGGTTGGATTTTGGTGATGAGTGATAGAAGAACTTAAGTGGTAGAAATATGCACATGCATTAAGTTTGTTTTAAAAGAGGGACCACCTAGGAAGAATGTAGGACCAATGCTTAAAAACTTAAGAATGTTTTACACAAAGGATGTTACAAATCAATCTAATCATGACCATTCGATATATTTTTGATGGACGGTTGTAGATGCATTCCGCAAGTATATCTCTGAAGCAGTAGACTTGTGAATTGAAACCTCCAGAATAACACTAGAACCGTTAGATGCAGACACATGGCGAGATCAAGGCTCATTTCTCTCTTTTCAATGACTCGGCATATTACATTTCATCTAATTGAAATTCTCAATCTTTTTGAAGAATGTGTGGTAGTCATACTGCTTGTAGCGATTAATGCCATATGAACATCTGAAGTGATTGATTGGACAACTCATGAGTCATGGCTTTAATGAAAAAATATTTGTAAAGATTTCAAATTTTCATAATTCATATTGTTCGAGTGACGCTGGAGTTTGGTGATTTTGATAGCTTGTCACTTGTCAGCTTGAGGTACAGTTTGCGTGCACCCAAATGTCAATCAAATTAAACATTTTAATTGTAAATGTAAGGATTAAGTTTTAATTGTACATGTAATGCTTGAGGTACAGTTTGCATGTAGCCAGACGTCAATCAAATTAAACATTTTAATTGTACATGTAAGGCTTAAGTTACTATTACACAAATTGATTAATTTTGTTTTTTGGTTTGTGTGAATCACCATTATGAATCATGAATATATGGTATATGTAACCTCACAGTGCACACGTGACAGGTGTGAGGTGTACATAGGAACCAGGCTGGTAGTGGCACTATTGGTGGCATTGTTTTCCAAGATATAACTAAATAAGGATAGTGACTAGTGAGCACAACTAAAATCATTTATTGAAGGCTAAAAAACTTACTATTGAGTGCAATGTTCGAATTGTCGTAAGGGTTTTCATTTTGTAGGGTTAATAAGGTTTCAGGAAGAAGATCATGTGGCATTATTGGGGATACTCTAAATTCTCCTACCTGCAGTTATGTAGTCACAGAGTCAACAGACAATTTTGTTTAGGCTTCAAGTTCAGAATCGGTGGAATTGAAAAGAAGTTGATTTGGTTCACCTAACTTCTCAGACAAATTTTGAACCAGGAAATGTGCTCTGATGGGCATAACCACTATTCCCAGTGCATAGAAGCTGCAAGTAAAAGATGGGAGCAATTTTACAATCCCTCATCTTTTGCATGACTTTGATTTTCAAAGGGGAGAAGTACATTTTGTATATTCATGGATCCCATTTCCCTAGTTTTATTGGCCCCCTTTTCCCTATGCATTCATTTTCAAAGCTACTGCCTGATCCGGGAAGTCCAATGCATTTATTTTCAAATCCCATGGTTGAGCCGAAAAGTCCCATTATTTTCAGAAAAACATGTATTACATTTACGTTTTCACCAGCGGTCCAACAGAAGCTTGGTGCTTGCACTTACATTTGTATTTATACTATGTAATAATGTGACATTGTCATTCAATTGCAATAAAATAAATGGTTGTGCTATTAAAAATAAATTGATGAAATCATAGCAATTGTGCTATTAAAAAGCACAGAAAAACAATTGATGAATCTATTTATATCAATTTTTTTTTTCCTTTAAGAAATTATCTATTTATGAAATAATTGCATGCAGATTTAAAACTTAAAAGTAAAACATAAAGCAATACAAATACTAAAGTTAAGTACTCAAATCGATTAAGTTGGTTTTTTGGTTTGGGTGAATTGTGATTATCACTATAGTAACCAAACCTCATACGTGACATGTGTGAGGTGTACATAGGGACCAGGCTGGTAGTGGCACTATTGGAAGCCCTATTGGCCCATAAATATGGATAGTGAGCACAACTGAAATAATTCATTAAAGGCTAAAGGCTATACTATTGACTCTTGAGTGAAATGTTTGAATTTTCATAAGGGTTTTCATTTTGTAGGGTTAATAAGGATTCACAAAGAAGATGATCTGGTATTATTCGGGATACTCTAAATTCTCCTTCTTGTAGTTATGTAGTTACAAAGTAAAAGACCAATTTCCTTCAAGTTTAGAATGGGTGGAACTGGAAAGAATTTGATTTGGTTGACTAGACTTCTCAGACAAGTTTTGAGCCAGGATGGGGAGCTCTGATGGAGATAAGTGCTCTCCAAGTGCATGAAAGCGACAAGTAGAAGATGGGAGTAGTTTTACAACCCTTCATCCTCTACATGACTCTAATTTTCAAAGGGAATAAGTACTTTTTGTATCTTTAATAGCTCCAATTTCCCTCGTTTGATTTTCCCCCCTTTCCTTATGCATATTTTTCAGAAACCATGATTGGCGGTGGCCCTCCTCCATGCATTTATTTTCAGATGACAGAGAGAAGGACTCAGAGACCATGGCAGAAGCTTGGCACTTGCGCTTACATTTGTATTTATACTATGTAATAATTTGAAATTGAAAATTGTCATTTAGTTGTAATAAAAATAAATGGTTGTGCTATTAATGTGATTATGTGACATTGTAATTCCTTTTATTAAGTCCTTTGCAACGTTAAGTGTTACTATTCTATTAATGGTTGTGCTATTAATGTGACATTGTAATTCATTTTATAAAGGCGTTGATGTGAATTCTAGCACATTAAAGGTTGAAAAAAATTTAAAACACATGTTTACTATTTATAATATATATCATAAATTACTCAATTGTTTGATGAACATTTGATGTATGGTTGCAGTTGCATTCTAGAATGAAATGCACGAAGCGCTAGGGTTGTGAACCTAAACGTTTGGAATCACCCTATAACCATTATATTTACAAAGATCAACGGTTTAGATTCTTTAGAATTTGTTGCCAATATAGGACTAAAAAAGCACTTTTAGTTTATACTGCTAAGTGATTTTATTTTTAAGTGAGAGGGTCAGCACACGGGGAGATTTCAATCTTTAGTTTTCTCATTGCAGCGCACTGTGGCACCACCCTGTTCTAGGTTCCATAGTTCCACTTCCGACAAAGCCATTCCAGAAACCTAGTTTCCATGATTGCCAGCATTAATCTTTCCAAGAATCAAAAGTCAGGTAAGTGAAAGAATTCCTATGGCTACATTTCATCGTTTGACATTTCTTAAAATCTTATTTTGTTAAACTTTGAAGTTTGGGTTTAGGGTTAAGAGACTTAAGAATTAATAAAAATTAAGGACTAATAGGGAATTCACAGTTTTAGATTGTATAAGCATGTCTACCAGCAGTACCACTAGAGCAATGTCAAATAAAAAAATACATTATGCAAAATTGCTTAAAACCCCAGGTTTCACTAATGAATACCATGATATTTATGATCCTGAAACCTATGGTAGGCGTACCTCAGAACTTAGATTTTCATTTGAGAATAATGCCTCAAAGAAAATGCAAGTTAATAGTATTAGTGCACTGTGGGTAACTGGATTAGGCCGCATGATGTTACATGAGGTTTTCCCTTGCCCTAAATTTATCATGGTATGTGCCCAAAATTATGATGATAAAAAAAGAGCAATTGTTAATAAAGATAGAAAAGAAGAATTGTTATCCATTAATGTAGAAGAACTTGGAAAAGTGTTTGGGTTTACATTTACAACCGAAGGAGAAGAATTTGGAAATGTCCACATTGACCTAGAAAAGCTTGCTAGTGATTATGAAGCAGTCAATGAAATGGAGAAAAAATATTTCTTAAACAGAATAGTTCAAGATAGAAACAAATTGAAAGGTGATCATAAGCCTCCTTATGATTTGGAAAATTTTAAACCATGGGTTCAGGATACTATTTCCATGCTAGCATTTTTCCTCAGACTAGATAGAAATTTGGAAGTGGGTGCATGCCTCCTTGAAATGGTGTATAATATCCATTATGGTGTTCAACATGTCAAATATAAATTTATTGAGTACATTGTAGAATCCATGCATAAAATTTTTTTAATGATTAAAGGAGGTTCCACCAAGACATTTAGGTTCACAACCTACTTGTGCTATCTTTTTCTATTGAAATTTAGAGGAATGTTTCAGACCAACAAGCTTTAGATTCTACCCTATAGTAATCCCGAGGAAAAGAAAATGGATTCAGTATATGAATGGACCATTTTTATAAGGATGCATGATTCTCGAAGGAACTAAAGTCATTTTGTAGACTACTTTTTGGCTCCATTGCATCAAGCAATTACAAATACTCCAATGCCTAGATTGCCTATGTCATGTAGAAACTACATTCAACTAGGAAAAGAAATACAATTGGCTGATTGGTACTTAATGGAAGAATATACTGTGCTAAGATTTTATGGATCGGGAGTACAATCATACAAACTTCCAATACATGTGATAGAAAGGGTTTTTGCTTTGGAATATGTAAGGTAGATGCAGAGTATTGATGAATTGCACTTTACTAGTCAGCAAAAGAAGACCTTATTTCCTTCTTTACCTTTTTCATGTGGAGGGATCACATTTGAGAGAAAAGCATTTAGTGTGGTACATAATCTTTTGAATTTTTTTATTTTGATGATATCTGTCATTGGCAGTATGATCCATGTGACACCATTAAATCAATGGTTGTGCTTAATAAGAATGCTGCAAGTAGAATTCAACATGAAAGTAAACCCTTGCTCGAAAACTTGAGAAACAAGGATTCTTGGGATGAGGTCAAAATTGCAATGGAGAAAAGTGCTACTGAGAATGGTATTTATTTTGAGCAATTGTTAGCAGAAATTATGGCATTGCATCGAAAGATAATCAAGAGGTACAACATTTTTTATCAAAAAAGTGCTAAACCATGTAGCAGAGTAAAAAATCCAAGTTCTCTAGAGAAGGAAGTTACACAAAAAAATTGGTCATGATAAAAAATTACTTCCTTTTCCTCTATGAGGAAAGAGCTAGGTGAACCAAGAGCTCTTGTAGAGTATGGAGATAACGAAGAGGATAGTGAGTTTAGAAAATTGTGGATATAGAGCATCCAGATGAAAAAAAAAATAAAGAAAGTGATCATGAATCTAATGATGATAGGGAAGAAGGAAGACATGTCAATTTCAAACATGGTTTAAGTGAGGCCACAAAGAAGCATATACTACTGGAGCAGCCATAGCTTAAAAATGGGTTATGAAGGTGGTCCTTTGGGATCCCACAGACAAGGCCTTGGACGGTAATAGATGTAGAGCATAGAAAAGCAAGTGATTTTTCTGACCTTGGGATTGGAGGTAAAAAAGTAGACCTAGGGCATACAAGACAATTTGTTCGAGCTTCAAATCCTCATCCTCATGGTTAGACACAATCACAACTAGGACATGCCCATGGTGGAGAGCTTAGTGCAACTAGCACTACCTCTAGTGGCGATGGTATGGGTAGTAGTACTAGTAGTGGTCAACATGTGCTACAACAACAAACTACACACAAGAGGACAACAATACAATATATCACAGAAACAAGAAACACCAAGTGATCAAGGCATACATAAGAGGCAAAGGATTTTGACAGGTCCAAGTCACACTACCAGTGGATCCAGCAAAAAGGAGTTATTTACAGGCACCCCCAGTGCTAGTTATTCTAGTTGTGACATCATTAGCAAATGTAAGTACTACTACTCCTATTCCTTCGCCATTCAAGCATTCCATTTTTCTTGTCCCTAGGTTTTGATTACATTGAAGAGTTTAAAAAGAAATCAGACATGAATAAAAAAAAAAAGAAGCAACTGATTGAGAGTGCATTTGATGTAACTTCAGAGCCTACCACAACCATGGTATTACCCACATTTGAAACAAATAAAGAAATCATGGAGTACGCATTTCTTGTTCCCACAGTTCAAGACAAACCAGCAAATCAAATGGCTTGATTTGAATTACAGGTGAACAATATTCAATTGGATTTTTCTAGACTCAGAAATACTAACAAAATTAATGTATCAAAGAAGAAAAATGAATTGGTGTACACATCATTTCTAAAGCAAGATAGAGAGATAAAAAGGTTGCAGACTCAAATTGAAAAGTTACAGGCAGACCTAGCAAATGAAAAAGCAAAGAGGAAAGCAAAAAATAACAAGAGCAATGAATTAGAAAAAAAAAAAAAAATCTACCTTTGCATCAATAAGCAAAGAGGATAAGCAAAATGAGACTACAGTGAATGAACTGAAAAAAAGGCTAGATGAGAGCAACAAGAAATATGATGAGGAAAAATACACTTAAAAAAAACTAAGAGTAAGC
Source organism: Sequoia sempervirens (assembly GCA_007258455.2). Lineage (NCBI taxonomy): Eukaryota > Viridiplantae > Streptophyta > Pinopsida > Cupressales > Cupressaceae > Sequoia > Sequoia sempervirens. The sequence goes on along the minus strand of VDFB02049217.1, from coordinate 84,543,183 downwards.
ATTGTGAATGGAAATGCACAATGGGAACAAAAATTGGAGGAGAGAAAAAGAAATGAAAGATTGGTGGCAGAGGTGGTGGAAGCAAAAAATGAAATTGAGACTTGTCAAAATAAGTTATCTACATTTTGTAGAGAGACAATGAGCCATATGAAACAAAAGATCTGGGATGAAATAATGCAGATGATTGATCATTTGTGTGACATGTTTCAATTGATTGATGCTATCAGACAACAAAAAATATATAAAAGAAATTCAACAAAAATGTGCTGGCATTAGAGAAATATATAAAAGAAATTCAACAAATAGTCTACAAAGCTAGTGACAATGTTTTGAAATCAAAAGGGATTACTAATTGGCTTGCTACATCAATGACATTGTCATCTATCATGGAAAAGTGTCTGAGAATGCGTGAAACAAAGGAATATTTGAATTTGGTTGTAGACAAGATGAAGAAGGTGGATGAGAAGTTAAGGAACTTCACAGAACTTGGTTTTCCAGAGGGTTTTGAGACAAATGAGCGATTCATTGGAAAGAATGATTTCATAAAGAAGATGGAGGATGCAATGAAGATTGATTTGGGCTAGTTTCCTCAGAACCCAGCTGTGGTGAACTACTTGGATTCCATCAAACCATTGCTAACCTTGAATGTAAAATTGACTGAAGAATGCAAGATAGGTTCCAATTTGAATCATGAATTGTTAACAAATCTTCAAGTCAAACAACATCAGTTAGAACAAATGACAATTTCACCACCTAAATAATGGAAGTTGCTAGAAAATGTGTTGCAGTGATTTGATTTTTGATAATATGGGTTTCCAAGTTCCAACTTAGCTCTATGCAGAGTTGTGTTTGTTCCAACTCAAACTTCAATAATGTGTCGATGTTAAATGATAAATTATATGTATTATTTATTTTTTCATTTGAAGAAAAAGTTTGATAGTGGTTTCAACTAATAGATACACTTCAAACAATTGTTGATGTTCATTGTTGTATATGCTACTAAGACTATTGCTAATATGTTATTAAGCATTGAGCTGAGTGATGAATCACTTAGTACATGTTCAATTTTTACTTTTAACATAATTAAAATATGAACTATAAGGTGACTTTAATTCTAGGCATCCATAATCTTAGTTAAATTGCATTACAACTCACAAATCAATACTCAATCTCCATGACTAGTAATACTTATCAGATCCACTAAACATTTATATGAATTCATGCTTTATTCAAGGTACTTTAACTGGTTCATTAAACTAGATCCAGAATTAAAGAATACATCAATGCATAATGACAAAGAAGATTAATGAATGTTGTGGTTACTATCACTCAAAGTCTCGATTTTGGTGTTTTTCCTAACCTTAGTTGCTAGTCCTTAGAGATTTATAATTTAGAACCTTATCGGTCGCTAGTCATCAGAGTTTTATAATTTATAACTTTGTCACAGAGTTATGAATTTTCATAACTTCCTGATTCCCCGAGTTCGTTCACTTTGTTGAGTGGCAAACTTGCAAGTCTTTCTAGTTTCTTGGTCATCTTTGTAGTCGGTGGGTCAAGGGTTTCAAAAACTTTGAAACTTTAGACTTTGGTTCTAAGGTTCATAGTTTTAGCGACCACACAACATTATGGACTTATGAATGGACTAAACTAGAGTTTCCTTTTGAGGAATTTCCCAAAGCATGCATGTTTCAAGGCTATCTTTTCAAGGAATGAAATTGAATGCCACATTCAATGCACATCCTATCAAAAATAATGACATAAGTGAGTGGTGACGTTTTACTCAGACATCTAACCTGCATTCTCATTCTTTGGCAAGGCCAGTACTTCTCAAGTGCAAAAATTATTTTTACTTAAACATTTATCCTATATTCTCGTTCTTTGCCAAGGCCAGTACTTCTGAGGTGCAAACATTTTTTCTCCACGAATTTGCATTTTATGCTCATGCAGAGTGAATGAACGGTTGGCATAAGGGATATGAAGCTCAAACCTTTTAAGTTAGAAGAATTTTGGGCGCGCTTGGAGAGGGATGAAAATTATGAGCTAGATATAAAACTCTTTGAAAGTGGGCTAGCTCAAGCTGGAGGGTTTTTGGAAGCTATGTTGAGTGTGGACCTGATAAGTGCATGTGCGAGAAGGTACATTCCACAGACATGGGAAATTAAAGCCGCGGACAAGACTATAATTGTAGAAATTTCTCCTGAAGTTATTTCCTGAGCGCTGGGGATTCCAAAAAGGGAACCTCTAGAAGACATGTCTATCATAGTGGCAGGTGAATTTTTTGAAGCAAATAAATACTGGTGTAAGAACTCCATGGCCAAAACCTGGTTGAAGACTGAAAGGAAAGGTAAGTTACAACTTCCAAATAAACTGAGATGATTGCATTTTAAGGGAGAAATTGTAGATGCTATTGCTTTATTGCACCGCATTGTTTAGAATGCACAAGTTGAGTTATTTGAGAATTGGATGTACCAGTTTATCTTGACAGTTTGTGATGAGAACATTTTCATTGACTGGGTTGAAGTTATTTTCTTCCATTTGAATGAGCAATTAATTAATTTCCATAAGACTGCTACTTTTTGTATGTGTTCTTTCCTGAACTACATTATAGGTAGTCAGAGGTCATTTTGGCTAGGGTTGGAGCCGCAAGGAACCCCAACTTCTAATATGCCTGTGTATAAACGCTTTCCTCAGTTCACTAAAATTTTTGGAATGGATGATTTTTGTCGTGTTAATGATGCATTTTTAATGGAGGTCATGAGGAAGCTAGAGGGAAATCCATAAATGCGCCTTTCCCCTGAATCCATTTCTCTTGTATCAAAATATGGGAGTTTTTATATCTAATTTGATAAGTTTTCCTATCTGAGAATAAGGGGTTTTGAGAAATCCCCATTGAAATTACCTTGGCATCCTAAAGATTTAATCATATTTCTAGAAGTTTGTCCACAAATGGCAATGGTTAATATTAAGTATATGAACATGGGGAAACGAGGGTATGCCTTCCCATTGGAGACCCCTTCTTTTTTGTGCAAAAAAAATTAGATGGCTAGGGGAACTGAAGGACTTCTCAAGGAATATAACCTCCAAAATTTGTCTATGAGAGCTAATTTTAACAGTAAGGGTTTTGTGGAGAAGAATCTCTATGGAGGGAGCTCATATCGGCATCACCCATCTATTGAAGATTTCTGGGAAGATTGTGTCGATGAGAATGAAGTTTTGAGAAGAGATTATATGAGGCTAATGCTAAAATAGATATAGGCTTTCGGTCTTCAATTTGACATTCTTGAAAAATGTATCTGATGATTCAACAATCTTAGATCCTAGATATGAATTTTTTTTGATAAATCCCACCCTAGGGTTGATTGGAACCAAAGTGAAATTTTAGATATGAGGGTGCATGTTGCCCCAGTGCTTAAAAGAACCTAGGACTGGTTGGATGGGAAATGGCAGCAAGTTGTTGGTCCTATTCAGGATTCGAAGTCATCACAGAAGAATGAACAAGGGTCTACACAAGCATCTGGTGCAAGTGTATCATCGAGGAAACCCTTTATTAGGTCATCTAGTGCAAATTCTCAGTCAAGAGGTGATGGTGATAGGCCACAAGAAACAATCAAGTTCAAGAGCATCTATGAACAAGACAGTGTGCTTTCTCCTACTGCTAAGAAGAATACCAATCAAGAAAAATTTCAACTTGTGGCTGCAGATTCTGAAGCTATCTTTAAACAGATCATTGAAGATAATATCTTCCCTCCTATGTTTGAAGACTCTGAAATTCCCTCTTCTTCACCTGATAATCCACCTTTCACTCCTACCGCTCCTAAAGAAACTATTACTGGAAAAGAAGATTCTGGTCTAGTAGTAGCCTCCCTAGGATGGCTAAAAAAATCAGTGGAGAAGAAGAGAAAGTATACTCCTACAATGACAGTTGGAGGGGATACAGTTGCAAATTTACTTCAAAGCTCTTCAAAACCTAAGAAATCCAAGAGGATGTCAAGGATGGTGACTGATGCTACTTCTGGAAATCAAATGTTAGAAATTGTTGACCCTATCAAGGATTTAAATGAAGATGAAATAATGACGACAAACAATAAAGTCACACATGTTGATATGGGGCCTCCAACACTGGAATTTGATATGTACCATGCCAATTATTCACTCATTACCTTGATTAAAAGAGTGAAAGAATAGAGGAAAGAAAATATAAAATTGCAATCTCAAGTCCTCGCAATGAGTAACTTTATTTCTTCCATGGCCACTCCTCCTACATCTGATGAAGCCTCAAGTTCTCAGCCTCAGGTAGAGGGCATCGATGTGCTCACCATAGAGAAAATTAAAAAGAATTTGAGCTATTCTAGAGCTGCTTGTGAAGGGATTGAAATAATATCTCAAGAGGCTTTCTTCTTTCTGAATAAATCTTTGCAGTGTTACACTCGAGTTCTTGACAAGAGGAAGGAGTTAGTAGGAGAACTTCAAGATGTCAGAAAAGATCAAACTAGTCTCTATGTGCTCTCTCAGGAAATGAAAGAATTAAACTCTATGGATCTGAAGATATTAATTGGTGAGAAAATTTTGAATAATCCTAAGGTGCTAGACCCTTCTTGGTCTGATTCATTAGAATGGAAATTGAATATATATGATAATTTGGTGAATGAAATTAAGAACACACTTGAAAAATATTATGAAATGTTGGTGGAAATTAAAAATATTTTCATATTCTGGGAGTAGAAATTACTAATGAGTTTGATGAAAGGATTCTAGATATAAGAGAGATCTCTATGAAGTTTAGACAAAAATTCAATAAAGAAATGGTTGATCTTGCTACAGTGACATGGGAGTCCTTCTTGAAACTCAGTGCAATGGAGCTCCACCTGAAGGCTTATAATTCTGGAGAAGAGAGAAGATCTCAGTGTTGTTTGATTCTGAAAAGGCTTGGGAAAAATAGAGAACCAGGTTACAAATTACTACAATGCCAAGGAGCAAAAACATCACTGCAATTTTCACTGAGTACCGGGAATACAGGAAAAGATTAAAGGCATAAGAGGCATTACTGAAGGAGAAGGAGGCACAAAATATTGAAAGCGAAGGATTCAGTGTTTTTTAGTTTTTAGTTTTTATGTTATTTTCTTTATTTGGCTCTCTTGATATTTCAAAGACTTTTTATTTTAATTTCTAAAATGGTTTTCTTCAAGGAACTATGATCAAGACAAAAAAAAAAGTCTACTATTTTTATTGCTTTTATGTTATTTCAATATAGAAAGACAATGGTGAAGTTCATGCATGCACAATCTTTGAGTTATGGTGTGTACTGTGTGGATTTATTGTGCTTTTGCTGAGTAGTTTGCCAGTGGATTGTCTATTATTGGAATGATAAATTTTTGGTTAATTTCATTGTTTTGGAATGTTTATCTATGAATAAATATTTTATGGTGATGGATGCATAAGGAGTTCTCTGAATAATTTAGGTGATTTGGTAGTTTAAGCTTTTATTGTTTAAGTTGTGTGGATGTCTTTATAAGTTATTTATGTTGAACTGTTAGCTTTTGTTAGCTTATAAGTTGTGGATGTTGAATTGTTAACTTTTGTTCAAGGAATGGATTAATATTCTTTGAGTTATTTATCAAATATTTTTTGAATGGAAATGCAATAGAAATTTATGAGTTGAGTGATAAGTGTTGTTCTTTAAAAATGATACAAAAACACATATCAAATTAAATACCATGGAATACAATATAAAATATCACAATTTCATGGAATATAATATAGAATATCATCAACTAAAGTTTGTAATATGATTCATGAAGTGCAATGATTCATAATTTCAATTTTCATTCAATATAATATAAAATATCATCAACTACAGTTTGGAACAATGGCAACTGATTGATGAATCTTGTAGTGCAGTATAAATACCTACAAGCTGCTAATTCTCTTCCATTTCCCAAATGGATTCAGGGTCTTGAAACTGACGTTCAACATTAGATAGAGTAAAAGAGTCATCTTGAAGCTCTTGATTCCAAGTCTACTCTTCACCTTCTTCAGCCTGTGTCTCAAATTCAACATTCACTATGTCATTTTCGTCAATGTCTTTTGTCCCAATCTCATTGCCCATGGCAGTGCCACCAGTACCAACCTTTGGAATTGGAGTGTTGCACAGACCGGTCCCTCTTCTTTCACATGTGGACCTCCAGATTGCGAGTGCCCTATCAAAAGGAATTTTTTTAATATTATATGCAGTTCCTTTCATCCTCAAGAAATTTTCTAAATTCTTGTCTAGTTTTTTTCTTAACTTTGATTTCAAAAACCCTAATGTACTAAAAACTCTCATCCTCCATCGACCCCAATATCATTGTTTGACATAAATCAACAAGTTTGAAATATTCTGATATCTTATCACGCAATATTTCACTCTAACCTAAGTTTGTCCAAACCCTTTTTATTGATCCTAGTTCAAAGGACTTTTCCTTGCCCATGGATTTATATTGGTCCTTAATAGCTACTGCAAAATCCTTACATTTCTTTCTTAGCTTATCTTCATTTAAAATTCCTTCTATTTTCTACTCATTGATTGTTATAGTTTTCAAAAATAGTTCGATCAAGATTTTTACTTGAGTGTGAAAAAATCTTGGGTTATCTCAGTTTGCCCAAAATTGAGGATACATAATACTCATGGATTTAAGTATTTCATCTCAAGGGAATATTTCACGAATCTATGAGGAAAGATATTTTGCAATTTCCTTCAAATTATCACCAACAAATTTAACAATGTCTTTAAAATCTTCCTCGTTAACAGGTACTTCTCTACTAGAGCACCTGGTAGTCTTACATTGGTACATTTGTATCTCATATCCATGTACACAGATACATAAGTGCCCACTTCCATTAAACTATAAATAATTATCAGGATCATTCAAATCAATACTTTTCCACCACAGGTTATAATCTATGCCATCTTGTGTTAAATCTAGATATAGATGATCGAGGTCCAAGCATGTATGTTTACGCAGATTGGCATATTCATTAATATACATAGCTCTATCTTGGGATTTATTCACAAGACTTTTCATTTTATCCAACATGGGGAGAAGACTAGCTAAAGTCAAAAGTGTCTCTATATCGCTTAACCTATGTAAGAGGTCAGGAGCTTTGTCTACCATGTTGCAGTTTTCGTACATCACTCCAATTAAGGATTGATATTCTGAAAGAACTCATTATGCTGGTCCATGCAGGGAGATCCATATAGTAACGACATACTTGAGAATCTTGTTTCCTGGTGTTATTCCCTTAGCAAAATTTTGAAATTCTGTGCAATGTTTGGGACTTTGGTAGAAGTATGCGTGGATCCCGTGGACTAGATTTTCAACTTTTGATACTATAGGAAACTTGCTTACCATTTTGAATGCCAAATTTATTCTGTGGGACATGCAATGAATTCCAAGCATGTATGGTGCACAAGTAGTTTGTAACTTTGTGCAAACATCGGTCCTTTGACCTTGCATCACTGCAACTCCATCAACTCCTAGACACACCAACTTTTTTGCAATTGTCAACTCATCCATACCTATAATTTCATTCAAATATTTCTTGACTAGTTCAAATATATTATGCAATGTTGAATTTTTCTTCATTTTATGAACACAAAGAAGATGATCTTGGTGAACATGTTGTACAGTATACAAATGCATACAGACCCAAGAAGTATTGTCTACCATAGTAACTTCATCTAAAGATAATGCAATGAAGTTTGATTCTTTTACTTTCTCCTTTAAATCTTCTTTTTCCACTGTAGCAAGACACTTTTCCCACTCCCATCTAGCGTTTACTAACTAATGTGTTTAGGGATAGTGAGGAACATTCAAAAAAGATAATAAACCAGAATATTCTGGGTAGTCTATCATAGGATGCCCTCTAGACAAAATATGAAAAACAACACTCATCTGAACAGTTTTTGACATATTTTCTCCTTCCATTTCTTTTCCAAATTGAGCCTCAAGTTTACCTTTACATGCAACAAGCTTCGACATGCTTTGTTGATGCTCTTCATAATCCACGACATACCTAACATGAAGAAATTATTCTTTTGATTTCCATCATAAGAATGATTGTCCCTTTCCATCTATGATTTGTTTTCATAAAATTTACCGATATGCTTTTATATAGTGTCAATCTTTAGCTGCAACATCTTGGGTTTTCCCAATTTCCAAGTACAAATTGTACATTTGGCATGTGTTTCTTTTTCAATATCGTCTGATTCCCCTACTGCTACAATGAATGGGTACTTTGACAACCAACCAAGTTGAAAATTCCTTGTCATTTCCCACTCATGCCCCCCTTTTGGTTTGTTTTTACTTTTCTTGCTACCAACATCATCCTCATCCAATTCAATTATCTCATTCTGGCTAACTAGGGTATCCCTTGGACATCTTCTGTGGTATTGCCATCCCCATTTGAATTTGATACATTTTTATTTAAATCAATGACAATCTCAACTTGACCTTCCGTTGTTGCTGAGGTATTGTGAATGCTACCAATATTTGGTGGAAGAGTTGATGATATAGCTCCATCTTGACCTGATCGATCAGAAACTTTAGCAATTCCAAAGTAAGATTGTATAGTATGTCTAAGTTTTTGGAATTTTGATGGCCTTTGATTCTCTTGATCTTCACCACACTAAGGGGCAGCAAGAGTATTTTCAACACCCTGAGGAGCGGCAGGAGTATTTTCACCACCCTAACTCTGAGGAGTGGCAAGAGTAGGTTCACCACCCTAAGGAGTGGCAAGAGTATTTTGAACACCCTGAGGAGCAGCAAGAGTATTTTCAACACCCTGACCCTGAGGAGCAATAGGAGTATTTTCAACACCCTGAGGAGCAGCAAGAGTAGTTTCACTGCCCAGAGGAGCGGCAGGAGTAGTTTCACTACCCTGAGGAGTGACAGGAGCCTTACCGTTGTTGTTCGAGTTGCTCGACATATTCATCTCTCACTTCAAATAAAAAACTAGAAAAAATGTCTTCTTGTTTAAGAAGGACAAAGAATAATAATATAGATTCCATTCCCTACTCAATATCATCTTTAAGACTAAAGCGAGAATGGAAAAGAGATAAAGAAAACTTATTATTATAACTAATAACACTATGAAGAAATGATCAGTGATCACTCACCTGTAAGTCTACGTTTTTGGCTTTCATTGACTTCCGAATCAAGAAGTAGAACCTCATAACTGAACAAAATTTGTAAGAATAAATGACACTTTCAATTGTATTTATATCAATCCATGATTCCATATTTGGAAAATTCTATGTGATTTTTAAATGGTATATTAAAAATTTAGCGAATACGTTGTAATTTTCAAGGCAAAATGTGTCCTCAAATTTAATTATTTTTTAATGTTATTAGCGAAATAGGTCCTCATAAGCAACTATTTCTAAATTTTAATTGGCGAAATGAGTCTTCACAAGCAACTATTTGTAAATTTTAATTGGAAAAATGTGTCCTAATACAATGTTGTTTTAATAGTATTGGCAAATATATAGGTGTTTTTTATTAAATGCTTCTGGGATTCAGGTGAAAATATTAGTCAGTCCATTTGAAACACATAGTTTTACAATGGCAAATTTTTTACTTAACTATGCCTCAAAAAAATTATTGGTGAATCGACATGCATTGGACCTATGTTTGGTAAATTCTGGGCGATTTGGATACCTTGTGGGTGCGAGAAATTCTCCAATTGGCAAAGATTCACCACTAAAGTTTTCCCTACCTGAGGATAGTAATTAGATGAGAACTTCAAGTAAATTCCATGCTTTATTTCCAATTCAAGGATCTGAGCACTACTAAAAGCCTTGGAATTATCTAAAATAATGGTGGAAGGAGTGCTAAATCTGGTAACAATTCCATCAAGGAATTCTAAAACTGAAGCATCAGTGGCATCCTTCAAAGCAACTGCCTCTATCCACCTTGTAAAGTAATCTATGGCTGTTAAAATCCATTTATGACCAACGCTTCATGGTGGATTTATCATGCCAATAAAATCCAAATCCCACTATGTAAATGGTTGATCAACTTGAATGGGGTGAAGAGGGAGGGCAGCCAACCTTTGCTTTCTAGAAAAGAAAGCACACTTTTTACAATTTCTCACCCATTTGTGAGTGTTGTAGACACCTAAAAATGTCCTCTTACGATACCTTGTCACAACATCGCATCATTTAGACATCTTGTAGCATGTTTTTCCCTAGGTACCCATGTCATCATCTAATTAGTTAAATAAATCTTAGTTATTTGACTAATTTCATTTATTCCCTATTTATCCATAATTCCTTCTTTTATAATTAAATAAATATTTATTTATTTAATTATCCATGACCATTTATCCTCTCTAATTAAATAATTATTTTAATTTTTTAATTGGTCATTTATCTATTCTCTTATAATTAAATAAATATTTATTTATTTAATTATCTTTTTCACCTTCGTCTATAATTAAATAATGATTTTACATTATTTAATTATCTTTCCACATCATCCCTATCCTTTATTAGATAATGCTTTATCATTATTTAATAATTTTATCATTTCATTATCCTTCCCATCATTTTAGGATTTATTCCCTTTAAAACAATAAATCAAAATCTTTCTATCTTTTTAAAATCTTATCTCATCTTGTTGCATTTCCTCTTTTGTCAAAAATCAAATCCTTATCGAATCTTATCAAATCTTATCTTTGTCCACATCAAGGCTCTATAAATATGACCTCTCACAATCCATTTAGGGGGGTTGATTCTTAAGTATCATCACTCTGTCAAAATCATTCTTCAATCTTCCATCCATCTCTATCATTCTCCATTTGTCATTTTCATCAGGTCATTATGCTGTTGAATTGAGAAACCAACATTCCTCCATTATCAATCCTTCATAATCTCACATTCTCATGTAGGTGGATAACATAAATGGAGATAAATTGAGTTTAGCATGGATAAATTGAATTTAGCATGGATTTGGGTTTGCATTCATTTGTTATTGTGATTTTCATGCTTGCTCGTACTCTATTGTGCTAGTTAGGATTTGACATATTTATATTTTAGTTTTATATCTGATTTTCTTCTAATTACATTGGTGAACCTAATGTGAATCCTTTGATCTAGCTTGCTCTTTGTAGGTTTTATTGACTTTGTTGTAGATCTACCATTTTTTGGACAAAACCCCAGGTTTTACAAATTTCTTCATATCTTCTACATAGCTACAATTTTTTCTACACGATTTTTATAGAATCTTGTGCATCATCTCAAGAGGATACAGTAAAAAAAATTGAGGGTTTATCATCCTTTTGTAGGAGTTATTGTTATTTTATGTTTTTTCATAAAATTGATTTTCTAGACGCAAATTGTTGAGTTTTTCAGAAATTTTCATATTTTTGAAAATCTCTTAAAATTATAATTGGGGTCTATGTTTTACAAATTTAATTTGGAGGTAAAATACAATGCGAAAAAATCTGATCTTCATTTTCTGTATAGTTTTCACAAATCCTCGTTTCTGGGTGCAAAACAAGGAATTTTTTTGACTTCTTCACATTTCTGGAAAGCTCTCCAAAAATTAGCTAGGATCTCTTCTTTTATTTTTTATTTTTCATATCAATAACATCTTGAAATAATGAAATCTAATTCCGCTATGTTAAAAGCATGTATCTGAAATTGCAATTTTCTAATGAGATTATTTTTTTTATGGCTGCATTATAGTATTATTTTTTGATCTTGTAGGTGATCATAAGGAGCTATAGTAGTTTCAATATCAATCATATATAGTAGATTTGAAATTGAAAACTTCTAGGTTCACTTGTTTAATCTTTCATCTCCTAATCGTGTTTGTCACGCATTTGGATTTGGGCTCTTAAAACGAATTGTCTTCAATCACATATCAAAAATCGGATCTAAAATTAACCACTGTCTTCCTACACATTTGGCTTTGGGTTAAAAAGAGCAAGTGCTTCCATTGTTTGCATACACACATTTCATTTCTAAGGTCAATTAACAACTACGAGTGGGAATCAAGTGTGTGTGTGTGTGATCACAAACACCTCACTTGGTTTGCTTTTGTCAAACTCTTCACAGGAGGCCTACTAGGGGATTTCATCACCCCTAGGGATGACCTCAATAAAAGTGTGAATTGAAATACACACTTGTTTGGAAGTTAAAATCTTGTCACTCTTGGCTAAGCCCCAAATAACTTTATACCTTTGGGAAGTGAAGGTGAAGGGTGGGTTACCCCTTTCTCCTGGCTATGTGGCATGATTTTTCTTTCAAATCATTCCTTACTAAACCTTGTTTAGAATAGCATGAGACCTAATTTTCCATACCCCACTTGACTAGTCATAGGGCTTGTTGATTTGTCTTCCATGTGTGCTTGTTTAATAATCATCATTACATTCTTCAAATTTCAAAATTCAAACTTGCTTATGTGTCTTATGTGAGTGATTTATGTGTGTACATGTGTGATCATTCGTTTAAACATTTCCAAATCAAGCTAAACACCAAACACATAAAGACAAGTCACTCTACACCTTCTTCCAACACATTCATATCTAATCACTTTCATCCTAATCACCCTTCTTAGCCACATCCTATCCATTTCATCCTAATCAATCAAGTCATCCAATCTTGTCATTCCACATCATATCCTAATCATAACATTTCTTTAATCTAGTCAACATCATTTAACATCATGCCAACATTAGAAGACCTAGCATCCCAACTTCAAAACCTCCTTCAAACACTTCACCAAATACCGCAACCCCTAGACCACCAAACATACAAAGCCTTCAAACAATCTTCCAAAATTTTCAACAAATTAAATCACCTCAAATCCAACACCTCCTATCTCAAGCCAATCATTTCATTGCCACTTGTCAAATTCAACAACCACAACATAATCCCCTATCCATTCATTATCAACCAATGCCACCTCAACCTAATGTGCCATCCCCTTCCACATCATACCAATCTAATCCATCCACTTCTTTGTATGTCAATGCCATGTCAACCTATCAAGCCACATCACAACAAACACATGTGAACTTAAGTTCTACCTTGCAACAAGGCCAAACTTCATCATGTTCTAATGCAACCATTCACAAGGGGAACACTAATCTAGGTCATGCACCCTATAAGTATATCATACCACTATCCAATAAAAATCCTATCCTAAAGCCACCATGTCCTAGTCTTAATCTAATGGTACCTACACTTTCCAACACATTAACCCCTTCATTACCCTTACCATCCTATAATCCACTTGCCAATACATCAACTCCATGTCCTAAGTACAAAAATTACAAAAGTAAACATGTGGCATTACCCAAATCCACCCATCCACCTACAAAGGATGTGACCCAAGGGCTACTAGCAAGGACTCAAACATCGCCATGTCATCCAACTCATATGTTTGAACCTACCAAGGATTCTTCAAACACCATGCAAATTCTTACAACTCCATCATGTAGTCTCCCCCTTGAGCTTATTCAAGATTCTCTCCCATTGAGCCCAAGTGAACCTCCATCATGTATCCATGTTGTTGACCATCTAGAACATGTTGAGAAAATTCAAGAGTCATCCCCTTCCACTTCCATTCAAGAAAGCCAAGATTTATGTCAAGAGCATTATCCAAAGCATGAGGAAACATTAACCTCTCATTCTAATCAAGATCTAGGCCCTTCTAATGATCCCACTCATAACATACTTGGTCCTATTTATGATCAAGCTCCCCTCTATGATCTTACCTATGATAATGAAGGCCATGATGATCCTCTTAGCCAACTTTATGCATTCCATGGTCAAGAGCCTATCACTTCACCTATCCATGAACAAGAAACCTCCATTGCTCCTATGCACCCCCTACCTAGCCCTATCCATGATCCATCAACATCCACTTTCCTTGATGAGACATATGCCTCCCAAGCACACATAGAAGATCAAACAAATTCCTTCGATCTAAGTGAACACAATGCTATTCAAGATCCTAATGATCCTCCACCACCCAATATCGACCATGTTGCAAGTCCTCCATCATATCCTATTGGTCTTTCTACCCTAATTCATGAATGTTCCTCCTTAGAACAATAACAACCATTACCTTCCCTTGCTTCATTTTCTCCATCCAATAAGGAACTCATGTCTAGTGTTCCACCTACACCTAGTCCCATTGTCCATTGCACACTCCAAAATATGAACCACCAAGGTAAAGTCTAGACCTTCATGAACAAGGTATTTTTGAGCTCATCCATGTCAAAGTCCCTCCACGCTCTTATGGCCTTGGGCATACACCTCAAGGACACCAATCTCAAGATGTTGGCATTTCCTCCATGCATCCTAAGTCCATTTTCCATCATAAATCCTATCATACGCCTAAAACATATGTTGCCATCCCTCCTCCATCATCCTACAAATGTCAAAAGCATGTGACCATACACCTTCCACCATCCACTTTTCCACCATTACTTCCAAATCCTAATATCCCTTCATCCACTTTACCACCATTACTACCAACAATATCCCTACCATTCAATCCTCTTATCCATTTATCCATAAATACCCTAACATTCCTAATCATGACCAAAAAATGCACACATTGTCTAAATATGAAGCTTCCACTCATTCCACTATACCCATGAGATTCAAAAGCAAAAAAATCAATGCCTCTACCTATAAAGTAAAAAATCCTAAAATCCCTCATGCCTTAGGGCATCAATGCAAAAAGTCAAAGCAAAATACATTCAAAAAGTTATATAAGCCCATACCTCCAAAAGTAAAGGCCAAAACTAAAATGGTTTGGGTCCCTAAGAAAAAGGAAAGCAAGTCAAATGAGGCATCTACATCACAAAAATTCCAACCATCCCCTTCCATCCAAATGCACATTCTATTCAAAAATTACAAAAATCATAAAAATACTAAGTCTATGTGGGTACCTAAAACACTTCATCCACCACCTCCTAAGAAAACATCTCCATTACTTCCTACACCCCATCCACATCAAAAGCTTCAACGTTTATCACACTATGTGTAACCATTGGTCATGGTTCCCTTCCATTTCACAACAATTCCACATACCTACATATACTCATCCTTCACTCATTATCCTAAATATCTCCCCCACCATCTTCCTATGGTCCATGCTTTTGGCTAAGCCTCCCCATTCATCTTTTGTGTAAGTCCAATATAAGTCCTATATCTTCCCTACATAATCCACATCATAATTCACATCATAATCCATCATCTACCTACTCCATGTCATCCCTTACCAACATCTATGAGCATAATGACGTTTGACATGGTCCATGCAATGACATCGATCTCTAGTGGGACTACCACCTTTCATGGAACTAGACACTTGATTCCATCCTATCCATATTGCCCTTCTCCTAATCAAAAAGTCAAAAAAAAAGAGAGAAAAAAAAAGAAAAAAAAAGTAAAGATAAATTCCTTCATCCAATGGTGAAAACCTAGCAAATAGGCACCCTAGATAAGTACCATGATTAAAACCTAGCAAACAAGCGTCATGTGTAGGTTGATCTTCTATGTCACTTACACTTGGGGGCACAATGTCTTATCTATCCAACCTATCATTTTCATGTCTTGTCATTTCCATCCTACCTACCATCTTTAGCCATCATACATACCTATCATATTAAGTACACTTATCCACCCTTCTCCTTTTTATCTTGATGAATATATAAGGGGAAAAGGTTGAAACACGATTTGGGTATCTCTTGACATACCTCATCCTTCCAAACAAGCCTATCATTAACCTATTGTCATAAGCTTTGTCATGAAAAAACCTAAGTATTGTACCTAGAATGGGGCATGTTATTCCTATGCAACATAGTCTTTGGAAATCACATCCTTGCTCTCTTATGATGCATACATCCATTCCATTCACTATGACCTATCCTTTCCATCCATCCATCTATCATGATCCTTTTATCCCTTATCCCATCACCCACCCTTTCATCCATCAATCCCATCTATCTCCTTGCACCTAGAATTGGTTTTCCCCTTGTCATTGGTATCTAGCACAAAGGATACTCAAATTTTTATCCTTTGACACCTCAAAACATTCCAGAAATCCAAAAAAAATCTAAATATTTCAAAACATCCAAAAAAATCAAAATATCTGCAAAAATACAAAAAAAAATCAAATAGCCAACAAAAATCCAAGCAATAAAATCAATCCATCTAATTACTTCTTCCAATTTCATCAATTAAATCCCTCACCTCAATCCAATCATCCAACCATTCAACCAAATCAATCATCTTCATTAAAACCATTTCATCCAATCAACTCAATCGAATCAATCCAAGCAATAATCCAAATGAAAGTCAATCCTTAATCCATACCAATCAAGTCGATCAATCTTGTCAAACTATCCAATCAAATCCTTTGGTCTTGATCCTAATGTTGTTGTAAACCCAATAAATCAATCAATTATCATCATCCTTGTGTTGATCTAGGGATATGTTGTTCCCCTCAATGACAACACTATCATCTTTAATCAAAGTCAATCAGTCAATTATCAATCATCCTTGTGTTGATCTAGGGTATGTCGCTCCCCGCAATGACAACACTATCATCATCAATCAATCCATCAATCAACGGTTTATAGCTTGATAGGGGCACTACCTTGTTTGTTTTTGAATCATTTGTGCATGCTTGCTTGCTTGCTTGTGTGTGTTATCATTTTATCTTGCATTTGTATCAAATCCATATCATTCTAGCTAATATTCATATCTTGTTCATGTTGGAATATATTTTTCACTATCCTTTGCATCTAAGGTCATATCATACCTTTTGTGCATTAGGAATTTAATTCTCTAAGTTCACTTGCTCATACATCTAGGCAAGGTTGTATTACGCTAGGGCATGAGACACATCGTCACCTTGGTCCTCATATCTTGGTGCATAACGTCTAGTACTATATCAAATATCATGGTTGTTCACCTTCATTATAGCATAACACATCCTTTCATCTCCTTCATCCACTTCCTATCTTGCATCATTCATCTTATCCCTCCCTTATCATTTCATTTCCTTTCGAAAGCCTACCCGTGTTTGTCCAACCCACCTATCCTGTCGAGGGGGCATCACCATCATCATCCATTTTCATTTATCTATACCTTAGCTTCTTTGAAATGATGTTACTCCACACAAATCTCATCATCTCAAACATCATCTCAAAGAGGGGCAAAATGTAGACACCTAAAAATGTCCTCTTACAATACCTTGTCACAACATCTCATCATTTAGACATCTTGTAGCATGTTTTTCCCTAGGTACCCATGCCATCATCTAATTAGTTAAATAAATATTAGTTATTTGACTAATTTCATTTATTCCCTATTTATCCATAATTTCTCTTCTTCTATAATTAAATAAATATTTATTTATTTAATTATCCATGACCATTTATCCTCTCTAATTAAATAATTATTTTAATTGTTTAATTAGTCATTTATCTATTCTCCTATAATTAAATAAATCTTTATTTATTTAATTATCATTTTAACCTTCGTCTATAATTAAATAATGATTTTATATTATTTAATTATCTTTCCACATCATCCCTATCCTTTATTAGATAATGTTTTATTATTATTTAATAATTTTATCATTTCATTATCCTTCCCATATTTTTAGGATTTATTTCCTTTTAAACAATAAATCAAAATCTTTCTATCTTTTTAAAATCTTATCTCATCTTGTTGTATTTCCTCTTTTGTCAAAAATCAAATCCTTATCGAATCTTATCAAATATTATCTTCGTCCACATCAAGGCTCTATAAATACGACCTCTCACAATCCATTTAGGGGGGTTGATTCTTAAGTATCCTCACTCTGTCAAAATCATTATTCAATCTTCCATCCATCTCTATCATTCTCCATTTTACATTTTCATTAGGTTGTTATGCTATTCAATTGAGCAACCAACATTCCTCCATTATCAATCCTTCAAAATCTCACATTCTCATGTAGGTGGAGAAGAGCAATGGAGATAAATTGAGTTTAGCATGGATTTGGGTTTGCATTCGTTTGTTATTGTGATTTTCATGCTTGCTCATACTCTATTGTGCTAGTTAGGATTTGATATATTTCTCTTTTAGTTTTATATTTGATTTTCTTCTAATTACAAGTGTCATTGAACAAATTTGTCCAATAATAACTAGACCTCATAATATTTGCAACAATAGTCCTTGCAAAAAAATGGCCACTTGAAGAGCCATCATGGAATTAATTTAGCATTCTATTGACCTGATTTTCCTCTATGCATATTAATAGGACTCTATTGAAATCCTTATGAAGAGTATGCCATCCACTATGACATAGGGAATGGACTGTAATATGAAATTTCTTCTTTTGGTCCTATTTAGACCCAAAGGATATCTATCTTCCTATATAAAGGTAGTCATATCATGCACCCAACTGCCTTGTATATTTGCATTTGGTGCTTGTTGTTCCTATAGCACAACGGAAACCTCTATAGGAGTCTCAAATGTCGAGATAAGTTTCTCACACAACCCTTTGCCTCTCACTAGCTTGGTGATCTTGATGTCAATGTCATACTCCATCACCTTGGTGATCCATCCAACCCTTTTTTCATTGATATCTCTACTCAAAAGGAAATCTTTAATGCTGACATGGGGCACCATTAGTTGTATCTTATTATTGGACATGTGTCTAAATTTTTTCAATGCTCTAACAACAACAAGAGCTTTCTTTTCAATAGAGCTATACTTGACCTCATAATCTTTAAAATCTTCACTAAAGAAAGCAATGGGTTGCTCTAGATTTTATTTATTTAGCTTGGTTAGGACAACTAATACACTTTCTTCACCTCCAAAGATATAAAGAATGAAATCCTTGTCATAGTTAGGATTGATAAGGGTAGGAGCTTGAGAAATATCTTGTTTGATAGCCTCAAAGCTATATTTACCTTCTTTGGTCCACTTGAAGACCATATTTTTCTTAGGCATAGAAGTAAGAGGCTTTACCAAAGCAACAAGGTTTGGAATGAACCTCCTCACAAGTTTAATTGTACCTAAAAAACTTTGTAATCATTTCTTATGACTGGTAAGTGGGATGGACAAGATATATTTTACTCTTGCGGGATCAATGACCAAGCCATCCTTTGAAAAAATGTTCCTAAGAAGCTTTCCCTAATTAGTAGTGAAGACACATTTATTTGGATTTAGGGAAATACCATATTTCCTATATTTTTTAAATACTTGCTCAAGGTGACTAAAATGGTCTTGTGCATGCTTTGAAAACATTGTGATATCATCCAAGTAGACCAAAAAAAACTATCTAAACACACCTTGAAACGCCATATCCATGGCTCTATGAAAAGTGGCACCTACATTAGTTAGACCAAAATTAATTTTACAATAAGTATAGGTGCCCCACTTTGTAGTGAATGTTGTCTTATGCTGACCAAATTGTTGGAAGAGAATTTGATTATAGCCTGAGTAACCATCCAAGAAAGAAAACCTTTCTGACCCACTGACTCTTTGTAAAATATGCTCCATGGAGGGGAGGGAATAATGATCTTTTAGGGACACTTTATTTAGATCCCTAAAATCTACACAAATTCTTATCTCCCCATTCTTTTTCTTGATTAGCACTAAGTTTAACACCCATGAAGTATACTTGATGGGAAAAATGATCCTAGCCTCAATCAATTTGGCCAAATCTTTTCTCATCAAAGGATTGATATTAGGATTTATAGGCCTTTTTTTTTTCCTTACAAGTTTGGTATTAGTATCTAATTCAATAGTATGTTTGGAAATTCCTGGGTCAAAACCCTTTAATTCTTCATAATTCCAAGCAAATACATCATTTTATCTATTGCAAAGATCTATGAAAACATCATGTTCAGTGGTAGAGCATACCTTTCTCAAGTTTAGAGACTTTCCCTCTGAAATTTCTAGTAGCTTGAAGTCATCCTTCTTTGCAAATAATTTCATCCTTTTTTTGCTTTACTAATCATTAGGGTTGAAAATACCTTCAAGGGTGATAGACCATTTGGTAGCTTGTTTCTACTTAGCTGCACAATTTGATCACCATATTGATTTTGCAACTTGGACTGATTTCTTTTAGAAAATTCTGCCTCATCTTGCAGAGAATTTACTATCTATTGGTCATTGTCAAATATTTTCCTTGTGATCTTTATTATCTAGAACAATAGGCCTCACCACAAGTCTAATATGCTACTCCTTTTTACTTGCAATATGTGTTGGTATGTCAAATTGAGCACCTACTACTACAAGTCTATCAACATGTTTATTCTGATTTCTTGGAATTGTTTGGATGTTAAAACCCTCAAAGTCCTCTATCAAATCCCAAACCCTATGCTTGTAGGATTTGAACAGATTGTCCTTGGTTGAACTTTGAGTTTTGACTTGATGGACAACTAATTCACTATTACCAAAAACTTGTAATAGTTTGATGTTTCTTTTTTGTGCAAGTTGGAGACCTTGGATGAGTGCTTCATACTCATCCATGTATTGTTAGTGAAACTAAATTGAAGCCTGAAAGAGAAATAATATTTTTCCTTGCTTGGAGATACTAGCATTACACCAACACCAACACCATTTACATTTTAGGAACCATAAAAAAAATCTACCACAATCCCACTAGATCCTCTTGAGTTTTTATGAGATTGGGGACAAGAGCATTCTCCTCATTAATACAATAGGTGCCAAGACTAGTCTCCTTTCCTCAAAAATAACAAATGGATCAAAATTTAAATTAATTCCCCATTCTTCCAAAAAAAAATCAGGTACCTCCTCTATAGTATTTGTAGGGTCATGAATATAACACTCTTCCTTTTGATCATGCAATGTGCAATTCATGTTTATTGGACCAGGAGTGTAAGGCTCTAGATGATCATTTGCTATGGGATTAGATTTTATGGTTTCTTTAGTGCCTTACCTAGTTCTAAATAGAACATGATATCAATCAATAAACAAGTACCTACCTATCTTAGCAATGAAATCCCTTGATAAGAAAATGGGAAACTGAGCAAGGACATCTATGACTAAAATTTCTTGCAACACATCACATCTGAGACATGCATGCAAGGAAAAATTTATGTCTTCAATTATTCCCACTATATTGACACCAGTGCCATCCAATTGTAAGAATTTTCTAGCCACTGGATCATACTTGATGCCAAGCATGTCAACAATTATCTTAGGCATAATAGGACTACTTGCCCCAAAATCCATCATACAATTATGAACTATATGATTTCCAATAATCCTCTTTGGGTTGCACCAAGCTGATTGATGGAGTAGTTTGCTCTTTTTCTTGCTCATCGTCTATTTTTTTATCCACTTGATCATACTGGATCATACTTGATGCCAAGCATGTCAACAATTATCTTAGGCATAATAGGACTACTTGTCCCAAAATCCATCATACAATTATGAACTATATGATTTCCAATAATCCTCTTTGGGTTGCACCAAGCTGATTGATGGAGTAGTTTGCTCTTTTTCTTGCTCATCGTTTATTTTTTTATGTTCCTTTAAAGCCTATTGTAGAAAATACCTTTGTGATGGGATAGATAGAGCCTCCCACATAGTAAGATTCATATTTTTTTCTTCATTTTCTCCACTATGTTGAAAGGAAACTAACTAAATTTAGAAGGAACCTTTGTAATAGGGTCTATTATCATTTCTTGTGTGATCTTAGGTTGCTCCACCACTTGTTTAGGCTTGTTAATAGGCTGATTTGATTATGGAACCTCTATTTTTCTACCTGTTGGTCTTGCATTTGCACTTGGTTTAGTTTGCTGAGAAATTGATGCTTGTCTAACCATGGAAGATGCACCACCCTCCATTTCTCTTTTCTGTGATCTTGTATTATGGACTATTACATCACTATCTACTTAATTTACACCACATAAATCCTCTTGACCCCAAATGACAAATGGAGAGTTACCTCGTGCATGATTTTGATTATTAGCAGTTGTTTGGTTCATGCCAATTTGCTGCTCTAAAGTAGAGATTTCATTTTGAGCTACCATAGTTTGCACAAACTCTCCATTTTTACAAGCATTTTGATTATGATCTTTCTCACAAGGGTAACACCACTCCTTCTCTTGTGCTAGATTATTTTGCACTAGGACCAAAGCCTTGGAATTGCTAGCAGTAGTTGTATGTATGTTTTTCAAAGGCTTAGCATGATTCCACTATTTTTATCCTTGATAAGGTGGGCTATTTTGCTAATAACCTTGATTTTGAGGCTGATAAGGCCTATTGTTTTGAGCGTACCACCTATCCATTTCTATTAACTTGTTGTTCATATTTTGGAGCAAGGCTCCCTAATCTTTTGGAAGTGCAACAAGAGTAGAAGTTTGTCCTATGGAAACCACTAGAATAGGAGCCATTGGGATAGGTTCCACCGTTGAGTGTGAAGGAAGCTTTGGAAATAAAGGAATTGGTGGCCTAGGAGCTATCTTCCTAGCCTGAATTAAATAATTTTCTACCCTTATGGAAACATCATAAGCATCTGGTACTAAAGTGTAACCTCCCATTGATTGAATCATAACAAGTATATCATTTTTACGGTCCCTCAAGAAATAGAGAAAAGCATGGTCAAGAGAAGGCTTGACCGAAACAAGAATTCTATCCCAAGTATTTTGGAATCTATAATTGAAATCACTCATGAATTCATGAGGTTCTCTTTTAATTGTGGCTAGTTTTTCTACCAGGGAAAAATGGTCACTCTTGTCTTCAAAATGTTTGCATAACTTATCCCCTAACTCATCCCAACTGTGAATGGAGTTGGGTGGCAATCCTCTATACCACTATAGTGCTTTACCTTTCAATGAAGTGGCAAGTAATCTAACAACCACATTGTCTTCTATTACATCATGCAATGAGCATATGTTTGGCACATCTATAATGTGCTTTGATGGAGTTGTAGGTGTTTCACCAATAAAATGGGGAATACTTTTGAGGGAATTGGCTAGTATATCATATTGTTGGGCTAGAATCAAGGGGTTTCCACCAATAAAAGATACAAAAGGATAATTTCTAGGTACAATCATATGGAATAATTTTTTGTTTGTATGGACAATGAGTGTTCTAGCACAAAATAATCTACCCACATGTGGTGTAGATAGGGCTTTAAGAGAAGGACTTATACTCCTATTTCTTCTTCTAGAAGTAGAAAATGAGAGTTGTATGTATTGGAAATTATCTCTAGAAGATTCTCTTGTTTGGATTATTGGCATGAATGTGTAGGTTTTATCTTGAACCAAGAGTTCTAGGTAGCAGTAGGGTCAAAAATTTATATGTAGAGTCCTCCCTTGATTGCAGAGTTTCCAGATACTTGTTTAAGAGCCTCTTCAAGGTAGGAATGTTGAGAACACCATTCTCTCAACAAAATGAAGTGAAATTTATTCTTGTGTCCCATTGGGCATGCCAAAAAAATTTGTCACATAAAATTGTACCATGTTGAACAAGAGTTCAGTGTTCTAATGACACAATGGAAACAACCTCAAGGTGTGGTGCCTTGCACAAATGAGGTTGAATCTCTATAGAAGGTTGACCTCCTCTTCTAAACTAAGTGAAAATATGTTGGTCTAACCCAACACATGAAACCTATTACTACCCTAATCTAGCAAATCATAGAGGAAAAGAGATAGAAGGAGAACATAAAAAATGAAAGGGAGGTGATGCACAAAGATAGAAATTTGTTTCTTCCTACTCCAGAACAACATAATACATCAATGAAACAACAAAAACACATATTCAAACATGAAGGTAAATGTATTTTACTCAAACATGCAAGGGATAATAGTGATAATAGTTGAATTTTATTAACATAAAATCTTAAAATCAATCTTTACAATGAAAAAATTCAAAGAATATAATTTTCGCAATAGAAAAATCCTAAAGAAGCCAAAGGAAGAACCTCTAAAATGAATACAAGTGTTTCTTTTATAGATAAAACATAACTCAGATGAATACACTCCAACCTTAACCTAGCTAGGGTTAGCAATTAAAGAAATATCATATCTATCTAAGAAATATGTGCTCAGAACAAGCATGGTCACCATACCTACTATGAAAATCATGCCAAGAAGAGCCTGGAGAAGACAAGGCTTACATTCCATCTACCCTTCTGTGAATATTTTCTTGGAAAAGATGTCCAAAATCCTCCACTAAATCTGTGATTTGGGTATGGAAACAGTCATAAGGGACACCCATTAGAAATAAATGAGCATGGAACCTACAAAATTAACTTGGGGAAATAAAAAGAGTGCATTCAATGTTGTCCTCAAACCCTAAAAAATACACTTGGTTGATGGGAGGTAGTTGCACATTAATGGAATCATTGAACAAAAATACACTAATCTTTGAATCGTTAGGGCATTAAGCATGAAAAGACACCTTTGCACACATTTGAATTAAATGGTGTTGAGCTCCAAAAAATGCATCTTTGTCAGAATTTCGAAGAGAAAAGCATCAAGGTTCCACTAATATCCATCATT
The DNA here is from genome assembly GCA_007258455.2 of Sequoia sempervirens. Lineage (NCBI taxonomy): Eukaryota > Viridiplantae > Streptophyta > Pinopsida > Cupressales > Cupressaceae > Sequoia > Sequoia sempervirens. The sequence continues at coordinate 84,518,646 of VDFB02049217.1, read as the reverse complement.
CTCGCTAATGAAGAGATCTTACCTTCCATTGGAATGTTGAAGGGACTGCAAAATGGTTCACTCTGATATCATCTTTCTCTTTGATGAGGAGCCTTCAAAGATCAAGTGTCGGGCTATCAGAGAGAAGGGTTACCTCTTACCAAAGAAAGGTAAGAGGTAAGGGGGAAGGCTAAAGGCCAACACCTGAAAACTTGACACTTAGCTGAATTTTGGAGAAAAGAGTGAAAGTGAGAAGGAGAAGGAAGAAAGTGAAAGGTTCGAAGAAGATGAGACTTTAGAGTTTAGACCTCAGACCATCAAAGGTTAAATTTTGGGAGGGCTTAAACTTTATGAAGTGAAAATGGCAAGAGGGAAGAGATAAGGGTGAAAGATGACCCCTGAAGGTTGATAGAAGAAAGGTGAAAAAAGGAAGAGGAGGGAGGGAAGAATGATCCCTGATGTCTGACAAACCAAGACTTAGGCAAGTCTTGAAAACCTAATTTAGCTTCAATGATTAGGGGTATGGTTGGAGGCTTACCATGAGATATTAGTAAAGGGAAAAGGGTAAGGCCAATGACTGATACCCAAAACACATAGAAGAAAAATGGGATGGAAGAGAGCAATGGAGAAGGCATGAAGGAAGCAGGCAAGAGACAACCAAAAACCCAAAAATCTAGGACTTAGCCAACTGTAGGAACCACCAAGGAAAACTCATGCAAGATGGACCATGTAGGATCTCTCAGATTGGATATCAATGATGGGTCATCTAAGGGGGGCATGAAATGTCAACAATTACCACAATAGTGTGTCTCACTTTTGGGACTTCCCAATTTTTTCCTAAAATCACTTATTTTTATAAAAACTAATGATTTAAGCCTTGAGTGGTTCCATCTAAAGGGATTTAATTGAAGAGGGTTAGATAAGAGCCCCTTAGATCAAATCCCCTTTGATAGAACCCATCTAGTATCAAAATTCTAGCAAAAGAACACTTTTTCTTTACCTTTTGAGGGATTAAATAAATTCATTTAGAAATTATATTTTACATGATTGTAGCCCTGGAAACCATATTTCCAACAAGTATAGATTGATATGTTTTCATTTTATCATGTATTTAATTTTCAATTTTTACTAAACATAGGTTTTCATCAAACATTAAGTTCTTCATTCTATAGAGGTGGAAAAATAGGAAACTATTGTAAAAAGAATTCAAAAAATACCTTTTCCCTAGGTATTGATGTTCTTGTTTCACCAAAAAAAAAAAAAAGATTTTGAATATACACAAAAAGTTATGTTTGACGACATACACCTTTGTCCAAATTATAGTTACAGAGACTTCAAAAATTAATTAAAAATATATGTAACAAAAAATTATGAAGAAATATCCTTGCCCAATATATTGATGTTAAGAATCTATATTTTAAAAATTAGAATTTTATCTTTTCTAGAAAAAAAGTTATATTTGATGGCATAAGCGTTACTTTCTGAAAATGTTGTTTACTATTTAAAAATTTTTATTAAAGGAGATGCTAAAATATTCATGATTTATTTCTATATATATATATATAATCTACACACAAATTTCCACAAATCACTGGTTCACATCATCTTCAAATTCTTAATAGTTTAGCTACTATAGGTCTCACAAGGTGAAGATTTAGTTTAAATTTTTTTTATAAATGTCCATCTTGGCCAAAAATTGAGACACAATATTGTGATTTTACCACATGTGATACAAGACCACATTGATAATGGTACCATCCGACTCAATGGTAAAAATTAAAACTCTGGTAAATTTGTAGTGAAGCCTAACAACCAACTTTAGATATACTTTGATCCCTTCCCATCTCTTTCTGCCAATCATGTCACCCCTACTACTTCTTCTTCATTAAATCCATTTGAATATGTGAACATGGTTTCATTTACTCATGTTCCTCCTCTGGATCACATGAATGCAACACCTAATATTAAATTCACTTCACATGACCTACCACTAAAGAAAGGGCCCTTTCTTCTATATATCCCTGCTTGTGTCAATGATAATGTTGTCATTAACGTTATGGTTGACCACATGATTCGATCAATATTATCATGGAAGAGGCTCTTTTTTATAGAAAATTTCCTAAGGAGAAATATGAGGAATCGTAAACTATGCTTTGCATGCATGATGGACTTTTTGTTGCACCCATTGGCTCCATTTCTTTGTCAGTTCTGGTTGGACCTAAAAATTTGAGAGTTCAATTTATTGTGATACCTGAGTTTGATCTCTTCAAAGTTAGACTAGGAATCCCATGGCTAGAATTTATGTGTGTATTTTCCTTGATTATCCATAAATTCTTGAAGTTTCCCCATGAGGGTATCATGTACACTATTCAGGATACTGGGTACAAACCACTAGTGTTGAGTGGGGGATTCTCCTTAGATCACTTTTGGCCCACCCCAGTTGGACCTCTTCCACCTAGAGAAGACCTATCATAAAAATATCAGTGCCTAAAATTGGTTTTCCTCCTTCCACTCAAGCTATTTCTTTCAAGGTCTCTTTGTGTGCACAACATCCTGATTTTTCCTCTACCCCTCTAAAGGGTAAGGAAAAGAAAGCTCTTATCCTTAGGCCTTCTACTTCTTCTTTGTATCTTCTACTACTACTTCCCAACCTTTGGTGGCATCCTCCATTCCTTCTACTATGCCTAGCATAGGAAAAGTAAAGGTGCCCATGTTTTGGAAATTGAAGCATCAGGTCTTCCAACTCTCTGTTCTACCCATTGTCCCCAAACCGTCATTTATAGCAAGGGGAATCATTTTCATGGAGTTGTTCCTACATTTCAACCTTTGAGGCCCCCCCTATTCCTCCACATACCCCCAAGGTAGAAAAAGGAAAAGGGACTGTTGTCGAGATTCCCATCTCTCTTCCTATCTCTATGCCTCCTCTTGTTCCTCCTTAAGAGTCCACCCTTTTTCTGACAATTACGAAGGCTACTCCTTTTGTAGAGGAGCCCTCGACCTCTTCTCAAGTTGTAACTTTTAATACCCATCTCCATTGCAACTTGCTTGCACGAGAGTTTAAGCATCGTCAAAAGGCCTTGGCTAAGGTGCATGAAGCTTCTAAGCAAATAGAAGAGGAGCCTTCTCTTTCTTCTTTTGTTTCTCTTGGTTCTGCTTCTTTTTCTACTTCTACTCCCATCACCTTTGTGCTTCTTATGGCTTCGTCAATAGATCCTGATGAACCTCACCCCAAAAGAGTTCAATTGTTCATTTCTCCTTTTGTGGAGCCACCTCTTATCACCTCTCTTCTCGATCTTCCTCCTTTTTTATAGCCTATTGACATGCCTTTTACAAAGGTAGTGTCCTCTATGGCTTCATCCCCTTCTCCCTCTTCCACTTCAACCTCGAGGATCCCACATCCTCTTCTAAAGTGTAAGTTAGAGAGCATCCTCACTTCAAGTGATGGTCAAAAAAAGTCTTCCACATATTTTAATTCTTGTTCCACCTTATCTTGTACTGTCCTTGTGACAAAGACAATGTTTCTCTCCCTAGACTTGTTCATTTCCCCTCTCCTTGAGGTCAAAAATTACTCTCAAGTTTCCTATTCTTCTCTCATCCAATTGCTACATGTCACTCCTGAGAAGTGCATGTTCAAATCATTGGAGGACATTCTGAATTTTTCATCAAATTTTGCTAAATCAATGACTCTAGTCTTGCATGAGCTTGGGGAAGAAGACCTTTAGGGGGCTTCTTCCTTATCTCTTTCCACAAGTGAGTTGACTAGTACCACCCTATCTATTCCCCCTATAGGCTCATCTTCCCTCCCCTTATGATGATCTATATTGGGAGAAGGATAACCTGCTAGAGGTGTTGAACTAAAGTGGTTCACCATCTTCTCCATCTTTAGATTAGGTTTGTGTGTTTGTTTGTGTTCTCCCGTGATTGTATATTTGTGTTTATACTCATGCCTAGAGGACCCTTGCTACCCTTGTAGGTGCTTGGATATAGGAGAGAGAAAAAATTTCATAAAATTATTCTATTTGTATCTTCATTCTTCTATATGTCGTACACCTTTATTTTTCACCTTAGGAAATATGCAAAGCATTGGGGCATTTAGGCCTCTTCCATGACTTTACTTTTATTTTAAAGTTTTCATGTGCTCTTCTTCTCGTTTTGATCTATTTTGGGGTGATGATAGTTCCTAAAAATTATATTATATTGATCTATCTATGTCTATCAGTAGTTTTGACCCTGAATAATTAGACCTCCTTGTGATCTTGATTTCTTCATCTTTGATTTTCTCTTTCATGATATTGTGGTTTTTATGTATTGTCCCTTATGTGATAACATTCCATGAATACATCTCAATATGCAATTCATGCCACAACATCTCTTTGTATTTCTTATCCCCTTAGAGTGACATGTGATCCTTTGCACACCACACATCATTCTATGGGGGGCTACCATATATTCTTTATTTTCAAATTATTTCAAAAATATTTTTAAAAATATGTATTGATGTCTTATGTCTCCTCGTCTAGCTTGGGGGAAACCTAACTAGAATTTTCTTTTATTTTCTATGAATGTCTTGCAACATAGCTTGCAATATCCATAGGCATATTTGCTTGTCGTATGGTCTCTATCCATGCTAGTCATACCTATCAACATCGTCTTTTGTTTGATTAGATTATGGCATGTCATGTCTATGAAAATTTATCATGTCTATTTTTTTCTTTTTTCCTAACATGTTTGTGGTGATATTGCAGCCACCTTTGCAAGATTGAAGACCCATATCATCTTTGTTTCCTAGCTCAAATTCTCTACATCACATATACTAGATTCAAGATCTGTGTCCTCTTCGTCCTAGGTATATTCTCTTCAACCTCTTTCTACTTTATCTCACACATGTTTAGATACATATGATCACTAAAGTGGGGGAAAAATGCAATGTCATAAAATTTCACCCCCAATGCAATTTCATATTACATAACCTTCACTTTAGCCCAATAAAGACAATAATGTTAATCTCCTTTTTCCTTGCCTTCATTTTTAGCCTTGATCTCATTGCTTTCAATCACTGGGGGAATTTTTGTATGGGATGCTTCCATGATGCATAGACATCTATGCACAATGTGAATGTCCTAACAAGATTCTCGATCCTGTGGCCATTGGGATGTTACAATATTTCCTACCCGCGAAGCATAATTCCTCTATAATCATAGGAATGCCCAAAAATGGCCCTCTTGCATGCATTTATTCATTAAAGCTCATATTAATCCCTCTCATTCATTCAATCTCTCAATCTAACTTCATTCTTGCAATTCATTCTCTCATTCTCTTCTTGCACTCTTTATTTCTCAAGCTCTTCTACACCACTTCATCTCAAGTTTCTTGCACATTTTTGGCACTACATATTTGTCTCAAGCTTCCTCAAGTGTTGCACTCTCTTTTGGATTCTCAAGCTCATTGAAGGGAGTGTAAACACTTTCTTATTGGAACTATCATATTTATTTGGTAACATATTGATATCTTGCATGTTTTATTTCTTTATCTTGTCATTCTACATTGTCTATCATCTATTTATTTATCTTGTTGTCTCTTTGGATGTTCATGGAGGTGGAAACACAAAAATGGGGGTTTGACTAAGGTAATCCCTGAAACAACTAAAATATTTTTCATTGTTTCTATGTGTGTAGGTTGTTTGTGTGGAGCTTTGCAGCAGGATTTACAACATTGGACCACCCTGTGAGTTCATCTTTCTCTCCTTTTTCTTTCATCATTTCATTTTATTAATTTATTATTCACACATCTAATATTATTCTTGTTGTACTTTTCTTCATTTCCAACATTTCGTTAGTTTAGTCAAACTACCAAACTTCAGTTTCTAAGTAGTTAGTAGGCCCTATGAGTTTTTGGAGACTCAATCTATTTTTGGTTCATATGAGACCATAACATGTTGTGGGAATGTCCATGCACTGTACTATCATCCTTTGTCCAAGAGCTATCCAATTAGTCCTCGAGACCTTTGAGGCCCGCTCTTTTTTCTTTTGAAGTCCTTTTTCCATAAACAATAATAAAACATAAAACAATGCAAAAAACTCCCCTTCACCCATCTTTGTCACTCGAGCTTATTCCTTGAGGTAGTTGAGGATCATTTGCTCCTTGTAGACTTTTCTTTTTCCTAGAGACTTAGGAGTAGTGAATCTCCTCCTCTACACTAGAGAAAAGTAGATGACACACAATCTACTAAGAGGGAGGGGGTGAATCAGTAGATTCAAATAGTTCCAGAATCCTAAAATTTTGCCATAGTTACTAGAAAATATGATTATTTACAACAAACCCCACATAAAAAAACAAACAAAAAAACATAAAGAACACAAAATAACATCATATATACATGGAAAACCTAATATGGCACCAACCTAACAAAGACAACAATCCCCAAATGAAACAATATAGTAGGTAGAACACCAATCCTACCAGAATACAATGATAAAGCTTATGGATATTCAATACAACACATACATGTGTCAGAATCACTACTAGCACTCTTCCTCATATTAGAAAATGATGTTTTGATATAAGCACTCTCTCTTTTCTTCATTCCTCTTCTTTAATTTACACCCTTCAGAAAACTAGTGTAATTTTCTTTACATACTATACTTGAGTCACCTCACATGCATCCGAATATTTGAAATATATACATGAAATTACATTAGCACTCTTCTATGTTGACCAGGGATCTACAAATAGCCAGGATGACATAAGGTGGACCTAAATTCAATTTACATGAAACATGTAATAGGTTAGTCCAATTTCAATTTTCTTGTTGCCAAAAGAACATAATGCCATGTGCTACCACAAGGACCTTAACCAACTCCTATCCTAACACCACATAGAAGATTTGAATTTTGCATGCAATAGTTTGAAAAACCTTTTGTTACTTCAAAATTCTTTCACACTGAACATATCCTTCAGAAACTCAATTAACTTATAGAACTAGTGTAGACATACTCTCCTTCCAAACCATGAAGAAACACTACATTTCTAAAAGAAATGTTGACCACATTTGTATTGCCAGAGAAATCAATCTGCCCAAAAGATATCCTTACACAAAATTTGAACCACCATAGTCATACTCACTAAATACTCTGCATGGTATAATAATCATACAATACACACCAACTCCCAAAAAATAAATTCATGACAATAAAACTTGATATATGTTACTTGATATAGGATTTGATTAATGAGACAACTTCTTCATTATTAAAACTTCTAGATATATGAAGAGAACATGATGACCTTTAAGCTAGTAGTTGATGAGCCTAGTTTTTGGTCTAGTTTGTGTTGGAGTGCAGTTAGCACTAAGAGGGGGGTGAATTAGTGTTAATGAAAAAATTAATTATTTTTAATTCTTTTAACAAAAAATAGATCATGAGGTAAGATGGCATTCGTGTGCTCTACAAGCTGAGCTAGGGCGTCCGTGCCCTAACTCGTTCTCTATGTTCTGCTCAAGTCTATTTTGTGGGGGTTTTGCTACATTCGGGGTCAGTGGAGGTGGGGTTTCAATCTATTAAACTTGCGTTTCTTTTTCCTTTACTGGCAATTTTTGTGTGGGGGTTCATGCTTTCCCTTGGGGTTTTTCCATTTAGTCCAATCATGATCTGAGGGTCTGCATGCCTGTTGAGGATTTTGTTTATTGCTATGTCATGTGGGGAAACATTTGGGTTTAGCCCCAAATTGGATTTATGTTCAACATTTGGTTTGAAGCTTGCAATGCATGGTGTGAATGTTTTTGATAATACATTGTTTTCACCAGAGATGGAGATGAATGATCTAGGGCCGGTTAGTGGTCCCTGCATAATGAATATTAATGGGTGTTTGGAATGATGCAAAGAGAGACCGAAATTGGTTATCCCAATGGAGTTGCTTGTAGATGATATTGAATACTATTTGAGGCACTCCTTTTATTGCAAGTTCATGGGTTTGAGAGTTTCACTACAATTTTTGGAATCCTAGGCTCAATGGACATGGATGCTAGAGGGAGAGATAGAGATTAGACTCCTTGCGAACAACTATTTTATGGTATCATTTGATTGCATGGAAGATCGGAATAAGGTCTTTGAAGGTGGTCCATATTTTTATAACTAGGTGGGATTGTTTATCAAGCCATGGCATGTGGGCTTCAACTTGACCAATGTGCTACGAAGTTGGGTTCCGGTTTGGGTTCAGTTTTCGTGGTTCCCGATTGAGTGCTGGTGGGATGATGTGTTGCTTTTGGTGGCTTCAATGCTCAGTAAACATGTTGGGTCTTCTCAGCAGATGTAGTTTAAGAAGGTAATGACTTTTTCTCGTATCTGTGTAGAAATTGATCTAAGCAAACCATTGCCAGATTCTGTAGAAGTGTGTGTCGGATCCTATACTTGGGTGCAATAGCTAGATTATGAAACCCTACCTTTTCGATGTCATCTTTGTCATGAATACAGTCACTTGTTGTGGAGATGCCCTAGGGCTAAGCCTCTGGCACCCTAACCTTCTCAGCCTTGTTGTAATCTGCCTAGGTCTGATAAGGGGAAGAAGCTTATTCTAGGTTATGGTAATGATGATGATGGTTATGTCCCTATCAAGGCTCACAATAGGAATCAGGGGAAAAAGAGGACCTTGAGGGAGAGGCGAGATGATGACACCTTTAATAGGTTTGAGGTACTGGATGATCTTAGCCATCAAGAATTGAATCTAGGGCTGCTAAACCTAAATCAGGGTACTTTGGGTTCAGGTCAGGATGGTCCTCCTTTGGAGGCTATGTAGGTTGTGCAAGAGGATGGTGTTGGGCAGATGGAGGTGAATCAACAGTTGCCTATTTAGGTTGAATTGGATTATACTCTTGGAGCTATAAAGAGTGGTGGAGGTGGTTCCCCATTACCCCTGAAAGATGGTACAGATGTGGGTAAGAGCTCTTTTTCTTCTTCTCGCTTGGATATTCTACAAAAGGATCTGAAGAAAGGGGTTGGTGAGAAAACTTCTAAGCTGGGAAGGAAAAAGGATATGGATAAGATTAAATTAATTGGGGAAACTTTGGTGGAGTCAAGGTCAGTCAAGACTCTTGATTCACATTTTTTAGGCCCTCAAAAATGATTGTTCTCTCGTGGAATGTAAGGGGCTTGAACAAAAAGCTATTTGTGATTTGGTTAGAAATCATTCTCTAGATGTTCTTTTTCTTTAGGAGACCAAGTTATCTATGGAAAATATGTGGGATATGGTACCTAGGTTGTGGAAATGTGGTGAATTCCAGTGTGTGGGGGCTCTTGGTGCTTCTGAGGGGGTGGCTTGCTTCTAGAACCCTCGAAATATTTTCCCTCTTTGGTGGATGTCCTCTAGATCCTCTATGTCCTTGGTCGCCTCTTGTTATGATACTGGTGAGTGTATTCTCCTCTCCAATGTGTATGCTCCTATTGAGTTCCAGGGTAAGAAACTTCTTTGGTCCAATCTTCCTTTTGTTCACAACTTAGCTCCTTTCCATCTGTGGGTTTTGGCTGGCGATTTTAATGCTATAGTTGGTTTGTCTGAGAAAAAAGGTGGAATTGCTAGGTTGGAGCCTTCTGCTCTATTACTCAAGGATAGCATTTCAGATTTAAATCTTTTTGATGTTTATCCTAATAATGGTCAGTTCACCTGGAACAAATGGAGAATTGGTGAGAGTTGTGTTGCTGAGAGGCTTGACCAATTCTTGGTTTCCTAATATTGGGTTGGAGACTTGTGGTCTACTAGATCTAAAATTCTTGACTTGAGAGGTTCTAATCATTAGCCTATTAAGCTTAGTATTATATCTGCTTGGATGCCTCATTCTCCCTCCTTCAAGTTTCAGCTTATGTGGTTACGAGATTCTACTCTTCGTGAGCACGTAGCTGAGTGGTGGAGGATTGGAAGACCTGCTTTTGGTACGACAATGTTCATTTTTCCTATACTTCTTTAGTTTGTCAAATATCAGCTTAAAAGGTGAAATTGATGATGTTTTGGTAATATCTTTCATGCTAAGGTCGCTGCTCAGGAGGATTTGAATAATATTACGTGGTTGATTCATGAGAATGGGGCTTCTGAGGATCTTCTGAGGAAGGAGGCTAGGACTTTGAAAGTGGTTGAGGAATTTGAAGTGAGGGAAGAGATCTATTGGAAGCAAAAGGCCTAAGTTGAATGGCTTCAGGAAGGTGATAAAAACATTGCCTTCTTCAATTTTGTGAAAGACAAGAGGCATGGTAATTCCATTCCTATTCTAGTGAATGATAGGGGAGAATGTCTTGCCTCACACTAAGAAGTCTCTACTGAGGCTTCTTAGTACTTTGCTGCCTTATTCAGGGAGGATTCATGGGGGGCTCTATTGAGGAAGAACAGGTTCTTTCTTATTTTCCTCAGTTGGTCTCCAGGGAGGCAAATGAGTCTCTAATGAAAGAGATTTCTCTTGCTGAGCTAGAGTGTATTGTGTTTCAGATGAAGAGGGGTAAAGCTCCTGGCCCCGATGGTTTCCCAATTGAGTTTTACCAAGAATTCTGGGATATCATAAAGTTGGATCTTTTGGCGGTTGTCCTTGATTCCCAGAGGAATAAGCAAATGCTTCATGATTTGAATTCCACTCTCCTTGCTCTCATCCCCAAGTGTGAAGGGGATGATAGGTTAGCTCAGTTCTAACCTATCTCTCTTTGCAATGTGGCATATAAAATCATTTTGAATTCAATGGCTAAGAGGTTGAAGAAGTGGCTTAAAGTGCTAATTTTAGAGGAGCAGAGTGGTTTTGTGGTGGGTCGACAAATTTTAGATGGGGTTGTCATTGCTTCAGAGACCATCCACTCCATGGACAACTCCAAGGAGAAGGAAATGTTCATTAATCTGGATATGGATAAGGCTTATTACAGGGTTAGATGGTCTTTCCTACGGAAGGTCCTTATGTCTTTTGGTTTCGGTGAGGAGTGGATCCAATGGGTCATGAGTTGTGTCATGTCTATTTCCTTCTCGGTTTTGATAAATGGAGATCATTCTAAAAAAAATTGCGCCTCTAGGGGTTTGCGCCAAGGGGATCCCCTTTCTCCGTATCTTTTTTTGCTTCTTGTGGAAGGTCTTGGACATTCGTTGAAAAGAAATGTGGAGATTGGAAACATTTGTAGTTTGTTGGGATGGCTATTGTTAAAGAAGCTATTAATTTGAGGCAGGTGTTGGACTTGTATCTTGTTGCTTTACGACAATTGATTAATGAGGAGAAATAATCCATTTTCTTCTTCAATATGTTGGCCCCTGTATGGAGGAGAATAGCTAATATCTTGAGGTTTCAGATAGGGGCTTTCCATTTGATGTATTTGGCAATCCCAATTTTTGTTCGCCAACTTCCCAAGGGTTCTTGGAAAAATATTATTGATAAGCTCCACACAAAAGTTAATCATTGGACCCATAGATGGTTATCTTTTGGGGGGCGAGTTTAGCTTCTCAAGGTAGTGGTGTAGGATCTCCCTACTGTTGTGCAATTTTGCACACACGCCCCACTTGGAGTGGGGACCCTCTTTTCTGATTTTGGATGTCTCTTGGACCTTTGATTTTATTGGATTTATCCTTTCAAGGTCTTGCGATGTTGGTCTTGCTTGCCTTGGTCTTGCTCCGAAGGCTGAATTGATCAAACTTGGTTTTTAATGTAAGTCAAGGTTTTGCCTTGGGTTCGGGATTTTATAGTTCACTTGGATTTTCCTGGGTCCTAGTCCATCATCTGTTGCTATCAGATTTCTCTGGAGTTCGGGTTTTTGGATGAATTCAATATTTTTTGGGTCACTCGTATTTTCCCAGATTGTGTAAGAGTCTCGAAAGGGTGCATTGTTCGCAGAATTCGTGTTCACCTGGATAGTCTGGCTAGCTCGGATTCTTCCAGAATTTCGTTTCAACCTCAGGTTTCTAGATTTTCTCAATATGTCTTATTGACCATTTATGCTTGCAGTACGTCCTATCTGGCAAGATTGTGAGTGGATTTAAAGGATTTTAGTGCTTTTCATGATTTCATTATTCATTTTCCATCTGCTCTAGTGCTTGAGTTTATTCATTTTGAGCTTTATTCGGTGGATTTGGTTTGCTTGCGCATGGAATCCTTGGACATATGTGTTGATATTTTCATTGCTAGGGCCCCCTGGTTCATAGTAATTTTGATTGGGCTCAAAGTTCATTCAAATTTAATCCATGGTAAGTCGTCTTGACTTCTCCTATTGTTTGCACTTGATTGAATCTTTCAGGTTATTGAATGGTGGTTATTTGGGTCGGCCCTTGTTTGTTTTCATGATCACGTATTTATCGCATTAGGGTTTGAACTCACCTTTTTAGCCTGTTTTAGCACCCGCACTGTGCATCCCTTCGATTATCAATCAAATGTCGGGTATACCCCTGTGGCTAGGTGTTTCTGTTAGGGCTTTGCCTTGTTGGCACATAGTCTACTATATTTTGTGAAGATTAGGGTTTCGATATGTCTGCTCAAGGTTGTTAAATTCAGTGGAGTTGTCATGATCCTCTTGCCTTGTGTTTTGATTGACCTTGTTTGCAGCACTTGAGACTCTGGTGCGCCCTAGCTTCATCATTTTGAGAGATTGTGTCTAGATTTTGAGCTCGCTTTAAGCTCTCATGGTGGAAGTTTAGTTGTCAAACTTAGGGCATCATTATTTCATTATAGGGATTTACCATTTGAGAGTTTTAGGAGTTTAAATCTAGGTGCAATCAAAATTTGGCTCATTAGGGTTGAGTTTCTCTTCAAGGAATCTGAATAGGGAGGTTTGTATGATTATTCGGTTAATGGTCTGCGCATCGAATGGTCGTCAGGTTTTTGAGGTGTTCGCGGAATTCCTACGTGCCCAAATTTTCCCAGATCTGTCCATTTTCCCAAAGTATGATGAACTCCCAGAATTTCAAGCTGTTCGCAGAAATCCAAACTATCCGGATTTTTTTGGTTCTCTGTCTGTTTATGGTTTATTTTGATTTTCAAAATTGAAGTGATGAACTAAAGGTTAGATGATGATTTCTTGTTGCTAAATGAATCAATATCATGCTAATTATGCATCTCTTTTGTCCATGTTGATAATTTATTTGATGAATGATGTCTTGACAGCAGGAGTCTGTCTGGGTCAAACTTCTCTGAATTCTGCCCTGACTGGATTTTCCTGGATTGCTTTGTTTTCCCAGATTACTTCATTTTCCCAGTTTTCAAGATTGATGATTAGTGATTGATCTTAATGATTTCATATGGTTTCAAGGCTAACCTTTGATTGAGGTATGGATGATAGTTGGATTCTCATGAGGCTCTTTTATGAATGCAGGCAGAATCAAGCAAAGCGGTGGCAGGAAAGGCCAAGGGAGACACAGAGGGGTCTTCAGTTACAGATGCGAAAAGGTTAAGGCTGGATGTGAAAAGTCAATTTCCTGATAGTAAGATAGCTTTAGTTTGATTTGAGGTCTCGGATACCAATGTAGGAGCATGGAGATATGAAGAGTTCAAGGAAAGGACAGCTCAGAAAGATTTATCAGTCTTGACCAAGGGGATGGTGAAGTCTGGATTGGCCCATGTGGTCGGCTTTCCTCCTACAATTCAATGCTATGAACTAATATTGGAGTGTGCTCGGCACTATGACTTTGATTCGTAGAGGATTGTCAGCACTGGTGGAAGAGTGTTGGAAAACTTTAATCCAGTTTCCATTGCCCAGGCATTTGATATGCCAGACTTGCCATGTGTGTGTGCCTTGGACATGGATTTGGCTAGAACTTATTATGAAGATGAACCCACCAAAGCCCAGTAGATGATCAATTCTTGGCTTGAAAAGCCAAAATCTCATTTCTCTAAGTTGCCCAAACAGTTACACAGGATCAAGTTCCAACCAGATATATACGATGCAGTCGCATTGTTGAGCAGGGTGGCTTGTTTGAGGAGTGCTGGGGTATTGGAGAACTGGATGGTGCATGTCATCAACAAGATTGAGCAAGGTATTAATTATCACTGGGTAGGGATTATCAGTGCAATGATTGACATACAAATGAGAGATGTGCTGGAATCAAAGAAATTCACCATGTCCTCTTATGTGATATACATACTTGCTAGATTTTATCCATATCGGGGATTGAACCCAAAAGGAACATTTGGGAAAGATGTCATTTATGAGGTGTACCCTGAGCTACAACTAGGGAATTCAAATTATAGAAGAGAAAATGATGCATTCACTATGCATATTACTAGGTTGCTTCAGAATGCAGAACATGTGAGAATTTTTTATGGAGCCAAGGAGCTAATCAAGAAGTATGCTACTTAGTTTATAGAATTCCCTACCTTCTCCTATATCAAGATTGATGGATTTCCAACTGCTCCATACAAACTGCCAAGATATCCTACCGACCATGTCATACTTTTGGAGGTTACCCAGTAGGTATGTGATTTTGACGCCATTGTTAAAAGAGAGAAGCATAAAATAGGGTTTGGTGGGGATTTTCCTTTGAAAATTGGTATAGCTGAGGTTTTTCCTTCAAGTCAATCAGCTCATGCATCAAGAGAGGAGTTGAGTGCTTATGGGTTCTCTTTCCATTCTAAGAGGGAAAAATTTGACATCACTAGCGAAGCACAAAAGAAGGCCACCAAAGAATATCACCACAAGGATGATCTAGAGGACTATTGGGTGAATAGCAAGGATGATTTTGAAGTGAGAAAGAAAAGATATTCTAGGCTTCCAACTGATATAATTAGAATGTACAATGTCAAGTTGATTCCTGATCAACTGGAAGATGATGGAAATTTAGTCCAGGATCATGCATATGAATCAGTTAAGGATAGACCCATTGGAGAGGTAAACTAGTCAGAAAAAGAAATAACCGAGCTAGGGGAATTGATGGCTCCTATTATGAAATCTACCAATTCCTGGCTAAAGCATAAAGTAAGGGAATTGGAAAGTAAGAAGGTATCCTGTACCTTCAATTTGATGGGAAATTTGAATACCCATTCCACTTCAGAGGAATCTAGTGAGGGTGATTCTATAGGGAAAACTAAGGTGAACTCACCTTTCAAGATTAAAATCAGAGGCCCTAAGGAGAGTGAGCCTGAAAAGAAAAGAAAGCTTAGGGGTAAGAAGAGGAGTCGTACTATGAAATTTGGTAAGTCTGCTGAAGAGGAAGAACTAGAGAAAGCAAAGAGAGAAGATACCCCTCCAGAGCCAAAGAGAACAAGGATAACTAGGGCTTCAAAGAAGAGAGATCAAGAAAATTTTTGGGATAAGATAGACTCTCATGTGATTGATGTGGAGAGCTCAGGGGAGAAAATTGGGGTTTATTCAAGGAGGTCCAGAACTTCATCTCCTAAGGAGACCATGCAGAAGATGGATCCTCTTCCAACGGTAGCCACTGTGGAACAACAAAAAGATACTTCTCCCTCACTGGGTATACCTGAGTAGATGGATCATGAAGAGCATGAGACCAATGAGGAGGAAAAGCCATTTAAGGATGGAGAACTTTATGGCGCAGCTACTGAAATCAAGGTGGGAGATGTAGAAGTGCATCCTTCTCCATCGGTATAGTATGAAGATTCTCCTACTAGTAGCAAAGAAAATAGATCCCCTGAGAAGGAGGATGTTCTTGTTAAGACTCCATCACCCCTGGAAGAAGAAGAGCTAGAGTTGGAAGACAAAGGTGACCAATCTCCTGAAAAGGTCAAGAAGGATGAAATCCAAGTGGATCTTGCTATTCCGGATTGGCTAGATAAAGAAATCAGAAGGAAACAGGTCATTGTTGAGGATACTCCTCTCAACTGGGATGAAATGTTGGCCAAGATTGGAAAGGGAAAGAAGAAGAAGGTAGCCAAGGTGGTTTCCAAGATTGAAAGAGATGAAGATAGTAATAGGGTTATTCATATTGCTACCCCTGTGGCTGATAAAAGTAGAGATGAGGTCACCAGGAAGGATTATGATGTACATACTATTAATCTTGGGCCTACTTCTATGGAACAAGACATTGAAGAATATGAAGGGTCAAGTGCAATGATCATTGGAAGATTGAGGAAGGAAACACAGTCAAAGCATGAGCTTAAAAAGGAGAATGAAAGGCTTAGAAAATGTCTAGAAGATTTAATGAAGCCTTTGCAATCCTTTCACCCATCCTCTTCTGCTACTGCTGGTTTCTTGTCGAAGGAGACCATCTCTGAAATAGAAAAGATGAAAGCTTGTACCATGGCTACAGTAGATTGGTTGAAGGAGGTACAGGTTAAGGGAGATTATGCAATAACAAAGATCCTTTCAACTAGAAAAGATGCAATAATGGCTAAAGATTTATTAGAGCATGTTTTATCTCAAGATAAGGAAGAGACTGATCTTTTATTGCAAAAAACCAAAGCAATCATTGAATATGGTAAAGATTACCTGGCTACTGATGGAATTCTTTCTTCATCTAGGGTTAATGAGCCTTGGGAATGGTTTGAAGCCTTGCAAATCTGACAAAAAACCATCAAAAAGATTTATAAACAAAGGAAGTAGATAGATGGGAATTTAACCAATGTTTATGATGGATGCATCGCTTTCTTTGAGATAATGACTGGTAGGAGGAAGATTTCCCCAAAATACTTGAGTTTGGAACAATTGAGGGAATGGTGGCATGATGTCTATGCCCCTGATATTGAAAATGTTGTGACAGGGCACCAATTGGATGATGCGGCTAATTATATAGTTGTGGTGGATAAGTACTTTGCATATAGGGGTGATTGGGATATAGTGGTTAAGCAATCAAAGGAAGAAATTGGATCAATTGAATGTTGGCTCAAAGTCCTACCCCCACCACCTGTTGCTGAGTTGGACAAGATGTTTTTGAAAGTTCATGAATTGCTGGATCAGAATAAAGATAAGGGAGGTGGTAATTAATGTCAACTTGGAGATTTGTGCTTCCCTATTATTATAGGGCATGTGTTGATCTAGGCTGCATTGAGGACTGAGTTTTGGCTGACCTTGATGATGTATCGACATTTAATGTGTGCCTTATTTTGAAATTCCTGAGGCTGACTTGTTTAGCTATTTTATTTTGTAAATGTTTGGCTGGGCCGACATGTTTTGAGGATTCTCTATAAATGGCATTTATGCCTCATTTTTAGGAGTGAGACAGATAATAGAGACAAGTTAGATTAAGGAAGAGCTAGAGCATTTTATAGTAGAGATAGTAGTTAGTTTCTTTGGAGCAAATGCTGCAACACAGAATAGTGGAATTGTTGCTACATTTTGGTGATCTAATACAATTGAAGGCATTGTGGTTTCTCTAGTGAATTCCTTTGTGTTAGTTTATCTTGCATGGTTCCTATTGTTCCATCTTTTGAAATTGCTTAAAGACATAAGAATTGATGTTAAATTTAGAACTAGATCAGTTTGGTGAACAGTGTTCATGGTTTCATGCTTGGAATGTTTGTAGCAATCTCTAGTCTATACTCCCAGTAACTATCTAATTGTAGTAGGTTGGTGAAGTCAACCTGGACCATATATCTATTTGTGCTTAGTTCGATTGTAGATGAATGCCTATGATTTGAAAATTTGTATGCCTTAGAAGATTGCACCTTTCTTGTGATATTGCATTGTGGGTTAAGCAAGAATTGGTTATTTGAGATTGGTCCATTCCAGGAATTTATCATTTGCATTGTTCATCCTAGAAATAGTTGATAGTTTAGATTTCATTACATCTCTTGCACCCTCATCTTTTGTTGTTTCTTTATTATTTTGGTTAGATCTAGGATTTAAGATCATAATATTGCAAAATCTGACAAATTGGAATGAGAGTTTTCTTGTAGTAAGGTCCGATTGTGATTACCATTATTTTCACATATTATCTGAGTTGTCTATGCATTGTCAAGACCTGACACCGAAGAGACCTTGGGTTGATTTTTAGTAACTTGTTGAAAATTACCTTCAAGAGAGATAGGATATTGCATTCTGTCTGAATTGTTGTTGTGCAGAAAACATCATCAACACCTACCTACAGATGTATGCTTTAGGTGGCTTCGATGGGTTTTCTTAGGGAAATGGATTCTCTTAAAAGGCAATTCTTATGGGCTGGAAGTTTGTCGTCTTCCAAGTGAAGTCTGGTCAGGTGGGATGTTGTGTGTAGTCTGAAGCAATTTGGTGGTCTTGGTCTTTGATAGTCTATGTTGTTTGGTGAGGCTGTGGCTGCTAAGTTATTCTGAAGATGGTGTGTGGAGCAGGATCAGTTATGGGCCAATATTTTATCTTATAAGTATTTTTTTGGGATTCCTCAACATGATTTCCCTCATTACCCTCTTGAGGGGAAAGGCTTGGTGATTTGGAATACTCTTTAGAAGGGTGTGCAACTCATCAAGGAAGGTTTATTTTGGATTTGTAGATGAGGCACTGAAGCTATTTTTTGGTCAAATTCTTGGGATGCTTCCCTCCACTTACTTCTTAGTTCCCCAACCTCCTTCCTTTGTGTCAGATATTTCTTTTGGTTTTCTAGTCTAGGGTGAGTGACTTCAATTCTGTCTCTTCTTTTGGTCAGTTGGAGGTGGCTTGTTGGAAGGATCCCGCGAAGTGGCCTGACTTGGGACTTGGGGATGAATGTTCTAAGCTTCATAAGATTCTTTGTAGTAGGAGTTGTAGTTCTCTCTTGGAAAATTATATTCTTGCTTGGACCGATAATCCTAAGGGGAGTTATTCTATTGCTTTTGGTTACCAGGTGTTATTGGCTTAGAAGCGTGTTGGGGAAAAGGTTCACTGGTGGAAAAGGGTGTGGAATAAATTCTCATGGATAAAATTCAATTGATTTGTTTGTACTTTGGCATGGAATAGATGCTTGACCTGGGATAACATTCGTAAATGGGGATTCTAGGGACCTTCAGTTTGTGTTTTTTGTGTGGGAGAGAGGAAGAAGATTCTTCACATTTGTTCTTCTGGTGCCCCTTTTTTGTGTAGCTTTGGCACTGGTGGTGGGAGGTGTGGAAGCTTCCTTGCATTCATGCTTTCTCTTTATTTGAATTTTGGGATAGTCTGGGTAGACCTCCTTCTATGGCATCCATTTTGTAGGATGTTTGGTACACTGGCCCTACATTTTTGCTTTGGAAGATTTGGCTAGAGTGGAACCTCCAGATCTTTCATGATCATAAGTTGTTGGGTTGGAAAGTGTGGTTGCACATGTTAGGAATGGTGCAGGAGTCAGTTGAGGCTAAGAGTGATGTGGTTCTCCCCTTCGAGAGAGGTGATGCTGAGTTGGTGGAAAGATTGGGTTTTCAGGAAATTTACTCTTCTGTTGTCCGGTCAAGGAATGGCAGTTATGGGAAACAAAGAGTTGAATGGGTTGGTAGGTGGTTACCTCCTCCAAATGGATTTTTAAAGATTAATACAGATGGATCTTCTAGGGGAAATCCTAGGCCTGCTGGGATTGGTGGGGTTGGCAGGGACTCTGCTGGGTCGGTGATTTTTTTGTTCTCTATTCATGAGGGGGTGAAGATTGTTAACCTCATGGAGGGGCTGGAAATTATTTATGCCATTGAGAATGACCTTGCTCTGGGATGGAAAAATGTTATATGTTAAGCTGATTCACATGTCTTGATTAATCTGTTGAATGAGCGAAATATTTCTGATATAAATTGGCAGTTGGCTTCGGTGGTTCAACGGATTCTTCAGGTTAGTTCTCAGATGGAAGCTGCTTCCTTTGTTCACATCCTGAGGGAGTGGAATCATGTTGTTGATTGCCTAGCCAAATGGGCCTTTGAGCATGATAGTGATTGGAAGGTTGAGTATTGGGATCATGTTTCCCCTGAGCTGCATCAAGATGTGGATCAGTTCTTTGAGGAGGATACATGGGGATAGTTGATTTTGGTTTTTGCTGATGTTTTCGAGGGCTAGGTCCCTTGGTTTTTATTGTAATGTTGTTTTCTAATTTCCAATAAAGTTTTTACCCCTTTCTTTTAAAAAAAAACTTCTAGATATACAACATGCATATATGACAAGTGAATGTAATGATAAATATAGAACTACAATATTTTTCATCATTGAAAAGCTTAACATCAATGGAATTTCTAATATCCTTGACACCCTTTGACAACATTATTCTTCATCAATGGCACACCTTTAACATTAATGACAACCTATGTTTAACAATCTCCCCCTTTGTCATTGATGGAAAATAGGAAAATACTAAAACATACGAAGATTTTTTCTCCCCCTTAGAATGATTTCTTCTCTATAGAATTTGTGAGTTTTCTCTCTACCCCTATGAAATATGTAGCATTTTGTCCAATATTATTTCCATGCAATTCAATTTTTTTTAGCAATTGATCATTTAGAGCTAACTCTCTCTCCCTTTGACATCAATTGAAAAGTGTATACACTGCAAACACATCCTTAAAACTACATGACTCCCTTACTGATAATGATTCCTAAAAATAAAGACCTAACTACAACAACACTTCTTTCTCATCCTTTCTCCATTTCTGGTACACTTCCAAGTCCAAAAAAATTCTTCTTGGATAGACTCCTCCCTAGTCCATCCTTCACTTCCTTTGAAAATTCTCCGCAAGACCACCCATCGTTCTTGTGGTAGGGATACCAAGATCCCCCTCAACCTGGCTTCCTCTTGATTCAAGAGGAGAGAGAAAAAACTCCCAAATTATTTCAGAGAAACTCAAGTGTCTCCTTAGGACATGGATTTGTGAATATATTTTCTACTTGCTCCTTTATATCAACATCTTCAACTTCACCTCCTTCTCAACAACCTTCTCCCTCAAGAAATTATACTTGATTGCAATGTGTTTTTTCCTTGAGTACATCACTATATTCTTTGAAATATTTATGGCATTGGTGTTATCACAAAAAATAGTGATAGGTTCATCAAATTCAATCTTCATAACCTTCAAATTCTACTTCATCCATAATACCTGAGTGCACCATGATGCTGCAACAATGTATTTTTCTTCTATTATAGATAAGGAATCTGATTCATGTTTCTTACTCAACCAAGACACCAAACTGCCATTAAGAAAGAATTCTCCACCTCTTGTGCTCTTCCAATCATCAACACATCCTACCCAGTCTACATATGTGTATGTAGTCAAAGTGAAATTTTCACTCTTTGGATACCATAGTTTAAAATCTTCAGTAGCTTTCATATACTTGAATATCCTCTTTACTGCTTTAACATGATTTTCTTTAGGTGATGCCTACAATTTGGAAACAATTCCAACTACCTGCATTATATCCAATCTAGATGTTATCCCATACAACAAACTACCAATCATAGATCTATACAAATTTTGATTTGTCAGATAAGACTCATCATCTTTACTTAACTTGCATCCTATAACAATATTTTTTCCAATTGGTTTGCAATATTCCATCCTAAACTTACTTAGCATCTCCTTAATGTACTTATGTTGTGAGATAAAAAATGTTGTGAGATAAAATACCTTTGTTTGATTATACAATCTATAAACCAAGAAAGAAGGATAATTCTCCTAGAATAGAAATTTCAAACTCATTCTACATTACCTTTTGAAACTACTTGCACATGTCATCATTGCTACCGCAAAAAATTATGTCATTTACATAGACCACAACTATCAATAGTTGATCTCATTTTTTTATGTACATATTACTATCTACACTTCCTCTATAGAATCCTTGCTACTATAACTATCCATCCAACCTTGAATACCAAGATTTGGGATCTTGTTTGAGTCCATACAAAGCTATCTTCAATCTACGAACATAATCCATATTGTTAGAACATTAAAATCCTTCTAGTTTTTCAATGTATACCTCTTCATCTATCTTTCCATTCAAGAATGTTGACTTCACATCCATTTGACATACATTGAAGTTTTTGAATGTTGGAAGAGCTAAAAACATCTTGATTTCCTCTAGTCTTGCTACCAGAGAAAATGTCTCTTTAAAGTCTATTCCTTCAACCTAAGCATACCCTTTACACACAAGTCTTGCTTTGTTCTGAACTACCTCACCTTCTTCATTTAGCTTCTTTTTTTTAAATCCACTTGGTTCCAATCACATTGTTTCCCTTAGGTCTTGGGACAAGTTCCAAATTTTCATTCTTCATAATTTGATTTTGTTCATCCTCCATAGCTTCTATCCAACCTTTCTCTTTGTTTTTTTCTTTGTATGACTTA
Organism: Sequoia sempervirens; assembly: GCA_007258455.2. Taxonomy (NCBI): domain Eukaryota; kingdom Viridiplantae; phylum Streptophyta; class Pinopsida; order Cupressales; family Cupressaceae; genus Sequoia; species Sequoia sempervirens. The sequence continues at coordinate 84,496,532 of VDFB02049217.1, read as the reverse complement.
GGCTCTATCTTTCATAGTAATTCAAAGTGTACTACTCACTTTCTCTCTCAAGTTTCTTTTAGGTCTAAACCCCACTATCTTTGTATCCTATGATCTAGTCTTTAGAATTATTTATTTGAACATACTTTTTTGGAGTATTTATAACAACTTCTTCTGAATCTTCAATACTGTTGTGAATTGGTTCTTCACCATCTTCTACTTCTAGAATATCAATAGGTTGAATAGTTCAATCAATTCTCACATTTTCACTTTCTACTATCTACTTCAATCTTTTTTATAACATCTGTAAGCTTTACTTCTTAAATAATAGCCAAGAAAAATAACTTCATCAAACCTAAAGTCAAACTTACCCAAAAAAATCATCTCTACTAATGTAGCACTTGCTTCCAAATATTCAGAGTTATTTGACTAATGTCGTTCTTCCTCTCCATAGCTCATATGGTGTCTTCTCAATCTTGCATCTAATCTAAACTCTATTCAAAATGTATACAAAAATTTGTGTATCTTCTCTCTAGTACATATATAGTAGACTTTCTTAACATATCATATTTCTCCACATCTCTTGTATAGTTTGGTTCTTCCTTTCTACAACTCCATTTTGTTGTGGAGTTTTAGGGGCTGAAAACTGCCTCAAAATCCCATGCTCTTCACAAAATTTATCATAATTCTCAATATTGAATTCCCCACCTTTGTATGATCTCAAAACCTTGATTGTCCTTCCGATTTCATTTTCTATTAATACTTTGAATGCCTTAAACTTCTCAAATTCTTCTTTTTCTTTCAAGAATGTTATCCAACTCATCCTAGCGTAATTATCAATGAACATAATGGAATTCCTATCCTATTATATACTTTTAGTCCTCATAGGTTTGTATAGATCTATATGAACTAGGTCTAATGGTTTTGATGTGGAATACTTCTTAGCATGATTTTTGCTTCTTGTTTGCTTCCCTTCATGACATGGCATGCAACTAGTTGATTGAGGCTTCTTAATCTTTTGAATATCCTATACCATTCCTCTTGATCTAATCTTTACAATTTCATCAAAGTTCATATGTCCTAATGTTCTGCACCAAAGCCAAAAAATTTCTCTCTACACAATGGGACAACTTTATCCATTTATCTCACTAAGATGATAAATATCACTTTTTGTATTGCTTCCTTCCTCAATTATTTCATCTGTAATTGATTCCTTGATTTCACAACATTCAACACTAATAGTTAACTTATAGCATTTTTCACACATCTGACTAGAACACTTTTCAAATTACTCTTTAAACCTTTAACATACAAAACATCATGTGTCTTTGTTATACCACCATCAAGAAATAAAGTACCCTTATCAAAAATTTTGGCAATTGAATTATTTCCAAGGGTCATAAAACCACCTACAAATTTCTTAAAATTCATGAAATTAATTGTATCTCTAGCCATGTGGCTTGAGAAACCACTATCCATGATCCACGTGTTCTTCTCCTTTTGAGAATGCAGTGTAGTTTGGGAAATCATTGACTTTTCTAACTTATTTTCATCGGGAACTTTCTTCTAGACTTTATCTAATTCATGATATTTTCTTTCTGATCCTTTTTCCATTTTTCAATAGTGGAGGACTCACAAAATTGCTTCTACAGTTCCTTGCAATGTGTCAAAAATTGTTGCACTTGAAAAAAATGATATTAAATTTGTATAGATGTGAAAATGCATTATTTATAACAAATTTATTTCTTCTTACTAGAGATTTTCTATAGTCTACAGCTTTATGACCAAAATTATTGCAATTGAAACAATAACGAAAGAAAGAATAATTGAACTAATTGGTAGTGTATCATTGTCTTCCTGATCTTTTTTTTTGCACTTGAATAAATCCATCATTGTGTGTCATGCTTTCATCACTTACCATGGTTTTTTTATACTTTAAACTTCTGGAGCCTACCACTTCCAAACTTGCTTAATTAGTAGTCTTCTCAAATTGTTCTATCACCTTCTTCTTTTGATCATCAAAACCTATTCTAGTTTTGACATGTAGAGCTCTCTGACTTCTCAAAATTTGATCTAAGGTTTCAATACTATTTCCAAAGTTCATATATAGTTGTTGGTTCACTTTCTCAATCTCTTTTCTCATTGTCACAATTTTTTCTTCCAACTTCTAATAGGGTTTATCTTTTGATAGAAACTTTTATGTCAAAACTTCTTCAATCCTTTCTACTTCTCTAGTCTAGGTATTCAAATCCTAAGATACATTTTCTTTAGCCCTCACCTCTTCTACAATTGTTTTTTTCAATCTTTTGATTTCTTTTTTGGCCCACATCAATTCTTCCAAAAGATCTACCTCTTTATTATTTTTGAAACCCAATTCTACATCTCCTTCAACAATCTCAAAATTTATGAACATAGCCTTTTCTTTTTCATCTTTGGATACATATTCATCTTCTACTTTAGCAGAGTAATCTTCATCCTCATTAGTGTAGAAAATTTTATGTTTTCTTTAACCTTTAATTTTTTTCTAAATTATTTCTTTCCATTCTTTTGCTCAACATTTTTAGTATTCTCATGGGGGCATAGCCATAAAATGTCTTACTTCACCACAATTGAAAAAGTTAAAAGGTAGCTTTCCCTTGTACTTATTGAAACCTCTTTGTAGCTTCTTAACAAAATTTGCTTCTCCTATATCTGATCCAATATCATTTTCTTGATCAATCTACTTCATAGACACTCTAAATTAACCTCTTTCCTTATATAATCTTCACTTTCAAATATCATCTCAAAATGCAGTTAGAATTCCATGTAGTTTAGTCAAGTTTAAAGCATTTAGATCCTTAGATTCTTCAATAGTGGAGACTTTAGAATCAAACCTTCTAGGGATAGATCTGAGTACCTTTTTCACAACAATCTTCTCTTCCAATTTCTCACCAAGACCTCAGAATAGAGTTGACAACTTCATCAACTTAGAGCATGAATGTAGAAATATTCTCATCTTCTCTCATCTCTAAACCTTAAAACTGAGCTCTATAATTTTGTAGCTTTACCTCTTTAACTTTGTCATCAACTTCATAGATAATCATAAATTTATCCCATATATCCTTGTTGTTTTACATTGCATCACTTTCACAAATTAAGAATTAATAAAACCACATAAAATAGCATTCCTTTCCTTAGAATTGAGTTCACAAGCCCTCTTTTTGGCTTGATCCCTAAGAGGGTTTTCAAGAGGATCAAATTCTTCTACTATTGGCATTCGTATGTCCATTACTAGAGCCATCAAATATGACTCCATCATAACTTTCCAAAATGAAAAATTGGATCCATCAAATATTGGTGCTTTATTCTTGGAAAAAATTTCTTGTGTCATCTCCAAACCTTCCTTAAGTTGTTATACATCTTTAAAGAAACCTAGTTTTGATTCCAATTGAAGGCACACAATCTATTGAGAGGATGGGGGTGAATTAGTAGATTCAAAAAATTTCAAAATCCTTAACTTTTGCCACACTTACCATAATATATTATTCTTTACAATAAGCCCCACATAAACAAACACAACATAACAACATAAAGCACACAAGAGAACACTAGATATTTGTGAAAATCCCAAAGATGGGAAAAACCATGGTGAGAATAGCTTCTTGGATCTACTACCCAAATACAACCTCATAGTGTAGAAAATATACAAGTGAATTGTAAACACTGAAGTAGGCACCAACCTACCAAAGACAACAATCCCCTAATGTGCTTGTAGGAACAAACCTACTAGAGACACCAATCCTCAAAAAGAAACAATACAATAGGTAGAGCATTAATCCTACCAGCATACAATGGTAAAGCTTGTGGATCTTCAATACAACACATACATGTGCCAAAACACTGTTGAAAATCTTCCTCATAGAAAATGATCTTTTGATATAGGAACTCTCTATTTTATTCACTCCCCTTCAATTTACACCCTTCAAAAAACTAGTGTAATTATGCTTTACATACTATACTCAAGTCACCTCACATATATTTGAACATTTTAAATATATACATGACATTGAATTAACACTCTTCTATGTTGATAAGGGATCCATAAATAGCTAGGACAACATAAGGTGAACCTAAATTAAATTTATATGATACATGTAATAGGTAAGTACAATTTTGATTTTCTTTCCACAAAAAGAACATAATTCCATGTGCTACCATAGGGACCTTAACTGGGTCCTATCCAACACCAAATGTATGATTTGAATTTTGCACACTAATAGCCATTGCCACAAACGCCTTGAAATTGAACAAGTTGAAAAAAATTCTATCACTTCAAACTTCTTGCACACTAAACATATTCTCCAAAAAATTAAGAAACTAATATAACTAGTGTGGACATACTCTCTTTCCAAACTACAAAGAAACACTACATTTCTGAAAGAAATGTTGACCACATTTGTATAGCTAGTGAAATATCTCTACCCAAAAGATATCCTTGCATAGGATTCTAGACCACCATAGTCATAATGACTTCATACTTTGCATGGTATACTAATCATACAACACACGCCAACTCCCAAAAAGGTAGCCATAACAATAAAACTTGATGTGTTTTACTTGGTATAGGATTTGATTGATGTGACCACTTGTTCATGATTAACACTTCCGAATACACAACATCCATATACAACAAGGAAGCATAATGATAATTCTAGTACTCCTACAATATTTTTCATCCTTGAAAACCTTAACATCAATGACATTTCTAAAAACCTTGACACCCTTTGACAATATTCTTCTCCTTTAGTGACATACCTCTGACATCAATGACAACCCATGTTCAACAAAAAAAATTGCAATTGAAAATGAATAATGTTGAGGGAGTCCCTATAACTGTTCAAGGATGAAAACTTATTTTGGATATACATTGCATGACTTCAAATTATATTGTTTTTGAGGATTTTTTTATGTAGGTGGTCTTAAGAAACATGGGATATTAAAGCATCAAAAAATTATTTGATAATATGATGAAATTTTTGAGTCCTAAGAACAAAGGTCCTAAATTAGCAGTGATCCATAATTGGGGTGATTGGTTTATGTTTTTATGAAAAATGGATCCTAGGTCTAATACATAGAACACTAACATCCATCCTTTTTCAAGAGAACAATAGGATGCAAATCAACATGGTGATAAGATTGAATTTCAACCATGAAGGTGAGACAATCAGACTTGGATTTGATCCTTTTGAGCCTTGGAAATTGATTGGAATTGAATTTATTTAATTAGCCTAATAAAAATTTGTTCCCTACTATGAAAATGCAAGATGTCAACAACATAAATATTATAACAGAAAATTACAATAATAGTTCTAAGAAAGATAGAGTTTTGTGCACCTGTCTTGGAAGTTTGAAGCTAATTTTGGATGACTAATTTTCTAAATCTAGAAACTTGGACCTATAACACTCTATATTCTCTCTAATTATTGTCCTACAAATTTCCATTTTCAATTCTAGACCTACAATAAATCTTTCCTTAGGCTATAAGTAGAGTGAAGCTTGAAGATGAGAACACTTAGAAAACAAGTCATTAGGATGTAGGAAATGGCCAAGAGCACTTCCCAAACCTAGAATCTATCATTTCCTTCTATTTCCATCAAAATTCAATCATGGAATAATACTTGATCAAATCTAAAAATAATCTTGAAAAAATAAAAATTCAAATGTATTTGGTAGAATGTAATGATCTCTTGCTTCTTTTTCTCCAAAATTTGACTTAGATTTCAAATGGTGAAAAGACTAGGTATTCATAGGCCTTTAATCTAATTTCTCAAAAATTAGATCTCGATAGCCAACTCTGGAAATTTAAATTTCAAATAATAAAATGCTGACATAGAAATATTTGAATTTGGAGCCAAAATAGGACTAATTAGCCTTGGGAAAATATGTCCCAGCCCTATTTTTTGAAAATTAAGGTGTTGAGGGTGTAGTATTAGATGAATGCATTTGTTTTGTGCTTGTAATTTATTAAAAATGATAAAAATAGGCCTCAGAATGCATAATTTAGGAAATTAGGGCCTAATTAAGGGGTGTTGAAAATGCATAAATACAAAGGTCACTAAAGCAAGTAAAAAATAAGCATAAAAAGTGTACTATCTCCTAAAAGGGAGTACAATTTATGGTGCTACATTTAGCCCCCACTTTATCGACTATATGACACTATGTGCATATTCAAACTAAAGTACTAAAAGTAAATCATATTATATAAAAAGGATACTTAGAAGGATATTATGAATCATTCATTAATAAGATAATGAAGCCCCTAGTGTAATCATATGCAAAATCACAACATTTGGAACCACATCCTACAAAATTGATTTGTTAGATATTAAAAAATTATCCTGTACCTATGAACAAACATGTTAGCCTCAAAACTTGTGAGGAGAATAAAATTTGAGGGTATATGTATGGAACCCTAATTCTTGTATTATGGAGGTGGAATTAGGGTAACAACCTAACTGCATTGAATTACTAATTTTGGTGATGGAAATTCTTGTGATAGGGCCATGAGATCATAACACCAATTATTGGAAACATATGATATGAACGAGAACAAAACTACGAGTCCAATGCAACAAATGGCATCAAAATCAAAGTTTGATAGCCCATGTTATGGTGAATTGAATGAGATATTCTAGTACTAAATTTAACTATATGTTAGAGAAAAATCACATTTTTGGCCATCATTTTTTATTATTTTGTTTGAAGGTTTAGAGAGAGATACCATTACACCAAGGAGCAATTATTTTGAGTTGATGACCGTACTTGGCCCCGAGGCTTGAGATCCTACAAGTAGATGCTACACAAGGTATAGTGGAGCCAATGGTGAGTTTATTTTTCCTTTTCCATATAATTTCTATTTTTTTACCCCATTTTCATGCTTTTTCCAAAAGTTATGGTGATAGTGTCTTGTTTAGCTAACCTTGTCCCAAAATGGTACCCCTGTCCTAGAATGGTGTCAGTGTCTGGATTCAAAATTGTTATGATTAGGTTTGATTGATTGTTGTTTTTTTTGTGTAATTAATGATTCCATTCATTTCTTATAGGTCGTACCATGTTCCCAACAATGTCTAAGATGATGGTTATTTTCATTGCTTTGGGAGAAAATCACATGACTCTCATAGGAGGAGTAAAAAAATTTGTGTACCATTAGATTATACTAGGTGTACCTTATGCCACCTATGATATATCATGATCCTATATTGATGGCACTTTTTGAATGATAGAATGTAGATACCTCCACCTTCCATCTTTTGATGGGGGAGATGATAGTTACCCTCGAGGACACACCATATTTTTAGGCTACCCATGTGAGGTAGGATTATACACCATGATGACTTACAAACCCCTTAAGAGATCATAAAAAATCTATTTTACTACATTGGTTGTCATGTAGATTCTCATTCTAAGGGTCGTGTTGAGCTTAAGTTACTTATACATTTGAGTTCTACTATACTATTGATTAAAAAAATCTTGATTATTATCATCGCCTTAGCTCTAAAACACAATGGAAGAGTTGCAAACCTTGATGGGGGCTTGGTTCATATAGTACAGGTGATGGAGGAGTAACAAATAGTATTTACCTAGGGACAAAGCATGCTAGCACACCTATACTATGATCTTGGTCACTTCATTTATTAGGAGGCCAACAACATTATACTTTGTATTCTTCTTCAGGTGTGGGATTTTGAGTATCTCACATGTATGCAACCAAATGGATACCCCATGGCAGCTCCTTATAGCTACCCATGAGTTTTTTACTACACACTCAAGAAACCTTGGTAGTGCAGAGACCAATTACAATGGAGAGTCAACTTTGATCATCTAGAGGATGATGACATAGTATGGGGATCATATAGACTCTTCATCAATGGACAAGTCTAGCACATTAGCTAGCTAGGATGCAACAAGACAAATTATTGGTTGGGTGATATGACTACATCATCATGTTGTTTTATTATGATTGTGTGACATGAGATAGTTCGGTTAGCTTCACACAACACCTAGAATACAACCCACATACCTAAGATCTACACATAGTGGCACTAGGCCACAATAAATTCACTATCCCACCCTAATAGACATCACTTACATTTACCCAAAGGATGAGGAGTGAGATGTAATCCCAATACCTAATGAGGATGATGTTGGCATGATAGTTGCATATGATAGGTGGTGGAGGACTATGCAACCTAATTGTGTCTTCCCTGTCAGTCATCCCATATGCAATCCCAAGCCTTTGCCACATCACCAATGAGATCACATGGTGAGGGAGTACAAGGATATACTTGGAGATGCCACATATGATGATGATGTGGTAGAGGATGAGGAGGATCAATATCTAGTTGGAGGAGACCCCTAGGAGTGAGTAGGGGCCATAGATGCCCCCAAGAAGAGACCTACATCTCATGAGCACATTCTATGACTCTAGAGGGGATACAAACCTATGAGCATGGAGGGTTCAGCCACAAAAATCCCCCCCATGCCACCAACCTATTAGGGACTCTCAATATGGCTACCAAATTATCCTATTGAGATTCTAATTGGTGAGCTAGTGATCCAAGTGATGTGATGAGATTGATTTTTTGATGTTATTAACTTACTTATGTTTATTATATCCCATTTTGATTTATCTCATATTTTCTTTGTTACAATTGGGATACAAGATTTTATTGACTTATTTAGTAGAGTTACCAGTAACATGGTTCCACCTATGCCCCCACACCAGTTGAAATGATCCAATCATAGGCCACCACTAAGTTCAGGGTTCCATGTTGACTTATTTGAGCCCCTATCATGATGGAGGACATTGTATGAGAATGTGATGAGAGCTGATGATGAGGTTAGAGTTGAGAATGAGGAGATTAGAGATAGACTCAAGGAGCTAATAGATGCACATGAGGAGCCTAGAGTTGGACATGAGGAGCTTAGATCCACTTAGGTTCCTATTGAGGGTAACACACATGCCTCTCTACAAGAGGAACTTAGCAAAGTGTGAGCAGAGAGAGATCAGATCAAGAAGGAGCATGTTGCACACATATGTGAGGCTACAACAATAGGCCAACTATAAGCTCTATGAGAGCATATTATCTCTAGGATCTATTCTTGATCTACCATCTCACGATAGGCACCACCACCAATCCTTGAGTCTAGTATTCATAAGCCTACTTAAATTTATTTTATTATGACACACCACTTTTTGCTACCATGGTGACTATGATGCATATGAACTTTATGAGCATGTTTTTATTTCTGAATTATATGTTCTTATATTTTGTTAAATTAGATGTCAATGTGATCTATGAAGCAATCTTGATGAGATTATTTAATAAATTCTTCCATGATCTACTTGCTATGTGATGAATGTGATCTAATTAAACACTTATGTCTACTTAGATGCTACATTTTTTTATTAAGTGAAAGCATGTTAAACTAGATGCCCTTATGATCTATTTTTTTAAAATTAAATACATATAGTGATCTAATTTAAGAAAACACACACATGATTTAATAACATGTATAAATAAGTAATAATCCAAATAAATGAAAAATTACTCATAACAATTCAAGACACACAAATTTTTGTCAAGAATAAAGCAATGCGAGATAAAATAGAAACTATATACTTAATCCAAAAAACATGATTTAACATATATAATATTCAAAAAGATTTCTAATTATAATATCTACACAAATGCACAATATTTATAGGTTCTTTGAGAAGTGTACCATCCATTTCATTAAGCTTAAACAATTCAAACCCATAGTCTTCACTAATGAGATAGAGTCCTAACTAATTCGGGCTAAACTTCCTTTTTTCATCTAGAGTAGCATTTACATTATGTTGATTTTCATACAAAAAAAAAACTCTCCCTTATTGAATGAATGAGGAATTATGTTATCATTATACTTACGTTGCATGCTTTTGGAATAATCTTGAGGATTTTTGAGAGCATTTATGTGTTGTTCATTGAGCATTTCGTGCTGGTGCAATCATTGTTCTCTATAAGTGCTATCACCAATAAGGCCACTAAGAGAGATTTTCAAAGAAGGAATTTATAGCTCTAAGTTCATTATTGTATTTTAACCATAAACAAGTTTGTATGGTGTATTTCTTATAGAAATATGAATACTTTTGTGGCAAGCCCATAACGCATAAGAGAGTTGAGTATGCCAATCCTTGTAATGTTTACTAATTGTTTTACGTAAGATTTGTTTGATTGTTTTGTCCATTGTCTTTACTTGACCATTAGATTATAGGTAATAAGATTTAGAGAAACATTGTTGAATGTGAAATCTTTCCAAAAACTTCACTTATTCTTAAATGGTGTCCCATTATTTGTAACTAAGACTAAAGGAAGGCCAAATCATGTGATGATATTTTATAAGATAAAGCAATATATTACATCAGTATTCATGGAATGAAGAGGTATTGCTTCTACCCATTTCTTAAAATAATCGATAGCAGTGATTATAAATGTGTTCCCTAAAGAGGAAGGAGGATAAATTTTTCCAATAAGATCCAAGACCCACATTGAAAATGGCCAAATAGCAACTTGGGAACGAAATTCAAAAGTAGGAGTGTAAATTAAATTATTATGTTGTTGAAACTTAGGACATTTATTAACATGATAAAAATAGTATTGTTCCAAATTTCACCGATAATATCCTATACAGATTAATCTTTGAACCAATGATCTTCCTTTGAAATGCCCCCCACAAACACCCGTATGAGCTTCCTCAAGGGCCATAGGGATTTTGGATTGTTTAAGGAAACTAAGGAGAATTCCATTGAATTATTTCCTATACAACACTTTAGATAGGATTAAGTAATGATTTGAAATCTTCTAAATATGGGATCTAGTGTTGTTAGTGGTTGGTTCAGGAAAAACACCTTTTAGATACTTAAATAATGGTGCATACCATTCATTGGAAGTTTCAATGTTGGAAACCAATGTTTCCTTTATCATTTCATTTATCGATGGTGATGTGAGAGTGTGAATAAAAAATTTAAAATCCAAGGAAGTATCATCGAGAGATGCAATAGAAGTGGCACTTGCCATTGCATTAATTGCATATCGATTTTCCTTTCACAAAAAAATGTCAACAGTGTATGATATAAAAATTTCCAATATTGTTAGTGTGAGTCTCAATACAAAGATACCTTATCATCTTTTCTTGATAGGACCCATTAATTTGTTTAATTATCAATTTAGAATCACCAAGTATATGAATATGTTTAACACCTAAAGATAAGATCGCATGTATTCCAATGATAAGAGCCTCATACTCAACATTTTTTATTTATTTAGATGGTAGGATAAGGGAATTGGGTTTCTTGAGGGTGGTATTAGTTTAATCCCAGTATCCTCATTCCATCTAAATTTGGATTCTTTCTTAAGGATTTGAGTGAAGGGAAGAGTCTAATCTGCCAATGATGCAATGAAATGACAAATAGCTTGAATCTTTCCTTGTAAGCTACACAATTGTGAAATATTATTAGGAGGTGGAATGCTTATTATAACATAAATCTTTTTTTTTTTTACTGCAATTCCTCTATTAGACACTATATATCCCAACATTTTCCACTATCCACACCTAGTAGGACTTGTGTAAAATTTTTTGGTTCTTAGTTTGATCCTCCCCATTTCCAATCTTTTGAATGTTTAAATGAGTTAGGGTTTATATTGGCTTGATGAACTTAAAAAAAATTTCCCAACTCCTTGGTCACTTTGATAACTTGGTCTAATTTTGTGTTGACTTTTTTGACTGGTTTCTGATTGGTTTAGTCATGAATTATGTCCTTATGTCCATGTCCCTACCAGACCCTTTTACCTAACGTTACCATCTAGTTTGTTATCCTAAAAATCCCTTTGACCTTTTATTATCTGAGTGTTGGATTATTTCAAGTCAAAAATATTTTCTAGTGTTCCTTTTATTGAAATATTTGGCCAAAAATCTCAATTTTGAGTCACACTTATTCTTTTAATTAAATGGCCCCTTGTTCCTATTGCCTAAGGGATGTCCCCGTTTTAAGAAAAAATTTGGCACATGTGCAAAATGTTTCACTTAAGTTGCTCTTCGCCCGCTTAGGTTTGACCACATGAAAGAGTTTTATTACATTGCACACTCCCTTCACATCACATTTGTTTCATTACCCTCTAGTTCCCTTGGTGCAAAGCACGATGACACTATTGATCTAACCCTATAGAAAACTATCACAATCTCATTCCATCATAATGTTTCTTTGTATCACATTTTCAACTATTAAGTGTTTGCTACTACATGTAAATTGCATGGTCATCCGTGATTGAAGCACGTGACAAGATCTTATCTCATCAGATGCTTCCTTTGCATCATGTTTATGAACTAAGTAGTCCATATCCAAAAGGTGATGTGTGATGAGAACAAATGTGGAGAGAAATGAATAAAGAATATACTTGAGAAATATTCCATATAGGTTTCAACTCCTCAATGCATCACATGGTTCTTGTTACCTAATTTTCACCCACAAGCTCAATTAGGTAGGATAATCGTGAGATAGATCTTTGAGAGGCCAAATGGAGCATTCGCACAAGGGAAAAAGTCATGAATCTAATGCTAGGTTACATGAAACTCAGTTTGGAAGCCTACCTTGTTCAAGTTTGGCATGAAAATTCTCTAAGGAGAAATTGGCAAGACCCCAGGAATGTCACGGCGAGTGGAATTCACCTGCAGGTTCCTATCGACAAGACATCGATCATGGTCCCAATGACAAAAGGTTATTCATATCAGTAGGGGATAAAGCCTTTGCCATAGAGTCTCGGCGACTTCTTGAAGTCTCACCGAAAGGAGGCAGCATCGGTAAAGTAGGTGAGCTTCGCTGTAGGCTCTCGCCAAAGTCAAAAGGTCTTCCTGACTCTAAAGGCTCTCGGCGTAGGAGATTGAGTTCGCTAAGATGTCTCAGCGATAAAGAAAATTCATGCTGAATGAAATGGGCCCTCGCTAAAGAAAATTTCCTTTGACATGATCTCTCACTAACACTCAGGAGTCTTGCTGACAACAAAAGAGCTTGCCAAGAAAGTTTGACTTTGGCAAGAGGTCTTGTCGAAGAAAGGAATGTCTCCCCGATAGGAAAAAGAGCTCACCAAAGGATTTGGATTTTGACATAATGTCTCAGTGAAGGAAAGATGTCTCACCGGTATAAGGTAATATTGGCATAGGTCTTGTTGATTCATCAAAGTCTCAGTGAATGAAATGGCATCGGCAAAGCAGGATTTCATCACCACAAGGTCTTGGCAATTAGGAGATGTCTCGCCGATGGAAGGGGGACCCCATCAAAGGAAATGGAGCTCAGAAAAGGATATTGCCTTCAACATAATGTCTTGCCAAATGAATAAAGGTCACACCGAAGACAATAAACAGGCCTAGCCAAGGGGTCGTATTGAGCATAACATCTCACCATTGGGATAAGATTTGGCCAACAGGAAATGTCTCGGCGATAGAAAGTAGATTTGCCATAAGGCCTTGGTGAATGAGGCTTGTCTCCCTGAAATGTTTCATGCTCATCCAAGGATAAAGGGATCAGTGTGAAGTCTCATTGAGATGGTGATGTCTCCCCAACCGAAGAAAAGTGAACTCATCACCGAAAGGATAAGGAGCTCAGTGAAATGTCTCACCGACCGGTGGGAGTCTTAGCAAATTGAGGAGAGCTTAGGTAGAATGGAGGAGTTCGGTGTGAGTCTTGGCAACAAATAGGTAGTCTAGCTGAAAGATGTGAGTTTGGGGGGACTGTAGTGTGCTTGGCAAAGGTTCTGGCCAATAGGCCAAAGTTTTGGTGACAAGACAGGAGTGCGACGAATGGTCATGCTTTTAGGGAGATGTCTCCCCAACCGATGGGAGTCACACCAACAGAGATCTAGAGCTCAGTGGAATGAAATGTCTTAGGGTGACATCAATAATGTCTCGCTGATAGAAGATGAAGGGTCTCAGGGTAGCCTCTTGCTTTCGGTAAGATCTCTCACCGACACTCAAGTGTCTTACTGACAAAAGGAAAGGAGCTTGTTGAAGGTTTTGGCCTTCGGCATAAGGTCTCAACGACCTGTGGATGTCTTGCCGACCAGGGGATGTCTTCGATGTAACATTTTGAGGTCATGGTGAGGTCTTGCTGACCCAAGATGGTGATGTCTCCCCGACCAAAAAGAAAGTAGCTCATCGCTGAAAGATAAGGAGCCCAGTGAGAGGTCTTGCCGACAGGCCAATGTCTTGCCAACAACAAAGGTTCTCGCCAAGAGTCTTCCCAAAGTGAAGAGTTCGCTGAAGGAAAAGTAATTCTATAAGATTTCTCAGAGAATGAAGGATGTCTTAGTGACAGAAAGCGGGAATCAGCCTGAATAGAAGACCTCGCTATGAAGTCTTCCTGACTTGCCAGTGTCTCACCAAAAAATAGAGGGAGCTCGGGGAGTTGAGGCATTTGCCAAAAGGTCCTGGCGACTAACTAAAGTTTAGCAAAGGAGAAATAGCTCAGGGAGAAGGATTCAACAGCACTAGTAGGTCTTGGCGAAAGGAAGGTCTCCCTAAAATGGATGCCTTCTCTAAAGAATAGGGATTTTGTCATGATGTCTCAGCGACAGAATTGTGTCTTTCCGATGGCTTTAGTGATATCGGTATGACTTTGCGAGCTCGATAAGAGCTCTCATTGATAGTGTTATGTTATGCCGATAGCTTCAGAAGGGCATAATCGCATTGGTGAGACACTTTCAATGTCTCGTTGAGATGTGATTCTATAGGAGTTTTTGACCACCCAAAGAATCTGCGTGGAGTTTACTCAACCAATTAGAGAGATCTGAAAGCGAGCCGTGGCATTCTGAAGAACATCAACAGAATGAAAAGCAACATGTATCTATTCTGAGCTTAGGAGCATTCAAAGTGCTCAGCTAAAGAGGTTCAAGGCAAACACGATACCAAAAAGTAAATGTGGTGGTTGTGGAAAGATCTGAAGAAGGATTGTCTGGGGAGTGACTCTTCACCGACCTGAACACATAGGGTGCAACATTTAATTTCAATAAAAAGATCTAAGGGGTAGATCTTTCTGAGCCCTGATATTTTTTTAAGCCCTAAGGGGCTGACACATTTTGATATATAAGGAATTTTTTCCTTTTTTGTAAATAGTTCTGATTATACACTCTAAAGAGTTAGTGATTTTGATCAATCTTTTCTCGACTAAATGTATGTTTTGTAACTCAACTGGAATCTGGAATACAACACAGAGTTTACCTTGGAAGCTAGTGTTCATTTTTGTACTACTCTCATTTATGCATTTCTCTTTTGATTATGCAAGTCTTTATTTGTTTTTTATTAGTCTACATTCATACCTTGAAGCCGTGAAATTTATCTTTCCTTCTTAAGATGTGTATGTAGATCGAGCCTGTTAAGATTGATGCATAAGTCTAAAAGAAGTTGTGTTGAGTATGTGAAACGGTTGAAGTTAAGTTTCCCAGTGTATGTTCATCTTGTTTTCATTTCATAATTCCTCATCAATTCAGTGTATCACCTTAGAATTTAATCTTTATTTTAATGCTTTCTCCTTCTCCCTTTCCCTTCAAAGAATCAGTAGTTTAGGTGATAACACAAAGGAAGTCAGCCTTCTCTTGAGGTTGACCTATGTTTGCAAGAAACCCACATCTTTAGAGGTCTTCCAATGTTACACTGAGGTGTTGAACATCAGGTTCAACAGGGTGCAATTTCAGGAGATAACGGTTTTGGCATGCCCGGTGGGACAAGTTCCGCATTATGATGTTGGTTTAGTATGCAACCAGTGAATCCTAGACTTTATAGAAGTCATTTGGCACACTTGGAAACTCCATTAAAAGGAAGAACTTCATAAAATCAATGCCTTCTATAGTTTATGAGAAGAGTTCGGACAAGAAGTAGCTCAGGTCCTTTTGAATATTCGTAGCTATCACCACCAAGAAGACAAGGTAGAGCAACAGAAAAGTGAGGAACAATAGTTATCTTTTCTATAAGAACTCAGTCTACCCCTCCATCCGTGGGATCTCATTTTACTGCACCAGTAAATCCACCTTAGCCACCTCCAATGGATGCTCTAAGGAATCAACCCTTTGTTGCTTTTAATGGAGGTAGCCCCTTGAATTTGGCACAACACAATGACATTCCAATGGCAGCCTTGAAGAGTCTACCAACTTTCATAAGAGAAGATCAAACTACCCCAATTGAACACATGTGAGATGTGGCTTCATTATGCAAAGTCCATCACATAACCCAAGAGGATGTTGTAGTGAGATTACTAGATACTTCACTAAAGGGAAGAGTTGTGCAATGGTATAGGAGCCTACCAGTTAGTTCAATTGCAATATTGGACGAATTTGGAGACAAGTTGCATAAACAATTTCAAGACAAGTCTGATAACTTGTCTCTATTGGAACAATTGACTACAATTAAGAGGGCTCCATAAGAGCAGATGAATGACTTCAACTTTAGATTTCAAATAACTTGGGATAGAATCCCTGCAATGGTGAGGCCACCTCTAGAATACGCATTTTTATACTTTTTGAGGGCTTTGAATAGCAATATAGCTGTCATGATACAGTCAATGGGAGGAGTGTCTTTTCCAGATGCTTTCAAAATAGAAATCAAAGCTGAGAACAACTTAATACAAGCTGGAAAACTCTCTCCTAGGCCTCTAATGCCTATATTTCCATAAATTCATGCAAACATTCATTTGCAAATACCTCGTTTCACACCTCTACTAGCTATACCAACGCTGCTAGCTGCTTTTCTAGCCATTGATAAACAAGAAAGTATTGCTTCAGGCTCATCACAGGAGTTGCAAGAGATCAAAAGTCTTTTACAGACTTTTGGTAACAAGTTGGTGAACTTGAAAAAATAACAGTCCTATTCTAGGCCTTATCAACAATAGAATCAGGCCTCAAGTCATCTTTTTTAAGGCCAACAACAACAATTCCAGGGGAATAGACAACAATATCAAGGAAATTACCAAGGCTCAAGACAAAATGTTGCTACAAGACCTTTTCAGGCCTACAATCCAACTCCAATTAGTGTTGTCAAAGAGCTTGTTCTTGTTCAAAAAAATTTGGCTACTGATTATGAGTGGTGTTATCCATGTAATCAGCCACATAATCAAGCTACATGCTCTAATGGTGTCATCAATCAAGCTCTTATGGTGCAAAATGTTGTAGGTGCGCAATATTTTCCTAAGGAGGGTTGTAGGTGTGCAAGATTTTCCTAAGGAGGGGTATCCACAATAGCAGGATCAGCCTGGAGATGATTCAACTCTCCTGAATTGGCAGAGAGAAGAATTTTGTGGAGTGAACCAAGATGACACATTTGTTACTACTAATACTAGAGCCCAGAAAAGGGCTTTCGAGATTGAACAAGCAATGAATAAAGATAAGGGAGTTGTTGGTCTATCAAATTAGTAAGTACCACACACTTTACAGCAAGGTTATGACAACAGTAAGAAACAGCCTTTATATGCTTCATCTGCAAGTCAAGTGCAACCTGACCATGTTGTTGTAACAATGCAGCCAAAGGTAAATATATCTGCACCTTTCAACATTGTTGAAAGTATGAAAAAAATGAATTTTTCAATTTTGATGTGGGATTCTTTAGCAATTGTTGGTCAAATCAATTTGTTATAGTCAGCCTTATCAAATCTAGTTAGTTTGAATCCTCCAAATGAAGTCTCTTTAGGCCAAACAAAGTTGGTTTTAACCAATGCACCTTTGGGTAGTACCACACAACAAAGTAATGGTGTCAATCCCCCTCCTTTCTATGTTTCCTTAATAGTGGGGAATAAATTGGTACACAATTGCATGGTTGATAGTGGGGCTAGTAGTTCGGTAATGCCAAAAAAAATTACAGACCAGCTAGGTTTACAATACCAGCCATTAGAAAAGGGAGTACTTCAATTGGATGGTACAACAGTAAACACTATAGGTGTTATTAAAAATTTGAATCTCACACTACATGCCTGTCCCAATTTTTCAATCCCACAAGATGTGTTTGTCATAGATTTGCCTCCATTTTTTGCTCTATGCCTATCTAGAGACTTCATGGCTAAAAATGGATGGTATTTATCTTCAAATTGGTCCCATATGCTTTTTAGGACTAGGTATGGTACTAAGGTAACTATAACTTCTGAGTCCCTTGCTAAGGATCACATCGAACCTTATGTGCCATCTGCTATAAATGTTAATTCTATTATTTTTGAGGATACTGAACTTGCTGCAATACAAGAGTTACAAGCTGTGAGTGTACCTGGGGTATTCTTGAATGAATGGGCAACTGAGAATGTGGTTGATAATCCAAATCAGCTTATTTAGGATGTTGTTCTAGGCAATTATGTATTGCATGAAGCTGGGACAAAAATGCCAAATCTCGAGAGAAGTGCAGAAAGCCAGTTTGAGCAATAGAATAAATTATGGGAGATGTATTTTGATGGTTCAAGAAGCAAAAATAGTGCTAGAGAAGGTGCAATGATTGTATTTCCGCAGGGTGATAAGTATTATTCTGCTTTCCATTTTGCTTTCGCATGCTCTAATAACACTGTTGAATATGAGGGCCTTGTTCAAGGCCTTGAGTGGGCAAGGAAGAGAGGAATAACTTGCTTGAAAGTATATGGGGACAGCGAGTTAATTGTCAATCAAATAAGAGGCCTGAATGTTGCAAAAAATGACACACTAAAGTCTTATAGGAACAAAGTGTGGAACATGCTTGAGGATTTTGATGCATTTAACTTAGTGTCTATTCCAAGGAATCAGAACAAGCATATTGATAGGCTTGCAGCCATTGGGGCACAGTTTGATATTCCAGGTGACATTAGAAAAGAGAAGGTACAACAGTATGTGAAGCTTGTAGTCAGACCATCAATTCCTGATAACAACATTCATTGGCAATTCTTTGGCAACGATGAACAGATCCTTTCTTTTTTGCTCGAAGAAGATTAGTTCTCCATGGTGAATCAAGCCAAACTTAAGCAACAGTATGATAATCAAGTCATACGATTGAAGAAAAATAAGTTACCCAAAGGTCTGGTTACCTTAGAATCAATTTTCAGTACTGATGATCAGCTTTAAAAGGGTAAAGTTGGCTTGCAAATCAAAGAACATTATGAAGAACTGGAGATTTTCAAAGGTAAACTTCTTAAGATAGGCAAAATTTGTTCACATAAAGATAAAAAAGCTTTTGTTGCTTTATACCAAGAATTTCATGATGTCTTTGCTTGGGAATATTTAGATTTGAAAGGGTTTGATTCCCACATTGCTTAGCACACAATTGAGTTAGAACCTAATGCTAAGCCAGTAAGGTAGAAATAAAGGCCCTTGAATCCTAAGCTTGAGCCCTTAATGATTAAAGCGCTGACCAAATTAGTTGAGAGGGGTATTGTCTTTCCTATTAAGCATACTTCATGGGTTTCTAACCTTGTACCAGTTAGGAAGAAAAATGGTGAGATAAGACTCTATGTAGACTTTGGGGATCTTTACCGAGCATATTTGAAAGACCACTACCCACTGCCCTCCATGGAACAAATCTTACAATTATTTGTCAGTTCTGAGAGATTTTTCTTGTTAGATGGTTTTTTGGGCTATAATCAAGTGCTAGTTAAAGAGGAAGACCAGTTCAAAACTGCTTTCACAACTAAGTGGGGTACCGTGGCATACAAAAGGATGCCTTTTGGTTTATCCAATACTGGTGCCATCTTTCAAAGGGCCATGGACATGGCATTTCAAAGTTTCATCAACAAGATTATGCTGATTTATCTAGACGACATCACAGTTTATTCTGAGAATGCTAATGAACATTTGTCACACCTTAAGCAAGTTTTTAAAAAATGCAGAGAGTTTGGTATCTCTCTCAATTCGAAAAAGAGCATCTTTGTTGTTCATGAAGGGAAATTATTAGGCCATATAGTATCAAAGGATGGAATTACTATTGACCCTGAAAGAGTTAAAGCCATACTTGAGTTGCCATTACCTAGTCACAAGAAGGGTCTGCAGAGCTTTTTGGGGTGAATCAACCGTCTGAGAAGGTTCATCTCAGATGTTGCAAACCTGTTATAGCCTTTGATAGCTATGTTAAAGAAGAATGCAATTTTTAGTTGGACTAGAGAAGAAAAATGTAGTTTTGAAGAAATCAAGGAAGCTTTGGCATCAGCTCGGACATTGGTAAATCCAAATTTCTCTAAAGAATTATTTTTCTATGCTTTTGGTAGCAGTAGTTTGATCTCTACCATGCTAGTTCAGAAAAATAGTGATCACTTAGAATAACCCATAGCTTTCTTTAGTCAGGTACTTACTGATTATGAGGAGAGGTATACTTTTGTTGAGAAACATGTTCTTTCTGTGATCAAAAGCCTAAAGAAGTTTAAGCCTCTAGTGTCAAACAATAAGATTCATATTCTATTGGCACACTCAAGTGTGAAGGAGCTTCTATTGAACAAAGATTTGAATAAAAAAAGAGCAGGGTGGGTCACCAAGGTCATGGAGTATGATGTAGATATTAAAATCACCAAATTGGTTAGAGGTAAAGGTCTTTGTGAGCAGCTTGCTATAGGGTAAAGTGGTAAAACTGAATTAGAAAAGGATGTTGTGCTTACTAATACAAATGAGTTTCAGAATGCTCAAAATGATGTGCCTATGGGGATAACTAATTGGGTTCAAGATATGACCCAATTTCTACAAACTGGTGAATTCCCATTAGGATTAAATAGAACTAAAAGAAGATACTTTAGACTGTAGTCCATACCCTATGTGCTGGTAAATAATGTTATTTTTAAAAAGGATCTAAATGGTGTTCTATTAAGATGTATTCACAGTGATCAGATTGAAATGGTACTTCATGAGTTTCATGATGGAGCTGCGGGAGGTCACTTTTCCCAAAGAACTACTGCTTGAAAAATAATTAGAGTTGGTTACTACTAGCCTAGCTTGTTCAAAGATGCATATGCTTGGTCAAGAAAGTGTATCAAATGTGCTCTATTTTCAGGAAAGGAAAAGCTAACTGCTATGCCCCTACATCCAATTCAAGTGGAGCAACCCTTCATGAGATGGGGCATTGATTTCATTGGGCCAATAAATCCACCTTCCAGTGCTGATCACAAGTGGGTGCTCATAGCTACAGACTATTTCACACGGTGGACAAAAGCAATAGCTTTGAAAGAAGCAAAGGAGTCTTCAATTTTGAGCTTCTATGAAGATATAGTCACCAAATTTGGAGTTCCTGACTCTATCATATCTGATAATGCTCTTGTATTTGTGGGATTAAGATTAACTAATTGGGCTATTAAACATGGCATTCATTTGAATACATCCTCAAATTATTACCCTTAGGGTAATGGTTTAGTTGAAAGCAAAAATAAGAATCTCATCAAGATTATCAAAAGAAAAATGGAGGATAATCAAAGGACCTGGCACACTAAATTAAAGTATGCACTATGGGAAGACAGAGTGACTCCTAAAAATTCTATTGGTAATTCACCATATATGTTAGTTTATGGCAAAGAGACTAGATTACCTGTATATGTGGAGCTTCCAGCTCTAGATATTGTTCACTAGTTAGAGATGTTTGAGGGATAGGACCCCATTTCTGTGAGGTATGTAGAGCTCATGGAGCTTAAAGAATCAAGGGACCAAGCAATGAAAGCTTTGGAGTATCATTAGCTCCAAATGAAAAGAACATTTGACAAGAAGGCTACAGAAAAAGTTTTCAAGGTGGGAGATCCTATGCTGAAATGGGATATTCTGAAAAGCAAGTCAGGCCATCACACCAAGTTTGACAACATGTGGACAGGCCCATTCATTATCAGACACTGTAAGGAGCACAATGCTTACCAACTGGCCACAACAGAAGGGGAAGTGCTTCCTATCCCAGTTAATGGGATACACCTCAAACCTTGTTTTCAATTCTGATGGAGTCCCTCTATTGCACATATTAGTTTAGGTTTATGTTTTCAATAAGCGCTTCTACGCTTCAAGTTAATTATTTTCTATTTCCTAGGTGTTGTGATGGTGCAGTAGTTTTCTCTTTTGTTTTCCCCTATTTTGTTTTTGGCAACCTGTTATGTCCTATGGGTCTGAAGCGAATTGCTACCATGTGCAAAATTGATATTTTTTATTTTGTTTTCTGAGCCTCTTAATGACTCCATGCCCAATGGACGATTTTTGGCTACTAGTTTCTATGTTTAGCAGGCAAACATCCAATTGAGGTCACCAAAAATGTTACCTAATTTTTACCCCAAGCTCAATTAGGCAGGATAATCATGAGATAGATCTTTGAGATTCCAAATGGAGCATTCGCACAAGGGAAAAAGTCATGAATCTGATGCTAGTTTACAAGAAACTCAGTTTGGAAGCCTACCTTATTCAAGTTAGGCATGAAAATTCTCTAAGGAGAAATGGACAAGACCCCAAGAATGTCACGGCAAGTGGAATTCACCTGCAGGTTCCTATCAACACGACATTGATCATCGTCCTGATGACAAAAGGTTATGCATATCGCGGGGGATAAAACCTTCACCATAGAGTCTCGGTGACTTCTTGAAGTTTCACCGAAAGGAGGCGGCATCGACAGATCAGGAAAGCTTCACTGTAGGGTCTCGCCAAAGTCAAAAGGTCTCCCTGACTCTAAAGGCTCTTAGCACAGGAGATTGAGTTTGCTAAGATGTCTCGGTGATAAAGAAAAGGCATGCCGACTGAAATGGGCCCTCACCAAATCAAAGCACCTTTGGCATGATCTCTCACCGACACTCAGGAGTCTCGCTGACAACAAAAGACCTCACCAAGAAAGTTTGACTTTGGCAAGAGGTCTTTTCGAAGAAAGGAATGTCTCCCCGATAGGAAAAAGAGCTCGCCAAAGGATTTGGTTTTTGGCATAATGTCTCAGTGAAGGAAAGATGTCTCACCGACATAAGGTAATATCAGTATAGGTCTTTCTGATCCATCAAAGTCTCAGTGAACAAAATGACATCGACAAAGCAGGATTTCATCGCCACAAGGTCTTGGCAATTAGGAGATGTCTCGCCGATGGAAGGGGGACCCCACCGAAAGAAATGGAGCTTGAAAAAGGATATTGCCTTCGGTATAATGTCTTGCCAAATGGATAAAGGTCACACTGAAGACAACAAACGGGCCTAGCTGAGGGGTCATATTTGGCATAACGTCTCACCATCAAGATAAGTTCCAGCCAATAGGAAATGTCTTGGCAATAGAAAGTAGACTCGCCATAAGGTCTTGGCAAATGAGGCTTGTCTCCCTGAAATGTTTCGTGCTCACCCAAGGATAAAGGGATCAGTGTGAGGTCTCACCGAGATGGCGATGTCTCCCCAACCAAAGAAAAGTGAACTCATCACCGAAAGGATAAGGAGCTCGGTGAAACATCTCACCGATTGGTGGGAGTCTCAGTGAATCAAGGAGAGCTTAGGCAGAATGGAGGAGTTTAGCGTGAGTCCCAGTGACAAACAGGTAGTCTAGCTGAAAGATGTGAGTTCGGGGAGACTGTAGTGTGCTTAGCAAAGGGTCTAGCTGATAGGCCAAAGTTTCAACGACAAGACAAGAGCATGGCGAATGGTCATGTTTTCGAGGAGATGTCTCCCCGACTGATGGGAGTCACACCAACAGAGATCTAGAGCTCAGTGGAATTAAATGTCTCAGGGTGACATCAATAATGTCTCGCCGATAGAAGATGAAGGGTCTTGGGGTAGCCTCTTGCTTTTAGTAATATCTCTCACTGACACTCAAGTGTCTTGCCAATAGAAGGAAAGGAGCTCACCAAAGGTTTTGGCCTTCGGCATAAGGTCTCAGTGACCCGTGGATGTCCTGCCAACTGGGGGGATGTCTTCGATGTAACATTTTGAGGTCGTGGTGAGGTCTTACCGAACTAGGAGGTCTCACCAAAAGAAAGCTAAGCTCACCAAGAGTTGAAGACTTCACCCTGAGGTCTCACCGAGATGGCGATGTCTCCCAAACCAAAGAGAAAGTAGCTCATCACCGAAAGATAAGGAGCCCGGTGAGAGGTCTGGCCGATAGGCCAATGTCTTGCCAACAACAAAGGTTCTCGCCAAGAGTCTTCCCGAAGTGAAGAGTACGTCGAAGAAAAAGTAATTCTATAAGATGTCTCGGTGAATGAAGGTGGTCTCAACGATGGAAAGTAAGAATCAGCCTGACTAGAAGACCTCGCTATGAAGTCTTCCCAACTTGCCAGTGTCTCACCGAAAAATAGATGGAGCTCGGGGAGTTGAGGTGTTCGCCAAAAGATCCTAGCAACTAACTAAAGTTTAGCGAAGGAGAACCAGCTCGGGGAGAAGGATTCAACATCACTAGTAGGTCTCACCGAAAGGAAGGTCTCCCCGAAATGGATGCCTTCACTAAAGAATAGGGATTTTGTCATGATGTCTCAGCGACAGAATTGTGTCTTGCCGATGGCTTCAGTGATATCGGTATGACTTTGCGAGCTCGATAAGATCTCTCATTGATAGTGCCATTTTATGCTAGTAGCTTTAGAAGGGCATAATCGCATTGGTGAGACACTTTCAGTATCTCGCTGAGATGCGATTCTACAGGAGTTTTTGACTACCTGAAGAATCTACATGGAGTTTACTCAACCAATCAGAGAGATCTGAAAGCGAGCTGTGGCAGTCTGAAGAACATCAACGGAATGAAATGCAACATGTATCTATTTTGAGCTCAGGAGCATTCAAAGCGCTCAGCCAAAGAGGTTCAAGGTGGACACAATACCAAGAAGTAAATGTGATGGTTGCGGAAAGATCTGAAGAAGGATTTTTTGGGGAGTGACTCTTCACTGCCCTAGACACGCAGGGTGCAACATTTAATTTCAATAAAAAGATCTAAGGGGTAGATCTTTCTGAGCCCTGATATTTTTTGTAAGCCCTAAGGGGCCGACACATTTTGATATATAAGGCATTTTTTCCTTTTTTGTAAATAGTTTTGATTATACACTCTGAAGAGTTAGTGATTTTGATCAATCCTTTCTCGACTAAATGTATGTTTTGTAACTCAACTGGAATCTGGAATACAACACAGAGTTTACCTTGGAAGCTAGTGTTCATGTTTGTACTATCATTTCTATATTTCTCTTTTGATTATGCAATTCTTTAACTATGTTTTATTAGTCTACATTCATACCTTGAAGCCTTGAAATTTATTTTTCATTCC
Source organism: Sequoia sempervirens (assembly GCA_007258455.2). NCBI lineage: Eukaryota > Viridiplantae > Streptophyta > Pinopsida > Cupressales > Cupressaceae > Sequoia > Sequoia sempervirens. The sequence goes on along the minus strand of VDFB02049217.1, from coordinate 84,471,327 downwards.
TAAGATGTGTATGTAGATCGAGCCTATTAAGATTGATGCATAAGTCTAAAAGAAGTTGTGTTGAGTATGTGAAATGGTTGAAGTTAAGTTTCCCAGTGTATGTTCATCTTGTTTTCATTTCATGATTCCTCATCAATTTGGTGTATCACCTTATAATTTAATCTTTATTTTAATGCTTTCTCCTTCTCCCTTTCCCTTCAAAGAATCAGTAGTGTAGGTGATAACACAAAGGAAGCCGGCCTTCTCTGAAGGTTGACCTCTGTCTGCAAGAAACCCACATCTGTGGGAAAGGTATATACCAAAGTGGAATATCTCCGCCATGCGTTCACATTAGCTCATTGCACACTTCTTCAGCATCACATTTTCAAGTCATCAGGCCTAGCAAAAAGATGATGGTGATGGCTGTGAAATAAGTTAGTGACAAGGTTAAAAAGACAGAGGGTGTATGTAGCAGCTTCTCAGCTCATCCCACATAGCCTTCACATCACATTTTATTCTCAAATATTTTAAAGAAAAAAGTGGCATGTTGAGGGTGCATGATGACTGTCAATCTTGTTTTAAAATAATTTGATTGAAGTTCAACATTTAAACATAAATGGATAACTAAAAATTTTACTATTCTCACTTGTGCAAGCCATCTCTTTGTAATTAATGGTATATTTGTATAATTTGAGGGTTATAAAGTCAAGAATTGACTTGATTTTCTCTATCTTTGCAAGAATTTTCAAGCAAGAAAGCAAGCAGAGCTTAAGTAAACAAATTTGAAGTGAAGAGAAGCTAGGGTTTCCAAGTAATTCAAAATTTTATATCCTTCTATGCAAAGAGTTTCAATTAAAAACAAAGTGAAAAAGGAGATTGTAGTTGCATAGGGTTTTTTAAATTGGGATTGCTACAATTTTCTATATTGAATTTTTGAAGGAAATCATTAATACCTAGTATGAATTTGGAAAATATTTATAGGGTTTCTTGCATAATTTAAATTACAAAATTGCATAGTCCTCCCAGGGTGTTGGATAAATAGAAAACCCTAGTATCTAAAATTTAATTGTAAAACCCTAGTTTTATTCAATTCTGCAAAGATGAGTCAAGACAGTGAACCCCTGAAGGATAAACCCAAAACCAAAAGATCCAAACCTAAAAAATGAGAAGAAAAAACTTGAAACATCAAAGGTAAAAACTAAAACCAAAGGCTTTAAGCATTATTTTGCAAGGTTTATGGAAGATGACCTCAAGGAGTTATTCTTGGGGGAAAAGATAGTTGGAAAGAGAACTACTAGTGAGGGAATTTTGACTAGTCACCTACAATATTTGGAAAGATAGATTAGATATATCATAGTGCCCCAAAGTGGGTCGGATTTATTTTAATATGCATACTAGAGAAAAAAATACCCTTGTCCATCTTGCAAATTATGAACATGTGATCTTGGAAAGCTCATTATTCCAAATATGTTTGTTGAGGTAGATTTGATTAAGGAAATTTCCAAGTGTTATGACCTAGATTCTATAATCATAAAGAGTGTGAAGGGGACTCCAATTTTTTACATTAGAAAAATTTAAATAGTGAGAAAACTTGGGCTCAATCCATCTACTACATTTTCTATCAATTTCAATGCATTATGTCAGGTACACGAGAGAGAGAAAAATATGGGTATAGAAACTATGTATTACAAAGTCACAAGAGAAAGGATTTGGGTAAGAAGGGGGTGAGGTTTACCCCAAAGGAGTTTGAACCCTTTAGTTGTAACGAAATTGAGAACTACTTTAAGAACAAAATATACGGTTTATGCCAGATACTTGGGAAGAAATATGATTTAAGAATGTCAATTGATATGATGATTATGGCTATGGGAATCTAGGATAAACATTCTAATAGGATTTTTTATTATGCCCCCTATATAGTTGAATAGATCCATAAGCAGTTGAAGGATTTGAAGGAGCCCAATGCTCCATTATATTTTTTACATTATTTTGTGCTTATGCATATACTTTTTTGCATTGTTTAAAATGCATGGTCCAAGTTCATGAACCTGAGGAGAAAGGATGAGAGAGGAAATGATCCTCCTGTGCAAATTTTGGATCATAATTTTTCTTATTCCAACTACACAAGTTTTTACAATGGGTTAGTGCATGGTATTTTAGACAATTTGAGGTGCAAACCAATGTATAGGATTTCAAGAAGTATCAAGGAAATCTTGAGGCCCTTGCAATTCAAATCCAACACTAAGTTGGACTATAATTTTGGAGATTGGTATTTGCATGATACATGTATTGTTTTTAGAGTTTATGGTGCATTGGTGTAGTTGCATTGCCTACCCATTTATGTTTTTGATAGATTGGCTTTTATGTAAATCATGTGGAAAATTGACACAATGGATAAGGAGCACTTTAGAGGTGCAAAGAAGAGGTCATTGATCCCTGGTAGATTTTCCTTCACCCATTTTAGAGTCACATCCAAGGAAGGCTTAGAAAATTTTCTTGATATGTTGAAGAACTACAGGATGAGGGTTGAGAGGGTCCATAATTGTGACCCTAAAGGTTTTATTGATAAAGAAAGAAAGGATAGAAATAGGTATGATTTTTATCATCATTTCCTATATACAAAGGATGTAATCATAAACCTAACATTTGATGTTGAGGTAAATGAGAGAAAAAAAACATGGATGCATATTATTAAAATTGAGGAGGCAAGGCTTAAGGTGAATTCAATGTATGTAAGCCCATATGCTAAAATTGAAGATCTTTTTCAAAATTCTATGGCAATGTTGGATGCCTATAAGAATGGAACATTCATGAATCTAATAAGGAAAGTAGATGAAGTAGAAAAGAAAGAGAAAGATGAGAATTTGGCCAGGACTCAAAGTAGGCCTGCTCAATCTACTACTCTAGGTCCTTCCATTCAGCCAATGGAGATAGAAGAGGTGAAAAGGATTCACCCCCTTGTGGAGTGTGTTACTGAATCACAAGAAGAGGATACAATGGAAGAGAAGTTAGCTAAATATATTCCTAACTAAGAGAAAGTGCAATAGAAATTCCCATCCCCCTAGGTCAATGATGAAATAGATTCTTTTGTTCCTACAATCAGGATTGTAAACGTAACTTATGATGAAAATAATGTTATTGATGATGATATCAGGCTAAATGCTTTCCAAGAATTCATGGATGATGAATCCTTTTTCCAAAAAAAGGAATTAAGAGAATTTTTAATTCAGTTAAAGAGAAATGAAATCAAGGAGAGGATTGAGAAGGAAAAGGAAGGATTCAATCCTTCATTGCATGAGGAAGTGAAGAGACAATAAGAAGAGAAATTTGAGAAAGTTGTTGGTTTTAAAGAAGAGTGGCATTCTTTTGTTGCTTAGCGGGGATTTGAATTCTTCCATTGTTATGGATATAATAAGACATGATGATGCATTCATATTTGAAGAGAAATATGATAGCAAGGTTTTTGGCTCTAGTTTTAGTCCAAGATTACATACATTAGAAATTTGGTATATGGGACCAAATATAGGGAAACCAAGAGTAATTAGATTAGTTGGTGATATTACTATTAATGTTGTAATAAAGAGAGCATCTAAGATGTCTCCTACACAAGTAGCCAAGTTAATTGTGTGTGCTTCTATGTTGAGTGTAGACACTGTAGAAATATCTCAAGAAAGATATGATCAAATTTTGAATAGGTTCAATAGGCTACAACATGAATATAATAAGTTGAAATTTAGTGATCTCCTAGAGAGACCTGCAATGAAAGCCCTTCCACCTTCTACCTCCACACAAGATAGAGAGATATTATCTCTCAAAATCAAGATATTGAAAGAAGAGCTGGAGATGGTAAAAGAAAGTGATGAGAAAGCTAAGGAAGCTCCAAGGGTGGTTATTGAAATTATTGATGATATCTTGGGGAATATGATATTATTGAATATTATATAAGCTAGATAATGTATGGAATTTGTACAAAAATATTTATTAGGCTTATAAGAGACATTTTGAATTTTAGGAAAGTTTTCAAAATGTGTGGAGAAAATGGAGCACTAGGGTTGGTTCCTTAAAATAAATAATAAGAAATATGTCGAGTGGTCTTGAAGCACCAGTAAATTTTCCACAATTGTTGTAGGATATTGGATTATTGGGTGAAATTTTAGCTTTCCAAAGAAAATTGGACATACAGTTTAAAAGAAAAGTGAAGATGTTTAAAGAGATGGAGGAAAGGGGGGTGCCTAAATTCTTAGATGAGGCAAGAGAGCTAAAAGAATTTACTATTTGGAAAGGGGAATTTGGGAAAATTGTTCCTTCTTTTTCTTCTCTCATTTATTTCTTAGGGAAAATGGATTATGCAACATTAAATTATTTCATGAATGATCTATTTAGAATAGGAGTTAATTTGGATATGTTTGTGAAGGAGGATAGGACTATAATAGATGCAAGGTACAACTTGCACAACTCAAAGGTGCAAAATTTGTTGGATATTCGGTGGCTAGAGGAGGAGAAGTACAACACTTAGCTTGAAATTATTTTAGATTAATCCTTTGATATGTCAATGTTTAAGGTTGTCTCCTCCTAAATTGGACAGTGGTTGGTTGGTGTGTGCTAATGTGGATGTGTATCCTTGTATTTTTCTATTTTATGCTTTAGGTTTTGAAATTTTGAACGTAAGTGAAGATGAGGTAGTGAAAATATTTGGTTCATTGTACAACCATCTTCCACAACAAAATGTCTTTTGGAAGGTGGGATATCTTCTCCAATGTCATAACATCTTTTTTCTTTTATGGAATATTCTCCCCATGAGTAGTTATGGTCCTTTCCTTGTAATGAATTTGAATATCAAATGAGATAGTGACATGTGTAAATGGCTCGAGGCTTGTTGCTCCCTTGTTTTATAAAAGGGAATTCACAACCATTTGCATAGATCTTTTGGTGAATTTTTTAATGGAAATGTGGAGAATAGAGTTTGTGTCTAGTTCTAGGTTTTGAGTCTAATTATTTTGTAGATTACATATATTTTATAACAGTACTAGCATTTGATGAATAAAAATGGCATAATTTTGAAGCCAATTGTCTCCCATTATACACTTTACACAAGTTATAAATGAAATTAATCAAAGATCATTTGATTCGTCTCCATCATTTTTCGTGTGGATGTATTGTTTTTAATGCTCTTATTCAAAGAATGAGTTAAATTCCTTAATAGAAGTATAGATTTGTGTGAATATATGCAAATATTTGTTAATATTTTTGAGTTTAATGATGTAATGCATTGTTAAAAGTCTTTGTAATGTTTGGGTAAAAATGTTGTTCTACAACCTCAACTACATTGATTTTGACTCCTTTTCCCTACGTTAAGGCACTAATCTTTTTCCTTTGTGCATAAGTTAAAACTCTTGGATCAACCACACTAATAATACTTTGAATTTTTGAATTCAATTGAATATTTTTGTTGAATTGAAGCCTTACCTTGTTCTATTACTTTAAAATGTTGAATGCTTGAAGGATAGTGTCATATCTCTTCATTTTCATAATCATCAATAAAATTTGCATAGAAAACATCTACTATTCATAGTATTTGTGATAATTGGTATAGGATATTAGTGAATACTATTTGGGATCACCCTCCCAGGTTCTGCAAAGCCTAAATTGTAAAGGAAAATTTATTCTAACATTCACCTATTCGTTGGCCAATCCTTCCAAGTAGCTAACAATTAAAAATGGAAAATTTATAGGCTATTTGTGAGAATCTGATTGGGATTTAAAAATCACCAACAACACCAAAGACACATTTCTTCAAGTTCAATCTCATGTTGTACTTATGAATTCTTTCAAAGATTTGATGAAGTATTTTGACTTGATCTTGACGTGTTATAGACAACCAAACTATCATCAACATAATCTTCCAAATGTTGTGTATGAAATCATGGAATATCAATGTCATAGCTCTTTGATATGTTTCTCCAAAAAAATTCAATCCAAAAGGCATAACGACCCAACAAAATGTTCCCCAAGGTGTAGTGAATGCTATTTTATATTGATCTTGAGGGTTGATAAAAAATTGATTATACCATGGAAAACCATCCATAAATGATAATAGAGCTTGTCGTACAGTTTAATCCACTACCATATCTATGTTTGGAAGGGGGAAACAATCCTTTAGAGATGCTTTATTTAGATCACAAAAATCCATACACATTTTAATGTGATGATTTGGTTTTTCCATTGCGATAATATTATATATCTAAGGTGAATAGTCAATAGGGCAGATGAAACCAGATTGTAAGATATTTTCAATCTCATTCTTGACCAATAAAGCTACCTTAGGATTTTTCTTGTGTATCTTTTGTCTCACGAGTTTAGCATATTTTTTAAGGACAATATTATGCATGACTATCTTAATATCAATACCCAACATATATAGATAATTCCTAGCAAATATTTTAGGAAAGTCATGTAACCATGTTGCATGATCTTCTTGCTCATCTTCATCAAGGCAGTTTCCAATTTGAAGAACCTTTTCTTCATTAGATAGGTCCATTGGTATGTTTATGGTATCTCCTACAAGTAACACATTATGATCTAGAATATCAAGAATTATTTGGGATTCATCTTGTTCATCATCACTTAATTCAATTTCTTTCCCAAAATATCCCTTGGTGTTTAAACAATAGGGAAATATAGGATTAGGATGATGACTAGGAAAAGTGTCATATGCATGCAAAAATTCTACTAAAGATTTATCATTTTGAAATTTATCCAATGACATATTATTACATGAGGTGTCTATCATTTTAGGATGCATCAATTCTAGAGTTGTCTTAGGAGAATCTTGCATGATGATATTGGCATTAGGTGAAGGTCTTTTTGATGCTTTCGTTACTTTTGAAGGATAATAACTAAGACCTATTGTTGTTTCTTGCATATTAATCTCTATAGGAACATGAATGCCTTGTTCCTTAGCACCACATACTTTTCTATTATAGCCAAATTATTTCAAAACTTGATAACCTCTTCCATAAATGGATTCCTTTTATTTCAAGGAAGGTATTATATCATAATCAGTTTCATCATAGGTGGATGTGTAATTGTGTTTTCCTCTTTGCGAGAAGTTGTGGAATCAGATGCTTTTGATGATTCAAGGATAGATTGTGTTGATACCATTGCAACTTCATCCCCTTTTTCTAATTTTTTCTATGTAATATTATATTCTCCTATGAATTCAGGTGTAAAATCCAATGACCCCCCAATCATCATCCAACAACATTTTCATCAAAAAAATACTCATCTTTGTATTTAATTTGTAAAGGTTCCACTTTTGAAGTTGGTATACATGTTCTCAAAGGTATCTTCATTCCTATTTTAGTTTGTAAATAATTTTCAAATTTTGAATTAGCTTTTATTGTGTAAACCTTGTTTTTTTAAGTGTATTTCATTAAATTATGAAGCATTGAAAGAAATCCTTTCATTTCATGAATTCATGGTCTACCCAAGAGAAGATTGTATGAAATTTCATGGGGCGTGAAATGGATGGGAGTTTGCAATACAACCTTACCAACTTGAATAGGAAATGTTATTACACCAAGTAGTTGTCTTCCCACATTGTCAAAACCATGGATAGACACAATATCTGGTTGAATTTTAGTCTTATCTACTCCAATTTTGTCCAAAATATCTACACTACAAACATTAAGCCCCAAAAACTTGTCAACAAGGGTACACCTAATCCCAACCTTGTTAATAATAGTCATTATCATCAAAGCCTCATTTTTTTTTGTTTACAAGGGAGGTAATTCACTTTGATGAAAGACAATATCTACATTAACTAAATTCATACCCTAAATTAAGGATTCCACATCTTCTAGTTATGCACTAGGAGGGACAACTTTCTGTAAAGAATTTTGAAGCGTACCATGATAAATAGGTGATGTTTGGATCAAATCCTAAAAGGAGATCTTAGCAAGAGTGTTAGGAATTTTTTGTACAATATCATAACCCTTTCCACTCTGTTGAGGTAAACGAGGGGAACTAGGTAAAATAGGTTGTGGAATTAGTATCGATTAGGGAATAGCTTGTGTTTATCTTGGTTTCTTTTTATTTCTTGTCTTATATGTATGATCAAGAATATGATAATATTGTGGTTGTGATGCATTATTTGCATGGTTGTGTTGTGTTAATTATCTTGTGTAATTCAAGATATGGCATGAAGGTTTTGGTTTATTTTTTGGTGGTCCTATGATAAGGACATGTTTGGTTTGGAATTGAGGCTGTTGCATAGGTGGATAAATGATAAGTTGGGGTGTGATTTCATTGATTGTTCTTTGTTGTGTGGGAGTGTTGCAAGCCTTAATGGATGATCTAGGAGAGATGAATTATTTAAGGTCTTCATCTAACATATCAAAGTTATCACAACTAAAGGGATTGATAGGTATACAATGCACTTGTAGAAACAGATCTGACATGATCAAATGACTATGCTTTCTCCAAGATTAATCATTAAATTTTTATTTTTATTTATTTTTATGTATGTTAAGGCTAACTAGGACTGAAAATAGACTTATAAACCTATCACAAACACATATTTGGAAATCGGACTCCAAATTTGCAAACTAAAAATAGATATTAATTTGATCCTAAAATCTGAGGTAGATTTAGTAGGACTAAGTCACCTAGGGAAACTATGTCCACCTAGGGCTCTATCTGAAATTTTATTTTTAGAGGCACTATATCAAAAAATGACTACAAGACTATGTGCAAACCTAGATTTAGAATTAATTCTATCACTATTTTCGGAACATTTTAAGTTTACAATGTGTTGTAACGACCTAGATTTTTGAAAATTTTCCAAAATGAAAACTAATTTACTCAAATTATACAATTATTTAGAAAATGCAAACAATTTTCCTATAGATATAATAATTTCCAACACTAAAATGCAACAATTTTTCACAAATTTGCAACAAATTAAGGAAAATGACACCTTTCTTTCAAATGCAATAACATTTTTTGTAATCAAGAAGCCCAAATTGGAAATCAGAAAGAAGAAACAAATAGAGAATAAAAAAATTGAGATTTGAGAAAAAATTGAGCTAAAAATAATAGGACTACGTCACCCAAGCCGACTATGTCCTAGACAAGGTTTCAAAAAATTGAAAGTTTGATTGTTTAAGGCTTTTGTATCTATGTGCAAACTTGTATGACAATGATTTTTTTTAGGAATTTACTCAATTTATGGTAGTGAACTCAAAATGAAAAGTTGTAACAATTCTTGAACAATAAATGACAATTGTGAATGCAATTTGAGAGTATATCTAACCTAATATGACCAAAACTAATCCTATTGCAACCTATGATGCAATATTGTATGCAATTTTTTGAATTTTTTTGCCTTGTATGATAAAAAAATAGATGCCTAGATGATAAATGCAAAGCAATGCAATGCTCAACCTAGATCTAGGGTGAATTATTTGAGATTTCAAAATTTTTATCAAATTAAAATATCGGGTTCACCAAAAAAAATTGATGAAAAAGGGATCCTAGGTCTAATACATAGAATAGTAACATTAATCCTTTTTTGAGAGAATATTAGGATGTAAATCAACAAGGTGATTAGATTGAATTTCAACCATGAAGGTGAGTCAATCAAACCTAGATTTGATCCATTTGAGCCTGGAAATTGATTAGAATTGAATTTATTTAATTATCCTAATAAAACTATGTACCGTAATATGAAAATACAAGATTTCGATAACATAAATATTGTAACAAAAAATTCAAAAAATAGACCCGAGAAATGCAAAGTTTTGTGCATCTATCCTATGATTTTGAAGTTGATTTTGGATGACTAATTCACCCTAGGTGAATATTTCCTTGTAGGAATTTTTCAAATCTAAAAACATGGACCTACAACACTTTGTCTACTCTCTAATTCCTATCCTACAAATTTTTGTCTTCAAATTTGGACCTGTAATAAATATTTCCTTAGGCTATAAGTAGAGGGAATCTTGAATATGAGATCACTTAGGAAACAAGTCAATAAGTTGTAGGAAATGGCCAAGAGCACTTCCCAAACCTAGAATCCATCATGTCCTTCTATTTCCATCAAACTTCAATCATGGAATAATACTTGATCAAATCAAAATTTAAAAGTATTTGGTGGAATGTAATGATCTCTTGCTTCTTATTTTTCTCTAAAATTTGAATTGTATTTCAAATGGAAAAAATGCTAGGTATTTATAGGCATTTAATCTAATTTATCAAAAATTAGATCCTAATATTTGACTTTAGAAATTTGAATTTCAAATAATAAAATGTTGACACCAACATATTTGAATTTGGAGCCAAAATAGGGGGACTAATTTTCCCTGGGTGAATATGTCCCAACCCTATTTTCCAAAAATTAAGGTGTCGGGGGAAAATTATTATATGAATGCATTTTTTTGTGGTTGCAATTTATCAAAAAACAATAAAAATAGGCCCCAAAATACATAATTTAGAAAATTAGGGCCTAATTAAGGGGTGTTGAAAATGCATAAATTTAAGGGTTGCTAAAGTAGATCCAAACTAAGTGTGAAATTATACTGTCTCCTTAAAGGGAGTACAATTTATGATGTTATAGTTTCTTAATGCTAATACCATTGTTATTAGGGTTTTTGGTGCTACAGTTCAACCTCATATATTTCCAAGGTGTGTTCTAGATAGGATTGAATTTTTGGAAACCTTTGGAAACTCAATAAGGAAAATAAATTTAATTTGAGGACTCACAATAAAAGATCTTTATTGCCTATAAATATTTTTTTTTCAAAATTTTGATCACTTACAAGGAGGGATTGGAGTTTTTACCTACCAAATTTCAAGAATATAAAATGAGAGTGGATAAAAAGAGAAATTGTGACATCGAGCACTTCATAGATCAGATTAAAGGAAGAGTGGGGAAATCATAATTTTACCATGAATGTGATAAAAAAATAGGATGTAATCAAGAATTGTACCTTTGATGCAAAGATCAAAGAAAGGAAGAATACAATTGTGTGCAATTCTTATGGAAGAGGAAGAAATGAAAAGAGATGATTCAAATCACAAAGGAGCATATAGGGATCTTGCATAGCATATCCTCATAATGTAAACCATACTAGACAATATTTTCACTCTTGCTATAAAGTTTTCTAGACTGACACAAAGACTAGTCAGTGAGGAATACAACAAGAAGAATAAGATGTTGAACAAACTATTCAACAATATAAGATGCCAAAAGCAACAATCGCTCCACCAAAAGTGGCACTAAGGCTACCAAGTGGTTTTCAACCCTTGGTAGATTATTCAATTGATTTTGTAAAATTAGAAGAGGTGGAGAAAATATGACGGACATTGAGAATGTAAACTAAATCCTAGTTTCTCCACCTAGAGCCCAAATAGATTATGGTCCTCAAAATATAATGTTGATTGACCTTAGTGCATGAAGTAATATTGTTAATGTTGTCAATGACATAAGAGCTTTGAATTATACACAATTTTTATCCAATAATTGTTAGGATTTGGTGTTGTACGCCATTGCATAAAATTTTATATTATAATGTTGTAATTAAATAAGGAGGTGTGTTTAACTAGGGGCCACTTGTAAATTTGTATTGTAAAATTGGGTTATTATTTAATATGTTAGAGACATAAAATTTAAATATTTGGGGGAAAAAATTTAATAAAGTGAGAACTTATTACCCAATATTAAATGAGGGGTCAATGGTTTCATGGCACGTGGTTTTATCTTACCATAGTTGTATTTTTGTAAGCTTGTATCTATAAAATAAAACACATGTGTTAGTGGTTAAGGTTGGTTGGGTGAGTGGAATGCCATTATAGAGTCTTTCGAAGGAGTGTGTATGTGAAGCATGGCATGGGATGTGTCGATTCATTCTTGGAATATGGAGGATGCATTGGAGAGGCTTGATGCTCTAGAAGTATTTATGGTAACTCTATAAGTACATGTATTTCTTTATTATTGAATATAGATGGAGTATGGATACTTTTAGAGGCTAGATTTTTCCCTCTTGAGGGTTTTCCAAAGGTATATCTTTTATTATCTTGTGGATAGTCTATTTTTATCTATGCATTATGGTTATTTTGTAAGCTTGTATGTATGCTTTTCTCGCATGGGGTTATGTAGGAAATGGATTAAATGAACAAGGAATTGATGTATTATTTGCTAGCAATAATGAGTTTGTGAAATCCAAATAATTTAAGAATTTATTTATTAAGAATAATATTTACATATTCTCCCAAAAATTGAATAAATAAAGGGATAAAAAATAGATGAAGAGATGCAATAAATCACCAAGAAGAATAGACAAGAAGTTGAATTCATGTTAAAAACATCACGCCTAAGGAGGGAAGGAGAATAGTGTAGGAGAGTGGTTGTTTACTATTTCTATGTTCAAATAGAGCCTTAGCAATATAATTAGATACCATTAGGATGTAGGATACAAGTGAGGAAGTGCATACATCAAAGGAAGATGTTGAAGATTTATACTTTGGATTTGGTTTTCACACAAAGTTTGAAACACTAAAAATATAGGCAGTGGCTCCTAAGAATAAAAATCCTTATTTATCTAGATACATCAATAAAATAAGAAGAAACCTTATGGTCAAGAGACTTTCAAATATAATTTCTCTTGAAGTCGCATGTCTAGTTGTGATTACTATATTATTTAGTGAAGAAATAATAAAGAAATTTTGAGCATATTTTGACAAGCTACAGAAGGATCATATATAATTGATTCATGAATACAATAAGGTGCAATCTTTGATTCCCCCCCCTTAAAAGTATTATATCTAAACCATTCACTCCTCAATCAATCTCTCTTGATACAATTTTCCAAGATAGGGAGACATTTTCATTGAGAATAAAAGAGTTGAAAGAGAATTTTAAGAAGAGAAAAGAAGAAATGAAGGTTGCTAAAGAATAAGGTAATAAAATAATGACCAATTTAGTTGATTTATTAGGCCATATATTTTCATGTATCTTGCATAAATTAGATGATAAATGGGTTTCATACAACAATTTGAGGAAGGTATTGTTGCACAGACAATTGTCGTTGTACCCAAAGATCAACCTATTAATGCCCAATACAACCACTAGAGCTAATGAATCCACAAGAGGTGGTTAAGCCATGTCACAAACATAAGTTTTGTGTTGCACAACACAAGAAGACCAAGGGTTCACACCTTGTAACAAACCCCCAGCACAAGTGAGGGGTTTGAGCCTATGACCTCGAATTTGATACCAATTGTTGGCCCCATAGATGTCGTTGCACCAAAAGATCAACTTATTAATGCCTAATGCAACCACCAAAGTTAATGAATCCATGAGATGTGGTTAATCCATGTCATGAACCCAACAGTTGTGTTGCACGACACAAGGAGACCAAGGGAACACACCTTGCAATAGACATACACTGTCTACTTTCAAAATAAGGTTAATTTGAAAGAATTATAGAGCAAATGGATTCCTAGGGTTTCAAAATGGGAGGGATGCATATGCAAGTTAAATTTGATCCCAATTCCCATGCCAAGTTAGGTATCACTCATGGAGTGTTAGGATTACTAAATGATATATCTTCTAATCAATTAAAATTGGATATTTAACTTAAGGGTAAGTTGAATTATTTTGAAGAGTTACCTGAGGCATTGGTGTCTAATATTTTGGATGATAATAGAGATTTCAAGGAAATTGATAAATAGAAGTTTGACTTCAACAATATTTTTTCTTCCTTATGTGCCTCAATTTTAGCATGTGATGAACCTGATTCAACTTTGTTAACCAAATCATGAATAAATTAATAAATTGCAATAAAATCTAGATATATTTATCAAATAAACTAAATAAAATTTAGATTCTAGGTATACATCACATATAAACAAGGTGGAGAATGTTCTTGAGTTCTAATGGCCTTTAAAATAGATTTATATTTTATGACTAGAAAAATATAATGGATAATTTGTTTGTCAATTCATCAATGATTCTTTAATTTTTTCTTCAATAACGGGTCAAGCTTATATATTATATTCTCCATTGGTATCAATAGGGATTTTATTCTCAACATATTTTGTTTCAATAGGATTTTGGTTGTCAAATGTAAAATGTGACATGTATCCTTCTGACATTGAGATTGCATGTTCTCTTCTCTATTAAGGGAACTTGTAACATAATAACAAGATGATGGGAAATATAATTTTGAGAAAGATTATTAGTCCATAGTGTGTCATAGGATTTGTTGTTCAAAATATATAAATGATTCTTTGTATTAGCAATATAAATTTTGGTTGAAGTATATATGAAAACATGCTACAATTTGTCATCATCTCCATATTTGTAATGCAATATTATTTTTGTATAAAATAATCAAGTATTGTTGATTTATTTATTGAAAAATTCTTGCATTGTGTATTTTCATTGACAACTTCTATTTAATGAATGGATTGATCTATTTCGTGGAAATACTAAGGATATTTTTGTTGCAAATGAATTATTAAGTAGGATAATATTGTTAGCATTTGAAGAGCAAGCTAATGAACCATATTTTGTATCTAGATTTAGTACTAAATTTGAAACCCTATCCATATGGGAAATTTCTCTTGAAAATAATAAGACCTAGGTAGAAAGTGATGTAAGTGAGCTTATTGGTAACCTAATTATCAAAAGACTAAGCATGTTGCATGGTTAGAAATTTATAATTGGGGTTGTTGGTTTTTCATTTTATTTCTAGGTGAAATTATGGTACATATGAAGTGAAAATAATTTTAAATGGAATCATAGCTTTCTAGAGTATACTTGGTGTGATGCTAGAGGAAAAATTGAATGTCTTCAAAGCCCTTGAGGACTACATGACACATATTGCCTCCAGTTCTTGATGGATGGTACATAGGCTACAATGTATACACACATAGTGCAATTATCATTTTGGTGAAGGTTTTGGCACACAAGTTGCCTTCAAAAGAGGATTATGTGACATATTTGGAAAATTATAATAATTGTTGATAACTTGATAGTTCATTTGAATGAAGATTTGTGCAATATGTTTGAGCATGTGTGCTATCATTTCAAGGATCTACAAGAATCTAGATGGAAGTTGGCACAAATTTTGGATATATAATGATAAATTGTAGTTAACAAAGATTGGGAAGTTGATTAAGGGATAAGTTAACCTCAAAATAGTTCTATAAAAAGGGATTATAAGTTCAAATTAAATTATTCTTTAGTCCATAATATGGTTTTAAGGGTAGTTTTTTTATTAGTGTTTTGTGAGGTTAATAAGGATGATCCTATTGCATTATTAGGGCTACTATAAATTATATTTCCTTGAGTTACATATTTTTAGAGGGAAAGAGAGATAAATTACCTTTAGAGTGGGTGGAATTAGAAAGGGGTTGATCTAGTTCACATGGCCCTTGTGTTGAGTTCTAAAGTAGGAGGAGAAGCCTGAGGGAGATAAGTGCTTTCACTAAGTTTGTGGGAGTATATTTTTTTTCAATATTTTCCCCATGAAAACATGTCAAAATCATCATACTCCTTTTTTAGAGAGGCTCCTCTCAGTTCCATCCTAGTGGGCATGGGTGGTGTTATGGCCCTCAAAGAGGAAATGTGGACTTTCAATGTCACTATGTTCTTTCTTGGTGGCTTGGTTCTACATGAAGATAGTGGTGGTAGTTTTACTATCTATTCAACTTGTTCTCTATTGGGTGAATATTTTGTAATTACTTGATTAATTAAAAAATTGTGATTTCAACCACAACTATGATGAGATGTTAATCTCTCCTCTCAGAAAGGGGAATCTCCCTTCTTACTACTCTCTAAACTAACTAATAATTAACCTAAATTATGTACACTAAATTTATCTATTAGGTGTTACAATCATCCTTTTCTCTTTTTTCAAAAAAGATGTTTTTCTTTTTACAACAATGCTATTATGATGAGTAATCCTCTTTGAAGTATTATTTAGAGTACTAATAACCAATATCCAACTTGAATAGATGTAAGAGTAATCAAAAGAGTTACCAATGAGTTCCATAGTTTGAAAGCCCACAAAAGCTCAAAGATTTTTTTTGTTTCCAATAATGTTTCTTAAAGATAAAAGTATGAATCATGTTGCAGCTCAAAGAATTCAGCATACACCACCAATAGGTCCACAAAATGTAGCTAATAACCACATCTCAGAGTCTCCAAGTTATTAAATAGGTTCATACACTAAAATTTAAGCTCCAAATACAATAATGTACCACAAAGACTCTTGAGATCAGATTTGAGATCCCTTTCAACTATTTGATATAACACCACTTGATCAACCAATTGCAAGAAAATATAGTAATACAGATGTTAGAACAATATCACACATAACCAATAAGATACAAAACAAAGGTTGGATGCAAAATTTTCCTCTTTTATTGATTAATTTTTTATATGCACTTTAAACACAAGGTCTCAATGTTTCTCCAATGGGAAGCACTTCAATTAAAAATATTAAAGGTCCTTAATATAAATAAAATCTCTCACATATATAGAGTAGAGTTAAGAGCTACTCTAGGACAAGCTAAACTATTTTTATTTATTCAACAACACAAATTGATTTGATTTAGAACTCACACTATTTTTACATATAATTACATATTGATAAAAGACATGTAAAATATTGAAAAATAATTACATAAGGAAAAAAATATTGAAAATAAACTAATTATAACAAAGGCATGCCCATCATTCTCCACTGTCTTTCTCCAAGAAGTCTTCATATTTCTTTAGGATTGCATGGAATTTTTCATCATCAAAACCTAAGGTATGCTTGGAGATGACAAGAAATTGAGT
Source organism: Sequoia sempervirens (assembly GCA_007258455.2). NCBI lineage: Eukaryota > Viridiplantae > Streptophyta > Pinopsida > Cupressales > Cupressaceae > Sequoia > Sequoia sempervirens. The sequence goes on along the minus strand of VDFB02049217.1, from coordinate 84,454,499 downwards.
GATTGAATCCTTGACAATGTTGCAAGCCTTCCAATGCCTTTTTAAAGAAACTTTCAAATTATCCAAAGTGAGGTGACTATCCATCAACTTATCTATTGAAGCTCCTTGATTTTGATAGAAAGATGAGAACCATTATATTCACCATTTTCTCGATCTTCCTTTAAATCTCTAATAAGACCCTTGATGAAACTGATTTTATGTTTCATTGTTGACCTAACTTCAATGAACATTTCTCTATTGGGAATTATCCCAATATCCACTAGTATGATGAGCTTAAGTTCATTCATTTTTTTCCAAGCTCCTAGACTATTTTCCATCTCTTGAAAATATTCAAAAATGTCATTTTATCCAACTTTTCTTTAACGTTTTTGATATTGACGATTCTTTCCACAACTGATTTCAAAATTTGTGTCCCTTGTTCCAATATTTTGTCAATAAAATATCCAACTACTCTACCTCTTGAATGAGTCTTTTCAGCTTTTCGTATCATAGGATCTTTAATGCTTGTAGTCATAGGTTCAACATACTCAGAAGTTTGGGTAATATTTTGGAGTATTGAAGTTAATTTTTCAACTTTAGCTTTGTACTAATCCTTTACTTCTTCTCCTGATCATACTTCTCAATAAGAGAAGCTAATGATCATTGTGCATCTTCCTTGGTAGATTCATGAGTTCTCTTTCCAAGCTTAACCTTGGTAATTGAATATTCAAAAATATCAATATCTTCAATCACTTTTCCAGGAGAAGGTTGTGCAACCTTTGCATACTTATATCTATCCTTGTCCACTAACACCCTAGAAATATTCTTTAACTTCATGGATTTTTTCTTCACTAGCACTAATTGACTAAATTCAAAGTCATATGGAGAGACAAATTGCTTCTTTCTCTTGGGTGTTTGAATTTGTAATGAAGGGGGAGGAGGAGAAGAAATTTCCTCTAGAAAAGTATTCATGATCTAAGAAGGGGCTACACTCACAACAGTAGTAGTAACAAGTGGTGGGGTGCTAGTCAAAATTACTTCAGACATTTCTACATTTGTTACATTTTGCATAAACTATGATATAAACTTATCCAACTTTGAATGTGAAGTTACATAAAAGGGGGAAGATAAACTTGAAATACTAGAAGGAGAACCAAAAACATCCCCAAACTCATTCCTAGGACTATAAAAAATGAATCCCAAGGTTGGGGATGAATGAATTGAATGAATTGAAATAAAAGGCATAATAGAAATAATGAAATTAGAAATAATCATGGTAGTAGTGGTACTAGTGGAAAATGGCAAAGGATGTTCAATATATATAGTGGGAGGAGTAGGGGTAGATGTGGTAGCTATAGTAGGTGATCAAGTAATAGGGGTGTCTTCTAGAATATTCCCACATGGAGACACCTTTATTTCCTCATTTGCACCTTCACCTCCTTGTTCTTCCTCTTCAACTAATACTTCCTTAGTTATAGTGGATGTGTAAGGAAAATTAGATGTGGAAAACAATTCTCCTAACATCAATACCTCAGGAAAGAATGTAGATACACTTTAAAATTTACAATTACAGTCCAATTAAGATGCACTAAGAAATAGACAATAGAAACAAAGTATTTGACAATCACACATGAACACCAAATATACATGGGAAAACCCTTACGAGAGAAAAACCCACCACACCAAGAGAAATCACTTTGTATTACAGTAATAAAATTACATACAAATTCCAAACTTGTCTTTCTGGTGTCATTATACAACAGCATTCACCATTAACATTCTTATACAAGAATCTTCACATTACAATCCACAAAATTCATCCACTGATACAATCTATCAACAACCTGTCGATTCAACCAACCGATTACAAACTGTAATCACAAAGTATATCCATGTCAAAATATTCCTGTAGAAATTCCTCATCCAACCGTCACAATTGACTGTCTTCCAACTGTTCCCATTCAGCTCCTCCTATTCGTCCATGAGAGTCCACATAGGATGGTCTTAATCAGTCAATAGAATTCGCAATGTACTGGCATCTCAGTGAGACACTAATAGTGTCTCGCTAATGCCACATAGACTTCATATCAATGTTGCCAAGAGACTCTTTTATCACTAAGATGTTCTATCAAACTCCATGAGTTACACTGAATCACCAAGCAGTCACCCAGACCTATCGCATTCACCAGGAGACCATAGCGAGTCACCAAAGGTATACCAAAGACACAGGTCATATCGAGCTCCAAAGGATAGTCAGCAAGACATACTGATATCACCAAGAAGTTTCTCCAAGAAATAAAGGTTACCTTGAAGTGTTCACCCATCACCAAGACATTTCCCTTCACTGAGAGAACATATTGATCTCCATATATTACCCCAAAGACTCCAACATAAAACAATGTCGGTGAGACATGTAGCTCTCGCTAAGACTTCTCACTGAGCTCTATGACTTACCCTGAAAGCTTCATCTGTTGCTAAGAGTTATACCAAAGATCCCACAAGATGTTCATGTTGGTGAGACCTTCAACATTCACTAAGACATCTTCTCGGGACCAAGATTTACCCTGATAGCCATCGGCTATCGGAAAGACATTCACCATTGCTAAGATGCTTCACTGAGTCGCCGTGTTACATTGAAGATCATGGTCGCCAAGAGTCTCCCCAAAATATGATTGAATGGCCTATCAGCCAGAGGTCTCCTAAGTGATATGAGGTCATAATGAATACACTGTGTCACAGCAATAGACTCCACAGTGCAACCTTTCGGCAAGACATTTGCAAGGTCATAGCGACCTGTTCAAAATAGAATGAATCAAGCTGCTAGTCGGCCAGACACTGAAGATGTCACACTGACTTAGCTCTAATGGAGGTTTCAGCCTGTATAGTTTGAGGCACATATTTCCAATAATCTCCCACTTGACGAAGATCATATAGGCACCTCCAAAGCACAAATAAAACTTACTGGAAATTATGGGCACTAAGGCCCATTGAACTAGCACACCATCTGAACTTGTCTGTGCTCACTAGCTTTGTCGATGAATCTGCAACATTCTCTAGAGTATCAACCTTTTCCAAACTGACCTTTCCATCCTCAACCATATCTCATACAAAGTGGTACTATACATCAATATGTTTCATCCTGGCATGGAAAGTAGGGTTCTTTGCTAGACAAATTGCACTCTAACTGTCATAGAAAATAGTTATTTCCCCTGCATCAAAACCAATGTTAGAATACAAATGTTTCAACCATATAGCTTCTTTACAAGCATGAGTAGCTACCATGTTTAGCCTCCGTAGTGGACAAAGCAACTCTAGCTTTCCACTTACTCATCCAACTCACTGCACCACCATTCAACATGAAAATGTATCCACTGGTGGACCTCTTGCTGTCAATGTCCCCTACCCAATCAGAATCTACATAACCACAAATGTTGAGAGTCCTTTGTGATTCAACCGAATTCTGATGGTAACACAAAGAAAAATCTAAAGTACCTTTGAAATATCTAAACACTCTCTTCACAACATCCCAATGCGTTCTTCCTAGATTAGCCATAAATCGACCAAGTACTCCCACTGCTTGGGCAATGTTTGGCCTTGTACAGACCATTGCATACATAATACTACCTACTGCACTAGAATAAGGTACATTGGTCATGTCCTCCATCTTAGTAGGATATTTTGGACAGTCCTCAACAGATAGCTTCGTTCCATGCATGACTGGGACCACTAGTTGTTTGCAATCATTCATACAAAATCTCTCAAGAATAGTCCTGATAGACTTACTCTGACTGAGCCAAAGCTTTCTATTCTTCCTATCCCTGGTTATCTCCATCCCCAGAATATACCTTGCTGCACCAAGATCTTTCATTTCGAACCTAGCAGACAACTAAGACTTAAGATTAGAAATCATTAGCTTGCTATTTCCTATGAACAACATATCATCAACATAGAGAGCAATGACTAATACTTGATCACTTTCAGCTTTATAATATACACAGTGATCAGATTTTGATCTCACAAATCCCAAAGACAATACAAAAGTATCAAATTTTTGGAACCACATTCTAGGTGACTGCTTTAACCCATACAAAGACTTCTTTAATTTGCATACCATTTTTTCTTTACCTTTCTCAACAAAGTGCTCAGGCTAGGACATATAGATTTCTTCTTCAAGATCACCATGAAGAAACATTGTCTTCACATCCATTTGTTCGACCTTTAAGTCATAAGCTGCTGCAAGTGACAAAAGAAATCTAATGGACGTCAGCTTTGCTACAGGAGAAAATATTTCCCCATAATCGATTCCCTCTACCTGGGAATAACCCTATGCAACCAGTCTTGCCTTGTACTTTTCTACACTACCATCTAGACCAATCTTTTTCTTAAATACCCATTTGCAGCCAACAACCTTTCTGCCTTTAGGCAAGGGCACCAAACTCCAAGTTTCATTCTTATCCAAAGATGCCATCTCTTCTTCCATGGCTTCCAACCAAGAATCTGAATCAGACATTTTAATTGCCTCTTTTATAGTCCCAAGCTCATTAGTACTAGAAATCAAAGCATAGGCACAAGTAGAATCAATCAATTAGAACCCATACCTATCTGGTTGTTTTCTTTATCGGGTTGACCTCCTCACTTGCTGAGGCTGAGGTTCTTCTTCTTTAGAACTTTCAAAACTACTTGAGCTCTCCTCAGTTTCAAGTACATTTTGAATTTCCAATTCCTATTTCTCTGCTGTAGGAGGAATTAATGCTACATCCTTATTTTTATCTAACTTTGTCTCTAACTGCAGATCCAAAGTGGAAGGTTTCAGCTCACAAAAGATTACACTTCTATTGTATACAACCTTCTCTGTATCAGGATTCCAAAGCTTGTATCCTTTTATAACAGTGCTATAGCTAATAAAAATACATTTAATAGCCTTGTTCTCCAATTTAGATCTTTTCACATCTAGCACATGAGCATATGCCTCAGCCAAAAATACGAGCATGTCTACGAGAGGGATTCTTTCTAGACCATGCTTCCAAAGGTGTTTTCTCAACAAGAGAAGAATTTGGAGAACAATTAATTAAATAACATGCAGTAGATATAGCCTTAGCCCAAAATTTATCCTCCAAGCCAACACTACTGAGCATACTTCATGCTCTCTCCATCACTATCCTATTGAACTTTTTAGCAACTCCATTCTGCTATGGAGTATAAGGTGTAGTCTTATGTCTTTTGATTCCATGGTCTTTACAGTATCTTTCAAATTCATTAGAATAGAATTCACTACCATTATCAGTCCTTAAGCATTTTATTTTTCTACCAATCTGATTTTCAACAAGGTTCTTAAATTCCTTAAATTGACTGAACACTTCTAATTTACTTTTCAAAAAATAAACAAATGCTCTTCTTGAATAATCATCAATGAACGACGCGTAGTATCTTGATTTAGACAAAGAAGTAACATCTACTGGACCAAACACATCTGAATGAATATAGTCTAATAAACTAGAAGATTTATGAGGACTGGAATAAAATGAAATATGGTGTTGCTTTCCATATATACAGTGTTCACAGAATTCAAATTCAAGATTACAATCTTCGAGCCCCTCAACCAGGTTTTTATTCTTCAAGGTTTTTAAACCTTTTTCTCCTATGTGACCTAACCTATGATGCCAAAGCATAGTCTTCTTTGTAGGAAGTTTTGCTTCCATAGAGTTCACAAAATTAGGGATATTTCCCTCTTTACCTCCACGAGCAGCTTTCAGTGACTTTCCAGAGACACTGTTACATTGAACATCCTGTGCATCCAGCTTGTACAGGGTACCAATACGAGCACCTCTAGCTAGCACCATTGAACCTCTAGTCATCTTGCAGCCATTTCCAAATAATGTAACTTGTACACCAATATCATTTAGCATACTTACAGACAATATATTTTGAGTTAGACTTGGTATGTGCATAACATTATTTATTCCCTTTACTCTACCATCAGGGAATTGTATCCTAACTCTTCCATGGCCAACAATCTCCAAAGTTGAATCAATTTCTAGGTACACCTTTCCACCATCATATTCTTCATACTTTGTGAACCATTCTCTATGAGATATCATGTGGAACGATGCTCCAGAATCAATCAGCCAGACATCATCTGATGTCTGTGTAGCCAAGGTTGCAATGAAGGCATCACCATCACTATGAGAAGAACCATTTTTAGAAGAACCCTTCTTCTTCTTTTTCTCCTCTTTACAATCCCTTTGGACATGACCAGGTTTCCCTTAGTTCCAACACTTCACCTTGGACTTCTTGCCAAGAGACTTTGATCTCCCTTCTGATTTCGATTTGGACTTCTTGTCCTTCTTCTTTCCTTTCTCCTTCGGTCTTCCTTTGACAGCAAGAGCTTCTTTCGCCATCTCAGAAGATTTATTTCTCATCTCTTCTGACAGCAAAGATGCAACAACATCTTCCATATTGAAACTGGATGTTGTACTCCCAATTGCCATCACCAGATGATCCCATGAGTCTAGAAAAGAACACAATAGAAGCATAAAATGATCCTCTTCTTCAGTCTTCACACCAATAGATGTCAATTAAGAAAGCAACATATTAAATGTGTTCAAATGATCAGCTACAGACCCTCCTTCCTGCATTCTCAAAGAGTATAGTTTCTTCCTCAGGAATAGTTTATTCACCAAGGACTTCCCCTGATAAATAGACACCAGTCTCCTCCACAAGGAAGATGCAGTCTTCTCCTCATGCACATTCAGAAGTACTGAGTCTACCAAACAAAGCCTTATCATCCCCTTAGACTTCCTATCTACAAGGTCCCAATATTCTTGCTTCATCCATGTAGGTTTCACTCCAGCCACAACAATCCAAAGATCATGATCAACAAGAAGATCCTCTATCTTGACTTTCCACAACTCAAAGTTACTGCCATTGAATTTCTCTATTTCAAACTTTCTAGATGTACTAGCCATCTTAATCTGTAATTAGAAATTGACAAACTCTACAAGACTCCCACTGAACAAAATTGACACAAAAAACCCCGTGTACCCACAAGGATAACACAACTGGCCAGGCTCTGATACCACTTGTAAGGAAAATTAGATGCGAAAAATAATTCTCCTAACATCAATACCTCAGGAAAGAATGTAGATACACTTTAAAATTTACAATTACAGTCCAATTAAGATGCACTAAGAAACAGACAACAGAAATAGAGTATTTGACAATCACACATGAACACCAGATATACATGGGAAAACCCTTACGAGAGAAAAACCCACCACACCAAGAGAAATCACTTTGTATTATAGTAATGAAATTACATACAAATTCTAGACTTGTCTTTCTAGTGTCATTATACAACAGCATTCACCATTAACATTCTTGTACAGGAATCTTCACATTACAGTCCACAGAATTCATCCATTGATACAATCCCTCAACAACCTATCGATTCAACCAACCGATTACAAACTATAATCATAGAGTATATCCATGTCAAAATCTATCTGTAGAACTTCATCACAAATAATTGTCTTCCAACTATTCCCATTCAGCTCCTCCTATTCGTCCACGAGACTCCACATAGGATGGTCTTACTCGGTTAATAGAACTCACAATGTACTGGCATCTTGGTGAGACACTAACAGTGTCTCGCCGATGTTGCCAAGAGACTCTGTTATCGCTAAGACATTCTATCGAGCTCCATGAGTTACACCGAATCACCAAGCAGTTTCCCAGACCTATCGCATTCACCGGGAGATGATAGCAAGTCACCAAAGGTATACTGAAGACACAAGTCATATCAAGCTCCAAAGGATAGTCGGCAAGACATACCGATATTACCATGAAGTTTCTCTGAAACATAAAGGTTACCTCGAAGTGTTCACCCATCGCCAAGACATTTCCCTTCACTGAGAGAACATACTAATCTCCATATGTTACCCCAAAGACTCCAACATAAAACAATGTCGGCGAGACATGTAGCTCTCGCTAAGAATTCTCACCGAGCTCTATGACTTACCCTGAAAGCTTCATCTGTCACCAAGAGTTATACCGAAGATCCCACAAGATGTTCTTGTTGGTGAGACCTTCAACATTCGCTAAGAAATCTTCCCGGGACCAAGAGTTACCCTAATAGCCATCGGCTATCGGCTAGACATTCACCATCACTAAGACGCTTCACCAAGCTGCCATGTTACACCGAAGATCATGGTCACCAAGAGTCTCCCTGAAATAGATTGAATGGCCTGTTAGCTAGAGGTCTCCCAAGCACTATGAGGTCATAATGAATACACTGTGTCACAATGATAGACTCCATAGTGCAACCTTTCGACAAGACATTTGTAAGGTCATAGTGACCTGTTCAAAAGAGAATGAATCAAGCTACTAGTCGGCCAGACAATGAAGATGTCACACCAACTTAGCTTTAATGGAGGTTTCAGCCTGTATAGTTTGAGGCACCTATTTCCAATAGGATGGCCCTTTAGTAGTTTGACTTTTACTCCCTTTCATAATGAATTTTATTTTTGGTTTAGGGGTTCTATTTGAGCTAGGAAAATCTCCCTTATTCTTTGTCCTTAGTTTAGCTTTATTTCTTGCATGTCCTTCAAGCTCTTCTTCTTTGAATCTAGTGTTAAAGTGTTTCAACCTTATACCCTTATCCTATAGCCAAACATATGAGGATATCCCACAAAACAACCAACTATGAGGTAAGTGAAAGTAGGAAATTGCAAGTGCAAGCAACCAAATTTCCTGACCATTGAACATGCCTCATCTGAGACTCTCTTGTTTTCAAGCTACCTATTGAACATATAGAGATATGGGGGAAATAATGCATCACTAACCCTTCTGAATTGATGGATATGTTTATTCAAAGTCAACTATGAGTAATATTGATACACTAGAATGTGTCTCCTATCCCCTTCGGATGTAAGTCCTTGAAAGCTCCTCATTGATGTTGCAACATAAACCAAATATAAAGTCATGTAGAATTTCAAAGTAGGAACCTTCACAAGTTGCTCATGAATCACATCACTAATTTGTTTCCCCCAGAAAATCTATTGTTTCCTCTTCTTGATAACATGAATATATAAATACATCCATTCTTGGAAGGTAGAAGATGTGGGAAAACCTTTAACTTTGCTAAGGAGAGTAATCAAATAATTAATTTCCTTAACAAAGTCACTTTGAGGAGAACTCTTTGTCCATCTTGAAATTTTAGGCCTTGGATTCTTTAACCATCTTGCATTAATTACCCTACTACAATTATCTAGCCCCTTATTATAATGCTCTTGTGCCTTTTCAATTGTTATTTGCATATGAATTAAAGCTAGGATACTTAAAAACTGATTCAAATAATTTTTCATCAAGTCAGATGACTATATTCCCATCAAGATCTCTCACACACATATCATCCTATTATAATGTGTTGCTATTACAAGTAAAAATTTAGGATTGTGTGCGGCAACTGGAAAGGAGAACACCAACCAAATGTTGATCTCAACAACATACCTCACCCCCTCATCCAATGGTTTCTTCTTGGTTCTCTCTAGAAATTTAGACATGTCAACATGTCCTATCTTTGTGTCTCTTATGCCATTAGTTTTGGAAGAAATCAAGGTTTCTAAAAAACCCCTTGATACTTGTTCTTCATAGCATTTTTACTTGGATATGGCTCGAACATTGATGGAGTAGCTTTTTGCAAAGTAAAATGCTCATACCCTTTCAAGAACTCAAGCATAAATTTTTTACATAGCATATAAATGAAGCTACAACAAGGTTAGATTTTCCAATGTTATCTAGAAAATTCAGGCTTACATGCACTAGTGGGAAAATTTTGAGTTGTTGCATATGCTTGAAGGGTTCAGGTGCAAGGGCGCTTTAAAATTGGGCAAGTGCATGTAATTTGGCTACTTAGATGCTAAGGTGAAATAATTTTGAATGTTAGCATGAAAATTTGCATTTGAGTGTAATAGCACTAAAATTTAGTGCTTCTGCATGTGTTTTGCATGATTCTTAAAAGTTGTGCCTTTACATGAGGTAAAAATTTTGAGTGCAATAGTGCTAAAATTCTATGCTACTACATGTTAGTAAAAAAAATGTTGTAAAGGTAGATAAATTCTCTACCCCTACAAGGGGTAAAACATATTAAGTGTACTAGCACATAAATTTTACGTGCCTATAACTGGAGATGCATCTGAGATGTATAGGCAGTAAAATTTTGCACCTTGACATACACAATTTTTAGCAAAGGATTCAAACATCAATGGGTAGGGCTTGTTAAGTGTATTAGCATTGAAATTTTCTACTTTGGAATGTAATGTTTTGTTGTTGGTTTGACACATGTATCAACATAGAATCTTTGTGCAGTTACATGTGTGTTGGTGGCATTTGGTGCTAATATGCAAGATAGGGAAAAATCCTTGACTTGCATCCTAATTGATTATGGGTAGTGCAATGTGGGTTGAGGTTTAAACCCCAACCTACATATTAGGTCTTGGGATCATTTATATGGTCTAGTTTTAATGGATTGCAAGTTAAATTCCACACGATGCAGGATTCAAAAACCACACAATCATATGCATTGTTGCTTAGTTTCTTAGGTAACTCGCAGGATTTAAAATCCGCATCATAGGAATTTTCCATGAACATCATTTTAATGATAATTTCATGGTTATCTTGTGGCTATAGTACAACATACCCTAATTGGGTAAAAACTAAAACAAGGGAAAAAAATGGAGGGAAACAAAAGTTTATAAATCAAAACAAGAATATCCTATAACACAAAAGAAAACATCAAAACTAAGAAGTAGACTAACGAAAACCCTAACTATAAGTTTATACAAAATGGAAAAAATAGAGAAAGCAGAAAAACTATACATACACATGAAAATGTAGATGAATGGTGAAAAAACCTAAGTAAATTTACCCAAATCCTTGTAAGAATCCAAACACAAAAGCTTGAAGGAGATAATTGAGCATAGGACAAGCAAATGAGTAAAGGGTAAAACTTAAATGGAAACAAAAGGGATTAAAAGTGAATTTAAACCTAACTTAAAACACATTAAACACTACCATAAATGCACTTGTGTGGAGGAGATGCATTGGCAGAAAATTTTAGCAATGCAACATGTGTTTTTAACATCCTACAAAAGGCATGTAGGAGCACTTAAATTTAGCACTCTTGGATGTTTTATTTTTTTCACCAAGTATGCAAGGGCATTTAATTTCAGCACTCCTACATATGTAGGAAAAATGACTAATTCCTAAAAACTGAACTTTGCAACTTTTTCCTTTTTGCAAATTTTGAAAGGTGGAAAGTGGGAAATGCTTGAAATGACTTTTCAAGGACTTTTTGAAATACATAAAAGGGAAAGTAAGAGTTTTCTTTTTTTTCATGATTAGAGAACATAGGCTATGAAATGGACAAGTTTCATAGGGGTTATCCCCCAAATTAAAATCAACTAAATTTGAGGATAATAGATGGATCTAATTAGGGAGCTTCCTTCGATTATCCTTTGAAATGATCAAAGGGAGAAGAATCCTAGAATCTAAGTCCCTTCATCCATCCATTGGGCTATAGATTCAGGTGACATAAAAAGACACTAAAAAGATAAAAACAAAATACACAAAAAAATATATAAATTTTTACAAAATTATCTGACATCTCACTGAGTGAAGAGATTTAGATGTCATCCGTTGTGAGGTAGAAAAAAAAGAGTCTCATCTGGGTATGCTAGCAAGAAACTATTTTCACCACAAAGTTGGTAAATCATAAAAGTTCCTCTCCACAAGGAATCAAACTTTCCATGCATACCCTTAGGTTCTCTTCTTTTGTCCCAAAGAAGACTTGATCTCCAACTTGGAAATCATGAGACTTTTCCTTTTTGTCAAAAATCATTTTGACTTGTCCTTGGTGTTCCATAATGTGATCCACCACTTGAACATGCTTCTCCTCCAATTCAATGAGGAACTTGATGTGCTTGTCCACATATTTGACAAAAGGTTCCTCTTTGATGGCCTTGGCCAATTTTAAACAGGAAATTCCAAAGTGATAGGAATTTATACATTCAACCCATGCAAGAGTTGAAATGGTGACATACTAATTTCCCATTTTGGGGTAATGTGATCTTCCCACAACGCATCATATAATACCTTGTGTGAAGATCTCTAATTCTTGTCTACCAGCTTCTTGATAATGGTGACCAAAGTTTTATTGCTCGATTTTACTTCACCATTACCTTGAGGGTAATATTCTAAACAATGAGAAAGTGTGATCCCATACTCAAAGCAAATTTGTTCTCACTAGACAAGAAATAGGTAGCATTATCTACTACAATCTTATTTGAAACTCCAACCCTTGAAATAATGTTTTCCTTAAGAAACCTAGATACCACTTTTGAAGTATCATGCTTAACCAGAGTGGCTTCAACCCACTTGGTGAAATAATCATTTTTTGTGAGAATATATACATGCCTTACACTAGATGATGGATTAACGGTGCCAATGAAAATAATACCCCACTATTGGAAGGGTTCTTCAATAATCACCAAATTGAGGGGAAGTGTTCCTAGTTTGGGTTTCCCCATGAACTACTAGCATAATTCACACCAATGTACCTAGTTGTACACATCTTGGAAAAGTGTAGGCAAATAGTAATTTTTTCACAATATTTTGTTAGCTATTACTAGTGCTGAGAAATTTCCTCTGCACACCAAGTTGTGAAATGACTCCAACTTTTTTTGTTGTGCTTTATCTACACAATGTATAAAGGTACCATTAAGACTCCTCTTATATAAATCATTGTCCCAAAGGATGAAATTCATAGCCTTGAGTTTTAAAGTCATCTTTTCTTTGAAATTTAGGTTCTCTGGACATTCTCTATAAGTAAGAAAATATGCAATATTTGAATACCATTCATCAATCATTCTAACAAACAAGACTATGAAAACATCCTCATCATTTGATAGTTATTCTGATTTATTATCAACGATGAGCTAACACTAGCCTTTCCCACATACCAACTAAGTGGTTTGATCTCCATGTTGTATTCTTGAATCTTGGCAATCCAATTACCACTTTTGGTTCCAAACTCCTATTGAGTCAAGATGGACTTGACCATGGAATCTAGCACTAATGCAACAACATCAGAGTTAAGGATGTAAAAATACACATGATTAATTTCCTTAACCATAGAAAAAGCATGCTTTCCCATATTTCAACTCATGAACCTTCAATGGACAACTCATGAATGCTATGGGAGATTCAATCCCCTCATTATTCTACTACACCAATATTGTAGATAGTGTATGTTCAGAAGCATAGCTATACATGATAAAATCCTTTCTATAGTCTATATAGACTAGGACCAGAGCATGTGCAATGACCTCCTTGATATCATTGAAGGCATATTTTCCTTCTACATTCCAACGTAAGATAGATTTACCTTTCATCATATCAATGATATAACATGTCTTTTCTATGAAGTTTGGAACAAACCTCCGCAAGAAATTTACCTTCCCAAAGGAGTGGAAGACCATCTTAATGGAAGGTAAAGTAAGACCTTGGATAGACTTGACTTCCTCTAGATCAATTTTGATACCTTCCTTAGACACTATGTTACCAAGGATTTTTCCTTGAGGAACCCCAAAAATTGACTTCTTTTGGTTGAGGGAAATACCATGTTGCCAACACCTCTCAAGGACTTGTTGTAAGTGATGAAAATGGTCTTGAAATTTCTTTGAAAATATTATCAAGCCATCAAGATAGACCACAATTAACTTACCCATGACATCATGAAAATCCAAGTCCATCACTCTTTGAAATGTAGCACCCACATTGATTAAACCAAAAGGCATTATGTGATAAGCAAAAAGAATCTTTATATTGGTCTTCCTCACTTACCTCCACTTGCTTTTATTTGAAAAAGCTATCTGGAATAGATAGAATTTCAGATCCCATCACTATTTACAATACTTGGTCCATTATCGACAGGGGGTAATTGTCCTTTAGTGATAGTTGATTCAAGTTTTTGAAATCCACACAAATGTGAATTTCCCCATTTTTTTTTCATATAGGAACAATATTTTCTATCCACATTGAATAGCAAATAGGAAAGATAATTCTTGCTTTAAGAATTTTTTGAATCTCTAAAAGAATAGTACCTAAAATCTTTATATTTTATTGCCTCTTATTTTTTGTGAGGAATAAATCCTGCCTGAAGGGGAATTTCATGTTGGACCTATTTTGGATGAAAATATGTTAAGTCTTCATTAGAATAAGCAAGTACATCCATGTATTTCCATAATAACTCTACAAACTTATATTGCTCCTCCAACGTGCAACATTTTTTGATGTTCACCATTTTGGGATCTTCCTCAATTCCCAAGTTAACTTGATCAACTTCATTTGACAATTCAAAACTAGATTGCTACTACTTCTTGACATAGTGATCATGCTTATAAAAAAAAAATTCTAGATATACCAAACCTTTGGGAATCATATTCCCTTTGCATTGCGATATTTATTTGTCGGTATCTTGATCTACCTCAAAAATTAATTCTCGAGGTGGAGATTCACTTCCTTCAAAATACAACTCATTGAAGATTTCAACCTTTTCAAGAAAGGAAATAACTTGATGATCGTCATTGAAAATCTACCAATGATCTAAGTTGTCTAGAAAACTTGGGCTGAAAAACTAGCTCAATAGTATATGTAGTCCCTTTAATGTCTTTGTGTGGAATTAAAAGAGTAGCTTACATTACTAAATAATTAGTTTTATCATTATACTCCCTTGGTACTACAGATATATTAAATACATCAATACCCTCAATATAATCCCAAACGAGATTGTGGTAATGCATTAATCATTCATTTTTCGTTTGATATAGGTACCTTACCTAATAAACCACTAAATTGACATAACCATTAGTATGAAGTTTTTTTATTCCCTTCTTACATGTAACCTCCATTCCTAACAATAACACCTCATATTATGTAATGTTTTTAGTATTATCAAATTGTAGTTTTAAGGAAAAAGGGAAAAAAATTCCTCATAGAGATATGAAAAAAATCCCTACTACGAACCTTGTAGAAGAGCACCTGCTTTCAAAATCCATAGTCCAAATACCATTTGGATCTCCTAAACTGATAGCCTCAAAATCTGAAGTTTCTTCATCTAAAGAAATTTCACCATCTAAAAAAGATGTTCTATCTAAGGAAGATCCTCTATTTGAAGAAGATGAACCATCAATTTCTTTCTCTTTACTTGTATTATTATCTAAAGAACCAAAAACTTTGTCAATGTACCCATTCATGAAGATTCAAAGAGAATCTGGGCTCTTGGGTCATCTGAATTTGTTGAATAAAACTTAGACTCCCCTTTTAGAAGCAATTACTACATAACACCCTTGATGGGTATTCTAGCCTCATACTAATTCATATTGATTTCTCCCCCAACATCTTTGCAAAATTTACATTCTAGCAATATCCCATATGAGGTTGGGACGTCAACTATTAAGACATTCATTTTGATCTTTTATTGGCTCAATAAGAGGCACTTTCTTGTTTCCATTGAAAAATAGAAGCCAAAAGTTTTGGTTAGATTCAAACCCAAAGAGGTAGCCACTATGGTGGGCATCACATTTTTGGAGGCACTTGAATCAATGACATAATTTTTTAATTTAAAACCATTGAACAACAAGGAAATATATAAAAGGATCAATTTTTCCAAGGATCGATGAGGGAATGGAAACCAAGTTACTTTTTGAAAGCCTTGGTTTGGAAACAACTAAGGTTTTCTAGGAAGAGTCTCACTTAGGATGAGTACATTTATCTTTAACAAAATTAACAAGTGTGTCAAATTGATTGGGGTTAGCCTGAAGGTGCTGAACTTCTGATATTTAATCTTTAGTCTTCTTAGCATGTTCTATAATATCAAATGCTTGATAAGGATTTTCTAAAGAAGACAAGACATTCTCATTTTGAGGTTTTGTAATTGGGGCACTGGTCTTAAAAGTAGAAGAATTTGAAATAGGGAAGTACTCACTTTCATATTCCCTATTGTGTCTCTTGGTTGGACTAGAAAATGAGTCCCTCTCTTGGAAATTGTAATTGTTGGATGTGAGTTATCCTTCACTTTGGCTACATCACCTTGTTAATGATCAAGTTTATTTTGTGAATAAGTAAAAACAACATAAACATCAACAATAGGTTCATCCTCTTGGTTAGACTTTTCTTCATATTGCAAGAAACCAATGTTAGAATCGCCAGTTGGATCTTCTTCCTCCTCCTAGAAGAGATTAGAATTATCTTCTGAGGGATATTTTGCATCAAGCTAGATGACTATATTTTCATAAGATCTCTCACACTCTTGTGAAAATTATTGATGAAAATATAGTCTTCTGAGGGATATTATAATGCTCTTGCATCAAGCTGGATGACTATATTTTCATCAAGATCTCTCACACTCTTGTCATCCTTATTGTAATGTGCCACTACTACAAGTACAAACTTAGGATTGTGTGCAACAACTAGGAGGACACCAACTAAAATTTTCTCTCAAGAATGTATCTCATCCACTCATCCAATGGTTGCTTCTTGGTTCTCTCCAAAAATTTAGACATGTCAACATGTCCTATCTTCACGTCCCTTATGTCGTCAATGTCAGAAGAAATCGAGGTTGTCATAAAAACCGCTTGATACTTGTACTTCATATATTTTTACTTGGAGATGGCTCAGGCATTGATGGAGTAGCTTTGTGCAAATTAAAACACTCGTACCCTTTCAAGAACTCGAGCAAAAATGATTTAAACAACATATAAAGGAAATTGTAGCAAGAAGGTCAAATTTTCCTATGTTAGAGAAAATTCAGGGTTACATGTATTGGTGGGAAAATTTTGAGTTGAGCTACATATATTTGAAGGGTTCAAGTGCAAGGGCACTAGAAAATTGAGCAAGTGCAATTAATTTGGCTACATGGATGCAAAGGTGGAGGAATTTTGAGCATTAGCATGAAGATTACATTTGAGTGTAATAGCACTAAAATTTAGTGCTTCTACATGTGTTTTGCATGATTTGGGACTTTAGATGTAATAGAATTGAAAAAATATGCCTTTACATGAGGTAAAACTTCTAAGTGGAGTAGCACTAAAACTATGTGTTACTGCATGTTGGTAAAAAAAAATGTTGTAAGTGCACAAAAATTCTCTACCCTACACAAGGTAAAACATATTAGCTATACTAGTAGAGAAATTTTATGCACCTACACTTGGAGATGCATTTGAGATCTATAGAAAATAAAATTTTGTGCCCTGACATACATAATTTTTAGTAAAGTATTGGCACATCGAAAAGTAAGGCTTGTTAAGTTTAATAGTGGTAAAATTCACCACTTTGGCTATAATGTTTGGTTCTTGGTTTGACACATGTACCAACAAAGAATTTCCATGCAATTACATGTGTGTTGGTGACATTTGGTGTTGATATGCTAGGTGGGGAAGAATCCCTAACTTACATCCTAATGGACTATGGGTAGTGCAATGTGGGTTAGGGTTTAAATATTGACCTACATATTAGGTCTTGGTATTAGTTATATGGTATGGTTTTAATGGTTCATAGGTTAAATTCCACACAATGTTGGATTCAGAAACCACACAATCATATGCATTGCTACTTAGTTTCTTAGGCAACCCACAACATTTAAAACATGCATCATAGGAATTGTCCATGAAAATCATTTTAATGATAACTTCATGGTTATCTTGTGGCTATGATACAACATACCGTAATCAGGTAAAAATAGAAAATAGGGTGCAAAATAAATGGAAACAAAAGTTTATAAATTAAAACAACAATAACCCATAACACAAAAGAAAACTATAGACACTGAAAAATGTCCTAAGTCTACGAGTGCCATTGTTCTTGGTCATCATCCTTTGATAATTGAATAATTTTAATTATTCAATTATGTTTAATCATATTCCTCTATTAATTAAATAATTTTTAATTATTTAATTAATTCACCTTCTCTATTCTATCCTGATCATAGAAATAGGAGAGCAAGGGAAGTGATTCAAGATTCAAGCATGGGGAGTATTATGATTTCAAGTTTTATTTTCCTTATGCTTTCATTGTTTTCTCTTGTTTAGGTGTGGTTAATGGTCTAGAGGTGTTAGCTTTCACTATTCTAGGCTAGAAACTCTTTAACGCCATCTCACATTCTTGAACTTGATGTGAGCATTTTTAGCAAATTTTTCATATGAATTTTAGTTGTTTTTGCATATTTTGGGTATAGAATGATGCAACTGTTAATCACAACGATGCATTTTTCAAGAAGCGATACATCTGTCAAACATAGCAACACGCTTGTCTTGAAACAACAAATCTACTGGAGGCACCCATGGGTGAGAGAATTTAAATTTGAATACACAATGCATTCACCATTATGTGATCAACATAGCAACACAACTGCTGAAAGGTGTGACACATTTCTCTGTTAGGTAAAAAGTTTCATTTTAGTGTCTTTTTCATCTTTCTTTTGATTTCTATGAGTAGAAAAGAGTTTTTGGGTTCTAATCCTCTGTTTGCAGCATGTGGTTTTAGGTTGGGACTCCCAAATTGCTTCTTGGAGCAACAAAAAAATTGAGTCCTTTAGTTTTTAGTCCTATTTGAGTTTTAGCTTAGTTAATCTCTTTGCTTTCATTTTTAGTTTAGTGGTTAGATTATACTTTTGGTTTGGTGCTGACCCCTTTTTGGTGCTAACTTGGAGTTTGTGCAGCTTTCTTGTTGGTCCAAGATCTTTCTTTGAAACTAATAACAAGTGGTTTTTTAGGTTTGAATGTCCAAGGATTACATTTTGAAACCACTTCGTTTGTTATAGATTAGAAAACATTTCATTTGGTGCTTAAAATGAATGATTTTCTTTCTCACATAGATTTAATTAGAGGGAAAAGAACACCATGTCTTAGTGTTTGATGGTGGTAGGTATTATGCTCTCACCTTGTGCAAACTTGGTGATTAGAAAGCCAAACCCATCCAATTTTGTGTTCACCCATTAGAGGGCCTGCCTTAGTGGGAAAATGTACTCACCCTAAGGGAATGACCCAAGCGGCAACAGGCTAAAGCCAAGTCCTTCTGAACCGCTATATAAATCTATGATTGCAAGGAAAGTTTGCAATCAATGGGAAGTGGAAATGATATCCCTCCCCAGTATCTTTATGATATGGAAAACCCTTGTTCTAAGGGTTGGGAGGCCTCCTGAGGGAGTTTATCAAAGTATCTCCTAAATTGGATGCGCTTACTAGACACCTCTTATTTGTAGTGGCCAAAATCCCTCTATTTGCTAGTGCAGGAGGTCAGACCCCTGAAGATGTCCCACATTCTCATGGTTCATGATAGAGATAAAAAACTTTGAGAAGTGATGACCCAAAAGTTTAGAATTTTGTATGCCTATAGAAGTGAGTGTCATGGAGGGGATCCAGTGCTACCAAGTTCCTAGGCTATCCACTTTGAATAAGCATGGCTGGATAAATCCAATTGGGAATTTAGCAAATATTGTCCTTTCCAACCTTAGTATTGTGCTTGTCTTCTTTAAAAATCAAGCATCTTCACATCAAACTAGTCCTAAACAAATTTCTTGATACTTCCTATTGTTCTTTCTAGTCATATTTCATAAAAAATAGTCAAATACTTGGATAAAAACCATTGAAAAACATTATAACTATTAAAAACACCATTCTGTGAACCACAACTATCAGACACAAATCCACAATTGTCATTATGAACCACAACTATCGGTTGAAATACCTCAATTTTCAACTTGAAAAGAATTTTCCAAAAATAGAGTCACAACTGACAACCCGAGCTGCAACTATGAAACACATTTGATTAAAATTGAGCTACAATTGTCTGCTAAACAAAATCTCCTAAAATTTGTGTCTGAAATCTGATCAAAACTAGTTTATAGTGACCTATTTCTAATAGACTAGAGACTTGCAAGTTTTTCTAGCTCATTTTAGCATCCCCATTAGGAAAAAATTGCATTATAGGTTGCATTCCTTCATCCCTTGCATTGCACAAATTAGATTTTGATCCTTAGGTTGCATATAAGACTTTAGATTTTGAACATAGGGAGACCTTTGAGCTTTTGAAAATTCTTGGTTACTTATTCTATTTGTCATTGACCATTGTCCTTGTCATTTGTCTTTTCATTGTCACTTTTCCAAGTTGAATCTTAGTCTTGTGTCTTGGTCTTGGTTGTCCTCTTATGGTCAATGGAATTTGGAACTTGTTGCTTTGGGTTCACATTAGCTTCAATGTCATCCTTTGTTTAAAATTTTAGGATTCCTTTGCACCACATTACCCTCACTTAGACTCATATTCCTTAGATTTTACTTTACACCTTTATTCCAAATATACAAAATAAATAGCTCACTTTACCTTATTATCATATCAATCCTTCATTTTCCTTGCATTTTCATACCCCAAAAATACAAAAAATACAAAAACATAGATTAATCTCATTTAACCTTAGTTACATTATCATCTTGATCTTGAATTAGCATCGTTTAGTCACCTTATCACTCACGTTGACCATCAATCAATATTTAGTATCCTTTAGCATTCATTATCACCCATCCTTTGGACATTATCATCCTTGCATTAGCTCCCTTTCATT
Source organism: Sequoia sempervirens (assembly GCA_007258455.2). Lineage (NCBI taxonomy): Eukaryota > Viridiplantae > Streptophyta > Pinopsida > Cupressales > Cupressaceae > Sequoia > Sequoia sempervirens. The sequence goes on along the minus strand of VDFB02049217.1, from coordinate 84,433,849 downwards.
TTCATATCCTAAAATCCAAAAATATAAAAAGAATAGCATAGTTTCATTGCCATTTTGCATTATCCCCCAACTTGCAAAAGTCTCATATGGTTGAAATGAGGTCACAAGACAAATGAAAGGACATGGATTTCCTAAATGACCCCTTTCATGAAAATGTCATAGATTCAAATCAATCTACACCCCACAACAACATATCACAAAGAGAACAAAGTGACCCTTGGGAAGACCTAAACTTCAAAGTATTCAAAAAACAATTGAGCCCTCAAGAAATTGAAATATCTTATCAAGACTCGAGAATTTTAAGCATAGTTGACCAAATTGTTAGTGCTAAATCAAACAATTTTTTCTATGCCTTAGCCAAAAAGGGTGCCAAGTTACCTCAAGGTTTTGACATATCAACTATCATAGAACAAGAAACTAAAAACCCATTTGGCATGCCTTCATCACAAAAAATGTTAAACATACCCCTTGGGACAACTACACACATGAAGTTACTACCACTACAACACAATATCCCAACTCATACCACCATACAATTTCAAAATTTCACATTTGGTAGTTCCTCAAACAACATGGGTAAAACTTTCATGAATCCTCTTTTTCAAAAAAAAAATCAAGGGTCCACATCACAAGGTCCTACACCTTTGAACCAAAGTGAAAACAAAATTTCCATACCCATATCCCAAAACATAAACCAAGGGACCTTGGTTTGTTAAATTTCTATTCCCAAGAACCCCTTCCATCATTCCAAAACTCCACCCAAGTACTAATACCATCATTTCAAAATGTCAATCAAGGGAACATTCCTTCATGCCAAAATGTCAACCAAGGGAGCATCCCTTCACAAAAAAACATCAATCAAGGGCCTACACCTTCATATCAAAATGTAAATCAAGGTTCCATACCCTCACTTGCAAACCAAGGATTGAATTTCCAAAACCAAAATATGAATCAAGGGTGCATACCACAATTCCAAAGTACCATAACAAATACAAACCTCACCTTTGGAACAAATACAAACACCAAATTCATTCCAAATAAAAACAACCCACACTCATATGGAAATCAAGGTCTCATATCACAAAATTTTAATCTAAATCCAAATCCAACACATGACCCTAATTCAAACACTATGACATCTCATCACAACAATGCTACATCATCCCTTGCAGACTATTTGATCCAACATATGAAGACCCTTGAACAATGAATCACAAACATGCAATTGGGAACCAACAAGAAGACATACTCTGTGGAGGAGTTGTTCCCTTTTCTATTTGATCAAAATCTATAAATGCTACCCTTTTCCCCGCATTTCACAACTCCATCTTTGCCTAAATCTAAGGGATAGGGGATCCAGTAGAACAAATTTGTGAATTCAGCACATCATGCATGGACGTTGCATATGACCCCACCTATTTGATGAGGTTATTCCCACAAAGTCTCACAAGGGTAGCCTTAGATTGGTTCTCATATCTTCCACAAGGAATCGGAACATGGTGTGAACTAGTCGACAAATTCATCAATAATTTTTTCCTTCAACATTAAAAATGATGTCACCCTTGCAACATTGAGCACAACCAAATAAGAATAAGGGGAATCAGTTACCTCATTCCAAAGATGGCGATGCTTGGTTAGAAAATTCCCTTGTCATATTCCTAAAAAACAACTTGTCACATTTTTGTAGAAAACCTTAATGGAGAGTTGATGAGTCGAATTCAAATCCAATGTTGCACAACCTTTGAAGAGATTCTTGAGAAATATGTCCTTATTGAGAAAGGACTTATTACAAGAGGAATAGTCAAGATAAATAAAGAAAATCCGAAACCCAACAATGAAAAAGGAATATACTAGTCCCAAAATAAAAATATCACAAACAAGGAGTTGTTGATGCCAAACTGATAACCAAAGGACCAATCATTCACCTCAAAGGACATTCTCCATTAAAAATATCCTGTACACCAAACACCCAAACACAAAGTCAAAACCAAATGCTAAACACTATCCAAAACAACCAAAAAGGGAGAGTTCCTCCCCATGTCAAAAGAACATACACCCCTTGGGTGAACCTATCGAATTAGTCCTCAAATGAATTTTGTAATCTAATGTCATCACACTGCCAAACACCAAGAATTATGAACCTTCCTTCATCAAACATGATTGGTGGAAAGATGATGAATATTGTGAATACCACCATACAAAAGGACACAAAAAATCTAGATGTTGGACACTCAAGAACATAATTCAAGACCTTATTGAGGATCAAAACATTTCAATTGATAATTCAAAAAGAAAAACCAATGTTGATCATACAATATTCAAGACCCCTTTGCAAGACCATGATAAAGGAAAAGCGTCCAGTTTAGGGAATAACAACAATGCCAACTATGTAGCTATCAAACATGATTACAACACCATCATCCTTAATATGAAACCCTTTAATGATCGCATTCACTATCACCATAAATAAGCCAAAATCATACTATGTTGTTGCCACCCATAGAACCAAGATAACTATTCTAGTTCCATCCACAAATCCTCAACCAAAGGGACAATATAACCTCCTAGAGCAGCTAGGAAAGACTCTTGCACAAATTTCTATCTTGGAACTTCTTTTCATTTCACCACAACATAGAGAAATACTTGATAAAGCATTGCAAGAAGACTCTGTACCTGCAAAACTAGATGTAAATGAATTTCAAGCCATGGCTGGATACCTAGCTATGCCACACCACGTCACCTTCTCTGAACAAGACTTTTCAGCACCAAAATTTGACCATAACACTCCTCTACACCTAGAAGTATGTGTTAATACACACAAGATCAAACGAGTCCTAGTCGATGGGGGAGAAGGCCTAAATATTTGCTCACTAAAATTAGTGAAGGCATTGGGATACTTTGAGAATTGCATTGAACAAACCAAGAAAATCATAATCAAAGCTTATGATGATGTCGAATGATCTTCCAAAGGCATAATTTCACTCCCAGTGAGAGTTGGCCCATCCATACAAGAAACATTATTTCATGTCTTGGATCTAGATTTACATTACAATCTCCTCCTTGGTCGCCCATGGATTCATTCCATGAGGGATATTCCATCCACCTACCATCAATGCCTCAAGTTCCCACATAATGGTACTGAGATCACTATTCTAGGTAACCTTGATCCTTTCCAATATTGTTCCAACCTCAAAGGAACTATTGAATGTCAAGTTCCCATCAATCAAGGGGCCTCATCTTTCACCTCATCTACCACTCCATCTCATTACATTGATCCATCTTCACTTGTCAAATCATCCAGCTCATTCATTACACCTTCCATGCCTAAAATACAAATCCAAGATAAAGGCTATAGAAAATATGATATGAAGAGCCTATTTTTCATTGGAAAGTTACCCAAGTCACCAAATTCATATGGAAAACCACATCCTATGTAGCCCAAAGTTTTTATCCACAATCCCACCACCACCTTCACTAAATGAGGTGAACTTGCTAAAGAGTCTCTAGATCACCACATTCTTACATGGTTGTACAAAGAAGAAGAGGACATTAAAACTACGAAATTGTCTATTGAACAGTATTCAAAAGGGTTCTAAATAATGAAATGACATGGATATAATGGACACAGTGCCCTTGGTCTAAACAAGTAGGGAATGTTGGAACCTCCAAAACCTCTTACGCTAAGAAGTCATCAAAGGCTATGGTTTGTTCTGGTAAAAGTGACTATATGAGGTATTAGGTCACCCTTGAGTGAGGTTGCTAGTGCTTCAGACGAGATCGAGACATATGAGAATCCTAGGGATTGAGACTGATTCCAATGAATATGAATGGGAGTCCTTATCCTCCACCACTTTCATGGACCTTGATAAACTATTTGGGGAATTTAACCAAATGCTTACCCTTGATTCTTCAAAAAATCCATCAAGTACCCATCTGAAAATGTCTTTGACTAAAGAAGAATGGTTCCAAAACTATTTTTAGAAATCCATTGATCTAGCCTCTTGGGAGCTTGGTGACTCTAGTTCCATCTCTACCCTATTTTCCTACATAATGACCCTTGACAATACTAATGTTGGCTTACCTCTTGTCTACCCTCAAATTATAGATTAGGACCAACAAGGACCCCCAAGTTTAGACACTTTTGAGAATGACGAATCTATCACTGAGTTCATGGGACTTAATAAAGGAATACCAAGTGGAGATCATAAATTTGGATTTTCCATAGAACTTAATTATGTTTCATACTTTGGTGAGGTCATCTTATCCTTTAGTTGCAAAAGTGAAAATGAAAAAAGAGAATAAAAATAATAGGTCTTCAGGTGAAAACTGAAAGGTTCCTGCTGGCTATGAAAAAGTAAAAATAAAGGATGCATCTGAGGGTGATAACCTCTCAGAGGTGCCTAAGGATGGAGGATAGTACTATCTCCCAATAGACCAAGAGATATTTTCATTTCTCATAGAAGAAACAAAGGAAGTCAACATTAGAACATCAGATAACTCTAGAATAATATAGTTAGCAACATCCTTGACCACTAAGGAAAAGCCTAAGTTAATAGCATTATTCTCAGAAAGACAAGTCAACTTCACATGGTCATATGTTGATATGCCTAGATTCGATCCTAAATTGGTTCTACATCACTTACCATTGCTACCAAATTCCAAGCCCTTCAAACAAAAGTTAAGAAAAATGCACCCCCAGATCGCACTCCTTGTCAAGGTAGAACTCAAGAAGCTCTTGGACGTCAGATTCATTCACCCAGTTGATTATGCAAAATGGATATCAAATTTAGTTCTTATAACAAAACCAAATGGTCAAATCAAAGTTTGCATGAATTTTTGAGACCTCAATAAAGATTGTCCCAAAGACGGCTTTCCTTTGCCAAACATCGACATAATAGTATATTTAACTGATGGACTTGAAATGCTATCACTAATGGACGGATTCTCATTATACAATCATATCAAAATTTCCCCTGAAGATCAACCAAAATAGCTTTCACATGCACTTGGGGAACTTTATGTTGGAATGTCATGCCATTTGGACTGAAAAATGTTGGATCCACCTACCAGAGAACCATGACTACAATTTTTCTTGACTATATGCATGTCCTTATGGAATATTATGAGGATGAACTCCTCTCCAAAGCTCTAGAATGAAGTGGGCACTTGGCAGTACTGGATAATATTTTCACCCAACTTGAAAAATATCAACTCAGGCTTAATCCAAAGAAATGTGTTTTTGGGGTCCAATCAGGAAAACTCCTAGGATATGTAGTATCTCGCAGAGGAATAGAAGTTGATCCCTCCAAAGTAAAAGTGATCTTACACATGCAACTGACAACCAATATCAGTTAATTAAGGACATTACAAGGAAGACTACAATCAATCCGCAGGTTCATTGCTTAGCTAGCAAACAAGACCCATCCATTCCAACATTTGTTAATGAAAGACATTCCCTTCAATTGGACAGACAAGTGTCAAGAAGCATTTGACCAAATCAAGAAGTATCTATTGAATCCACCAGTCTGCAGGTTCATTGCTTAGCTAGTAGACAAGACCCATCCATTCCAAAATTTGTTAACGAAAGGCATTCCCTTCAATTGGACAGACAAGTGTCAAGAAGCATTTGACCAAATCACGAAGTATCTATTGAATCCACTATTCCTTGTGCCACGAATTGATGGAAGACATAAGATACTATATGTGACAGCTAATACGTCAACACTCGGGGCACTTTTAGTACAAAATGACAATGATGGCAAGGAAAGGGAAATATACTATATCAACTGCACTTTATTTGTGTATGAGCTAAACTATATTCCTATTGAGCAAGCATGTCTAGCAGTGGTCTTTACAACACATAAATTGAGGCATTATATGCTAAATCACAAAACTAAGTTGATTGCCAAAATTGATCCTTTGAAATATCTTCTCAGCAAAGTAGCATTGACGGGAAGGCTAGCTAAATGGTTTATGATCTTGAGTGAATATGAATTTCTAGATGAATCAATTCTTGTCATAAGCACACGAACAACATGGAAGCTATACTTTATGGATCTTATACAAGTCATGGATCAGGAGCTGATATCTTATTTATCACACCCCAAGGAGACTCCATTCCTAAGTCATTTCAGATAGCATTCTCATGCACAAACAAAATTGTTGAATATGAAGTGCTATTGATAAGACTCAGAATGGACATAAATTGGAAAATCAAGGACCTTCAAGTCTATGGTGACTCCCAATTAGTGATTAAAAAATTTACTGATTACTATGATACCAAGGATGAGAAATTGATGCCCTACAAGCACATGGTAGACAACTTCAGACTATACTTTGATAATATTTCCTTTGAACAAATACCAAGAATCTAGAATAAAGCAGCCGATGCAATGGCTACTATTGCATCTCTCTTGGAAATTCCCAACAATTCCTCACAATATGAGTTCTTGGTGGAACAATTGTTGATCCCCGCATTTGATGTCCTCGAAACTGAAATTGTGTGTGAAATTGTTGGTCTTGAATCTCCATGATATAAGGACATCTATGCCTATTTACATGACCAAAGCATCCCTCTTGACTTGTCTCCTAACCAATGAAAGACCTTTATCTGACAAGCATCCAAATATGCCATCACTAGAGATACCCTTTATCATCATAGCCTAGATAGTACCCTCCTTCGATGTCTCGACTCAAATGAAGCACAAATAGCCTTACAAGAAGTACACCACCAGGGTATATGTGGAGCTCACTTTGTTGATCCAACCTTAGCTAAAAATATCATAAGAATAGGGTACTATTGGCCTACGATGGAACATGATGCTTATCACTTTGTGAAGAAGTGTCACTAGTGTCAGATTCATGGAGATCTTATACATGCACTAGCTCAAGAACTTTAGCCACTTACTTCACCTTGGCCATTTTCTTAGTGGGGACTCAACCTTCTAGGAAATATCCATCCCACTTCTAATGGAAATAAGTTTATCCTTGTTGCTACTAAGTATTTCACAAAATGGATTGAAGTCATCACATTGACTTACATCACTAGAAAGCAGATAGCCAAGTTCATCCCAAATTATATCATTTGTTGCTATGGTATTCCGAATTCCATCATCACTGATAATGGTCACCATTTCAAAAACCAGGATGTTTGTGAGCTTTGTGAAAAATTCCATATACACCATCATTTCTCCACTCCATATTACCCCCAATTCAATGGCCAAGCTGAGGCATCTAATAAGACCATCCTAAAAATCCTAAAAAAGACTGTCAATGACACTGGTCATGATTGGCACCTGCAACTCAATCCCACTTTATGAGCTTATCACACCAATGTCTGCACTCCAACTGGAACCACTCCATATTCCCTTGTCGATGGTTCTGAAGCAATACTTCCTATAGAGGTCAAGATACCCTCTTTACGAGTCTCCATGCAAGGCTTGATTGATCAAGAAGAATATCATGTATCTTGTTTGCATGAGCTAGAGTTACTAGATGAAACGAGATAGAATTATTTGAAACATCTGCAAGCATACTAGAATCACCTTCGACATAGCTTTAATAAAAAGGTTTAGGGTAAAAGCACAAAGTTGTGTCACACTTTATAAAGGAAATGACCAACGTTGATCCAATTTTTAAACTTGAATCACTAAAAAGTGGCATATATGTTTTGAATTTTGAAATGATGTAAACTAGTAAAATGTGTATTTTTTAGTATTTTTTATATTTGTATTTCTAAAAGAAATTAAAAATTATTTTAAACTATTTTTTAATAAAGTAAAACTATAATTTAGTTGCTGATAAAATGCTGAAAAATGAAGTTGCATGGGATGTCAAACTTTTTATAGTAAATTTTTATTTTTTTCTTTCAAATTTTTTGTGTATTTATAACTTGAAATTTTAGTGCATGGATATATTTTTTTCCAATTTTTAGAATATATATTTTTAAACAAATATTAAAATGTGTGTGAATTAAAAAACAACGGTTTTCATTGGACATCAACTTTCATATTAAATATTTATCTAAAATGGAAAAGAAATTATACCATCTTAAAATAGATTCTTTTATCCAGTGCATCATATTTTTTTTTATTTTTTTAATATGTTTTAGTATTTTTCCTTGGCATAGTAATCAACCTAATATTTTGTGCTGATAACCTACTTTTAGTAAAAATTAAAAATAAAATATAAATAATAATTAAACTATTAAAATAAATATATTTTTGAAAACTACACTTATGGATCTACAAAGGGGTATTTTTATATTTAAAAAAAATGTTATTTACATTAGTAGGAGTTATTGAAACTTCAAGTTTTTCAAATAATTTTATTTTTTTGGTAAATTGGACTCAAAGTGGTGCTCCATATATTTTTAGCCAACAATTTTAGTTGAAAAGGTTGTGGAAGTATCTAACTTAGCTAGAATGAATCTTACTAGATCATATGTTCGGCCAAAATTTATTTTTAGTTAGAAATACTTAAATTCAGTTGTGTTGATAAGTTGGCTAAAAGTGTGACACAACTTTGTGCTTTTACTCTCTGACCCAAAAGCTTTGACATTGGTGACTTAATCCTAAAAGAAAATCCGATGAATCAAGTAGAACAAGAAAAACCTATAAAGTTTGAACCTAATTGGTTGTGCCTTATATCATTATAGCATCATATGGATCAGGTGCTTATCAACTTTCTACTCTTGAATAAGAACCATTGTCTGAACCTATCAACAGCATTCACCTCTACCAGTATTACACTTGATTCTTAGAGTATCCCCTTAAAAAGTAAAAAAATAGAAAAAAATCAAAAAAATGGTCACCCTGATGAAAACCTAGCAAACAGGCATCTTGGTGACAACAAAAAGAAAAATGAAAATGAAAAAATAAAAAAAATAGTAAAGAGAAACAGTTCATCCAAAAGTGAAAACCACTTTGGTGGCACTTTGGATAAGTACCATGGTGAAAACGTGGCAAACATGAAAAATTTGTAGTTAGTCCCTGCTCCTTCATCTACTATCACTCCATTTGGTGTTTCATCCTTCTCCTCATCCATTTGTGCATATCATTCACCCATAATAAACTTTGTCATTCTTCGATGGCCTGGAAACCACTGAAATTTGGGTATCTTGATCATCCATCACATTCATCTATTGCTTCCCCTTTGCACATAATAAATTGATCCTACACCTAAATAGGGGAAATTCCTTGACCTACATCTTCATCAGAAATAATATCAGCATAAAAAAAATGAGAAAACATCAATATCCAAAAAAAAAACCATCAAAAATCCCAAAAATAGAGTCTGAGTCTGTGTTAGTTTGTTTTAGTAGGGTCGAACTACATTTCCTCTATGCATTTGCTACATAGGTAAGGCTCATCTTAAATGAGCCCCCGATGCCCCCTAGGTCAAGTCCCTTAGGGTTTGTCGGGTCTAATCATGTCCTTGGTCCAAAAACAATCATCATTCAAACCAAATCACAAATCAACAAACACACATAACCAACAAAATCTTTCATCAATCGATCATCTTATCATCAATCAATCAATTTGATCATTCAACTAGAATGGGCATTATTGTCTTTGTCTCATTTAGTCTTATCTTTTTCCTTTTATCAGGATGTGTCATTCCTGAGATTAGACTTTGGCAATTTGGTCATTCACCTTAAGTAGGATATGTCTTTCTTATAGTTAGGTGTCTTGTCAACACTTATCATTTAGTCAACTTTATCAGATGTGTCCCTTGCCCCAAAATAGGATGTGTCCTTCCTGCAGTTGGGTATCATCACATCACTTGGCCGTTGTTGGATCATTTTTTCATCTATTTCCTTGGTCTAGGTTTTTCTTTCTGGGTTTCTAGGTTTCAGGGCTCAAACCCTAGTTAGGGTTTCCTTTTCCTTTTCCATCTTGATCACATGTTCTATTTCCATGGTGACTGGTCTGGCCGGTGCGCATCTCACTTAAGTTCCTCCCCGAGCCTTGTCTCTTGTTCATCACCGGCCCCTTGTTACCACTTTCACCAACCCCGTGTTGCCTTCACTGTGACCTTTGTCACTTAGGATAACCTCTTGGTGACCTTGTGATGTCTCCCCGAGGTCTCTTTCTATCGGCCTATGTTGGTTGAGGTCGGGGAGATGTTTCCCCGACCTCTTTGTGTCTCACCGATGAGATTTTCCCATCGGTGAGTTGGTCTACAGTCAAGATAAGGTCTTATCGAAAATGAAGTCACACCGACTGACTTGAATGAGCATTTTGATAAAGTGTAGTGCTCATAGCGAATTTACATTGTTAGACCGACTGATGGTGGATGGAGGTGTTCTGGCAAAAGTCAGGGTTCTCAGAATAAGGTCTTAGTGAAGATATATTGTCTCCCCGACTTGAGCACATGGAACGGTTTGTCAGCGTATCTTTTGGCTATTGGGCTAGCCTCTTTCCGAGTTTCTGATGTCTCGATGACGGATGCACTTTGGGATCCCATCAGCATAAGTTATGATCTGCAGAAGGAGGTCTTGGCGATTACGATTTGTTACACCGACTGAAAACATAAAGGGTAGTCTCTTCGGTAAGAGCTAGGGTTTTCGGCGAGAGGTCTCAGCAAGTGACCTTCGGTCTCACCGATGGAACATAAGGGTCTTCATTAGTATAGGTTTTGTAATGTCTCAGCGACTCCGAGTGAATGAAGGGCTCTCAGTATGACACAATATATTCTACATGAGGTTTCCCCGATGACAGTATGCTATAGCGATATTCATAAAGGAGAAGGTTGCATCGGTGAAAGAAACATAAAGTCACAACGACATCTCATAAGAGGTTTCTTTCAAGGGCTCATCATTGAGAGTTATTTTCTTCAGGGTGATATCTTCCCGACTTCGGGATGTCTCCCCGAGACCCCCTCCCATCGGCTTGTGTTCATTATGTTAGGGAGATGTCTCCTCGACCCTGGCCTATCCCGCCGATTATGTTGGCCCCTCGATATAACATGTACTCTTCGGCCTGACTCTCCCCGAGTTCCTTCTATCTGGCCGATATGCCCAGTGACTTCGATGCAACATATGATTCTCGGCCTATGGTCTCCCTGACCTCTTTATGTCTTGCCGAGGGTGGTTGCCTACTTCAATGGATATTGATATTTAAAAGACAGCCGCTTGATCACTGTCGATCGACGACCTAGATTCAATTTCACATGTTTCAAGGTTTCTATTACGTTCATGCACGAAGACTTGGAGCATTCATGGTGGTAGATGAGAGGGTCACTGGATCCACTGAACCAGCATTCATGGCGACGCGGCTCTGGGACAAGGATGGCATGGCTCGAGTATGGGTGCCCAGATTCAATAGTGGATTTGACATCGATTTCCTAGCTTCATTCGTGCAGGAATGTCTTTCCTGTAGCAACCCGACCAGTGGCATTTATGTGACCAGAGAAGTTGTTCAGGGTGACAGCGAGGGTTTTGATTAGTCATGATGTAGTTGGGGTCTGACGTGGCATGTTGATGTGGCTCTGAGTTGGGTGGCGATCCTTGGATTGTTTAAAAGGAATTTCTAAATCATTTTAAGGGGTCTTCGGCCAAGAATTAGAACCAATTCTGAAGGAAAGAGCACTGAGTCACAGTTTCAAATTATTGTTAGAATTTGAGGTCTACGTTTTGTAGTCTGTAAATTGTGAGGTCTTGGACACATGTATGAATCTGAATGTATAGATTGAGATCTTTAAGTCTCTCCTGTGTATTGTGCATATGGATTGTTAATGCAATTTGATCAAGGATCATTTCATTAACCTTTGTAATACAATGTTATACTATATGTTTTGATTGTTGCTCTTATTCAAGGAATAGGTTAAATGCTTTAATCATATCAGAGATTCTTGTGTATGATCAGGGGATTTGATAAGTAGTCTTATAGATCTGATCACTAGTTGTGGGATTAATAAGGTTAATCTTACAAAGACTTTAATGTCCAGAGTAATGGTTCCTTCTATTTGTAGGTTATTGTGACTCCTAGCCCAAGAATAATGGCACTAATCTAATATTTGTTGTATGTCTTTAGGGTTCTAGTCTTCTTGCTCAAGATCAATGATTTTATTTAATCAATCTTGTTTGATGTCTTGCCCTACCTCCTGGTTGCTGCAAGTATTGTGTTACTGAGAATCAAGCCATATTTGAGGTTCTAAATACTTGGCATCAGGAGTTATCTGCTATAAAAAGAAATGTCTAGTCTTCTTTGAGGCATTGTGTGGGTATACCCACCCTGGTTCTGTAGAGCCTAAAGAGCAGAAGATCTCAGTCTTTGACTGAATCTTGTCAGTTGGTCCAGGTCCTCTGAGCTGCCCTTGATTGGAGTTGGCTACTCCATAGGTAGAATAGGAGACCAACTTGGTTTACAAGAAAAACACCCAACAAATTGGAGACTCCATTGGGGATCGAACTAAATCTGGCCTTTCGAGTCATATTGTGTGCAATAGAGTCATATCTTTGTATGCCATGTTGGTTATGTTCAAAGTTTGAAGAATCTCAGGCCTGGAGAAAGTTTTGTTGCAGTCAGCCTAAAATATTTATGGTGCTCTGATGGCGGAACGAGCTCAGAGAAGGACTTATATGTAAGTGAACTTCATATCATTTGAAGTTTTGTCCTCTACAAAGAGGTGGCGACTCTGTCAAGGTAAACCCATTGAAGATTTGAAGAATGTTCCAAAGCTACAACGTTTTGTGGTATTCTTCATGTTTTTGAACATTTGAGAAAGGAATAATGTGTTTCCCTATTTAGTGATTCAGCACTACCAGAGGGAAAGGTAGTAAATGGTGTTAGCACATTTCCATTTGCTGGATCTGTTGAATGTAGTTGCATTTCCATTGTAAGATTGTGTCTAGTGGTCAAGTCTCAATTTGTGTGGATGATGAGAATGTATTTATACACCCTGAGGGTGGTCATCCACTTGTTTTGTCATATGCTAGTTATTGTTGTAATTATGCACAGTCAGTGAGCCTTGATTTGTAATATCTATGGAGCACCAAGCCATAAAAAAGATTGTCAAAAGGTTTCCTAAGTCTGATAAAGAATCAAGGATGCACAAGACCAAGATAAGGCCTAAATGGAAGGATGTATTTGAAAGAGGTCTCAGAGAAATGGATGAGAGACATCTAATTTTTCAACGGCTTAGAGACAGTCAAACTATATCTACTTGTCAGGATGTCACACCAGTTGTTAATTCTTCTGACCCATTGTATGCTCAGTTAGATTTGTCATGGGTTGATTATAAAGTTGAATGTATGTCAGCTCAGGTATATAAATAAATGCCTATATTTCATGGATATAATGTTTGTGGAGGAGATGCACATATCGAGAGTTTCTCCAGTTTCATGGAGAAACATTCTTTTAAGTATCAGGATGCATGGATGAGATTTTTTGTCAGATCCCTAGAAGCTAGAGCTCAGGACTGGTATTTGAGTTTCCCTGATACATCTTTTCCTTGCTGGGATGAATTAGTGGCTGCTTATAGAGAACAATTTGCAAGAGATCCTTTAGACCTGGTCAAAAGGTTAAGGAAAATTAAGAAACAAGATGAGGAGTCCAGTGTTGATTTCAGTCATATATTTGCTACTGCCTTGTCACTAATCCCAGAGAATTTCAGACCTAGCACTCCATGTTGTATCCACATGTATTTTGAAGCTTATGAAGAAGGATCTAGTGCATTATTGAAAGAATTCAAGATACTAAGCATGCAAATGGCCTACACAGTCCTAGACAGTCTAGAAAAGCAGAGAAATGAATATATACAGAGCCTATTGTCTTCATTTGTCAGCATCCATGCTAATAAAGATAAAAAATTTGTACAAATGGATGATTAGTCTTCTTTAGATAGGTGCATAGTTGAGAAAATTGAGACTCAAGGTGCTGCTTCATCAGATGATGAGGAAGTTGTTTTTGAACAACTTGTAGAAGTGATGCCCCAAGTAGAAGATCAGAGGTTGAGTCTCAAGAGCCAAGAACCTAAAAAGGAGCATCAGTTAGACTGGCCCTTTGGAGAAGGGAAGTGTGATCAGAAATTTGATGAGACAGTTAAGCAATTCAAGTGCACAAATGGGTGCAATCTTGACACAAGTCTTCATGAGAAGACAAATGAAGTTGCTGATTTAGGGAGTGCTCTTGTGGATATCAGATTTGATAGAGGAGGTGTGGAAATTCACCCTCATGAAGGTAATCTTTTTGAAGATATCTTGGTTTGATTTTTGGTGTTACATCCAGTTCTGGTGAAGGTCAAGTAGAGGACATGGTTGAGAAGATGGATCAGATCAATGATCCATTGAGCATTGAGAAAATGTCAGATTTATTGACCACAGAATACTAGAGGTATGCACACAACAACCCTCGATTGTTGTGGGCAAATCCTTTCGACCTTGACACTAATGATGACCTTCAAGAAGCAAGGTATGATACAAGTGAGTCTGGTTCTATCTGTGATGATGAACCAGCTAATCATGTTGTGTATGACAAAGTGTAGTTTCTTTTTGATGACTTGAATGAGCCTAGGCATGACTCTTTTCACATGGATGATGATGTTGAATCCAATGAGGGATCAGTTTATGCTTCTGAACCAGAATTGTTTGCTATTGAGCAAGCTTATGATACAGAAGGTGATCATACCTCATGTTCAGAAGATAATGACAGTTGGACAACAAGTGTGGATGAATCAGAACTCTCTGATCATTCTCACCACCAACATGATGAGGAACAGGTGCAAGTAAAAAGAGGAAGCATGAGTAGAAGTCGAAGCCATCATGACTTTAGTGATGTGCCTCCTCCTCTAGCTGAGCATGATGAAAGTTGTGTTGACACTAAGGGGATACCTGGTTTCCTTCCTGCTATCCCTGTTGATGTTGATTTATTCGAGCCCTCACTTGGGGTGTTTGACTTTGAGTTGAGTGCAGATGTGAAATATGAATCAGTGCATACCATTGAACCTAGGATGAAGATGTGCCTATGTTGCAGTAACCAGTGCACAGATACTCCTGAATATGAGTTTTTTGCCATTGACATGTGCAGTGATGATTTGCATGTCATGGAAGTAGTTGTTTATCCAAGCTTTCAGTTTGATCTGCAAACTAATTTTGATGGAAAATTTTGTGATGTCAAGAATCAAGTGGATTATGAATGTTTTTATTTCCAAGTCCAAGCAAATGAGCATTCAGTAAAACATAACCATGAATTATCCAAGGAGATATGCCATGATGATTGTGATCTCAAATCAATGTCTGATTGCATGTTGCAGTTTGACAAGACAACTGGTGGCATTAGAAAGCACAGTATTTCAATGGGACTAGCCAGTGACCAAGCTCGTTTGTGGACAATTCATGATAGTGTTATCAGTTTTTGTCTATGGAAGGCAATAGAGAATCAAGTTTTTGATAGAGGTAAAAGTTGGCTCTCATTTTTCATTTGGTGGCCTAGTGTCATCAGATGAAACAAAGGAATGAATCAAGTGACTCTTGAATTTCCTATTCATGGACAATTCATGAGGGCACTTCGCCTAAAGTATATCTTTTTTCCATGAACAATAGTTTTAGGGTTTGGTTTCCTGGTCTCTTCCTTTTTGCTACGTTTGCTAACCCTGTCCAGTTAGCTCCTCATCTATTTTAGGTTTCCTTTTGTTCTAGTTTGCTCTCCCAGTATTTTGAGATCTTGTAATGCCCGTGGGGGGCATTCATCCCCAACTAGAGCCGATGTTGGATTAGTTTTTCATCTATTTCCTTGGTCTAGGTTTTGCTTTTTGGGTCTCAGGGCTCAACCCTAGTTAGGGTTTCCTTTTCCTTTTCCATCTTGGTCTCATGTTCTATTTTCATGGTGACTAGTCTGGCCGATGCACATCTCACTTAAGTTCCTCCTTGAGCCTTGTCTCTCATTTGTCATCGGCCCCTTGTTACCACTTTCACCGGCCCCGCATTACCTTCATTGTGACCTTTGTCGCTCAGGATAACCTCTCGGTGACCCCGTGATGTCTCCCCGAGGTCTCTTTCTGTCGGCCTATGTTGGTTGAGGTTGGGGAGATGTTTTCCTGACCTATTTGTGTCTCACAGATGGGCTTTTCCCATCGGTGAGTTGGTCTACAGTCAGGATAGGGTCTTATCAAAAATGAAGTGTCACACCGACTGACTTGAATGAGCATTTTGGCAAAGTGTAGTGCCATCGGTGTGAAGTCACAGCGAATTTTCATTGTTATTCTGACCGATGGTGGATGGAGGTGTTTCAGAAAAATTCAAGGTTCTCAAGATAAGGTCTTAGCGAAGATATATTATCTCCTTGACTTGAGCACATGGAATAGTTTGTCAGCGTATCTTTTGGCTATCGGGCTAGCCTCTTGCTAAGTTTCTGATGTCTCGAAGACGGATGCACTTTAAGATCCCATCAGCGTAAGTTATGATCTGTGGTAGGAGGTCTTGGAAAATACGATTTGTTACACCGACCAAAAACATAAAGGGTAGTCTCTTCAGTAAGAGCTAGGGTTTTTGGCGAGAGATATCGGCGAGTGACCTTCGGTCTCACCGATGGAACATCAGGGTCTTCATTGGCATAGGTTTTGTAATGTCTCAGTGACTCTAAGTGAATGAATGGCTCTCGATATGACACAATATATTCTACATGAGGTTTCCCTGATGATAGTATGCTATAGCGATATTCATAAAGGAGAAGGTTGCATCGGTGAAAGAAACATAAAGTCACAGCAACATCTCATAAGGGGTTTCTTTCAAGGGCTCGTTGGTGAGAGTTATTTTCTTTGGGGTGATGTCTTCTTGACTTCAGGATGTCTCCCCGAGACCCCCTCCCATCGACTTGTGTTCATTATGTCAGAGAGATGTCTCCCCGACCCCAGCCTGTCTCGCCGATTGTGATGGCCCCTTGATATAACATGTCCTCTTCGGCCTGACTCTCCCCAAGTTCGTTCTATCTATCCAATATGCCTGGTGACTTTGATGCAACATATGATTCTCGGCCTGTGGTCTCCCTGACCTCTTTATGTCTTGCCGAGGATGGTTGCCTGCTTCAACAGCTATTGATATTTAAAAGACAACCGCCCGATCACTGTCGATCGACAGCCCATATTCAATTTCACATGTTTCAGGGTTTCAATTATGTTTGTGCGTGAAGACTTGGAGCATTCATGGTGGAAAATGAGAGGGTCACTGGATCCACTGAACCAACATTCATGGCGACGTGGCTCTAGGACAAGGACGGAATGGCTTGAGTATGGGTGCTTGGATTCAGCGACGGATTTGACATCAATTGCTTGGCTTCATTCATGCAGGAATGTCTTTCCTACAGCAACCCAACCAGTGGCATTTATGTGACCAGAGAAGTTGTTCAGGGTGACAGCGAGGGTTTTGATTGGTCACAATGCAGTTGGGGTCTGACGTGGCATGTTGATGTGGCTCTGAGCTGGGTGGCAATCCCTGTACTGTTTAAAAGGAACTTTTGAATCATTTGTAAGGGGTCTTCGGCCAAGAATTACAACCAATTATGAAGGAAAGAGCACTGAGTCATAGTGTCAAATTATTATCAAAATTTGAGGTCTAGGTTTTGTAGTCTATAAATTGTGAGGTCTTGGACACATGTATGAATCTAAATGTATAGATTGAGGTCTTTAAGTCTCTCCTGTGTATTGTGCATATGGATTGTTAATGCAAGTTGACCAAGGATCATTTCATTAACCTTTGTAATACAATGTTATACTGTCTATTTTGATTGTTTCTCTTATTCAAGGAATAGGTTAAATGCTTTAATCATATCAGAGATTCTTGTGTATGATCAGGGGATTTGATAAGTAGTCCTATAGATCTAATCACTAGTTGTGGGATTAATAAGGTTAATCTTACAAAGACTTTAATGTCCAGAGTAATGGTTCCTTCTATTTGCAGGTTATTGTGACTTCTAGCCCAAGAATAATGGCACTAATCTGATTTTTGTTGTATTTCTTTAGGGTTCTAGTCTTCTTGCTCAAGATCAATGATTTTATTTAATCAATCTTGTTTGATGTCTTGCCCTACCTCCTAGTTGCTGCAACTATTGCGTTACTGAGAATCAAGCCATATTTGAGGTTCTCAATACTTGGTATCAGGAGTTCTCTGCTATAAAAAGCAATGTCTGGTCTTCTTTGAGGCATTGTGTGGGTATACCCGCCCTGGTTCTGAAGAGCCTAAAGAGTAGAAGATCTCAGTCTTTGACTGAATCTTGTCAGTTGGTCCAGGTCCTCCAATCTGCCCTTGATTGGAGTTGGCTAATCCATAGGTAGAATAGGAGACCAACCTAGTTTACAAGAAAAACACCCAACAGTCGTATCAATCAATCTTTGTCAAATAATTGATCAATCTTTGTCACAATCAATCTTGTCAACTTGGTCAATAAATCTTGCCTCAATCAAGATGTAACCTTCCTAAAACTAGGTATAATCAATCAAATCAATTGGCAAACTTTTTTCAACTTATCAATCAATCTTTTTCAACCTATCGATTAAATCAATTTGTTATCTTTATCAATCAACTTGGTCATCTTGGTCAACCTAATCAATCAATCAAACAATCTTTTGAATGGAAAACACTATCTTGGAAAACATTTTATTGGTCTTGATTCATCTTTTTTTTATTAGTTTTGGGTCATGTTACTGGTCTCCTCGAGGATTTCCTATCAATGGATTTAGGGGAATGATGATGTATCATGGCCTCTTTTCCTTATTTTTTGTCTATGGATTGTCTTGGAAAAAGGACTAGGCAAATTAAGTCCTTAGAATGAACTTGGGCATTCCTTGTCATTTTATATGCTTGTATCTCCTAAATGGTCACCTTGCACACCTTTTTCTATGTCATACCATGGTGTTTGTGGACCATTTGTGACATTTTTGATGCCCAATGATGATAAAAATAAAAATGTAAGCATGAAAATTGGATCCCTTATCATTCCTAGTCTAACCTTCCATCTCCATATCCTTTGTCTTTGCCACACTAACATTCATCTCCTCCATCTTCTTCACAATAAAATTTCTTCCATCTGCATCTTGACAAAGTCCTATGACACACAAAAACATCTTGCATCCATAATAATGTTAGATTGCATCATAGAAAACACCATTGCCATAAACATTATTTTCATATTAGGTCACATATATTTGCATAAGAAAATACAAAAACACAAACTGCATCCATATAGCATCATGATAGCATCATTTACATCATACATTTCAGCATTACATCCCATATCTAATAGTATTGCATTCCATAACATGTTGCATCACAACCCATTTGCATTGCATTTCATATAACATCCCATATCACATTAAGCATCACATTTTGCATTCCCATTACATATTTTCCATCAAACATTTTGCATTATCATACAAACATTACATTACATTAATACACTCCATCTCAAATTACATTAGGTCATTTCCATTGAATTCATCATTCACACCTAGCATAATAAAAAAATCTATAACCATAAATGCATTAGAATGTTGGTGTAATTAATATTTAATTACACATTTGCATAAGTTTACTTAGGCATATTTAATTCCTAAGTTTTTGGATTTTATCTTTATCTTATTGAACTATCTTGTTGCTCAAGATAAGATTAGGGTTATGCATCTTTTCTTTTATAAAGAAAATCATATCTTGTAATTATTGAATTCTTGAATAATATTATGTTGCACATCCTTTTGCAACCTCTCTGCTTTTTTTGATTTTCTCTTATGTGGAAGGTCTTTTCAGTTTGCAAATCTGATCTTGGTTTCTAACATGGTATCAGAGCCTTGATTTGCAGCCCCTTCTCAAATTATTGAGAAAATCATTGCAAGGTTTGTTTGGGATTCCTCGAGGGTATCATGCCTTGAGTTCATCTATGCAGTGTTTTGGATCAGATCGGGCCTCACCATTGGATTTAGAGTGATGGAAAAATTCAAGATTGGCTTTTATTTTGCATATTTTTGCCATCATTTGCTAGATCTGTGAGGGTTTCAAGCTGGGAGATTTTTTGCAAGCTCTGGGGGTAGCCAAATTTTTAGAGCAGTTTGGGCAGATTTAGAGGTCACCATCACGTTCACAGCGGCCAAACACCCTAAAAATGCCCTTTATTTTGTTGATTTTGGTACAGTTGATCCAAGAGGCAAAATAAATTGTCTAGGGGGTCGTACGGCCTCCCTAGCATGCAGACTGAGGCACATTTTTCAAAAAAAATAAAAAAATTCATGTTTTTGGGAACTTCACCCAGTGCAAATCAAGCCCATCACCGAGCAGCCACCAGCCTGCCACCACCACCAATGGCTCCCTCCTTCTAGCTCCATCGGGCTAGTCTGCAACCCCCACAGGCTCCTCTGCAGAACACCCCGGTCACATGGTGGACTGGGGGCCTCCGACTCAGCCCCCGTGGGCTATGCTAAGCGTCGATGGTGGTCCTATTAAGGACCAGGTGCTATGCACCAGCCCCACCAGCCCCCTCAGCACCAGCGGTGATCATATGGGTGACTAGGGGCTCCACCCCAGCCCCCATCTGCCGGCCCCCTAGTCCTGCATGGGACCAAGGGCTATTTTTTTAGCCCCCTGGGTTGCCTGCAAGCCTTATTGGCCTTTCTGGAGCTGTCTTCATGAAATCGAGTGTATTTTTTGCGTACGATGTCCATTTTTCACAAACAAGATACCGTTGGAAATCTGATTCTGACATTGATCTAGTGGTATACGTTTTTTTACCAGATCTTTCTCCAAATTTATTTTGCAAGCCTTTGAACTTAGATGTTGTTGTTTTCACTCCAGAGGGCATATCTTTTGACTCGGTGATCCATTTTTCGTCATTCTTGTGGCGTTGGAAAGATGATTCAGTCCTCTACACAGATTTGAGGTTTTTTTTATTTTTTTATACATTTTTGTATGCTCTCATTTTACAATCATTGGGTTATTGTAATAAATGAACTATGATAAAGTTCCATTCAGGGGGGTTTCTTGCATAATAAATATGATTAGAGTGTAGTTTTCACTTTGATCACCATATCCATTTTGTTTTGATGGAAAATCACATGGGTTATCTGGTCTCCTTGTTCTTTTGGCCACTTTTTTTGCTATAACTTGACACATGTCAGATTCATTGGTTCACATTTCAGTTGGGAGATTATGTTTCTTGATCCTCATTGGTTCAGATACTTCTCAGTTTGAGGGCCATGTTTTTATGGTTATTGTTCCAGAGTCTATTTTTGGTACTCCTTCCCATGGAAGAGTTTCAGTCACATTTTGGCATTGGCATCGAGATACACGGCTTCCAGATTTTTTCATCATCTCATCTCTTATTGCCTCACAGATTCTAGGGTTCTTCTAGTTTGTGAGTTTTTGAGTGTTCTATGGCATCGAGTCTGCTATCACATTATTATGATTCCATTTTTGGTTTCTTGTAGACAGAGGTATCTTTCCTTGCTTGTCAAATTGCGGTTCCAGTGTTACTCCACAGTGTTCTTCTAGTGCTTCTCTGCAGTAGTCATCTCATTGTAGGGGGTTTTGTCCCATTGGGTTTTCCTTCTCTACCTCATCTTTGCATTTGTACATGAGT
The DNA here is from genome assembly GCA_007258455.2 of Sequoia sempervirens. NCBI lineage: Eukaryota > Viridiplantae > Streptophyta > Pinopsida > Cupressales > Cupressaceae > Sequoia > Sequoia sempervirens. The sequence goes on along the minus strand of VDFB02049217.1, from coordinate 84,412,289 downwards.
ACCTGATTAGGCCTTGTTTTCGGGACTCATCTTTACATAATAATCTACTTCTCCCTAAGTTGCACTTATGGGGGGGTGTTGGTGTAATTAATATTTAATTACACATTTGCATAAGTTTACTTAGGCATATTTAATTCCTAAGTTTTTGGATCTTATCTTTATCTTATCGAGCTATCTTGTTGCTCAAGATAAGATTAGGGTTATGCATCTTTGATTTAATAAAGAAAATCATATCTTGTAATTATTGAATTCTCGAATAATATTATGTTGCACATTCTTTTGCAAACTCTCTGCTTTTTTTTATTTTCTCTTCTGTGGAAGGTCTTTTCGGTTTGCAAATTTGATCTTGGTTTCTAACATAGAATACTCATAGCATAATCATGTATATCATCATCACACTGCATTTAGTACACATTAGGTCATCCACAATGCATATAACAAAATCATAAACATTCATAACATAGTCATAAGTTCATAATAATAAATCATATCACAACCATTGCATCATCATATAGAATGCATCTACCAACATCATAATCATAGCATAAGCATCCACCACATAGTATATCATCATAAATGCATAAAAATATCATAATGCATATCATCAACCACCACCAAAATTATATATATATATATATATATCACTGAAAAAATGTGTGACAGAACAATGTTAAGATTTGTCCAATTAAAGTGGAGCTCGTAGGCTTGATAATAAAAACATCAGTGTCTAATACATGAACAAGAAGGGGCTCTACCCCAAATTTCCTTGATCACTTATCCCTAGGGCATCCTGTCTATGTGGTGCATCACTGGCCTTGTGCTTTGTAGTAGGGGGCTTGTCCTAGGGAGTGGCTTGTCTAGCATCTGAAGTCTCACCCTAGAACCTACTCTATGACCACCAACTATGTGTCCTACTATACTCTCTACCCCGTGAACCACTGTCTATCTCTAAAAATGTGGGCTCTCTCCTCTCAAGTAGTACTAGTCTCTCATATAGATCCTGGTAATACTAGCTAGCCCTACTCACCCTGGGATACTCTCGGGAAACGTCAACCACTAATCTATTACATGTGGCTATGAACAAAATCATTCGCTGATCGGTCTACTATCAGCTAATGACTGTCATATCCCTCTCTACCTAGAAGGCATCCCTCTCAACCTTAAGGTCATCCCTCTCTATGGTCACTATCCTTAGTTATGCCTCAAGGGCCTACACCCGAACCTATAGAGAGACTATCCTCTACTCCACTGACCCTTCTCCCTCTCTAGTCTCCACCTCCTATGGAATCTCCTCCTCTCCCATGATGATCCTCTTGTGGAGAATCTTCTTTGCCTCATCCATATTGGCCTCCTCTCCTCCTACCTACTATATCCATCCTCCATCACTAATGAGCCTAGTGTTTGGTCTAGTTTTGGGTAAAATCTATAGTCTATTTTCTCATAGATGTCATGGAATTTAATGCTTAAGTGTTGGTATTGGCATAATTTTTCCCTCAAACCATTGAAATTTGACATTATCCTATCTCTCTAAGCTTTAATGATATTTTACATGATATGTGGACCATCTATATTGATTTTTCATTTGATTAATGAATGTTTCTTAGAGTGGTTATAGATGTGCAATTATTATGTGTATACACCTAAAAATGGTCATAATATTCAATTAATTAAATACAACATATTTGATTAATGCTTCAAGTACATATAAATAAGGTCTTACTTTATTTATATTGTTCACTCTTCTATTAATTCTCCAAAATTGCATTCTTCTAAATAATTAAATAAACAAAATACCCTAAACATGTTTATTTAATTAACCTTCCTTAATCCTGATTAAGAATTAGAACAAATTTCTACAAATTTTTGTGTGCCACCTCATAAAGGTCACATGAAAATAAATAAGCCTAATTATTAATTATAATTATCCTCACACACTTCCACCAATGGGAAAAATCACATGGCTTTATTCCCCACACTTCTAACAAATTTGGAGCACATGGGTCTTTGTTTCACACACTTAGGAATCCCATACATTTGGAATGTTTCCAATTGGTCAAAATATTCTCTCCACACACATAGAATGTTGTCCTTGGTCAAGGGGACAACATCCTAATTCCTTTCATCTCCACCATCTATTATTTCTCCTTCGAATCTAGACCATTGATAGGTGCCACCTCACAAAATGCTTGAGAAACCCCATAAATACACCATCTTGCCTTAGCATTTATCATCCACAATTTGAGTAAAGTTACTATGCAGGTTTATCTTAGGAGCTTGGAGCTTTCATGGAGTCTTATAATTAGTTTTCATATCATGTGTTACTTTGCATTCTCATTTTAGATTAATTAATTGCTTCATAGTTGCATTTTATCATCCCCATTGCATCATAGTTACATTTTAGGTTAGTTTGTTTTATGTTTGCATTTGATCATATGCATAATCATGGATAGTTCATTTTTAGTTTCATATCATCTCACTCATCTCCACTTGTTCGTTTATCATCAACATCATCCTTCATTTATCATTGTATCCATTATCCTTTCCATCGTTTTGTTGCATTTAGAAGCATACCACTAATCATTCCAGCACACATATGCACATAGAAATCATCTTAGCTTGCATATTAAGCATCAAATCTCATTTTCTAGGTAGTCATTTTAACAACCTTTGTGCCCATAGAAATCTAAGGGCCAAATGGTTTAACAAATCCCTAGAAATAGAGGATAATGATACGTATTTGAAAGATTTGATTGTATTACGAATAGAGTAGTTTTACTTGCTTCAAACTTTGAATGTAAAACATCTCATTAAGGTTTATGTTGACAATAGAATACTCTCCACATTCAACACAATGCACATTATGCGTACTGACCTTGACATGCAAATTTAATATGCCAAGTTGAGGAAGACACCGCCAGCTGGGCATGGACCATAATTTCCAACTGAGAAATTGCTCCAAGTCAAAGGTAGCCAGCAACAAAGATTCTTCATGCAACTAAATGTAACTGCCCTGCAGTGGACCTTAATGATCAAGCATGCATGGGCATTATTGTTGTGTTGGATTTGTGCTTGAATTTCATGTTTGACCAGATTCCATGCATGCGTAACTGCCATCGCTCCACTTTCCCCTATTTTCCCTAAATGGTGTCCTCCTAGTCATGGAGTTGACAGCCTTGTTTGGCTGTAGTATAAATAATGATTTGATGCTCCTTCTTCAGGAGGTTGCACGATTTGACATTATACTCTCATTCTCTAGTTTTAGTAACATAGATACATTACTCTTTGTATGCATGGTTTACAGTGAATAAAATAAAGTTCTGAGTTTGAGCATCTAAGTTCTTGTTAGGTTAGAGGATACTTATCCAAGGGGGTTCAATTGGTGATTAATTCGTCTTCTTAGTTTAGCATTAGTTTAGTATTAATTATTTTTTAGCATGTAGTTAGAAATCTGGCATCGATTGTTCTTGTAGCCACTAGAATTCCATTCTATGATTGTTCCTACAGCCAAAGCAAACATAGTAGTCTCCTATTTGTCGCTCAAATTTTCATTCTTGCTCTACATTTCAAGTTTTTGGTTGATATTCAACATTTTCTTCATTTCCTTTTAAGCAATTTACTTTCAGTATAGTGTTTCTTAGCTGTAGAGTAGATTTCAACTTCACATCCCTAGGTTGACAAGTTAAATGTACCTTCATGATGATTGAATAGCTATTCAAGTTAGATGTCCAGTCTCTGAATCATGTTTGTAAAGGCTTAGTTATGAAATCATTGTAGGAGGCCAACATTTTTGGCGCCATTGTCGGGGATGGTGTCAAGCTAGGAAGTCTTTTGGATTCATTGGTAGTTTTCTTGCTATAGTGTTTTTGAAAGTTATTCTTAGCATATCTTCGCTTAGAAATTAATGACCCCCCTAATTCCTTACCAATTATTTGTGTGAGTTGACTGATAGTGAGTGATACCACATGCATAGAGGAAGGAGAAGGGATGCTTATGGAATATTTCTTCCTAACAATCCTCATCCATTTCAGCTAGTTGAGTACCAGAATCTACTAGAAAAAGAGGAAGAATAAGATCCACACCCCTTTGTTGATGCATATCCTAATCTAAATAGCTTTGAAGTCTCCATAGAAAATCAAAATCAGCTTGAGAACCCCTTTGTCTTAGACCCACATCAAGTAGGCATGGTTGATGCAAATAGGAACAAAAAAAACCAACCAGCTTTTCCTTTCCTTATTTCCCATCAAAATGAAGATAACAACATCAAGAACATTCCTACCTCAACACTCCCCAATTTTTATGGACTTGTGACAGAAGATCCTGATACCTTCTTATTTGAGTTTGACATACTCTACAGGAGTTATGATTACATGATTTAAGTTATTTCCCACCACTTTGAAAAAGGTTACATTAGGATGGTTCATGAGCCTAGGCAAGGATACTGTGGAAACTTGGGAAGACATGAAGACAAAATTCCTTGAGAAGTACAAGGAATACTATAGGGGTAGTGACATGAGAGGAAGTGACATTTTTAGGATGCAACAGAAGGAAGATGAGAGCCTAGAAGATTACATTGCAAGGTTTTCGTTTTGCTTACAAAAATATCCACACCATGCACTTAATGAGGACTCACAAAATTTGCTTTAACTCATAGGCATCAATGACAGTTGCACTAATGCTTTGGACCTCATGGCAGGAGGAGATATCTCCCAAGTTCCTTGGGAGGATATCAAGAAAATATACCAGAATTCCTCTATGGTAGCTTCAAAAAAAGGGAGAGCTTATTAATCTTCCATGGGTATGTCAACTACCAGTGGAGTTTCAAGAATGGATATCACTCATTTGCTAGCAGACTTCAAGCAAGATATTATCAACAATCTAGCTACTCAGCTAGATACACTTCAGGCCAAAAAGAGGCAAGAGGAGGTAGAGATGATGTTGAAAAATTAGTGTCCTCACTGTAAACAAAAGAAGGATTGCAGATGTAAGATGGTAGCTAACCTGGAAAGCAAGAAGATTTCACTTGAGTTCAAGCCAATTCAGATTGAAGAAGACCAAGTCTACTATATTCCACAAAGGAATCCTTGGGCTCCCAAACAAGGTATACCACCAAACCCACTATCCTATGTTGGGCCATATTTTAACTCTTATTCATTTGGTAGCCAATGGTAGCCCCCATATCCACCCAATTATGGAGGATATCCACCACAACCTTAGAGTAACCCTCCAAATGCTTGGCCCAGTCATCAAAGTTCTCCACCTCAATGGCAACAATTTCAGGGGCACTAGCAACCTCCTCCAGGAAATTGGCAGCAAACAAATCAATGGAAAGGAGGAAAGCAATGGCCTACTTATAACACCAGTTACATGTAGCCACCTTCTCAACCCCAAGAACCTACTATAATGCCTCCACCTGCTAACCCAAGCTCAAATGCACCTAAACCAAACTAGCTACCAGCTCAACCCACACCCAATCCTAATTAAAAACCATAGCAACAGCTTGCATACTCTACTAATTCAAATCAATTCCCTACATATGTTGTGAGTATAGGTGACATCCATTTACATTTAGGAACTACTCTATTAGGCCCTACAAGCCAATTATCACTCAAATTTCTATGGAAGAGGAGGAGGAGCCTCTAAATGATCCTATTTAGCCAAGTGCACCTAACAATCCTGAACTAGTTCAAGCCAGGTAGACTGAACAAGAACCATCATTTCCTCAAAGATTGGGAGTTGCTAAGAAGAAAGAAGAAAAGAAGGATACCACTTTTGACATCCAAGATCAACTAAAGAATATATGTGTTCAAATACCCCTATTTCAGGCCATAAAGGATGTTCCAATCTATGGCAAAGCTATCAAGGAAGCTTGTCTTAATAATCCAAGAAGGAAGAAGAGAGACCCAACTACAATTCATATGGTGGGCCAGCTAGCTGATATCATACTTGGAAAAGTGACTATTCCCAAGTATAATGACCCAAGCAGTCCAGTAGTGTCATTTGTCATAAACGACATCCAAGTGAAGAATGCTCTAATTGATTTAGGGGGAAAAATCAATGTGATGACCAAAGAAATCCTGCAACAACTAAACATTACAAGTGTGAGATCTTCTCCTACTGTCTTGTAGCTTTTTGATAGATCTATTGTTAAGCCTCATGGTGTAGTGGAGGATCTTGTGGTAGTTCTAGACTCATGGGAATATCTAGTAGATTTTATGATTCTTTCTCCTAAGGCTACACTAGGCGGGTATCCCATCATTCTTAGAAGGCCTTGGTTGGAAACTGCAGATGCCTACATTGGATGTCAGTTAGGTGACATGACCATTTTAGATGGAAGGAGTACTAAATTTATTTTTCTTTATCCACCTACTCAACCATCTCATGATGAAGAAGATTTTGTATGGCCACAAGTTGGTGAACAATCCGAGGAAGTTAATTTTGTGGCACAACTTATGATGCTAGGTAGAAGCTCTTTCATGCAACTCCAAGATGAGGATAAAGTGTTGAATAACATCATTCAAAACCATTATGAAGTGGAGCAAGCATCATCTTCTACTTCGGTTAGGACACCTTTTTCTACTCTTCCTGCAACCACTATTCCTACAGACATTCTTCCTACAACCACTCTTCCTACAGCCATTGTTCTTGTAGACATAATTCTTGTAGCAACAGGTACATTCCATACATTGCTGCCATATGAACTAAAGGTACCATGTGTTAATGAAGTAACCATGATATAGTTAACTACACAAGTACAGGTGTCAAAGGGAAAATACCTGAATGCTAATAGTAAATTAAATGAAGAGCAACAACTATTATTCGAAAACCTATTAAGGGCCCATCAACATGCATTTGCATGGGATTATCATGATATGAAGGAACTAAATCCTAAACTTTGTACCCACAGAATTTTTATTAGAGATGATTTCACTCCAGTAAGACAACCACAAAGAAGGATTAACCCTACACTAAGGGAAATTGTGAAAGGAGAACTATATAAATTGCTAGATGCAGGATTTATCTACCCCATTTCAGATAGTCAGTGGGTATCTCCATTATTGATTTTTCCTAAGAAAGGAGGAAAGTGGCGAGTTTGTGTTGATTATAGGGAACTTAATGCTACCACCAAGAAGGATCACTTTCCTTTTCCCTTCATTGATCAAGTGTTGGACACACTTGTAGGGAAGAAATACTTATCTTTTCTAGATGGATTCAGCAGCTACAACTAGATCCAAATTGTACCAGAAGACCAAGAGAAGACCATGTTTACCTATCCATGGGGGACATATTCCTATTTGGTACTCATAGTTGGCTTGTGCAACGCACTTGTAACTTTCCAAAGGGCATTCATTAGTATATTCTCAAAAATTTCTCATGATTGCATAGAGATTTATATGGACGACTTCACCACTTATGGTGTTGATTTTAATCAAGCATTGAAGAACATCAAGAGAGTCCTATAGATATGTGAGGATCAAAACTTATCTTTAAATAGTGAAAAGTGATTCATGATGATGCAAGAGGGTGTATTCCTTGGCCACTACATCTCCCACAAAGGAATTTAAGTAGATCCTGCAAAAATTGAGGTAATCACAAATCTGCCTACACTTGCAAAACAAAAGGATGTTGTGGACACCTAAAAATGACCTAGGCCTGCAAGCTTCTTTTTTACCACTTTCTTCCTAGCATAATTATGGAATTTAATTATGTCCTTGTTCCACATTCGACTATTGATTAAATAATTCATAATTATTTAATTAATTCATGTCCTTTCATTCTTCATGATTACTAAATAAATAAATCTTATTTATTTATTAAATGTGTCATTAATTGTCCAAGTTTTCCCTTAATTAAATAAATTTCTTAATTCATTTAATTACCTTCTATTCACTTTATTCTTCCTAATTATTAAATAAATAAGTTTTTTTTTATTTATTTAATATGTCACTAACTTTCATAATTAAATGAATTAAATAATTTATTTAATTATTGGTCTTATTTGCTAAATTAAATAATTAAATTTAATTATTTAATTGCCACATTTGATATTCCTCTCATTTGAAATAAATTAAATTATTTAAAATGTCATCTCATTCTTAACTATTAGCTCATTTTGGTAAATAATTGGAAAATCAATTATTTATTATTTCACTAAGTTCACATTTGGAATTAATTTAATGCCAAATTGGTAACTTTCCTTCTAAAATTAACTGATCAGGTAGGTTCTTGATCTTTCTGAATTTGATCTTCAGTCCACTCTTTATCTTATTCATTTTTGAAAAGCTTTATTTTTGAATTAATTTCCTCATTTATTCTCCACTGCCGATTCGATTCTTTGAGATGACATCTTGACTTCTCGATTAATGAATTTTCCCTAACCCTAATTAGGGATTCCCAAATTTAATCTGGACCTCTGGTTTTAGGTTTTGGTCAGAAATCAATCTCACCCGTCCATTCGAAATGCCATTTTCTATAAAATGAAATTTTCATCTCACTTTTCAATTACACACACACATATTATAGAGACGCATTGCATACTTACTCACTTGCACACTTAGATTTTCATAGAAATTGCAGCAATTATTATCTTTATTTGATTAATTCTTAGCATGTTTAGGCAATGTTGATCATGGTCATAGGCATAGGCACTAGATCTTTATGCAAATCCTTCAAAGCTTGTTGTAGGACATATAATTTTATTTGTAGATTGCTCGCACATCCAATCTAAGGGCAACCCATACCAACAAGTAAGAAGGTACTATCAAGGTGAACCATGGAAGCTCATGCAAATCAAAGGTATAATTACTCTTTTTTTCATTGTTCTTGATAGGATCTTTAGGTTATAGGCTTTATACGTTAGTTTATCTCACAATCTAACATTAAGAAATTAACCATAGATACAGATGTTAGGAGTTTCTTGGGTCATATAGGATATTATAGGAAATTTATCAAGGATTTCAGCAAGGTAGCAGCACCATTATATACCCTTCTCACTAAAGATGTCGAATTTCAATGGACTGAAGCTTGTGACAAGGCATTTTTTACTTTAAGGCAGCTTTGACACATGCTCCTATACTCAAGGGACCCAATTGGGAGCTTCATTTCCACATCCACATTGATGCATCATATTATGCCATAGGAGCAGTGTTAGGACATAAAGAGGGAGTTGTTGAAAATGCTATTTGCTTTGCCAAAAAAAATTTACAAGGAGTTGAATTCAATTATACAATGATAGAGAAAGAGATGCTGGCAGTAATCTATGCACTGAAAAATTTTAGACATTATATAACAGGCTACCAGATCTTTGTGCACACAGATCATGCAGCCATTAAATATCTCATGAATAAACCTTTAACCAAAAGTAGATTGGAAAGATGATTATTATTGATGCAGGAGTTTGATATAACCATTGTGGATAAGCAAGGGAAGGCTAATGTTGCAAATTTTCTTTCAAGGCTAACTACATCAAAAGAAATTTAGCCTATAGATGACTCTTTTCCTTATGAGCATATATTCTCCCTCAGTGTACAAATACCTTGGTATGTTGACATAGCCAATTAATTGGTTATAGGTAGAGTTCCTTCTCACTTCTCCCCAAAAGAGAAAAGGGCACTCATTGAAAAATTGTTTCCTTTCTCTTGGATTGTTGGACGTTTTCTTTATATTGGACCTAACCATGTCATGAGAAGATGTGTGAGAGAATATGAGACATGAAATTTTGCATGCATGTCATAACGAACCCTGTGGAGGACACTTTGCAGCCAAAAGGACAACAATGAAGATTTTAAACATAGGATATTACTAGCCAACACTCTACAAGGATGCAGGAAGGTATACCAAAAAATGTGATAGATGTCAAAGAATGGGAAAACCAACCAAATCTGATGAGATGCCACTATGCCCTCAAGTAGTAATCACTCCCTTTGACAAGTGGGGATTGGATTTTCTAGGACCAATTGACCCTCCATCAAATCGTGAGTCTTATTTATTGGTATGCACTAATTATGTAACAAAATTGGTAGAGGTTAAGGCTATGAAGCATGCAAGAGATAACAAGGTTGCAAAGTTTCTTTATGAGGAAATTTTCACAAGATATGGAGTTCCAAGAGAAATAGTGACTAATCAAGGGCCACAATTCACATCAACTCTTGTTGCAACACTAGTGAATGAGTAAAATATAAAGCACAAAAGGTCTACTCATTATCACCCCCAAGCTAATGGCCAAGTTGAAGTAAAAAATAGAGAGATTAAAGCCATTCTGACTAAAAAAGTAGCTATCCATAAGAAAGATTGGGAAAACATATTACCAGAAGTTGTTTGGGCCTATAGGACAACATGGAAAACAACTATAGGCTTCACCCCATTTGAGTTGCTATATGGAAAGAAAACTATGATGCCAATTGAATTTGAACATAAAACTCTGTGAACTACAGTGGATTTAGGGACGGATATTTTTGAAGCATTGAGGGAAAGAATCATGAAACTAAATTATTTGGATGAGATAAGAAGAGCAGCCCTGCAGCATACAGAAGTAGTGTAGAATCAGTGAATTGAGTGGCATGACAAATTTTTCAAGGACAAGAATTTCAAGCCAAGAGATTGGGATTTTCTCTATGATTCAAGTTACTAGGACAATGTAGGAAAATTGTAGACAAGGTGGCTAGGACCATACAAAGTTGCTGAGGTCTTTCCTAATGGAGTTGTTCAGCTCACCACCATTGACCCTATCAGGTTCAAATTACTTGTCAATGATCATCGCCTCAGATTATACCATAAGCTAGCTTCTAAAGAAGAGTTCCTACAACAATTCACCCACCACTCAGAGCTTCCTACATCTGAAGGCGATGGACCTAGTGCCCCCCCTTTATCCTAATTGAGGTATGCACTTTTCATAATAAAGAATTTCACTTATGTGGAAGTCCATTTCTTTTTCATCTTCCCATCCACCCATTCATCACCACCTTTCTCTCTCTTCCATCACTTCATTCTACCTCACCTCATTCCACCTCATCTTCATTTATTGATCAATTCATTTTCTAGCAAGGCAAGCATTACTCTATCCATGATCTTTGTAGCAAATATTTTGCACATTTAGGTATGTGCGCATTAATTTCTATCTTTAATCATCCTTTAAGTGCATTCATTTGATCACTATATGTTAGTATGGGTATTCACATAAATGCCATCATTTCCTTTCAATTGCCACTCCCATCTCACATGTGTGGGCACATGTCCAAATTTAGGTTGGGGGGAGGGGAATGAAAAAGATGCAAATATTTTGTGATCTTATTGTCCATGTGTCAAATCATATTGGGCTACATTAGAAATTTTAAAATGAGAGGTGTTGCAACATGAAGTCCTACAACAATAGCCAAAACCAGACCAGGAGTTCCTATAGCAACATCAAAAACAAAAGTCCTTGAAACAAAAGGAAGAAGAAACAACAACCTTACAGCTAGAGATAATGGGACAACCTAAGTCCATCAAAATAGGCCCATATGAGGAGCTTCCATCTACAAAAAGACTGATAGGAATTCATAATCCTCCTAGTTTTATAGTACATGCAACAATTTTGAATTTATGAAGAGAAATACAAAGAAGGGAGGAAGGAGGGAAAAAGGTAAAAATAGCAACAAAGGATGAAACTATGAGGAGATGTTGATCCCAGAGATGGAATAGTTTGACTGATGAGCTGAAACAAGTTGAGCCTCATTCCATCCACAATTATGTTGCAACATTAAAAAGAATTGAGAGACATGTTCAGATTGGGAGAACTCAAGGACGACATTGGCTTCCCCTGACTTTTCAGCCACCCATGCTCATGTGGCCTATACCAAATTTCAAATTCTACTAGAATGACATTGCTATAGAAAGGTAGAGATGGAACAGGTTTGATAGATTGGGAGGATTCTATTGGGATCCTAACTCACGAACTATAGCCACTGATGTTGGACAACTCTCAGTTGTAAATTTTAGAGCTTTCACCAGGTAGAAGAACAACTCTTCCCCTATTGGAGTACCAAAAAGACCTTAGGTTGGGGGGAGTGATGAGCCTAGTTTTGGTCTAGTTTCTGGTAGTCTAGTTTCGGTCTAGTTTTCTATAGTCTATTTTCTCATAGATTTCATGGAATTTAACGCTTAAGTGTTGGTATTGGCATAATGTTTCCCTCAAACCATTGAAATTTGACATTATCTTATCTTTGCAAGCTTTAATGATATTTGGCTTAATTTGTGGGTCATCTATATTGATTTTTCATGTGATTAATGAATGTTTCTTAGAGTGGTTATAGATGTGTAGTTATTACGTGTACTAACCTTGACATGTAGTTTTAATACGCCAAGTTGAGGAAGACACTGCTAGCTGGCCATGCACCATAACATCTAGCTGAGAAATCTCTCCAAGTCAAAGGCAGCCAGCAACAAAGATTCTTCATGCAACTGAACGTAATCATCTTGTACTATACCTTAATGATTGAGCATGCATGGGAATTATTGTTGTGTTGGATCTATGCTTGACTTGCATGTTTGACTAGATTTCATGCATGCATAACTGCCATCGCTCCACTTTCCCCTGTTTTCCCTAAATGGTGTCCTCCCAATCATGGAGTTGAATGCCTTGTTTACTTGTAGTATAAATAATGATTTTATGCCACTTCTTCAAGAGGTTGCACGATTTGAGATTGTACTCTCATTCTCCAGTTTCAGTAACAAAGATACATTACTCTTTGCATGCATGGTTTACAGTGAATAAAATAAAGTTTTGAGTTTGAGCATCTAAGTTCTTGTTAGTTTAGAGGATACTTATCCAAGGAGGCCCACTTGGTGAGTAATCCCTCTTCTTAGTTTAGTATTACTTGTTGTTTAACACGTAGTTAGAAATCTGGCATCGACTATTCCTACAGCCACTAGAATTCCATTTTGTGACTGTTCCTGCAACCAAAGAAAATAGAGTAGTATCATGTTTGTCACTTAGATTTTCATTCTTGCTCTGCATTTCAAGTTGTTGGTTGATATTCAACATTTTCTTCATTAGATTTTAAGTAATTTACTTTCAGTATTGTGTTTCTTAGCTGTAGAGTGGAATGACTACTTGAGCCCCTAGTGCACATACTATGCCAACCCATTTCAATTTTATGTCCCTAGGTTGACAAGTTAAATGCACCTTCATGATCATTGAGCAACTATTCAGGTTAGATGTCCAGTCTCTGAATCATAGTTGTAAAGGATTAGTTATGAAATCATTGTAGGAAGCCAACAATCACCACCTCCCTTGACCTCCATAGCCTCCAGTTGTGTAGCCTCCACTACAAGAACCTTTGTGTGCTTCTCCCTAGCCTGTACTAGTGCCTCTACTACTACCTAGACCTTCAGATGATCCTCCTCCATCATTGCCTCCTTTCGGATGGGTGGTAGCTACCTACTCTCATGTTTCCCTTTGTCCCTCCTCAACTCCTCCTCCTTCTCCATCACCCCCATCATCCCCTTGTTGGAAACAAGCAACACTAAGAGGGGGGGTGAATTAGTGTTATGCAAATTTTACCTCTATTATCTTTATTTTTAACTTTCTAACACATTCAATTAATAACAATATGTAGAAATATAAAGTAAGTAACCACACAACCATAACACGATGATTTTTTTTACATGGAAACCCTGTAAGGGGAAAAAACATGGTGGATGGCCAATCCACAAGTAATTATAAGTATCCTCAAGGAGAATATTACATAAGGGGAATGAACTTGCATCCAGGATCACTGCCTTTACAAAAGAGATTGCAATAGTTCCAAAAGAAAGTGAATTGATATAATAGCACCTACAAATGCCTGATTACAGTTCCAATTAGGCTTTGGTGGTCAACTTCTACCTTGATGACTAATGGAAAACTTATGCCTTGTTTTGCTCAATTTTTCCCACAAAAATCCTTATGTGCAAGTGAAATTGCACATGAAATCATTTAATCTCTTCTTAGACAATCATAAAAATTGCACATACACCTCTCAAACTTGTCCAAAAGATATGGTCGAACACATATATGTATCCACTTACAAGGATTTCATTGACACAAATTGGTTTCCACAAAACTTAACAAGATTAGCAACTAGTTGGCCCATATGATGGATAAATTCTGTGGACCCAAGAAAGTCAACCAAACAATAGCTGGGACCAATAATCGAGCAACCAAAAAGATAATAATAACAATAATTAACCTTTATACATCTGGTATACAATATTTCATTGAGTCGGCTTGACATAGCAAATAGACAAAGAATGTCCAACTGGACCTATAGCCACAAGAGTACTTTTGCTACATTCAATAATTGTATGCTCACTCTATGCCAAGGAAACATGGTCAATATTCCACAACCAAATATCATGTGTAGCTGATAATGTTGTCAATAACATATAGATTTCACTTCTTCTTCTGGTATGACTAAATACAAAACTGTGGACCTCAAAGATAACTATGGTTGCCATCAATGACAACACCAGAATACAAAAATCACATCCACAACCATCATATGCCAACAATCTCCCCCTTTGTCATTGATGGCAACACTTAGTGAAAAATGACTAAGTGTCGGAGATAATATGCTACCGATACACACAATACTAAATACTTCAATACTGTAGATCTTCAAAAATATTACTTCCCCCTTAAAATAATTTTCGCAATACCTCCTCTCCCCCTTTGAAATCAATGGAAAAATTGGGGGTGCAGAACTTGTACTCATATTGAATGGAAACTTACAAAAATTGAAAAATGTCTACAAAGACCTTTTTCAAGTCACTAAGAGTTGAATCCTAAATACTCTTCAGGCTCTCCAAAATTGAGATGTGTCCACAAAGAAGATAGGACAATGTTTCTTTGGTTTCCAAACCTATAGGATCTGGGGCAGTAACAACACTTCTTGCTTCTTTTAGTGTATTTTCCATTATCTCAATCTTGGTACAAATGAATCCCCTTAGATCTCACACTCTAGTAATGATGTTTTCATTTTCAAGCTTTAGATTTTTCATTTGATCAAGGAGGGGTAACACCTAACAGTCCTAACAACAAGTATTGCTAGCCAAAGGATCAAAACTCTTTGACATTGCGACTAGCTGTAGCTGAATATCCTTTATTTTCTTTTCATTAGCACTTGTAAACTTTGACAGAATTAGGCAGGAATTATAGATATTACCTCCTTCAATTATAGCCTACTGAGTGTGTTAGACCCACATTTCTAGCAATATTTTTTCCCTCATTATTAGCTTGATTAGATTACCAAGTCTATCCTCTTTAAATGCTACCCTTACCTTGACTAAAGTCGAGTCCTCAAAAGATTTGA
>VDFB02049217.1:84372469-84396863 GCA_007258455.2 Sequoia sempervirens | reverse complement strand
CAAAATATCCCTTGGTGTTTAAACAATAGGGAAATATATGATTAGGATGATGACTAGGCAAAGTGTCATATGCACACAAAAATTCTACTAAAGATTTATCATTTTGAAATTTATCCAATGACATATTATTAAGTGAGGTGTCTATCATTTTAGGATGTACCAATTCTAAAGTTGTCTTAGGAGAATCTTGCATGATGATATTGACATTAGGTGAAGGTATTTTTGATGCTTTCGTTACTTTTGAAGGATAATAACTAAGACCTATTGTTGTTTCTTGCATATTAATCTCTACAGGAACATGAATTCCTTGTTCTTTAGCACCACATACTTTTCTATTATAGCCAAATTATTTCAAAAGTTGATAACCTCTTCCATAAATGGATTCAATTTATTTCAAGGAAGGTAGTATATCATAATCAATTTCATCATAGGTGGATGTGTAATTGTGTTTTCCTCTTTGCTAGAAGTTGTGGAATCAGATGCTTTTGATGATTCAAGGATAGATTGCGTTGATACCATTGCAAATTCATCCCCTTTTTCTGATTTGTTCTATGTAATATTATATTCTCCCATGAATTTAGGTGTAAAATCCAATGACCCCCAATCACCATCCAACAACATTGTCATCAACAAAAGACACTCATCTTTGTATTTAATTTGTTAAGGTTCCACTTTTGAAGTTGGTATGCATGTTCTCAGAGGTATCTTCATTCCTATTTTAGTTTGTAAATAATTTTCAAATTTTGAATAAGCTTTTATTGCGTAAACCTTGTTGTTTTAAGTTTATTTCATTAAACGATGAAGCATTGAAGGAACTCCTTTCATTTCATGAATTCATGGTCTACCCAAGAGAAGATTGTATGAAATTTCATGGGGCGTGACATGGATGGGAGTTTGCAATACAACCTTACCAACTTGAACATGAAATTTTATTACACCAAGCAATTGTCTTCCCACATTTTCAAAACCATGGATAGACATAATATTTGGTTGAATTTTAGTCGTATCCACCCCAATTTTGTCCAAAATATCTGCACTACAAACATTAAGCCCCAAACCATTGTCAACAAGGGTACACCTAATCCCAACCTTGTTAATAATAGTCATTATCATCAAAGCCTCATTTTATTTTTGTGTTTCCAAGGGAGGTAATTCACTTTGATGAAAGACAATATCTAAATTAACTGAATTCATACCCTAAATTAAGGATTCCACATCATTTGGTTATGCACTAGAAGGGACAACTTTCTGTAAAGCATTTTGAAGCATACCATGATAAATAGGTGATGTTTGCATCGAATACCAAAAGGAGATCTTAGCAAGAGTGTTATGAATTTTTTCTACAAGATCATAACCCTTTCCACTCTATTGAGGCAAATGAGGGGCACTAGGTAAAATAGGTTGTGGAATTAGTATCGATTAGGGAATGGCTTGTGTTTATCTTGGTTTCTTGTTATTTCTTGTCTTATACGTATGATCAAGAATATGATAATATTGTAGTTGTGATACATTATTTGCATGGTTGTGTTGTGTTAATTATCTTGTGTAATTCAAGATATGACATGAAGGTTTTGGTTTATTTTTTGGTGGTCCTATGAGAAGCACATGTTTGGTTTGGAATTGAGGTTGTTGCATAGGTGGATAAATGATAAGTTGGGGTGTGATTTCATTGATTGTTCTTTGTTGTGTGGGAGTGTTACAAGCCTTAGTGGAAGATCTAGTAGAGATTAAGTATTTAAGGGCTTCATCTAACATATCAAAGTTATCACAACTAAAGGGATTGATAGGTATACAATGCACTTGTAGAAATAGATCTGACATGATCAGATGACTATGCTTTCTCCAAGATTAATCATTAAATTAAATTCCTATTTTAATTTATTTTTATGTATGCTAAGGCTAACTAGGATTGAAAATAGACTTATAAACCTATCACAAACACATATTTGGAAATTGGACTCCAAACTTGCAAACTGACAATAGGTATTAATTTGATCCTAAAATCTGAGGTAGATTTAGTAGGACTAAGTCGCCTAGGGAAACTATGTCCAGCTAGGGCTCTATCTAAAATTTTAGTTTTAGAGGCACTATATCAGAAAATGACTACATGAATATGTGCAAACCTAGATTTAGAATTAATTCTTTTGCTATTTTGGAACATTTTAAGTTTACAATGTGTTGTAACGACCTAGATTTTTGAAAATTTTCCAAAATGATAACTAATTTACTCAAATTATACAATGATTTAGAAAATGTAAAATTTTTTTTTATAGATATAATAATTTCCAACACTAAAGTGCAACAATTTTTCACAAATTTGCAACAAATTAAGGAAAATGACACCTTTCTTTCAAATGCAATAAAAAAATTTGTAATCAAGAAGCCCAAATCAGAAATCGAAAAGAAGAAACAAATAGAGAATAGAAAAATAGAGATTTGAGAAAAAATTGAAATAAAAATAATAGGACTAAGTGACCCAGGGAAACTATATCCTAGACAAGGTTTCAAAAAATTTAAAGTTTGATTGTTTAAGGCTTTTGTATCTATGTGCAAACTTGTATGACAGTGATTTTTTTCAAGAATTTACTCAATTTTGGCAGTGTAACTCAAAATGAAAAGTTGTAACAATTCTTGAACAATAAATGACAATTGTGAATGCAATTTGAGTGTATATCTAACCTAAGATGACCAAAAATAATCCTATTGCAACCTATGATACAATATTGTATGCAATTTTTTGACTTTTTTTGCCTTGTATGATACAAAAATAGATGCCTAGATGAGAAATGCAAAGCAATGCAATGCTCAACCTAGATCTAGGGTGAATTATTTGAGATTTCAAAAGGTTTATGAAATTAAAATGTTGGGTTCACCAAAAAAAATTGATGAAAAGGGGATCCTAGGTCTAATACATAAAACACTAACATTAACCCTTTTTCAAGAGAATATTAGGATGTAAATCAACAAGGTGATTAGATTGACTTTCAACCATGAAGGTGAGTCAATAAAACCAATATTTGATCCATTTGAGCCTGGAAATTGATTAGAATTGAATTTCTTTAATTATCATAATAAAACTATGTACCCTAATCTAAAAATACAAGATTTTGATAACAGAAAGACTGTAACAAAAAAATCAAACAAAAGACCCAAGAAATGCAAAGTTTTGTGCACCTATCCTATAATTTTTAAGTTGATTTTGGATGACTAATTCACCCTAGGTGAATATGTCCTTGTATGATTTTTTCAAATCTAAAAACATGGACCTATAACACTTTGTCTACTCTGTGATTCCTGTCCTCCAAATTTTCATCTTGAGATCTGGACTTGTAATAAATATTTCCTTAGGCTATAAGTAGAGTGAATCTTGAATATGAGAGCACTTAGGAAACAAGTCAATAGGTTGTAGGAAATTTCCAAGTGCACTTCCCAAACCTAGAATCCATCATGTCCTTCTATTGCCATCAAACTTCAATCATGGAATAATACTTGATCAAATCAAAATTTAAAAGTATTTGGTGGAATGTAATGATCTCTTGCTTCTTATTTTTCTCTAAAATTTAAATTTTATTTCAAATGGAAAAAATAATAGACATTTATAGGCCTTTAATCTAATTTATAAAAAATTAGATCCTAATATTTGACTTTAGAAATTTGAATTTCAAATAATAAAATTTTGACACCAACATATTTGAATTTGGAGCCAAAATAGGGGGACTAATTTTCCCTAGATGAATATTTCGCAGCCCTATTTTCCAAAAATTAAGGTGTCAAGGGAAAATTATTAGATGAATGCATTTGTTTTGTGGTTGTAATTTATCGAAAAAACAATAAAAATAGGCCCCAAAATACATAATTTAGAAAATTAGGGCCTGATTAAGGGGTGTTGAAAATGCATAAATTTAAGGGTCGCTAAAGTAGATCCAAACTAAGTGTGAAATTATACTATCTCCTTAAAAGGAGTACAATTTATGATGTTATAGTTTCTTAATGCTAATACCATTGTTATTAGGGTTTTTGGTGCTACAGTTCAACCTCATATATTTCCAAGGTGTGTTCTAGATAGGATTGAAATTTTGGAAACCTTTGGAAACTCAATAAAGAAAATAAATTTAATTTGAGGACTCACAATAAAGGATCTTTATTGCCTATAAATATTTTTTTTTCAAAATTTTGATCATTTACAAGGAGGGATTGGAGTTTTTAGCTACCAAATTTCAAGAATATAAAATGAGAGTGGATAAAAAGAGAAATTGTGACATCGAGCACTTCATAGATCAGATTAAAGGAAGAGTGGGGAAATCATAATTTTACCATGAATGTGATAAAAAATAGAATGTAATCAAGAATTGTACATTTGATGCAGAGGTCAGAGAAAGGAAGAATACAATGGTGTGCAATTCTTATGGAAGAGGAAGAAATGAAAAGAGATGATCCAAATAAAAAAGGAGCATATAGGGATCTTGCAGATCATATCCTCATAATGTAAACCATACTAGACAATATTTTCACTCTTGCTATAAATTTTTCTAGACTGACACAAAGACTAGTCAGTGAGGAATACAACAAGAATAATAAGATGTTGAACAACCTATTCAACAATATAAGATGCCAAAAGCAAAAATTGCTCCACCAAAAGTGACACTAAGGCTACCAAGTGGTTTTCAACCCTTGGTAGATTATTCAATTGATTTTGTAAATTTAGAGGAGGTGGAGAAAATATGGACATTGAGAATGTAAACCAAATCCTAGTTTCTCCACCTAGAGCCCAAATAGATTATGCTCCTCAAAATATAATGTTGATTGACCTTAGTGCATGAGGTAATATTGTTAATGTTGTCAATGACATAAGAGCTTTGAATTATACACAATTTTTTTCCAATAATTGTTAGGATTTGGTGTTGTACACCATTGCATAAAATTTTATATTATAATGTTGTAATTAAATAAGGAGGTGTGTTTAACTAGGGGCCACTTGTAAATTTGTATTGTAAAATTGGGTTATTATTTAATATGTTAGAGACATAAAATTTAAATATTTGGGGGAAAACATTTAATAAAGTGAGAACTTATTACCCAATATTAAATCAGGGGTCAATGATTTCATGGCACGTGGTTTTATCTTACCACAGTTGTATTTGTGTAAGATTGTATCTATAAAATAAAACATATGTGTTAGTGGTTAAGGTTGGTTGGGTGAGTGGAATGTCATTATAGAGTCTTTCGAAGGAGTGTGTATGTGAAGCATGGCATGGGATATGTGGATTCACTCTTGGAATATGGAGGATGCATTGGAGAGGCTTGATGCTCCAGAAATATTTATGGTAACTCTATAAGTACATGTGTTTCTTTATTATTGAATAATAGATGGAGTATGGATACTTTTAGAGGCTAGATTTTTCCCTCTTGATGGTTTTCCAAAGGTATATTTTTATTATCTTGTGGATAGTCTATTTTTATCTATGCATTATGGTTATTTTGTAAGCTTGTATGTATGCTTTTCTCCCATGGGGTTATGTAGGAAATGGATTAAATGAACTAGGAATTGATGTATTATTTGATAGCAATAATGAGTTTGTGAAATCCAAATAATTTAAGAATTTATTGATTAAGAATAATATTTACATATTATCCCAAAAATTGAATAAATAAAGGGATAAAAAATAGATGAAGAGATGCAATAAATCACCAAGAAGAACAGACAAGAAGTTGAATTCATGTCAAAAACATCATGCCTAAGGAGGGAAGGAGAATAGTGTAGGAGAGTGGTTGTTTACTATTTCTATGTTCAAATATAGCCTTAGCAATAGAATTAGATACCATTAGGATGTAGGATACAAGTAAGGAAGTGCATACATCAAAGGAAGATGTTGAAGATTTATATTTTGGATTTGGTTTTCACACAAAGTTTGAGACACTATAAATATAGGAAGTGGCTCCTAAGAATAAAAAATCCTTGTGTCTCTAGATACATCAATAAAATAGCAAGAAACCTTATGGTCAAGAGACTTTCAAATATAATTTCTCTTGAAGTCGCATGTCTAGTTGTGAGTACTATATTATTTAGTGAAGCAATAATAAAGAAATTTTGAGCATATTTTGAATAGCTATAGAAGGATCATATATAATTGATTCATGAATACAATAAGGTGCAATCTTTAATTCCTCCTCCTTAAAGTATTATATCTAAACCATTCACCCCTCAATCAAGCTCTCTTGATACAATTTTCCAAGATAGGGAGACATTTTCATTGAGAATAAAAGAGTTGAAAGAGAATTTTAAGAAGAGAAAAGAAGCAAAGAAGGTTGCTAAAGAATAAGGTAATAAAATAATGGCCAATTTAGTTGATGATCTATTAGGCCATATATTGTCATGTATCTTACATAAATTAGATGATAAATGGGTTTCATACAACAATTTGATGAAGGTATTATTGCACAGACGATTGTCATTGCACCCAAAGATCGACCTATTAATTCTCAATACAACCACTAGAGCTAATGAATCTGTAAGATGGGGTTAGAAATCAAATAGCATAGACAAAGTGACAGCCAACACTTCTAAACTATTAACATCATCCAAACAAGAGAAAACAATCATATTAAAGGAGAAAAATGAAAACAATGAAATAAAGCACTCCCCATTGAACTTGAATCACTTCTCTTGCTCTCCTTGTTATGCAACTTTTCCCTCAGATTTGTTGAAATACTTGTGCAAAAACTGCAAATGGTAGCAAGAAAGTTGGAGACAATTAGCTGTTAAAATGAAAATGAAGGAGGAAGGTTGCTTTTATAGACAACCTTTCAAATGGACGACTGAGATTAATCCTCTAGAAAGATTCCAAGATCAAAGGCCCAGAATGGATGCACCAAGAATATGCTATTCTTGGAGGAATCATGACAAACAAACATGTAGGGTATATTTGACCAAGTGGAGGTGTATAAATAATTTATTTTAAATTATTTATTCAAAATGGAGGAAAATGACAAGTGGAAAATAAATAATTTATCCAAATTATTTATTTAGATAAAATGATATCAAAGGAGAATTTAATTAAATAATCAATTTAATTAAATGGGGAGGTAGTACTAGACAGGATACTAATGGAATATTTATCCAAAAGAGAGTGAATGAAAACTAAATTAAATACTTGACAATTATTTAATTATAGAAGAATAAAAGGTCAACACGACATACATATCCCACTATAGATGAAGATAAATAATTAACAAAAATGATTTATTTAATTATTGAAGAAAGGATATATTAGAAGTATACACAACAATAATTTTAATTGATCAAGATAGAATAAAGATGAGATAGAAATTAATTAAATACTAAAAAATTATTTAATTGGTGAGGAATGCAAATAACTTAATTGAATAATTAAAAATTATTCAATTATCAAAGGATAACGACCAAGAAAAATGATGCTCAAGGACTTAGGACATTTTTCAGTGTCTACATTTTTCCCCTCTTTGACATACTGCAGTTCATCGCATTGTGTCAAAGAAATTTAATTGTGAAATATGCCCCAGTGAAAAAAGAATGATGAGGAGGGTTGTGTATGCCCCCTCGAGAGGATAGGTGAGTTCAAAGAACACGAATGTGCTCTCGAAATGGATGATAAGACTTAGAGGATGAAGGAGAGAAGAAATGTTAACTTGGAAGGTGATGGATATTAGCATGGAAGAGAAAGGAGGATGAAGATGGAAAGCTAGATGAGAAATGATAAGGGAACCAACTTTCATGCTTACATTTTTATATTTATCATCATTAGGTAGATTATTATAATGGCCAAAAAACACCATGATATGAGATAGACCAAGGTTTGCAAGGTTGTACCATCATGTGAGACAAGCAGTCGCATACAAGGATGATCATGACTCATACTAAGAGAGCGATTGCCCCAGTCTTTTTGTCATAATCAACCACAAATAGTAAAGACGGGAAAGACAAATCATTAAACGTCATTTCTCCTCTAAATCCTGTTGTCAGGACATCCTCGAGGAACTAGCCTCATGATTTCCAAAAGACAAAACAAACATCATAAAATTAAATGCCAAGTGCTTGCCAAGTGTCTGAATGTCAAGATGTCAAGTTTGTCAAGTTTGGAAAAAATGCCAGGGTTGACGATATGAAGATGTCAGATTGGCATCAAGTTCAAGAAGGACACATCCTAAACGATGTCAATGTCAAGATTGTCAAATTCAGGAAGGACACATCCTGAATGATGTCGATGCCAAAGTGATGCAAAATTCAGGAAGGACGCATCCCGAACGAGGTCAATGTCAAGATGTCAAATTGATGTCAAGTTCAAGAAGGACACATTCTAAACAATGTCAGTGTCAAGATGTCAAATTGATGTCAAGTTTGGGAAGGAAACATCCCAAACGATGTTAATGTCAAGATTTTTTGAATTCAGGAAGGACACATCCTGAATGACGTTGATGCCAAAATGCTCAGTTGATGTCAAGATTCGGGAAGGACACATCCCGAATGATGTCGATGCCAAGATGTTGGATTCAGGAAGGACACATCCTGAATAATGTTGATGCCAAGATGTCGAATTTAGGAAGGACACATCCTGAATGATGTCGATATCAAGAGGAATGTATCTCAAATGTTGTGAGAATCCTCAAAATTCTAGATGACTGTGACGATGCCTAAGAAGGACACATCCTAGGGCATGATTAAATGACGGGCTACCCTTCAGAAGGACACATCTGTAGAGTAAGCGAGATTTGACGATTTTGCTGTTTTGACAAGGTTTGACTGAATTGTGATGAGGTTTGACCAAAGTTGACTGAATTTGCATGAATCTGATATGCCAAGGTGGTTGTCATATTTGATTAGAAAATTGTCGAAGTTTTCTTGGGTAAATTGTCCATTTGAATTGTGACAAAGATCATGATAAATTTGAGGTGTGTGAGAAAATTGTGCAATGAACCCTAATGGACTGACCTAGTGTGGCCTCAGGGGCTCATTGACAGATGGCCTTGCCTACGTCATACACTCAGAGACCTCGTAGTTCAACATGACCAATGACTTTGTCTTATTGACCAAAGATTGAGTCATGACAAATTTTGACAAACCTACTAGGACTGACCTAATGTCTCGGGGGATCATCGACAAATGGCCTTGCCTACATAGCAAATGCGCAGAGACAACGCAGTTTGACAATGACAAAGACTAATCAAGACTTGAATTGACGTGATTATGTTGAATGACATGACTCCATTTTTTTGGAATTTTTTTGTGTTTTCTTCAGGACGTTTTTCAATTTTTATGTCTTTTTTTAGGACATTTTTCAATTTTTAGGTCTTTTCAGGACATTTTTCTATTTTTAGGTCTTTTAGGACATTTTCTATTTTTAGGTCTTTTCAAGACATTTTTTTGATTTTAGGACATTTTTTTTGATTTTGAGGATCCCCGTCATTACTGCTGTGAACTCGCGGTAATTTTCCCCTAGTCAAGTTGAGAATGAGCTAGGAAAAATGGAATGTAAAGAAAAGGCATGACTAGCATGGATAGTGGACAGTATGCAAGACTTGATTTCAACCATTTTTAGCCATGGACGAAAATGTCATGATGTCAGGGTGAAGTGTTATGACGAATGTCGGAAAAGAGTATGTTTATTAGGGACAAAGATAGATAGAGTGACAATAGATGGCACAACAATGACTGACTACACATGGCGCCTGTTTTCTAGGTTTTCACCATGATGCTATCAACGAAAGCACACATTTACGGTTTTCACTATTGGATGAATTATTTCTCTTTATTTTTGTCATTTATTTTTGAGGTATGCGATTGCATTTTCGAGTTTTCATCAAGGAGAAGATTTTATATTTTTTTAATTTTTGTATTTTGGATTTTTGGGCGAGCTTTACGTGCTATGCATAGGAATTTTAGCAAATGGACAGACTAAATGATTAATGCATCAATTGTTCACCTTCGAGGGAGTAGTTAAGCGGTACGGTAATATTTAGGACCAAAGGGATGGCCATTATCGTAATGATGGATTCTGAGAATGCCATATCGACAAATGATATAATTGAGGATGAACTTGGAGATCTGTTTTCCGGTAATGTAAGTGGAATGGCCTCAATCCACTTAGTAAAATATTCAGTGGCGGTGATAATGAATTTGTGTCCATTGGAGGATGTAGGGTGAATCTTTCCCATGAGATCAAGTCCCCATTGTGTGAAAGGCCAGGGAGAAGTGATTGGTCTCAACTCTTGTGCTAGAGCATGAATCAAATCACTGTGAATCTAACATTGGCAACATGTTCTTACAAATTCCAGTGCATCCTTTTCTAGTGTTGGCCAATAGTAACCAAGTCTCGTAATATTTTTAGCTAAGGTCGGGCCACTCGAATGAGACCCACATATACCCTCATGTGCCGATATAGAAGTTTTTGTCAAATTTTGAAGTTCCTCATTTTTCTCCAGAAACATCTTCATCAAAAAATATTGGGAATTCTGACTCCAATGCAACTCGAACGGAGTCAATCGGAGCTACGGTGCTCAAGATACACTCAGTCAAACCTTCAGTCAACTCAAAGACCCAAGTCAGAAAAAGGTCAAAAATCAAAGTTGTCAAAAGTGGTCAAGACTGGTGTCAATGCAAAGAGCTCGTTGCAAGCTTTCCAATGATGTTCGTTTTGTCAAAATTGGAGTTCGTTTGCCCAAGTTACGAGCAGTCAAAATCGGCCAATCATGTGTGGACACGTGGCAGTCCAGTCAACGCCACATCATCAATCCAGTCAACGGACACATCACTCCAAAGTCTTTGACCGGTGAATGAAATTTTGATATGGCATCATCTCACCCCTCCACGTGGCAAGCCATTATTGGCAAAAGGTGGCATATTATTTTTATAAAAAATAATAAAAATAAGAAAAATAATAAAATATATAAAACAAATAAAAAATAAAAAAAAATGCCACATTCTTTTAGTAAACGTGGGCTCTCCTAAATTGAAGGATCTCCACCTATCTTAAATCCCATATTAAAGCCACCCTATTTTAAATCCATGAGTTTTGTTTTAAAAGCTTTCTATGTTATTTTTAAAAAGCCTATTTTCAAGGAATCCCTATTTTAAGGGATTTTAAACCCTTTTTAAATTATTATTACCCCTATTCAAAAGGGATAATCTCCTATAAGATAGCAATGGGATTATTTTCAAGGGATAAAATTTAAAAGATCTTCTTGAAAATATATAAATAATCTTGTAAGAGTTATCAAAACAAAATTATAGGGATTATTATTTTCCTTTGTAAGCCCAAAATTATAAGGGCCCTTCATTATTTATCTTGAAGAGATTTTATTATGTAACGGAGGGATTTCTTTTGGATTTACATGTAAATTTGGGGAGATTGTAAATCAAGTTGTTATACACCAAATTGGGTAAAATTGGTGTATAAAAAGGGGTAAATGGGTGAGAGTTTGTAAGAGTGTTTTAGCTAATTATTTTTGTAAGGAATTTTGGAGGTGATTTTTGTAAGTGGAGAGTTGGGATTTTTCTTCCTTGGAGAAATCTTATTGTAACTTCGTGCTTTTGGAGAAGCTTGTTCTCACGCACTTTGGAAGTGCATTTTCAGATTTCTTTGTAATCCAAGGGGAGGCTATGCTGAAGATTGTAACCGAGTTTCTGGAGGAATAATTGGATCAGTCTCACTCCATTGGAGCGGACCCGGAGACGTAGTCACGATTGTGGTGAACTCCGTTATCAGATTGTTTGCACTTTCTTTCTTCTTCTCTCTCACATTTTGGTTATCACCTTGATTTTTAAAGCATAATTTCAATAATGTACACTTGTTTTTGAGTTTCCATTAATTTTTTTAAGTTAAGCATTCAATTATGCAATTATTCTAGATCATCGGATCAACTTCCTGCAAGGTCGCTTTTGCTTCATTAGTTTTGAGACAACAGAGAAGGGTATTGTCGAAGCTACGACGGTAAAGGGTGTTGTTGGTGATGGTATAACATGCAGCTTTGCGGATAAAGTACTTTCTTTGGTTATTGGAAAGGTTTTGAGGAAGGATCTACGAATGAAGGTAGTCAAAAATTTCCTTATACCATGGGGAATTGGAACCAACAAGCTCACAGACCATTTCGGATTCGGGGACATCATAAGCAAGAACCAATAACTGCTCAACCAAAAACTCAAATTGTGGGACATTGCTGGGAATATCAAGCAAAGATCCAATTGTTGCCATAGCGTCAACAGCCTTGTTCTATGTTCTTGGAATCAATTCAAAGGATAGCCTATGAAAATATGTCAGAAAACTATCAACCATCTGTTTATAAGGGATTAGCTTCTCATCTTTGGTTTCGTACTCATCATTGACTTGGTTGATAACGAACTGAGAACTGTCGAGGACCTGCAAATTCATGATTTTCCACTTGATAGCCATTCAGAGTCCTGTAATTAGTGCTTCATACTCTGCCATGTTATTAGTGCATGGAAATGCTATGTGGAATGACCTTGGGATGGAGTCTCCTTGTGGGGTAATGAATAATATTCCAGCTCCTGATCCATGATTAGTGTGAGATCCATCAAAGTATAATTGCCAAGGCTGTTTAGATTCTGCATGACATACAGACTCATCTAGAAATTCTATTGTAAGAGGATGGTTATCTGGTATTGGTGCATCTGCGAGCTGGTCTGCTATTACCTGTCCCTTGATGGCTTTTTGTTGCACATATTGAATATCATATTCACTGAGGATTGTAATCCATTTTGCTAAACGTCCAGTCAATGTTGCTCGACTCAAGAGGTACTTCAAGGGATCGATCTTAGCTACCAAATGTGTCTTATGGTTTAACATGTAATGCCTTAATTTTTGGGCTGCAAATACAACTGCCAAACAAGAACATTCAATGGGTGTGTAATTTAGCTCATACCCCACCAGTGTTCGACTGATATAATATATGGCCCTCTCTTTTTCTTCATAGTCATTTTGTGCTAGTAATGCCCCCAGTGCTGAAGTAGTTGCAGAGATGTACATAATTAATGGTTTTCCTTGGATGGGAGGCATGAGAACTGGAGGTGACAATAAGTATTGTTTGATCTAGTTGAATACTTCCTGACACTTATTTGTCCACACAAAGGGGATCCCTTTGCGTTGAAATGGTTGACACCTATCTGCGAGTTGAGCAATGAATCATCTGATAGATTGAAGCCTACCTTGTAGCATTCTTAGGTCACTGATTCCCTTAGGAGGAGGCATATCCAATATAGCTTTAACTTTGGCGGGGTCAACTTCAATGCCTCTACGGGAGACTATGTACCCCAACAACTTGCCTGATGTTACACCAAAAAAACACTTTTTTGGGTTTAACCGGACCTTATACTCTTCCAGCCTCCTGAAAACTTTGCTGAAAGGTGGTCTTTTCTTGTCAATGACTTTTCTAGAAGGTCATCCACATAGTCCTCCATTAATATGTGCATCATGTCATGGAATATTGTTGTCATTTCCCTTTGATATGTAGCACCTGCATTTTTAAGACCAAACGGCATTACAGTCCAATAGTATGTACCCCAAGGGCATGTGAAAGTAGTTTTGTATTGGTCTTTAGGAGCAATATGAATATGATTATAACTAGAAAAACCATCCATAAGGGACAACATCTCATATCCAGCTGTAAGGTCCACAATGATATCGATATTCGGAAGAGGGAAAACATCTTTAGGGCATGCTTTATTGAGATCTCGGAAGTCTGTGCATATGTGAATCTATCTAGTAGGCTTGGTGATAGGGATGAGGTTGGATATCCATTCAACATAGTCAATTGACTTGATAAAACCTACATCCAATAACTTTTGGGCTGACTTTAACCAACGATGCAACTGGGTGCATTTTTTGTAGCTTTTGCCTAGCTTGGCATCACAAAGGGAAATAAGTAAGCCCAGAAGTAGTGTAAATACTAACACAAAGGGATCTAACCTGGAATGTTAGCATAAGACCATGCAAAGTTTAATCTTAGATTAAGAAAAACTTTTGAAATTTTGGTTTGATTTCAAGCTATTTGTCAATGATGCTGCCAAGGAACCATTTTGGGGTCTTCCACAGTAGCTATATTAACTGGTATGGTGTCTTCTACAAGCATTGCTGATTTTTCTCTGTCCACGGGGAGAAAGTCCAATCCTCCACCCTTAGGTGCCTCAGGGAGGTTTTCACCCTCGGATACGTCCTTTATTTTTACTATTTTGTCGTCAGAAGGTGCCTTTCGGTTTTCACCTAGAGACGTATTATTTTTTACTTTATTTTTCTTTTTAATTTTGCGACTAGAGGATGGCACAGTCTCCCCAAAATAAGCAGCACAATCCAAGTCAATGGAAAATCCAGCTTTGTGATCCCCATTTGGAATGCCCTCACGTAGTCCTAGAAATTTTGCTAAAGCCTCATCATTTTGAAAAGTGTCCATTACTGGTGGGCCTTGTTGGTTCCAGTCAATTAGGTCAGGGTAAACTAAGGATATTCCATCATCAACATTTTCAAATTGAGGAGATGACACAGCGAGCGTGCAAATGGATGCTGAGACGTTAAAAATGAAGTTGTCATCATTTGGCTCTATGTCAAATTCTATCCAATATTCTCCTTCACTTGTTTCATACTCACTAGCGAAGTAAGGGACAAAGGGAGTAGTATTAGAGTCAAGATCAATAGTGGCAAGTGATGGCTCAGGCGATTCTGAATGATGATTGTCAGCTTGGGATGAGTAGGCTGGTATGTCAGGGCTAGGACGAATGGGAATAGAATATGATCTGGACTTGACATCATTTGGTGTTGTATCAATCTTAAACATTTTCCAGAATCATTCCTCAAATGTAGGCTCGCTAGGTTCAAGGAATAATTCATCAAGGCAACAGTTACTTAAGGATCATTGAAAGCCAAATTCATATTCGTGAGAGTCAGTTTCAAAGGAGGTGTCCTCAGTTGTCTCAACACAGTCTGAAGCATACACTAACTCACATGGAAGCACATTGGTACTCAGATCGCCAGATTCTTGTGGACCTAACCCTAACCCAAGATGTTTTGGTCTTTCTAAAACTAATAGTGGCTCACGCCTTCCATTTTTATCCTTGCCAAGACCACTTTTTCCATCATAACCTTTTGCTTTTATCATGCTGTATCCTTTTCCATATATTGTTACTGGCAAGGGAGTTAAGTCTCGTGGTTCTCTATAAATCCAGGATAGTATATCATCTATGTCCTCTTGACTCATTTCACCCCACTTTATGAAAACTGTATTTGGAGGAACCCTGAAAGTTTCTTTTGCTTGTATTCTAAAACAAGGTTTTCCATAGACCTAGGGAGACTTGGGCATCTTGGTTATGTAATAGGCCATATTTAGCTTGTACTCTCCACATCCTTGGTCCTGAATTTGGAAGCTCAGGTCGACGTTTGGGGTGATAAATGAAGTGGAAGGTGTTAGGGAGATGGTCGTCGTGGTCGAAAAAGCAGAAATGGATGTGGTAGATGAAGAGGAAAAAGGCTTCACAAGTGTTGAGGGGTTAATGAATTTAGAAGACAAGGACGTCGGAGCTTCCCTATTGATAGGGACTTGGCGTTCTGAGACACCTCGGAAGTTGGTACAATATTGTAATGGATCAGGGTCTTCGTATATAGTAATCTCGGTGCCTTCAAAAGGAAACTTCAAGCATTGGTGATACGTGGAAGGGATGGCTTTTAGAGTGTGGATCCAAGGTCGACTGAGTAAAATGTTGTATGGCAGGTCTAAATGCAGAACTTGACAAGTGTTGACAATGACTGGTCCGATTTGAATTGGGAGTGTAATTATGCCCCAAGAGGAATGTTCTTCATCATCATATGCCTTGATAACAATGCTTCTTGTGGCATCTACACTAGCATCAAAAAATCTTAGTACCTTGACCAATTTTAAAGAACATATATTTAGTCTTGCTCTGCCATCTACTAAGACTCGTCTGACCTTATGTTTATGAACAAGGACTTCGATATGAAGGGCATCATTATGGTTGGATTTGGATGACGAATAGTCTTGGTCATAAAAGGTAATATGGTGGGGAGTCATGAGATATCCTACCATGGCTTCGAATGGCTGACATCAATATCTTGGGGCATAGAGGATTCTTGCAATGTTTTATCTAGGATGGCCTTATGGGTAGGTGAGATGCGTAACA
Source organism: Sequoia sempervirens (assembly GCA_007258455.2). Lineage (NCBI taxonomy): Eukaryota > Viridiplantae > Streptophyta > Pinopsida > Cupressales > Cupressaceae > Sequoia > Sequoia sempervirens. Next base: position 84,380,689 of record VDFB02049217.1, on the reverse strand, counting down.
ACTCAAGGATAGAGATTTGTGCCAGTGTTTTTCCAAGCTTGTCAATAAGATTAAAGTTTCCTTTAGGTTGGGACTGCTTACTTTGTGGACGTGATTGCGACTGCGAAGTGGACGGGCCAACTATTGTTACCTTTGGTTGTCTAGGGGGAGGAGGGCCTGCTATGGTGACCTTTCTGCCATGAGTGGTGACATTGCATTTAGGTGCCTTTCTAACAGTGACCATGCAGACATGTTCATCAGTTGTTCTAATGTGATGTGCGATAGGTCCCCCAGAATAGTCATATCCAATACAGGCATGGTTGGCTCGATTATTTGTATTTGACGTAGAAGGGTTTCCAGAACCATGATCCTGCAGTGGGTTTTTGTGTATTGTATGATCCGCATTAGAAGAAAACTGTGGTCCGCCAACTTCAATGATGCACTTTTCAATAAGGTCCTGTACCAGATTTTTCAATTGTTTACAGGAAGAAGTTTTGTGTCCTTTTAATTGGTGATGGTCACAAAATGCATTATCATCCCACCAAGATGGTTTAAACTGCCTAGGGTCGTATGGTTTGGGGGTGCATTTGTCTTGGGTTGCTTTTAGCGAAGGACCCTCTTTTTGCTCTAGCTTTTGGCCTCTTAATTTTATTGATTTCATTGTCTTTGGAGGTCCTTAGATGTTCATCTTGCTTGCCCAAGTGATTTCCCCAGGTTGTGCTTCAGAAAAACTAGGTTTTGAACAAAATCCGGGATTTTCCAGTCCGGCTGGAATTTCCCATAATCCTGTCCGGCTGGAATTTCCCATAATCCTGTCTGCCTGGAATTTCCCGGATTGGCTTTTGATGTCTTTTGGCCCCTTAATTTTATTGCTTTCATTGCCTTTGGGGGTCCTTAGGTGTTTATATTGCTTGTCCAAGTCCTTCCCCCGAGTTGTGCTTCGGAAAAACTAGGTTTTGAACAAAATCCGGGATTTTCCAGTCCGGCTGGAATTTCCCATAATCCTGTCTGCCTAGAATTTCCCATAATCTTTATCGGCTGGAATTTTCCGGATTCCTGTCTGCCTGGATTTTTTCAGATTCCTGTCCACCTAGATTTTCCTGGATTTTGGTCTGGAGTCTGTCTGGCCCAGATTTTTCCGGATTTTTCCCTTGGTCTGATTTCCCCGGAAGGGCCGAAATCCCGAAATTTCCCAAAATGGAAATTTTTTCGAAAATAATTATTTATTTATTTATATATTTTTTCTAAAAATGGATTTTTAAAATGTTCTACAGCGAGAAAATGAAAATTTCTTGAAAAAGATGTTGAAAATAAAATTTCCAAAAATGGAAAAAATCTGAAAAATGGAAAGTTTCCTTATAAAAATGTAAGTTTTTTAGAAAATGTTAAGATTTTATTTGGACATGTGGGCTATTAATGATGATATCTGTTTTTCAGGACTAAGCAAATATTAAAAGGGGGGGACTTGCATATGGATTCGTGCCAAAAGTGGGAAATCTGGAAATGTTCAATTTAAATTTTCAAAAGTGGGAGCTGCCTAAGAATCCGTGCCAAAACTGTCTACAGCTGGAGGACTTTCTGGAGGGCACGTGAATCTGATCTTGCTGGAGATCGTGGGCTGACATGGATAATATTCATGCATTTAATGCAAATCTTGTCCTCTTTTGAATTTCTCATTAGGCCGACCTGTTTTGAGGCCAATTATTATTGTAAAATCTAATTAGGCCGACATGTTTGGGGGATTCTCTATAAATGGCATATGTGCCTCATTTGTAAGGGGGTGAGAGATTAGGAGAAGATTTGATAGAGAGAAAATTTAGCAGTAGAGTAGAGGTAGAAGCTAGTCAATTTCTGAGCAAGTGATGTAACAGAACATTGGAATTGTTGCTGGAGTTTGGTGATTCAATACAATTGAAGGCATTGTGATTTTCTGGTGATCTCTTTTGTGTTGACTTATCTTGCATGGTTCTTATGATTCTATTTTTTAAAAATTGCTCATGGTTATTAGATTTAGATTTAGATCTGATTCAATGATGTTCATGATTTAACGTTTGAAGTGTTTGCAGCAATCCCTGGTCCATACTTTTTGCAGCTAGTTGATTGTTAGTTGCTTTGTAAAGTTAGCCTGGACCTTTATATTCATTGTGCTTGGTTCAATTATGGAGATTTATTCATTTCAACTGTAATTGGGTTGTCTTGGGTGAATGTTCATGATCTGAAAATCTTTAAAACCTTAGAAGATTGCATTGTTTCTGTAAGATTGCAGATTAATCTTGGTCAAGCAGAGATTGGTTTCGTTGGGATTGGTCCATTTCAAATGTTTATCATTTGCATTGTTAATCTTAAGAGTTAGAGAATAGAATCTCTCTAAACCCTTATCTCTTTTTCTATTTATTTTGAATCTGGGTTAGTTTTAGGATTGAAAGTATCACCATATTGTTGCATCTGATGAAAATTCACTTCCAGCATTGTTCATTTGTAAGGCCCTTTGTGATTACCAGTATTTTTACATATTATTTGAGTTGTTTATGCATTGTCATGACCTAACACCTAAGAGACCTTGGGGTGATTTTCAGTAATTTATTGTTGGAAATAACCTTTCAAGAGATAGAATATTGCATTACGTCACAAGTTGTTGTTGTGCAGAAAACACCATCAGCGGGGGTCCTGAAGTGTGATGACACCATTCTGAAGGCATTTCTTGAGGACTTCTTCAATAGGTTCACCCAAAGGGGTGCATGTGTGACCTCTAGGGAATTGTCTTGGTTGTCTAGGTTGCCCTTGAATTTGATTGTTTCGATTGTCTTGGTTATTCTGATTTGTCTAGACAGCATTAGCAGCATAGGTTTGTGTCATCATCTATGTGTTTTGTGATTGTGTCCCTTTTAGGGTAGTCATCAAACCCATAGCGTTGACAGCCTTAGCATTGAATACACCATCGTTGGTAACATGTTTGTTCTTAACCCAGAATTTGGTTATTTCAGCAGAAGGAGGGTTTGCATTTGTGTTTTTAAAACCATATTGTAGTCTTCCTTCGGCTATGAGGGCTTGTTCAAATTGGACACCTCGTTCAACTAGGTCCACAAAAGTTGTGCAACAATGAACATGCAAGCCATTTTTCAGTGGGCCTAATAACGTTTGTACAAACATGTCAACTTTTTCCTTTTTAGGTATGTCTATATGATAGTGACTCGCTAGGCCCCTCCATTTTTGAAAGAATGGTAAAAAGGGTTTCACCTTAATCTTCTTGTGTGAGCTGGCAGAGATTGGTAATGGATGTGTCTGTGTCAATGTTGTATGTGTAATTTTTCATGAATTTTTTAGCAAGTTCTTTCCATGATTTTATTCTAGGTTGCAGTGTATAGAACCATTCTAGGGCTGGTCCTGGGAGGCTTTTAGGAAACAGTCGCATTAGATATGTGTGCTCATGAGCAATATCCACACAACTTGTTACGAACTCTCTGATGTGGTCAAGTGGATTTATTTTACCCTTGTACTTGTTGAAGTTTGGAGCCACATAACCATGTGAAAATGGTGGCATGTACAACATTTTATCAAAAGGATATGGGCATAAGTCATATGGAATTTGCATCTTCTTGTCAGAAGTTTTCATATTTTCCATCTGTTTTTGAAGGTCATCCACTCTTGCTAGCAAGGCATGTACAATGGGATCATTGGTTGTGTGAAAGTAAGGTATGTTTTGATTAGGTGTTTGCTGATATTGCCAGTTGTGAGTGGGAATTTGTTGTTGAGTATGAATCTGGGATGAGTATGTGGGAATATGAGACCCAACCATATTTGTTTGTATTTGAGGTATCTGAAATCCCTAACTCATTTGATTGCCAAAGTTACACATTTGTTGAGTCATTTTAGTTCCTTGTCCTTGTTGAAAGAATTGTCCATGTAGCATGTTGGTGTTTGTTCCTTGGAAGTGTCCATGTGATATATGCGTATTGTGCCCTTGTCCATGTGGGATGTTCATTTGCGATGATGTGTTAATGCTGTGTTGAGGGCCTTGAATGAAAATGCATTGTGAGTTTCATCCAAAGGGATTAAATGAGGTTCCACTGTAAGGATGTGATGAAGATGCCCCCATTGTCATAGATGAAGAGTCGAACATAGGATTTGAGGAAGTGGTGCCTACAGATGTAGACACAAAGGTGGCTCCTATCATTTGTGAAGATGATGTGGATGTTGTAGGCATGGTCTATGAAAAGGTAGCTCCTATTGTTTGTGAAGATGATGTGGATGTTGTAGGCATGGTCATAGTAGATGTTCCTCTAGTAGATGTTGTGTTCGTTGAAGATGAGGTGTTTTTATTTATGGTGCCACTAGATGTCGCATTAATAGTGGTAGTGGCAACTTGTGTAGTAACAACAATGTTATTAATTAAGGTATTGTTCTTGTGATGTTGGGATGTTGTGTTTTGTGTTGTATTATTTGGAGAGACAGGTCGTATGGTATTAATGTCGAAGCCTTTTGGTAATCTTGCACCTTGGTCTAAAAGCATAGCAATGTATCTATCGGGATTGTTCAAGACCAATTCTTCTACAAACAAAGTGACTTTAGGATTTTGGGCTGCTGCCTCTAAGTTTTAAACATAGACTTGTCCATTTTGATCTCTTTATATGAATTGTTCAAAAAGTGGATTTTGAAAGGAAGTTGACATGTTCATGGAAGATTGTGTTCAAATTTCCAAATGGGTCATCAAAGATCCAGTCATTGGGATTGGTGTTGTTGTTGGTGTTGTTGTCAAAGTCTTGTCCAAAGTCGGTCATTTGTCTTTTCTTTCTTTGAAGTCTTGTTTCCACCATCAAAGAGATTGCTTAAATGAAGATGATGACAATGCAAGTATGACACTAGTCTATATTTTTGTCTTCTTGTGTGATAAAGGATGACAATGTGTACCTAAGGAAATGTGAGATGCCGAAAAGCGAAAGTGATGATTATGACTAGGATGACAATGATGACAAGGTGCAAAATAAGGACTAAGATGATTATGTCGACTAAAGAGGAAACTAATGCAAAGTCTAGGTTCAAAATAACAACTAGTATGAATAATGTTTTTGTATTTTTTCAGGAATAAAGTATGCAAGGTATAAACTAGAATGCACTTTGGAGAAAAGGATACCTAAACACTCTAAGCTTAGTCTTTGTTTTCGATTTTGGTTACCAAAGGACTTGCTGAAAATGACAAAGTGACAAGTTCAAGATGACTAGTGAGGTTTCCTAACTAGACTGTTGAGTTAGAAATTCTCACAAAAGGGACAATGGCTGAAAAAGTGAATGATGATTAAGTCCACGATAACCTAGTTTTGAAAGCAATGATTTTGCAAATTGTGATGAGGTTAACCTAATCCAAAGTATGCAAAGATGAAAACCTAGGGTCAAACTAATGCCAGAATTTATGATTATGAAGCCTAATGCATGCAACTAAAATTTGAAAGATTAAACCTATGGTCAAGAATGCAAACTAATGGTTGAATAATAAAGATTTTGAGAAATTTCAAAGTTGGTTTCTAACAGATACCTCTTAGAAAAAAATGTTTGATAGCAGGTTGAGACTGTTGTTTTGATGTTTTATTGAAAATTCTAAGTTGTCTGAGGTTGATTGTTTGTGTCTAGATTTGTGAATGTTGTGTATATTGTTTGAAAATCTAGAAAACACTTGACAAGCATGATGTTTTGGTGTATGCAAATGCACATGAGACAAGCACAATCCTAATAAGCCAATAGGCCAAGGGTTTGTATACTTGATATAGCCCACTGATATACCCTAGATTCGTGCTAAACACCTTTCTTCTCAAGAGCAGATAGCTTAGAAGTTTGGTGGCACTAGCTCCCCTCCACAGCTCATTAACGTCATTTGGGCACACCAACTTCAGATTCTTAGGTAGTCACTTCCCAAGAATTGTTATCTCTACTCAAGGGGATCAGTAGTGAGTGTCTTCAGGCATGATACTATACCAAGCAACAGCTGAAAAATGGTTGGCTTCTAAAACAATAGGTTTTTAGTAAGGGCATTTTGTTCATATGGCATGATCCATTCGACAAGATTCCTCTTTCTGATCAATCTCGTCAGAACCATATGTGTGATTCTTGAGATTTCCCCAAGAATCCAATTTTATATATAGGCTGGAAGTCCCTCAGGTTCAGGGTGCTACCGGTCTGAGTCATCCCAGGGTGAGTACTTTTTCCCACCAGAATAGGCCCAAGTTCTAGAGTCAGTAACCATTTCTTTTACACCCAGGATCACCTGAAAGCGCAAGGGGAGAGGATACTTCGATTACTAAGTCTTAAAGGTTACAAAAAATAAAGTGGGTTTGGTTTTCTGATCACCAAGTTTGCACAGGGTGAGAGCATAATCACCTACCACATCAAGCACAATCAAACACCTACAAACAAAAGTTTATTTTAGTGCACCAAAAGAAGTGTTCCTAAACTAAAAATCACAAACATATGGTTTGAAAGATTAGTCATTGACAAACGTAGCTGCAAAATCATATCTCAGTAGTTTAGATATATGTCTTTGACTCACGAGTGCTGCAAACCCACATGTTAGTAATTTCATAAATGTCTTGGACCAATGAGAAAGCTGCAAAAAACTAAGTTAGAACAAGAGATTAAAAACCAAACTAAAAGTCAGTAAATAACTAAATTAGAAAATGAAGAGACTAAACTAAACTAAGAAAAATAAATTAAAGAAAACTAAAAACTAAAAACTAAGGGCTCAATTTTTTTGTTGCTCCCAAAAGAAGCGGAGTTTTGGAGGGCCCACTCAAAACCATACTAAAACAAAAAGATTAGTAAAAAATTAAATAAAACAGAAAACTAAAATAGTGATAACTTTTTTCAAAACTAAAACAAATTTTAAGCCAAGTAGATATTTATGGAAAGCTAGAACATGAACCTTCAAAACCAGGCGATTTTTGCAAAAATCCTACAAGACAAAAAAAAGAAGTATAAACAAAGAAAATTCAAGTTTAAACAACTAAATCTTTAAAAATGTGATCCCATATAAAATGGCCATAACTTTCTCAATCTTAAAAATTAACCATTTGAGTTAGAATCACGAGGCAGAGAACCTACAAAACCTAGATAATGGTTTTAAAAGATTTTATTCTCCATTCTCACATTAACTCAAAATAAGATGATGAGATTTCATATAGTTAATGGTTATAACCTACAAAACAATGAAAAATAAATAAGAAAAACACACAAATTTCTCTACAAAATTGTGATTTCACCAATGTAAGATAGGGTTAGAAATCAAATAAGTATAGACAAAGTGACAACCAACACTTCTAAACTATTAGCACCATCGAACAAGAGAAAACAATCATATGAAAAGAAGAAAAATGAAAACAATGAAATAAAGCACTCCCCATTGAACTTGAATCACTTATCTTGCTCTCCTTCTTGTTATGCAACTTTTCCCTCAGATTTGTTGAAATACTTGTGCAAAACCTGTAAATGGTAGCAAGAAAGTTGGAGACAATTAGTTGTTAAGCTAAAAATGGAGAAGGAAGGTTACTTTTATAGACAACCCTTCAAATGGATGACTAAGATTAATCCTCTAGAAGGATTCCAAGATCAATGGTCCAGAATTGATGTACCAAGAATATGTTATTCTTGGAGGAATCATGACAGACAAACATGCAAGGACATGCAAGCTATGACATGAAATAATGACAAGGTATCTTTGACCAAGTGGAGGTGCATAAATAATTTATTTTAAATTATTTATTCAAAATGGAGGAAAATGACAAGTGGCAAATAAATAATTTATCCAAATTATTTATTTAGATAAAATGACGAAAGGAGCATTTAATTAAATGGGGAGGTGGAAATTAGACATGGATAATTAATTTGAATTATTTATCTAAAAGAGAGAAATGAAACACAACTAATTAATTTCGACAATTATTTAATTACAAAAGAATAAAAGGTCAAATAATGATTATTATTATTATCTGAATATAGATGAAAGATAAATAATTAAATAAAAAATTATTTATTTAATTATTGAAGAAAGGGATATATTAGCGACACAATTAAATAATTTTAATTGATCAAGATAGAATAAAGATGAGAAGGTGAATTAATTAAGTAATTAAAAATTATTTAATTAATAGAGGAATGCAATCAAACTTAATTGAATAATTAAAATTATTCAATTATCGAAGGATAACGACCAAGAAAAATGATGCTCGTAGACTTAGGACATTTTCAGTGTCTACA
>VDFB02049217.1:84246962-84372369 GCA_007258455.2 Sequoia sempervirens | reverse complement strand
ACCTCCAAAGCATCTTATGCTTCCTTCAAAGTACTCAACATAGTTTCCATTTTTGGACCAATTAAACCTTTGAGTTCACAGGATCTTCCCATAATTCTATCATTTTCATGCTTCACACTCTTTATTTTTTCAAGTAAAGAGATAACTTGACCTTCTTGCATTCCAATAGAAATAGTTAAAGGATCAAAACCATCAAAAATAGTAGCTAACTCTTTCTCATGATCCTTAACCTTCTCATTTTCCTCAATAAGTTTTGACAAAAACAAGCATGAATTATAAACTTGTATACCTTTAGATAGAGCACTATGAACATTCTTTACACAGGTAGCTAATAGAGATTTATCTCTAGCTATCATACCTTTCAAACTACTGAATCTTTTGACATAAAACTCCTTCTGAACTTTGACCAAAGTTGACTTCTCAAGTGACTCAAAATGAGTACTTACCAAATTTAAAATTCTTTTCAGCTCACTGGAGGAGGAACCAGATTGATCCTTGAAATGAGTAGGCATGATTCTCTCCAAAATACTAGATGCAAGATTCAACAATTCGCTATCCTCAATGTGGGATTTTAGAATTTCTTCCCTAGCCTTAGTTTGTGCAAATGATGCAACTTTCATTTTTTGAATTGGTGAAAAAATAGATAAATGAATAGGGGCATCTCCCAGATCAAGATCAAAATCTTCTTTTTGCTCATCTAAAAATATCTTCCCTACCTCTGTAGTGTCTCTTGCTTCCACTGGAATTTCCTTGACTCCAACCTTCTTTTCTTCAACTTTTGGTTCTTTAGTAATTCTTTCTTGATTGCATTTAGGAGCTTCAACTTCTTCATTTGGAATGTCCTTTCTTTCAACTAATACAACCTTAGGAGCTTAAGTCTCCATAGGTAATTTTGTATTATCCACATCAGGAGGAATCTGAATATCCTCGGTATCTACATTCACTTCCTCATTTACTGGATTAGATACATCTTCAACATTGATCTTGTTCTTTGACAAAAATGCTTCTAGGATTTTCTTGGTTTCATCAGCAACAACATCAGTTTCACAAATCATAAGTTTGTTCACCCTTTTTTTTCTTTTAAATTCCTTCTTAGCTTTGTTCAGGATTTACTTCATCTCCTCAATAGACATTTCCATACATAAGTCTACAAGAATTCTCTTTCTCATATGCTCTTCTTCTATCCTAGCACTTACTCTTCTCATCTCCAAAACCTCATACAGACTCTTAGGTAAACCAAGCATAATTTCAACAAGAACTTTATTGAAAATATTCATATATTTTATTGTTGCCTCCTTAAGAATTCTTTGTCCCAATTCATCAAAAATTTCTTACCATTTATAGAGGGACTTGAGGTTTCCATCCTTGATAACAACATTCTCAACTTCCTCAACTATCATACTTGGTTTTTCAATTTTTTCCTTTGCATTTTCTTCTTCACCAAAAAATTTTCTCTTGGTTACCTTTGTAGCCTGAGTGCCAATAGCCTTTATTTCTTTCACACCTTCATCTGAGTCAGTCTCTTCATCTTCTGAGACAACATCATAGGTTCTTGTGCTCTTTTTCTTCTTCCTCTTACAAGAAGCCTTGTCTTGAGCTTTTTCAGGGGTTGACTTCTCTGCATGACCGAATAGGGGTACCAAACTCCTTTTTGTTCTAGTACGGGTAGAGGATTCTATCAGACTAGCAGATTTAGTTTTAGGTTCTTTCCCCTTTCCATCATTTTCTTTTTCTCTCTTCCTTTTGGCTTCTCTTACTGCTTCTGTAAATATTCCCATGCTTTATGCAAAGACTTCCACTTCTTTCCTTACTCTTCTAACTATCTTTGGCTTCTTTAATTTCTCATGGACTTGCATGCTCTTTTCTGCATAAGTTCCAAGCCTTTCTTCAAACAAATGCAAAGGTTTACTCAACATATGTGCATATAGCTCCAAGATTCCTTCCTCAACTTCATATCTCATTGGAATAATCAAAACGGTTCTAGGATCAACTGCTTCCATTAAGTATTGATCAATATCCACCATAAAACAAATTGTGTCCTTGTACTTCTCAAAAATAGATGTAGGAATCCTTTCCCTTGCTTGCATTTCATTCCAAAATTTCTTGAGATATCCGTAAATTGCAGTTTTCCTAGCTTGACTATCATCAAAATTGAATAACATGTCTCTAATTTGAACACCAATAGGCTTATCACCTCTTTTTCGGACCACTTTCCTGACTCTCAAAAATTCATTCATGAAATAAAAGAATAAACACAGTAGTAGATTACTGTATTTAAAAGAATTCTTCTCATCTTTCTTTATCTTCACAAGATTCTCCATAAGCTGACTTCGAAGCAATTCACACAAGTCATACTCTGCATTCTCCTTAAGCATCTGATAAGCTACATATATGGAAATACCAGATAAATAATTTTCTATGTTGGAGTGATATATCTTATAACCAATGACCATCAAGGCAAATTTGACATCCACATCGGTGATGTTATCAATTGTCATTGTTCTTCTGTCAAATGTCAAACTAGTTGCATCTATGACTGCCTAATTCTTTACCAACTTCAAAATAGGAAAACCATCAAAAGAATTTAAACCTATAACAGCTCTTATAGCTTCTTTTGTTATCTTGAAAGGTTGATTCAACCACATAAATTATGCATGGACTCGACTCAAGATATACCAAACCCATTCACTTTCATCAAACATGGGTAATTTCATAAACTGCATGAATTTCTTCTCCTCTAGGAATTTTAATTTGGGCTTGACACAAAAATCTTCTCTAACAATGTATTTGGAATATAGATTCAGTAACTGCGAGCTTCCTAGCTCCTCAATATTAGCATGAACATATGCCCTAATATCTTCAATGTGTAAAACTTTGTACGACACATATGAAAAGGCACCTAAGGGCTTAGTCTCAATAGACTTGAAAGGGTTCCATTTAAATTTTGAATGGGATCTATCCTTCACTTCAACCACCAATGGAGTAGCCATTTTAACAAATTCACAAGTTTGCAAGGTTTCTCAATAAATACCTTTTTTTTCAGAGTAAGGTTTGAACTTAAAATCACCTTCACACTTGAATTCTCCCAAATTTCACCAAATTTTGCTTCATAGCTCAAAAACTTCTTCTTCTCAAAGTGCAAATTGACAAATGAAAGATAGAAATGACCTTTTCATCACTCACATACCTAAATTTTTGATTTAATAAATCATTTTTCCCTAACTCATCTAGATACCCTATTTTCATACACTATGAAAGATAACTCTTCTTCGGACCTTCAATTCTACATAAATACTCTCTCCAATTGTTCAACAACATCTATGGATCACCAATTCAATTACTGAATTCATCCATATCTTGGTGTCAATCACCGGTAGGGGGTTTGAAATATTTTCTTAACAAATCCCCCTAGACTAAAAGCCTAAAAACTAATTCCTGAAGGAATTACCAAAAGTTGATTCTGGTGCTGCCTCATTTTCTGTAATAGAGGGACTCTTCTTTACCCAAGTTTTCTTCATCTTATTTTTGGTCTAATTTGTAGTAGCCTTCCCTTTTCCTTTTACATCCTTTTGCATGTTTCTTCTTTGATTTACCAGACCTCCTCTACAAAATCTAGCAATATGATAGGTTTTGTTACAATTGTAGAACACCACATTTCTTTGTCCAGAACAATTGTTCTGTTGATTTTCTCTCAATTTGCATTGATTAGAAATATGGCCAAATCTATTGCATGTATAACATTTGACATCTCTATGAAATTTTTTCACCACACTTTTGCATTCATTCAACATATGACCATACTTGTTATAGTTAAAGCACTGGACAATGAATGATGGACCATTTGAATTCATTCTACTTCTTCTTTGAGCTACCATGTGACCAAATTTATTGCAAGTAAAACAATAACCATTGAACCTCTGAGCATTAGGTTATCTTACTAGATACTTTCCAATGTTGTTCATCTGATTTCCTCATCTAAATCTCCTTTGTCCATAACTGGAGCTTTCACCTTCCTCATATCCAAGACCTTGCTTCTCACCATTAGTCCTTTGACCTTTAATCAATTCATCAAGCATATATGAGCTAACCATGAACTTCTCCTTGTACTCATTTGCAATAGCAAGTTCATCTCTAAGATCAACAGTGTGCTTTTCAAGTTCTTCCTCATTGTGTTTTTTTTGTTCTAACTCTTGTTCCAACTGAATGAATCCATCGATAATTCAGCCACATTCTTCAGATTTCTCTTTCAGGGATTGGGAAAGCTTTTCTTCATTCTTCTTTCTATCTTTGATCTCCTTAGTCATTCTCATCATAATATATTCCATCTCATGCTTCATAAATGTATTCTCTCTGGCAAACTTTTCACATTCTTCTGTCTTTTCCTTTAGGACTTGACTCAGTTTTTCATCTTCAATGTGGTTACTATCATCTTGCTTGATCTGATCATAGAGTTCGCTTCCTTTTTCCCTGGACTTACTGATTTTCTCTTTCAATGACTCAATGAATCTCTTAGCATTCACAATATTTGCTTTAAATTCTCAGACATCAGATTTTGACTAATCAAGATCATATAGGGCCACCATAAGTTGTTGAAGACTACTTGAATGCATTGAAACACTTTCCAAGATATTCCCCAAGCTATTAAATTTATTCCAAGGACCAGAGCTCTAATACCAATTGTTGGAATCAAGCAACACTGAGAGGGGGCATGAATCAGTGTTGTGCAATTTTTAACTTTATTAATCTAATCAACAAAGTACTAATAACATTCAACCAAAATAAATATGCATAAACATAAAGTAAGCAACCACAACACCATAAAACAAGGATTTTTACGTGGAAACCTTGTTAGGGGAAAAACCATGGTGGATGACCAATCCACAATATAATCTAAGTATACTCAAAAGGAATAATTACAAAATGGGAATGCACTTGCATTTAGGCACACTTCCTAGAGCTCATTTCTCAAAATAAGAAAGGGTCACTGCCTTACAAAATTTTAGAATACTTCCAAGGATTTGAACTGAGAAAGTAGCATCTACAAATGCTTGGTTATAGTTTTGATTAAGCTCAACAATCGGATTCTTCTCCTTCAGATTGATTTTTCTCTTCTCTCTGCTTTGCCTTAATTTGCTTCACAAAAAACTTTAATGCGCAAGTGAAACTGTGCTTAATCACTTTCTTGATCTTCTGATATTCACAACATACATCAACTCACATCAAAAACACATCAAAATGATATAATTGATCACTTATATATATCCACTACAAGAGATTTGAATGCTTTAGGTCGGCTTAAACAAAACAAGAAATATTCATGAATTGTCAGCTTTAAATCATCAAAACATTCAATGAAAATCCACAAGAGTTGGCCATAGCATAGTGACGACCCAAATTAAGATGCTCGAACACAAAAAAAAATTAAACAATAACTCCTCATATATCCTCGACACACCATATTCACCAGGTTGACCTTTAAACATTGACAAACAAAAAATTAGACAAGCAAACCTCCTAGATTTCACCCAAATCAATATGAGGCACCAATATTTTTAGATAACACAAATTATGCATTGAGAAATAATCCCTTGAGATACACAAAAAAAAATAACAATAGAAAATCTACATATGAATCAAAGAACATGAAGTTACTAGATGCTCTATTCTAACTTAGATAAACACTAATCTTCAATCTATCTACAGGTATGAGCAAAATGAAATGTGCAGATCAACTAGCTGATAAGGGTTGCCATAAATGACAACACCATAAATTTTGTGTAGTGCCTCTTTCCAATAGGTAAGTGGTCATCCTCATCTATCCACAATGGGCATGTCATGTATGGTATCTAAACGAAACTCACCAATGTACCTATGTTGTGCCTCTAGTAGCCCACATCTTCGATGTGTGTCTAAGTTAGGTCCCTTTGATATAGATAAGAGTACGGTGTTGTTCCTACCACCTTCCAAACCACTGGTGGCTGAAACAAGGCTATGTACTCCCATACCCAAACTGTAAGCAAGGTCACACCACAACTCAAGCTTTGCCCCTCTCTGTAAAAAAATCACGTAACTAGAAATATAACATAGCAAAAAGACATGGACCCCATGCATACACTTCCTGTGTTGAATCATCAACCCCAACATCTCCCCCCAACCAACTAGGAAGCCATGGCCCCTATGATCAAGAATCATCACTCCTGCTATCAGTGTGCACATAACATAGTCAAACCGGTCATATGTCTCCACTAGGATCACCCACCAGATCTCATATCCTTGGAACCCAAGCTCAACATCATTCTTGGTCTCATAATACTTTTATACCACTTGTATTCCTTGATTCGGGTCGTACCACACATGCTCACTATGAATGGGTAATCTTAGGATCTTGTACACATCCTCTAGGGTAACTGTTGCCTCCCCCATAGGCAAATGGAAGTTGCTTGTCTCAGAGTTCCACCACTCTGCTAGCACTTTCAACATGCCCCTATTTTCCCTAATAGTGGGCATATATGTCACATAAAACAATTTTAGCTCTAGTAACACACCCTTTTCATCATCGCCTAATTGGTCGCATAGTCGAAACACATCTGGTCTAGACTCTTGTGTATAAATAGGGGGAAGATGCACCTAAAACCATCAAACAACCAATAACGTCAATCCAAAACCCTTCATTTCACCTATCGAACCTAAATTGACCAAGTTAAACTTTCCTAGTCTGGGGAAAATCCATAACCAGGTAATTATGTCAGTTTTTATCTAATGCATCACATAAATTATAACTAGCCCACAACTACAAATGTGTCACAAGCCTAACAAATGTGTCATTCTATTCAACATATGTGTCACACTCAATCATTTGTATCATTCCCAATAACATATGTGACTTGAAAATGCACTTGTGTCACATAATTCCATGTGTTTCACTACAAACATTTCATGCGCTATCCTTAAGCATTTGTATCACGATGAGACAATTGCAACAACCACTTATTGAATGCATCGAACATGATAATAGATGCATCACATGATGTGAGACACATTCATCTGTTAAATTATTTCATAGCATAAATGCATGGGTTCATACTAGGTACTGGGGCGGGCACTCCCTCAGGACGACGGTGTGTGTAGATCTTGTATGCACGGCAGGAAGCCTCTAGAACTGGAGACATTTTCACTGTCTAATCACTCTAAGCTCCTCAAATTTCTAAATATGGAATGTGAAAAAAACCATTTTTCAAATTCATAATTTCCATTTATAGGTCTAATAACCTCAAATTTGACCCTATTTTTTACCTTGACAATCAATTATGCCTTCACCATCGAAATCTTGACCATCCTTTTTTCTTATCGGGAAAATTTTCCAAATTCTTGAAATTTTTTCAAATTTTCTCAAGGGGGCATACTTGTACCTTGTTCTCACTGGGGCATCCTAGAGCATCTCTTGACTAAATTTCTTTGACACAACGCGATGAATTGTGTTATGTCAAAGAGGGGAAAAATGTAGACACTGAAAAATGTCCTAAGTTTGTGAGAGCCATTGTTCTTGGTCACCATCCTTCGATAATTGAATGATTTTAATTATTTAATTATGTTTGATCATATTCCTCTATTAATTAAATAATTTTTAATTATTTAATTAATTCACCTTCTTTATTCTATCCTGATCAATTAAAATTGTGTCACTAATATATCCCTTCTATAATTAAATAAATCATCATTTATTTAATTATTTCTCTATAGTCAAATAATAATTATTATTATTTGACCTTTTATTCTTCCATGATTAAATAATTGTTAGAATTATTTAATTCCTCTAATTTCCATCTCCCCATTTAATTAAATTAATGAATTTAATTAAATGCTCCTTTTTCATTTTCTCCAAATAAATAATTTGGATAAATTATTTATTTGCCATTTGTTCCTTTCCTCCATTTTTCTCCATTTTAAATAAATAATTTAAATTATTTATGCACCTCCTCAAGTCAAAGATTCCCTAACATTAACCCCTGTCATAGACTTCATTATTGTCATAGTCGTTGGCATCATACTTGTCATGATTTCTCCAAGAAGGAAGTGATTGGTTGAAGGAAGTGATTGCAAAGGATAAGAATATGTTAGCCACTTGCAAGAAGAACATTCAAGGTTCCATATTTGAAGCTGGAAAGGCCTATAAGGCATGTTTGGTTTTGTCCAAGTTTACTAAAGGTAATGAGAAAAAGGTGAAGGATCTTGAAAATCAATTGGCTATCATTTTTGATACTTTTGATCCATTAGTTGGTGTTGTTGCTCAGCAAGAAGGTCAAGTAACATCTCTACATGAAAAAATAAGATGCTTGAAGAGTGAAAATGATAAGATTGTTGGGAGAGTAAATGAACTCAAAGGAATAATTTTTTTGAAGATTGAGATAATGGTGAGTTCTTTAAAGGAAGCAAAAGTTGTTGTGGCAGTTAGTGACCTAGTGAGCCTAGAATCGACAAAAGCTCAATATTACTTAATGTTTGGTCACATAACAATTTTGGAGAATCTCAAAAAGGTTTGTGATGACAATTTAAGAGTGTTGAAGAAAGACTTTGCAAATATTTTTGAACTTTTGTAAGTTACAAGTTCATGCCTGTACAGTTTTGGAATTTTGTTTTAGTTTCCCAAGTTTTTTCCATTGATGTCCAAGGGGAGAAGTGTACAGTGAAAAATGCATAGTCATCATAGGGGGAGTTGGTTTTCTAAGTTGAGATTGAAGTTTCTTTTTGAAGTTCTGAAGTGGAAATGTAATTCATGTTGGTTTTGATTCAACACTTAGTATTTTTTCACTAAGTGTTTCCATCAATGTGAAATGGGGAGATTGTTGGAAAGAGACACTACATTATGCTTTGGTTGTGTCATTGATGGAAACCCTGGTTGGTAATTGGATATGTATGACACCATTTGCTTATACCGACAGTTAGATTGAGGATAGTCAAGAAGAACAAAGCATCTGGTAGCTTGGTGTTCAACAATTCATGTGCAAATTTTTAGTTGTTATTTTGAGTTGTGGATCTCACGAAAGGTGCATCAGTGTATTTCTTGTGTTATCCAAAAATCTTAGTGCCTCGTACCAAGTCATGTGCAAGTTTGGACATCTAGTTGATACTTTTCCATTTATCAATATTTTGGGGCCGACTCAGTTGATATTATGTCTTGTGGATATTCAAGGAATCTTTATTCAAATATTTTTGTGTTCGCTCATCTTGGTTTGGGTTCAAGCTAAGTTGTGGTCGACCATTGTGGATGCACATTGGATAATTCTTAAGATTTGAGCCAACAATTACTAATATTTTAAAGTTTTATTAAAGCCAACTTTTTGCGATTAAATTGTTAGTCACGGATATATATGTATGATCTATTATATCATTTTGTGCATGTGTGCATGGTGTATCGATGTTTATTGTGAATATTAGAAGAGTGTTAGAGAAATTTTATGCATAGTTTCACTTGTGCATAAAGATTGTGTGGTGCGAGTTACAGTAGAGCAGAGAAAAAGTGTAGTATTAGTCAGAAGGATAGAAGTTCAACAACAGAGCCTAACCAGAACTGTAATCAAGCATTTGTAGATCTTATTCTTTTAGTTCATTCTCTTGGATCTAATACAAATCTCTATAAGGCATTTTTCCTTCCCATTTTGAGCAGTGAGCTCTAGGTAGTGTGCCTGAATGCAAGAGTATTCCCATTTTGTAAACTTCTTTTTGAGTATACTTAGATTATATTTTGGATTGGCCATCCACTGTGTCTACATTTTTACATGGATGGCCATCCAATGTAGACAATAAAAAATGTCCTAAGTTTGTGAGCGCCATTGTCCTAAGTTTGGGTTTCCACATAAAAATCCTTGTGTTATGGTGTTGTGGTTATTTTTTTTTCTGTTTTTGCATATTTATTTTGGTTGAATGCTTAAAGTGGGTTAATGATTAGAATAACAAAGATAATTTTTGTACAACACTGATTCACCCCCCTCTCAGTGTTTCTTGTTTCCAACAATTGGTATTAGAGCCAATACCTCAAAAGAATTCTAACAACTTGGGGAGATCTTGGAAAGTGTTTTCAATGGCTACAAGTAGTCTTCAACAACTTATGGTGGCCCTGGATGATCTTAACTAGTCAAAGTTTGAGAACCCAAGAACTGCAAGAAAGTATTGAGAATGCAAAAAAAATCATCCAGTCATTGAAAGACAAAATCAATGAATCAAGGGAGAAAAGAAAGGAATTATGTGATCAGATCAAGTAGAAGAATAGAAGCATGAAAGATAAACAACTTAGTCATGCCTTGAAGGAGAAAATAGAAGAGTGCGAAAAGTTTTCTAGAGAAAATGCTTCCCTAAAGTGTGAGATGGAATCCATAATGATGAAAATGACCAAGGAATTGAAGATAGAAAGAAGAATGAATAAAAGCTTCCTCAATCCTTGAAAGAAAAATCTGAACAATGTAGTTGATTAGACAATGAATTGAAACAATCTAAAAACAATGACAAAATGCTTGAAAAATAGCTTGATGATTTCAAAGATGAACTTACTGCTACAAATGAGTACAAGGAGAAATTCAAAGTGAGTTCAGCCAAACTTGATGAATTGATTAAAGGTCAAAGGACTGATGGTGACAGGCGAGGTCTTGGATATGAAGAAAGAGAAAGTTTTGGATCTGGACAAAATAAATCCGGAAAAGGGAGATTCAAGCAAGGAAATTAGATGAATGGAGCTAGAAGGAATTTGGTAAGACAACCAAATGCTTAAAGATTCAATGGTTATTGTTTTTCTTGTAACAAATCTAGTCATATGGCTTCTTAATGTAGGAGCAGGATGAACACAAATGGACAATCATTCTTAGGTTAGTGCTTTAATTTCTATAAGTATGGTCATAAGTCCAATGAATGCATAAATGTGATGAAAATTTTTTATAGAGATATTAGATGTTATGCATGCAATAGACTTGGGCATATTGCTAACCAATGCAGATCAAGAAAAAATTAGTGGAACAGTTGGTCTGAATAGAGAAATGTTGTGTGTTACAATTGCAACAAATTTGGCCATATTGTTAGATTCTATTGGAATAGAAGAGGTATGGTAAGACAAAATACACAACAGGATGTCAATGGAAAAGGGAAAGTTACTACAAATGTGATCAAGAGGAAAATGTAGAAGAAATGGGTGAAAAATAATCCCTTTGTTGAAGGAAATATGTCAACACTAGAATCTACTTCTGGTAATTCCTTCGGGAATTATTTTTAGACCTTTGGCTTAGGGGGAGCTGTCAGAAAAATCCTTTAACCCCCTACAGGAAATTAATACTGGAATGTGGACCAGTCCAGTAGGTGGATCAATACTTTTCAAACGATGTTTAACCCAATTGGAGGCAATATTGTAGAGTTTTGGAAATCTGCAGAAGAATTATTTGTCTTAGTACATGAAAAAAAAAGTAATTGGATGAACTAGGGTAAAATAAATTATTGCAACAAAAAGGGTTAGGTGTGTGGATTATTAAAGAACATTTCTATCCTTCAATTTTCACTTTGCATTTTGGAGAAAAGCAGTTTCGAGAGCCCTAAAGTGAACTTTGTTGATTTGTGGAGAGATTCAAGCAAGAAGAAGGTTATGTGATCAAACTTCAATCTGACAAAAAGGTATATTTTGAAAATCCTATGAATTTGTGAATTTGCAATCATATCAACTCCTATAGCGAAGCCATCTCAAGAGAAGGATTCTGAAAAAAGGAAGAAGAATAAAAGCACAAGAACATATAAAGTTGTTTTAGAAGATTAGGAAACAAAATTAGAAGAAGTTTTGGGAGAAATGAAAGCTACTGGAACTCAAGCTATCAAGTTAAACAAGAGAAAATCTTCCAGAAAAGAAGAAAAAGAAAAGAAGGAAAAATTTGATAAACCTAGTACGTTAGTTGAGGAAGTTGAGAATGCAGTTATCAAGGACAGTAATCTTAAGCCCCTCTGTGAATTGTATGAAACTTTTGATAAATTAGGTCAAAGAATTCTTGAAGAAGCCATAGTAAAACATATGAACATTTTCAATAAAGTTCTTGTTGAGATTATATCTGGCTTACCAAAGAGTCTGTATGATATTTTGGAGTTGAGAAGATTAAATGGTAGAACAGAAGAAGAGAATCTGAGGAAGAGAATTCTTGCAAATTTATGTCCAGAAATGTCAATTGAGGAGATGAATTCACTCCTTGAAAAGGCTAAAAAGGAATTTAAGAGGAAGAAAAGGGTGAATAAACTCATGATTGGTGAAACTAATGCTTTTTTTGGTGAAACCAAGGAGATTCTTGAAGAGTTCCTGTCAAAGAATAAATTAATTTTGAGGAAATGAATACTAAAAATGTTCCATAAAATGAGGAAGTGAATGTAGACACTAAGGATTTTCATATTCCTCCTAATGTGGAAAATATAGAGACACCTATGGAAACTAAAGTTCCTAAGGTGGTATTAGCTGAGGAGAAGGAGGTGTAGAATGAAGAGGTTGAAGCTCCCAAAGAAAATCCAGAAATAGTCTCTGAAGAACCAAAGGCTGAAGAAGAAAAATTTTAAGAAATCAGAGTGGAGGTAAGAGACACTACCAAGGCAGTGAAGAGATCTCTGATGAAGCATCAGGAATATTTTGATCCTGAATTGGATGAAAGCTCAATCAATCTATCCACTTTGTCCCCAATTCATATGATGAAGGTCGTATCAATTTCTCAAGCTAAGGCCAGTGAGAATATTTTGAAGTCTCACATAGAGGATAGTGAATGACTAAGTCTTGCATCTAAAGTTCTAGAGAAGATCATGCTGAATCATGTGAAGGATCTATCTGGTTCCTCTTTTGGTGAGATAAAGAAGCTCATAAATGTTGTAAGTACTCAATTCAAGTCTCTTGAAAAATCTATTGAGGATAAAGTGCAAAAAGAGTTTAATGGTAAAAGACTTACTTGGTTGAAGGAAGTGATTGCAAAGGATAAGAATCTTTTAGCCACCTGCATGAAGAACATTCAAGGTTCCATATCTGAAGCTAGAAAGGCCTATAAGGCATGTTTGGTTTTGTCCAAGTTTACTAAAGGTAATGAGAAAAAGGTGAATGATCTTGAAAATCAATTGGCTATCATTTCTGATACTTTTGATCCATTAGCGGGTGATGTTGCTCAGCAAGAAGGTCAAGTAACATCTCTACTTGACAAAATAAGATGCTTGAAGAGTGAAAATGATAGGATTGTTGGGAGAGTAAGTGAACTCAAAGGACTAATTTGTCTGAAGATTTAGATAATGGCGATTTCTTTGAAGGAAGTGAAAGTTGTTGTGTTAGTTAGTGACCCAGTGAACCTAGAATCTGTAGAAGCTCAATCTTACTTAATGTGTGGTCACATAAAAAATTTGGAGAATCTCAAAAAGGTTTGAAATGACAATTTAAGAATGATGAAGTAAGATTTTGCATATATTTTCAAACTTTTGTAAGTTACAAGTTCATGCTTGTACAGTTTTGGAATTTTGTTTCAGTTTCCCCATTTTGTACCATTGATGTTAAAGGGGGAGAAGTGTAGAGAAATGTATAGTCATCATAGGGGAGTTTCTTTTCTAAGCCAAGATTGAAGTTTCTTTTTGAATTTTTGAAGTGGCAATGTAATTCATGTTGGTTTTGATCCAACACTTAGTCATTTTTCACTAAGTGTTGCCATCAATGCCAAAGGGGAAGATTGTTGGAAAGAGACACTACAATTATGCTTTGGTGTTGTCATTGATGGTAACCCTAGTTGGTAATTGGATCCACATGACATCATTTTCTTATGCCGACAGTTAGATTGAGGACAGTCAAGAAGAATAAAACATCTAACAGTTTGGTGTTCAATGATTCACGTGCAAATTTTTAGTTGTGGATCTCACAAAAGGTGCATCAATTTATTTCTTGTGTTATCCATAAATCTTAGTGCCTCATACCAATTCATGTGTAAGTTTGGAGATCCAGTTGATACTTTTCCATTTATTAGTATTTTGGGGCCGACTTAGATGATATTATGTGTTACAAATATTCAAGGAATGCTTATTCAAATATTTTTGTGTTTGCTCATCTCGATTTGGGTTTGAGCTAAGTTGTGGTTGATCATTGTGGATGTGCATTGGATAATTCTTAACATTTGAGCTGACAGTTGCTAATATTTTTAAGTTTTATTAAAGTTGACTTGTTGCGATTAAATTGTTAGTTGATACATATGTATGCTCTATTATATCATTTTGTGTGTATGTGGTGTGTCAATATGTATTGCGAATATCAAAAGAGTGTTAGAGAAATTTTATGCACAGTTTCACTTGAGCATAAGATTGTGTGGTGTGAGTCAAAGTAGAGTAGAGAAGAAGTACAGTATCAGTTAGACGGATAGAAGTTCAACAACTGAGCCTAACCCGAACTGTAATCAAGCATTTGTAGATGTTATTCTTCCAGTTCATTCTCTTGGATCTAATCCAAATCTCTGTAAGGTAGTGTGCCTTCCTATTTTGAGTAGTGAGCTCTAGGTAGTGTGCCTAAATTCAAGTGCATTCCCATTTTGTAAACTTCTTTTTGAGTATACTCAGATTATATTGTGGATTGGCCATCCACTATGGTTTTTCCCCTAACAAAGTTTCCACATAAAAATCCTTCTGTTATGGTGTTGTGGTTATTTGATTTTTGTTTCTGCATATTTATTTTGGTTGAATGCTTAAAGTGGGTTAAAGATTAGACTAATAAAGTTAATTTTTGCAGAACACTGATTCACCCCCCCTCTCAGTGTTGCTTGTTTCCAACAGTTGTTGCATGATGAAGATTTTGCGAATATTGATAAAATTGAGAAAAAGAGGTTGTTGCAATTTGTGCATGTGTAGTTTAGGTATTGAGGAAGTGTTGTGAGTACATGGAGCTATATTTTTGTTGTGGTGGTTGGAGATGATTTGGAATGAAGTAATGAGCTGATATGATGTCTTTGGTACTCGGTTTCCAAGTTCTTTTATGAAAATTTGATAAACAGAGAAAATTGTGTTGTACAAGTGTTCAGAATGTGGTCCATGTTTCTTCTGTGTTGAGGCTATGCCTATGCAGATATGATAAGTTGTTCATGGTTGTTAGATGTTTCTATATTCAAATTTTTGGTTTTTGGATCATTCTATAGTGTGAGATATTATCACTAGTGTGTGAACCATTTTTCAATGATGTTTTTTGTGGCCTAGGAGAAATGTATTTGCTCCACATTTCTCCTTATTTGGCTTCATTTTGTGCAGATTTTGGAAGTTTCTTATAAGTTTATATCTTTTTGTATTCAAGGTTTTATTTGATTTGGTGCAATACATAGTGAGTTTCATATGTAAGTGTGTGAATAAGGTTTATCAGTTGTTCTGAGTTGAATTATTTGTATGATATGAATTTGTATGAAGTGTCTGATGAATCTCAAGTAGTTAATGGATTATTCTAGATCATGTTTAAGTGATTTTTTTTCAAAAAATTTAGATTGATTTGAGGAAGTGTGTACTTAATTTTTATGTTGTTTAACATGGTTATTGGTTGACCTTGTGTTAACACTACATGTGAGGCTTTTCAAAGCATGTTAAGGTATGTTGGGATCTATTTTGGTCCTAATTAAGGATTTATGTAGGCTTCCTTCATTCCTATCCATCAAAGGAATTTTTTGGTACTGACCCATTTTGAATTTATGTGTAACAAATAGTTTTCAACATTGGAGAAGGTTTTCAAGGTTGAGGTTGATATAAATAAGTGTGCTGTTGTTGTGAGATGTAAGGAAGAATCAAGAGAGAAGCAAGATAGATGTGAGATCAATGTGAGTGATGTGTGTGATGTGAATTTGAGTAGATCAGTGTGAATTTCAAGTGTTTGGATTCCTAAAGGCAG
This sequence comes from Sequoia sempervirens, assembly GCA_007258455.2. Classification (NCBI taxonomy): domain Eukaryota; kingdom Viridiplantae; phylum Streptophyta; class Pinopsida; order Cupressales; family Cupressaceae; genus Sequoia; species Sequoia sempervirens. Next base: position 84,356,483 of record VDFB02049217.1, on the reverse strand, counting down.
TGAGCTAAAAGTGTCCAAAATCTTTCATGCAAGACTGCGATATTGTTGGAGCATTGTGGTGGATTCCTTGTTGCATTGGGAGAGTGTTCTTTGTGTAACATTTCTCTTCTATCTTCTTGTGTTTCTTTCTATGGAAATGATCCCTAGTTGTGAACCTTTCTAGATAGTGTGTCCTATTATGGCAATGAGCCCTTGTACTAGTTTTGCAATTACTTATATTATGAGCTAAGCCTCACTATTGTTTTTCCCTCATTAGGTTTTCCACGTAAATCTATTGTTCTCTTGTGTATGGTTTTTTATTTCAATTTATGTTATTTAAATTTCATGATTAATCACATTAACTAAATAAGGGTTTAATGAATACATGTGGATCTAATTAGTGTTGAGGGTTTTGAAGTTTTAATTTTCTATAACTGATTCACCCCCCTCTTAGTTTTCTTGTTCATTCAATAATTGGTATTAGAGCAAGGTTCCTTGGAGAAGGGCTTAATCGATTAAGGTGGATCTGGGATGGCATAGAAAATTGATTACCCTAGATTTGATGGAACAAATTATGTATTTTGGAAGACAAAGATGGATGGATATTTAGCATGTCAAGGATATCAGATTGAAAAGGATTATAAGACTGCATATACTCCACCTACAAATGGTTCGAGCATAAGTGATGAGATCAAGGCACATGAGGTAAATGCTAAGGAAAAATTTATTATTACAAACAATCTTTCAAATTCTAAATTGGTTAAAGTTATGAATCTTAAGTCTAATAAAGAAGTTTGGGATAAGATTGAAAGTATTTATGAAGGAGTTGAAAAGGTTAAATAAGAAAATTTGTAGAATCTAAAGGTACAATTTGAGACTACAAATTTCTGAAGATGAAACAATAACAACCTACATGCAGAGGGTTGATGAACTAGTAAGAGTTATGAGAGGTCTTGGTGCACAAGTTAAAGACCCTAGGGTGGTAAAGAAAGTTCTTAGAACTCTCCCTGATGCTTATAGTGAAAAGGTATTTGTTATTGAGTAAGTTGAAAATTTTAATACTTATTCTAGAGATCAGTTGATTGGTATACTAACTTCTTTTGAGATGAGAAAGCTTGGATTAAAGAATGGTACAAAAGTAGAGACTACTTTTAAGGCTAGAAAATCAGAAAAAATTGAAGATTTCAAATGAATATGATCCTGATGATGTGGAAGCTAACTTTGTGAGAAAGATGAAAAAAAGGTAATGATAATTAAAAAGGTAAAATACCTTTCAAATGTTTTAGCTGTGGTGATATAGGTCATTATGCTTCTAGATGTCCAAAAAGAGATACAAACAATAAGAATAAGGAGAATAAATGGAAGATAATCAAAAGAGCTTATTGTGTTAGAGAAGATGTTGGTATTTCAAATGATGAATCTAATTATGGATATTTTGTTGATAATGGATGCTTGTTCTTGGATATAAAAGAAGAATCTAGTTCTACTAACTATGAAAGTTGTTTGAAGGAAAGTGATCCAGAGAAGAAGGATAAGGTTGAAGGTACTTTGGTATTTTCTTTTCATGTTAAAGAAGATAAGAATTATTGTGTTGTTGATAGTGGCTACTCTAATCACATGGCCAAAGAAAAAATTAAGTTTGTTAAACTTGAAAAATATGATGGAGGATTAGTTAAGTTTGGAGATGATGTAGGAGCTAAGATTTTTGGAATAGGTTCAATTAGTTTTGATGGAAAGAATAATACTAACAATATTTAATATGTAAAGGGATTAAGGCATAATATTTAAAGTGTTGGAAAAATGTGTAGCAAAGGATATAATATTGTGTTTAAGGATGAAACATGTGAGATAGAAAAAGGGTCTGAAACTGTGATTGTTGTTGGTAAGAGGACTGATGAAAATATTTATCAGCTTAAGGGTGTTGATGGAAATTGATTTATGTCTCAGATTAATGATAGATGGTTATGGCACCAGAGGACATGTATCACATGAATTTTGATAATTTTCCAAGAATCAGTTTAGTTCATGCAGTAAGAGATCTACCAAGAATCACAAATCCTATAAATGTTGTTTATGAGATTTGTCAATTTGGAAAACAAACAAGGAATAGTTTTAAAGGAAAGGAACAATCTGCTATCGGACTACTAGAATTAGTGCATACAAATCTTTGTGGTCATGCAAGGGTGATAAGTCTATACGGTGACATGAATTTCATGCTTTGATTGATGATTATTCTAGGGTGGCATGGGTTACTTTTCTTAGAGAAAAGTATGATGCATTAAATAAAATCAAGGCATTTAAAATTATCGTTGAAAATGAAATGGATCTGAAAATCAAATGTTTGAGGTCTAAAAAGGGTGGTGAATTCACCTCCAATGAGTTTAACATGTTTTGTGAATTTCATGGCATAAAGAGGCACTTTTCTACCATTAGAACCCCTCAGTAGAATGGATTTGTTGAAAGGAAAAACTGAAAAATCCAAAAAGTTTCTAGGACTATGATGAAAGAAGCAAATCTATCAGAAGTCTACTAGATAGAAGCTATTCATACTACTATTTAGATACTTAACAAAATTAGAGCTAAGGCTAATAGCACAAAGACTCCCTATGAGCTATGGTATGGAAGGATTCCTACTATGAAGTACTTTAGAGTATTTGGAAGCAAATGTTATATCAAAAGAGATGGAGAAACTTAAGAAATTTTGATGCAAGGTATAATGAAGGCATCTTCCTTAGATATTCTATTAAAAGCAAAGATTATAGATGTTATAACAAAAGGCTGAGAAAGATAGTTGAAAGTACAAATGTTAAGGTTGATGAGAATCTACATAATTCAATTGTAGTGGATGGATATGTGTCAAATGAACCTAATTGTAGAGTAGAAGAAAAAGCTAATGAAAAAGAAGTGTAGAATGAAGAGGAAGAAGATTTAGAGAAGACACCTAGGACCCTTAAGTATGTGCAAAAGAATCATTCTGAAGAAAAAATCATTGGAGACAAAAGGAAAGGAATATTGACAAGAAGAAAAGTTGTTGAAGTTGAGGTAAATCTATTTTTTCTTTCTACATTTGAACCTAAAACATTGAGTGAGGCATGCAAAGATGAACATTGGATGAATTCAATGAAAGAACTTATGTAGATTGAGAAAAATCAAACTTGAAAATTGGTTCCTAGATTGACAAACAAGAATATAATTCGAACAAAGTGGGTATTCAGAAAAAGGCTGAATGAGAAAGGAGAAGTGATAAGGAATAAAGAAAGACTTATGTGTAAGGGTTACTCACAAGTGGAAGGAAAAGGCTTTAAGGAGACATTTCCTCATGTGGCTAGGATGGAATTTATTAGAATATTTTTTGCATTTGCAACACATGAAGACTTTAAATTTTATTAGATGGATGTGAAGTCTTATTTTTTGAATGGTGAATTGGAAGAAGAGGTTTACATGGAATAACCAAAAGGATTTCAGTAGTTAGAGCAACTAGATATGGTATGTAAATTGAAGAAGGCACTATATGGATTGAACCGAGCTTCCTGAGCTTCATATACAAGATTAGATATATATTTGATACAACAAGGATTTAGTAAAGGCACAACAGATAGTAATATCTACTTAAAAATTGAGGAAGATAAGATCTTGATAGTAGTTGTGTATGTGGATGATATTGTCTTTGGAGGAAATGAAGCTATGTGTAAGATTTTTTTTGAAGAGATGTAGAAAGAGTTTGAAATATCAATGTTTGGGAAGATCAATTTCTTCCTTGGGCTACAAATCAATCAAACGAACAAAGGGATTTTTATTTCACAGCTTGAGTATGTAAAACAGATGTTGAAAAAGTTTGGAATGGATGACTACAAACCGGCATGCACTCCTATGGTGAATAGTTGCAAAATGAGCAAGGATGATGATTCACCTAAGGTTGATCAAAGCAAAAATAGATTTATGGTTGGTGGAATGCTATATCTAACTACTACTAGACCAGATATCATGCATGAATTTTGTCTTGTGGCTAGATTTCAAGAAGAATCTAAAGAAACACATGTTGCAACAGTGAAGAAGACATTCAAATATTTAAGAGGAACTTTGGATTATGGATTGTGGTATATGTTATCAATAGTTTTGCACCCTACTGAATGAAATATTCAGCAAACTACTAAAACAAGGAAACCTCTTTTAGATGTGGGTAATCTTATACGAAAGAGGAATATCCAGGTTTCAATAGTTTGCTGAATATTGCATTCAGTAGGGTGCAAAACTATTGATAACAATTTTTGGCACGCCCAGTGGGACTCTGAAAATCAATTTTAGAGAAGTCTTAATCCTTTAAGGTTGTTGTTTGGTGTATCCAACAAGTTATTTAGCCTTTGGAGGCCCTTTTCAATATACCTGGCGACTCCATTCTCTGATTTTCAAGTAGATCCAACGTGAATAGCACACAAAAGAACACATACTGAAGGGTCAGGTGTTCCCTTCAAAATTATCAGCCTTTGGAGGCATAGTCGTCAAACACCATGGTGACTTCGAGAAGCCTTTTCTGGTTTCAAAACAATCAATTGCTGGTATGCTATTAGAGATTTTAAGTTTTGCTTGTTTTTAGCCTTTATATGAAAAAATATGTCAATATTTCATGGGCATGTATCATATCACCTTTCATATCATGAAGATAATGCTTACCCATCTCCATATCAGCCACATTCGGATAATCATGCTACTGTTTCCAGTTCCATGGCTTTTCAAAGCCAACATGCGCAGTATAGTTTCCACCCACGCACCCCTGCTCATTATTCATCTTAGTCCTCCTATGTTAGAAATCAATCCCAAGAGATAAAAGACTTGAGTTTTAGAGAAATAAGGCTGAACTATGAAAGGAAAATGAGTCAAATAGATCAACAGGAGGAGATGGCAAGTATAAAAAGCATGCTGCTTGATTACATGAATTAGCTCACGAAGATCAAGAAGTAGTATGAGTATAATCATCAGTAGGAAGAGTTGGCTTATCAAGCCTATCTTCATGATCAGGAGCTGGAGACTCAAAGAGCACAATTTGAGGAAGATTTAGGGAGAGAGGTTGCCGCACAGACAAACCTTTTGCTTGCTTGGCTTCAAAAGTTGGAAGCCCAAACAACTCTTGTCAGTTCTAAACATCATATTCAAGAAGAGGTTCATAAATTCAAGTTTCCAAGTTTTATGAAAACTAAGCCTCCTAACCCGACTAAAATCAAGATTCCTAGCTTTAGAGATTTTCCACCTTTGCAAGAATCTAGGTTAGAACTTTTTGAACCTGTGAGCATTCAAGACCAATCCATTAGGAAACAACCTCCTTTCATCCAGGAAACTCCAAAAATCCCACAAGTTTCCCAGCCAGATAATTCTGCTTGTCCTGTCATTATTGAGGACGGACCCATTGACTCAGAAAATGACTCATCATTCACCATAAAGGAAGAAGCTACAAGAATAAATTTACTGCATATAGCTATGGAGGAATATCGGTTAGAACAACAAAATATTGAATGAGAGAAGTCTTCTACTGATGAGTCCTTTCATGTTTTCACTAATGAGTTACCTTGTTTTGTGGAGGATGGAGACAACCTTTTAGAGAATCAACAACATACCAAGCAAGAAGTTTACGCCGATTGCTCCATTTTTTCAATAGAACCAAAGAAAGACTCCAGTTGGGGCAGCGTTAAAAAAAAATAGAGCATCATGAGCCATTGCTGCAGGAGATAGAGGAGGCCCTGTTTGAAGAACAACATATTCTAGATCGAAGAACAAGTGATAGTTCTCAATTTCTGCCTAATTTGTTCAATGGATTACCATTCCTTGTGGATAACGAAATAAGCATCCCTCATATTACACCTGTACCAGCTCTAGAGCAATGGGAAGAAGTTCAAAGTTTTGATGTTTTGATACCTTAGAAGAGTTGTAGTGATGAAGTAACTAATAGTCCTTTTCCACAAGAAGCTGAAAGTGAGAGGGAAGACGACATGTTTTGGGACAACCTTGAAGCTTTTGTTTCAAACTTAGATACCAAATACTCACCTTTTGAGGGAGAAAATTTGGAGCAGCAGCTTGAGGAGATGAAAGGGGGTGTCCAAACTCAAGGTTTGACCAATTTATTTGAAGAACTTCCTTTATTTTTTAGTAATGATGAAGATAATGCATGTGAGATAACAAAGCCATCGAGTTTTGATCAGCAAAGCCATGAAGATGTCAATGATAAGGTGTCGATCTATTCACAAGGAAGTAAAGATAACATGGTTATCAAATGCCAGAACCTCAATGAACCTGGTGCAAAAGCTCAAATAGAACGAGATCAAGTTGTGCATAAGAATGACACTACTGTACAAGGTATTGGCCTTGATATCTTTACAGTTTTTCAAGAAAATAGTCAAGAAGACACCTCAAGGCCTATTATGCATACAGAAGATAATAATGGGACCCATTAGGACTTGTACGCTAATATAGTTGATGAGTTTTGCGCAAAGTTGGGTGATATGTTCTCAAATGATCCTCATCAGAAGGATGAGATTGAAGTAGTAGGTAACCAACAAAGAATCAGAGATGCAAGTTCTAGTTTCACCTTCACGAGAGGTTTCCCCATTAGACATCTATCCAGGAATGTTGGCAAGAGCGAAAGAGCTTCTACTACACCTAGGGATGAGGTGGCAGTCGAGGGGTAGCAAGTCCCACTCTGTCATTTTGGGAAAACAAGAGGTATGCTTGATCAGATTCACATAATCTACATTTTTTATTGTTATTTACAAGTTACAGCAGAACAAGGTGTGAGAAGTATCCTTATTTTCCACCTCTTAGTGCAAATTTGTGAGCATGCAAAGTATCTTCAGTTGACTAGGAGAGGCAGCTATTTTTCAAAACCTGTAAATGGTTTTGTTTGAGTACCTTTTCCAATGGTTAGCATAGATTAGTTTGCAAATAAGTGTGTTTCGCACATCTCATTTCAGTAGTTTGCTTTCTCTAAGCGCTGTTGCAATTGTCTTGTTGGCCGCCAGGGCCTTTTAGTTTGATTTCAGTTTTGTTTCGTTTTCGTGCTGTTGTTTGGAGTGTTGTTGTTCATGTTTTCTGAGTTTCAAGAAGGGGCAGATTTGACTCCACGCCCAATGAATCATTTTAAAAGCCACTGATCTATGCTTAGCAGGAAAGCATATAGCGGAAATCGCCAAAATGTTACATATTTTTTTTCCTTAGCTCAAATGGAGGAGTTGGTTGACTACTATTTGCCATAAAGTGGAATTACATATTGGATTTTAAACGTTGTTTCGCATTACATTATGCATTGAATATCAATTATGCATTTTTGAAATTATGAATTTGCGGAGTGCCATTCAGATGTTGCAGATTTAAAAGAGATACAGAATTGAGTACATGTGCAAAATAGCATTTCATATGCTTTTATTCATTTCAAAAGAACTCATATTTTTACAAGGCTTCATTTGATTTCACAATCAGAATAGTATTACAACATTGCATGAGATGCATTTTTCTTTTCAACTGAAAAGCAAAAATGAAATCAAGGATCCACACAAGCCATGGATATAACTATAATTGTTCCAATACATTTCTAACAGCACAATGCACTACTGAAGATGCAAAGGGAAAACACATAAGCAACAGCATAGTCATCATTGCCTGGTTATCGATGCTTGATGTTGAGTGGTGCACCTCGTCATCTCAAGCTTCATTGACCTGTAAGAGGAAAAGAAGGGTGTCAGTGGCTCCAACTATGATGTAACTCATATGATGCACCTACAATAGTATAGTTTACTATGAGCAATGCATTGAAACAATCAAAGAAAATCAAATGCAGTATGAAGAAGTGAACTAAATGAGAAGTATTAACATCATAATCAACATGTTCTATTTTTATGCTAACACTGTTTGTTTCCTTGTGCAAGTATAGGTAAATTCATGGAGCTGAACATTATTCAAAGACCGAGCATGTGGAGTAAAACAAGCTCCCACAAGGGTAGAGCTCGGCATGCTGCCGGATGCATTTAATGGGCTGATTTTTGAAAGATATTTCATCATATACATCAAACAAAGTGAAATACAATTGGAAGAGTAAAACGGAGTTATCCATCAAGTAACAAAACCAACTGTGCATTCATAACGATCAGTATTTCTTTATGAAGGCTACAAGTGAACAGTGAGTTTTGTTCACTTAAGAAATTTAACTAAGTGAATTTGCATCAGAAATTGCTGAAATACTTCATTTTCTATGCTGATTATAATCATATATCATGTGATTTTCCATTCATTATTTCTCTTTTGGATAGTGAACAGGAATACATATGCCTTTAATGATTTGTTCTAATTTTCATCATCAAAGAGGACAGTTTCTGAGAACAATTTGTGCAGTGAAATTTGTATAAAAATGCATGAAGAGTACCATGTTGCTCATGAGAACATATACAGACAGTGCACCTGAATGTTGGACAAATTTCTAGTTCTGAGTTGACTGGTGAAGAAATACTGCATTATCAATGATAATAATAAAGTGATCTTTTCAGAAAGTAACAGAGGAGCAAGTAGTTTGTTTCCAGAATGATTCTGAGTTACCAGTTATACATTTTAATCAGAGTTTAAAAGTGGTTCATACTGATGCAATGTGTCATTTCAAAAGAAAAATGGAAAAAAACTTCTACAGAATTCAAATGTAGGAAGTGAAGGTTGTTGTGCTAGAATTAAGGAAAGAGCAAACAGTTTGTTTCCAGAAGAGGGTTTTGAGGTATCAGTTGTGCCTAAGAACTAAAGACTAGGTACATTCCAGTATGATTCAATGTTAAGATAAAAGCCCTGCATAAGTGCTAAAACAGAAAGAAGGGAGTTCACTTTGGACCAATTTGTGTTTTTAGATCTTAACTATGACAATTTATGTTTCAAGTGAGTAGCTAGATACAATAACAAGTGTCAGTGATACAATATTCAAATATGGAGTACCAGTTAGTAAGAGATACAACAAAAGCAGTGAACTCATTTTGATTATAATGGTGCCTCAAATGGGATTGTGTGTTGATGATTAGAAGAAGACAACAATCAAATGTGATACACTTTCATTTTGTTTCCTTTGAGTTATAGGTGTCAGGTAAGATGTCACTTGTAATTGGTCAAGTCATGAATTAAATATAACAAAGATGCAGGATGGTAATCCTTTCCAAATTACTCAGTCAAGTTCTTGACAAAACAGTGAAGTAAAGTTGTGTCCTATCTCCAAGATGAGCACAGAATGCAGTTGGGGATCATAATGGAATGTTCAAATTTGAACTTAATACATATATGAAATTTTGATTTCAAAATAGCTCTTTCAGATTCTCATTACCTGGAGAGTACTCTCAGAATGTGAAGGTTGGATGTTCTTTTAAGGATAGTTTATAGCTCTATGATGTTTTCAGTTTTGTGATTTAAACTCAGGTGTTATGACTATCAAAAGAGTACAAAAATGCCAAAATGAAAGTTGGGTATATGAGTCAAATGAGTATAAATGAACACACAAATTCTTGTTGTTTCATCATAACTCTTGTATACTTTTAAAGGCATCTTTTGTTTTAGAAGTTATACAAAATGTCACTGGTTATAGTCAAGATTCTAAAAGAAATGCAAGTAATTATACAGTTTATCACCATTTCAAGCAAGTATGAGAGATCAAGCTTGTTAGAAATTAAATACATGCTTTTGCTTTGGAAATTTTCCAAAAACCCATGATATTATTTTGCTTCAAAAGTGTGGAGTATTCACTGTTTTCTCTAGCTCGAGCCATATGGATAGAACAAATGACAGTACTTCATAGTTTCGAATGTTTTCAGAACACAGAAAATGCATTTGTTTTCAGAAATTTCCAATACCCACATGAGTTATCCATGAAAATGACAATATGACCATGAATGTGAAAGATTATGTGATAGATCGAGCTCAGGAAAGCAGAAGATAGACTTTTTTTTAGAAATTTCAAAATACCCACATGTGGGTTTATTTTCAAAATATAGAAAAATGGTGTTTTCTTTTAAAATTTTGAGTACCTATTTCCAGGGTTGGTGTCAAAATACAAAAAAGATAGCTACAGAAATACCCACGTAGAATCTAAAGAAAATGGCAAGCATATACAGTAAATGTGAGCTCTCAGATGTTAGTTGAAAGACAAAAGGAGGGTAATGCAGAACTATTGAAATATTTTTAATACCCACAAATAGAAATGTTACTAAATTGACATAATGGAGATTTTCTATTCTGGGTCGAACTTTAATTTAAAAAAATTGCTTTCTATAGTGCTCTTTTGGCATGGCCTGTACATGGCCAGAGGAATCATGAAATAAAGATAGCTTTTAGAGTTTCTACAAAGCAAAGGAAATGACTAGTTTGAATTTCTGATTAAGTTTAAAGTTGTGGCCATAGCTTCCTCTTTAGCTTCCCAAGGCAGGGATTCAAGTTCCCAAGTGATGGCTGAGCTCTAACTGGTGAATAGAGTGTTACAATGACAGCAGTGAGCACGAGAAGCACACATAATAAAATGTGTAGAATACAAAGCCATAAAGTCCAAGAACACAAGCTTACCTCTACATAATAATAACCAGAACACAAGTCTAAGCTTTGATGGAGTGGACAATGGAGGGCGAGCTCGAACTCATGGTAGCATGAGAAATCAAAGGAAGAAGTGAAAGTCAGAAACAAACTTATGCAGGCCACGCCCTTAGGGTTTTTGATACTCGAGATAATGAAGTGAAAAGCTTATTTCACCATGTAAAAAGACTTACCCACTAAAGATTCGGTCAACTAGAGAGCAGAGGAGGATTTCTGTGCACATGGTCTTGAATCCAACATCATCATGTCGGTAGTTTTTCTCTTAGACAGAATTTCTTTCCTTTCAAAAGTCACAGGTGTGAAATGATGAGAATTAGGGTTCGCCCCTGTTTTTGGTCAATGCCCTAATTCAAGCTTTGTGAAGTTTCCAGAATTTTCATTCAAATACACATGTCAAATATCAAATGGTGGTCGAATCTATAGTGTCTTCCTTATAATTTATTTAAGCCTAAGTCTAAATCGATATTCATGTAAGGTCGAAGTTCTATGCTAGGGTGATGTCTTAAGACTTATTGTTTTGCCTTAGAGGTATGGGTTTATGTCTTAGAGTTTCATTTTAAATGAAGAGGCAATTAAGAGAAATTTATGAATGCCTTGTGCTTAATGCCTTTTTTAGGGTTTCTCATTTTAATTGGTTTTATGAGAAATCAATGAGAAGTGTGGATAAGAAGAGCATTGTATAGTATGTTTTCATGATTTTTTGGGAAAAAATCAATTATTGTAATGGAGGAATAAGGGTGATTATTTCTTTTTGCAAAAGATTTCCAATCTTTAAGTTATAGAAATAGGAAAAATTGAAAAAATCCGCATCTTGTAAAGCAGAAGCATAAAAGCGATGTTTTATAAACTGCTTTATGTTTTCTTGTTATTTTTAGCAGATCTTTGACTGATTTTTCTTCTTGGTTGGATTTCAAACTTATCTTGGAGAGATAAGGTGTTTTTTTGAACTTTTAAAGCAGGATTTGCCTATTTTTAGAGGCTTGACAGTGTAATCATAAAATCCTTGTGCTTTTTTCTGCTTTAAAGTAGTTTTTGAGTTTGTTTGAGGCCTTTTTTTCTTGAGCTTTTTCTGAGCTCTAATTAGGGTTTCCTTGAGAGTTCTTTTGATAGATTTAGTCTTTCAACTCTCCATACTCAGCAGTTCAGATTAGTTTCTGGCCATTACTCATTTTAGGGAGCTTGTAAACTTTTGATACTCAATTTTGGTCAGATTGACACTCTTCCAGTTTTAATAGAGCAGTAGATTTCTCCTTATTTTCTATCTCAAGTTTTGTAATAGCAATCTAATGTACTTTTGTTTTCAAATTGAAATACTTTTATGTCTTGCTGTTATATGTTGTGTTTCAGGATTATATGTTTCAGGTTGCATGTTGTATTTGATTTCTAGATCTTCATGCAAATCATTGATGGGATATGTTCCAATGAGATTGTGAGGAATACTGCAATAACGAAGTTGTTATGAGTGATTAGGTCTGAATTCTTATAAGTTTGGTAAATCATCTTTAGAAATATGTATTATATTCAGTTATTCTTCATCCCTCTCAGAAGCTGTTTTAAATTCATCATTTGGAGAACTAGCTCACTCTGGAGATTCCTCTTTCGCATAAGATCACCCACATCTGAAAGAGGTTTCCATGTTTCAGTAGTTTGCTAAATATTGCATTCAGGAGGGTGCAAAACTATTGATAATAGTATCCTAAGGATACTGATTTCACATTAAGTACTTATACAGATGCATATTGGGTTGGTTATGTTGATGACAGAAAAATTATAAGTGGTGGATCATTCTTTCTTGGATGTAGATTAGTGTCATGGTTGAGTAAGAATCAAGATTCAGTTTCCCTATCCACTAAAAAGGTTGAGTATATTGCAACATCATCATGTTGTACATAAGTTTTGTGGATGAGATGGGCATTGAAGGATATTAGAGTTATATATGATTAGCCTATTTCTATCATTGGTGATAATATAAGTGCAATTAACATTTCAAACAATCCATTGATGCATTCAAGGACAAAGCATATACCAATTAGGTATCACTTTCTAAGAGAGAAGGTTATGGATAATGAAGTAAAACTTGAGTATGTACCTACAAAGGATCAAATTGCTAACATATTTACTAAGGATATTCCTAAGGATACTTTTGAGTATCTTCGAGAGAATTTGGGGGTTATTTCCCATGGAGATGCATCAGTCTAGTGGATCTGTGGATCTATCTTTTTTCTGGACTGGTGTTGGTGGCTACTTCTCTGGGGGAGTAGGTCTAGTGTCATGTGTTGTCATTGAGTTGATTTATTTGGGTGTATTTTTTGTTGATTATCAAGGCAAAGAAATCTTGCAATATGAACTTAAATGAGTGAATGCAAATCTGAAATATGTAGATTAACCTTTAGCCTTAGTGTGAAGAAATAATGAGAGAGAGAGATAGAAAAAACCATAAGACATGCAAAAACATATTTACGTGGAGAAACCCTTAAGGGAAAAAAACTCCACCATTGAAAGAGAGGAAAGTATATTGCTGATAATATCAAATATTACATGCAACAATAGATTTCTCTTGTCATTCCCTGTAAATCCAGCAACACCCTGTTACCCTACAAAACTGAATTGAATAACTCTAGCTCAAGGCCCTAATTTATAGAGATTTGTGAGGATGAAAACCACCATGTTTTCACCAAACAATAGGCAGCAATACCACTTAGAAAAACCCATGCCTCCCTCCTTGAAATGGTCAAAAAATACCAAAAATAGTCTCTTGCAGATGCTCTTATAGCTGTCATAAGGCATCTCTCATGCATGGGCTCATGGGGTCCAAAAAATGGCATATTTTGTCATAGCATATTATGACAACTGTCATGCATGTCATAGATGCTCTTACAACACCCTATTTTGACCCAACAGCCTTATTTTATAAAATTCCAAGGTGGGACACCTAGCTATTTTTTCCTTTTCCAAAAGGACAAATGGTAACGGTAACACTACATTTACATTGTCTCTTTCACCACTATTGGTCAAACAGTTTCACCTCTTATGGGTAAATGTACAAAAAACTTTAGGAGAATAATAAATTAAAGGATATACAAGGTTGATGACACCGAAATCCTAGAATTCTCCCACTTGACATCATACATTGTAAATTACACCCATAGAGATACAATTACATAGAATTAAGTATAGTGATCAAGGCCCATGGCCTTTCTGCACCAAGAGAACTTTTTTGTGGTGACTCACTTTGTAAGAGAATCTGAAACATTATCCAAAGTGTCAAATTTTTCAATCAAGACTTGTCCATTCTCAATCATTTCTTGCACAAAGTGATATTGAACATCAACATGCTTAGTATGAGCATGATACATAGGATTTTTAGCTAAACATATGGCACTCTGACTATCACATCTGATCCTCACTATCCTGCAATCAAAACCAATACCATTACCAAGTCTCTATAACCAAAAAACCTCTTTATAGGCATGTGTAGCAACCATATACTCTACTTCAGTGGTAGAAAAAGCAACTATAGGTTGTCTTTTACTCATCCAACTCACTGCTCCTCCAAACAAAGTAAACACATAGCCACTAGTGGACCTTCAACTATCCAAGTCACCTGCCCAATCCACATCAAAAAAACCCTATATGTCCAATGACTTATCAACATTGGCACTACCATGATAAACCAAACAGTAATCAAAAGTTCCTTGAAAATATCTAAATACCCTTTTAACAAAAGTCCAATGTTCTTTACCAGGGTTAGACATAAACCTGCTTAGAAATCCCACTGCTTGGGCTATATCTGGTCTAGTACAAACCATTGCATACATTAAACTACCAACAACACTAGCATAAGGAACTTTAGAAATTTCATCAATATTATCATCCGATTTAGGACACATGTCTAAACTCAACTTAGTACCAATAGGAAATGGAATATTTACTAGTTTACAGTCCTGCATATTAAACCTTTGCAAAATAGTGTTAACATACTTACTCTAACTTAACCAAAGCTTTATGTGAACCCGATCCCTAATGATTTCCATCTCAAGAATATATTTAGCAGCCCCTAAATCTTTCATATCAAATGTTCCAGAAAGCTGAGTTTTAAGATCCCTAATCATTGCCTTATTGTTACCAATGAACAACATATCATCCACATATAAGACAATAATCAGTATTTGATCATCAATAACTTTAAAATAAACACAGTGATCCTCTTCACTTCTAACAAAACTCATATTTAATGTAAATGCATCAAACTTTTGGTACCGCATCCTAGGTGATTGTTTCAAACCATATAGAGACCATTTTAACCTGCAAACCAAGTGTTCTTTTCCTTTCACAACAAAACTGTCAGGTTGTTGCATATAAATTTATTCCTCTAGATCCCCATGCAAGAAAGTAGTTTTAACATCCATTTGTTCTATTTCTAAATCATAAGTAGTAGCAATGGATAAAAAGAATCCAATAGAAGTTAACTTAGCAATAGGATAGAATATTTCACCAAAATCAACTCCCTCTCTCTGGGACTAGCCCTTGGCTACTAATTTGGCCTTATACTGTTCCAACTTTCCGTCTGCACCAAACTTCTTTTTATATATCCACTTACAACTAATGGCCTTTCTTCCTTTGGGAAAACTAACAAGATCCTAGGTGTCACAATTTTTCAAAGATATCTTCTCATCATGCATGGCCTGCATCCAAGACTCACATTCTTCTGAAGAGAGAGCCTCCCTGAAAGATCTAGGTTCATCATCAGTACATAACAAAGCAAATTTACAACAAAAATTAGAAGGGCTATACTTGTCAACTGGATTTCATTATCTTGTGGATCTTCTCAAAGGTGGAGTAAGAGGTTCCTCCTCATGTTCATCCTCATGATTTTCAACTTCTTCTATTACAACATATTCTTCAGAACTATCTTCTTCTCCATTTTCTTGTCCATCTCTCTGTTCTTCCACATGTGCATCTTCTTGCTTGGTTTCAAAATGCATTGTCTTTGACTTTTCCTTTGGTTGCACATCTTCAGAGTTAGCTCTAAATTCCCTAAAAATAACACCTCTAGAAAATATCATCTTTCATGTTAGTGGATTCGAGAGTTTATAACCTTTAACATTTTCACCATAACCTATAAAGATGTATTTTTGAGATTTGGGATCCAATTTAGACCACTTCTCTTGAGGCACATGAATAAAAGCCTCACAACCAAAGACCCTTAAATGTGAAATTGAAGGATTTTTACCCAACCACATTTCATAAGGAGTTTTTTCAGCAAGAGCTTTACAAGGAGATCTATTAATTAAATAACAAGTAGTACCAACAACTTCTTCCCAAAAGCATTTATCTAACTTAGCACTACTTAACATGCTCCTAGCTCTTTCCATTAATGTATAGTTCATTCTTTCTGCTACCCCATTTTTTTGGGGTGTGTAAGGTGTAGTCTTTTTCCTAACAATTCATACATGTTTGCAAAATTCATCAAATTCCTTAGAACAATATTCACCCCCATTGTCAGATCTCAATACTTTTATCTTATAATCTGTTTGTTTTTCAACCAATGCCTTGAATTCCTTAAATTTGGTGAAAACTTCAAATTTTGTATGCATAAAATAAATCCAAGTATATCTTGAGTAATCATCAATGAAGGAAACATAATAACAAGATCTACCCAAAGAATCTATATCCACTGGACCACACACATCCGAATGAATTAGTTCTAACAATCCATTAGCTTTATTAGTTCCTTTAGGAAATGATGATGTGTTTTGTTTACCAAACACACAATCCTCACAGAAATCATTTTTACCAATAGAATAATTAGAAATACTGTCAAATAGTTTCTTATCAAATATGGTCCTAAGACCTTTTTCACCAATGTGACCCAATCTATGGTGCCACAACATACATGCATTTTCAGTGCTAGTTACAAAAGAGGAGTTACAAAAAGTAGAGGCATGTAGTGTAAATAAATTCCCTGTTCGAGATCCTTTAGCAACCACCAAACTTCCCCTTACCATCCTACAACCAGACTTGTCAAATGTCAAATGCGTCCCAAAATCATTCAACTTGGAAACCGAAATTAAACTTTTTGTAAGTCCTAGAATATGTAAAACATCATCAAGCATTTTAACCCTCCCATCACTGAAACACAACTTTACCTTTCCTTTACTAATAACCTTTTGTGAGCTATTGTCACCCATGAAGACCTCTCCTCCATCATATTCTTTGTATGTAGAAAACCACTCCTTATGAGGAGTCATATAGAAGGAAGCACCTAAATCAATAAGCCAAGCATCATTACAAACTATGTTAGCTAAAATAATCAAACCATCAGAATCACCATTATCAAACGACTTTTTGTGGAGGAATCTGCATTCTTTTTCATATTTCTACATTCCTTCTTGACATGTCCCCGTTTACCACAGTTCCAAAACCTCACTCTGCTCTTTCCAGGGGTCTTAGATCATCCTTTAGACTTATCCTTCTTATCCCCTTTAGGCTCTTTCTCCTTGGGCCTACCTCCCACATGTAAGGCATCTTGGGAGCCACAACGCATGGTCTTTCTCCTCATCTCCTCTGAAAGAAGTATGGGAATAATATTATCCATATTCGGTTCTACACCACCACTTGTTATAGCAATAATTAAATTTTCCCAAGATTCCGGCAAAGAGAAAATCAATAAAATGCATTTATCCTCATCTTCTATTTTAACATCAATAGATGCAAGCTGACTTATAATCAAATTAAAATCATTCAAATGTTCAGCAATAGATTCACCATCCTTCATCTTTAATGAATATAAACATCTTTTGAGATACAACTTGTTAGACAAACTCTTAGTTTAGTATATTTCACCTATCTTCCTCCAAAGCTTGTATGTCATGTCTTCTGAAGGGACATTTAGGAGGACGAAATCTATGAGACACAACCGAATAGTCCTTCGAGCCTTCTTGTCTAACTTATTCCAATCTTCACCTGACAAGGTTGAAGCAGATGGCTTCTTATCAACTAAAACCGGTAACCACAGATCTCTCTCCTCAAGGAGATCCTCCACTTTCAACTTCCACATCTTGTAACTAGTTCCATTGAACTTCTCAATATCTAGACAAGAGGTGGAGGCCATGGTATGCAATCTTTCACAAATTTACAAAACCCAAAACACAAAAGCTCCCACTGCAGCAAAAAACCTTCAACACTTTAAAAGGAAAGTGTTCCTTCCTTAACAGAACCGTTAGCTCTAATACCAAATGTTGATTATCAAGGTGAAGAAAGGTTGCAATATGAACTTAAATGAGTGAATGCAAATCTGAAATATGTAGATTAACCTTTATCCTTAGTGTGAAGAAATAATGAGAGAGAGAGATAGAAAAAACCATAAGGCATGCAACAACAGATTTACGCAGAGAAACCCTGAAGGGAAAAAAAATCCACGACCGAAAGAGAGGCAAGTATATTACTGATAATCTCAAATATTACATGTAGCAATAGACTTCTCTTGTCATTCCTTGTAAATCCAGCAGCACCCTGTTACCCTGCAAAATTGAATTGAATAACTCTAGCTCAAGGCCCCAATTTATAGAGATTTGTGAGGATGAAAACCAACATGGTTGCACCAAAAAATAGGTAGAAATACCACCTAGAAAAACCCACACCTCCCTCCTTGAAATGGTCAAAAAATACCAAAAAATAGCATATTCTATCATAGGAATTTGTCATACTGTCATAGCATCTTATGACAACTATCATGCATGTCATATATGCTCTTACAACACCCTATTTTGACCCAAAAACCTTATTTTAGAAGATTCCAAGGTGGGATGCCTAGCTATTTTGTCCTTTTCCAAAAGTACAAATGGTAATGGTAACACTGCATTTGCATTGTCTCTTTCACCTCTTATGGGTAAATGTACAAAACACTTTAGGAGAATAATAAATTAAACTATTTACAAGGTTGATGACACCTAAATCCTAACACTTTTAAGGGGGATTATTCAGAGTAGGTATTTTGGTTCAATGCCAAAGGGGGAGAGCAATGCAAAACTTTTTACCTTTTCCATTGATGTCAAAGGGGGAGAAAGTATCATGTGAAAAAGTGCAAGGTATCAAGGGGAGAAAGTTGTGTATATTGTCAAATCATTCAAGGGGAGAAAAGAAAGTTCAAAATTTTTGTGTCATCTTTGATGGTTTTTCACATCTTGTGTTTCCATCAATGGAAAAGGGGGAGATTGTTGCAAGTATGAAGGTGTTTTCATTGATGTCAATGGGAAGTCTAACTGATTGGTGTTGTCATTGATTTCAACTATGTGTTAAGGAAGTTGTTGCATTATGAAGATGTTGAAGATATTGAGAAAATTGAGAAAAAGAGGAAAAGAGGTTGTTGCAAGTTGTGCATGTGTAGTTGAGATATTGAGGAAGTGTTATGAGTGCATTGAGCTATATTTTTATTGCAATGTTTGGATATGAGTTGGAATGCAATAATGAGCTGAGATGATGTCTCTTGTACTTGGTTTCCAAGTTCTTTTGAGAAAATTTGATAAATAGAGAAAAATGTGGTGTGCAAGTGTTCAGAATGTGCTTTGGTTTTGTGCTCCACATTTCTTCTATGTTGAAGCTATGCCTATGCATATCTAATGTGTTGTTCATGGTTGTTATAAGTTGCTATATTCAGAATTTGGGTTCTTGGATTGTTGTACAATGCATGATATTTTCACTAGTGTGTGAACTATTTTTTTAGTGATGTTTTCTGTGGCCTGGGAGAAATGTATTGCTCTGTGTTTCTCCACTATTTGGCTTCGAGTTGTGAAAATTTGGGAAGTTTCCTATAATGTTTGTATCTTTCTGTATTCAATGTTTTATTTTATTTTGTGCAGTATAGAGTGAGTTTCATATGTAGTGTATGAATAAGGTTTATCAGTTGTTCTGAGTTGAAGTATTTGTATGATGCAACTTTGTATGAAGTGTTTGATGAATCTCAAATATTTTGTGGATTATTCTAGATTGTGTTCAAGTAATTTTTTTTGTTCAAAAGTTTCAAATTGATTTGAGGAAGCGTGCACTTAATGTTTATGTTGTTTAACATGGCCATTTTCCAACCTTGTGATAGCACTACATGTGAGGTTTTTGGAAGTCTGTTAAGGTGTGTTGGATCTATTTGGGTCCTAATTAAGAATTTATGTAGGTCACCTTCATTCCTATCCTCCACGGGAATGTTTTGGTATCGACCTATTTTTAATTTGTAAGTGTAACATATAGTTGCCAACATTGGAGAAGGTTTTCAATATTAAGATTGATATAAATAAGTGTGGTTTTGTTCTAATATGTAAGGAAGAATCAATAGAGAAGCAAGATAGATGTGAGATCGATGTGAGTGATGTGTGTGATACGAATTTGAGTAGAGCAGTGAAAATTTTAAGTATTTGGATTCTTAAAGGTAGTGAGTTGAAGTTTTCTGAAATATTTCAAGCAAGATTGTGACATTGTTGGAGCATTGTGGTGGATTCCTTGTTTCATTGAGAAATTTTTCTATGTGTAACATTTCTCTTCTATCTTCTTGTATTTCTTTCTATGGATGTGAGCCCTAGCTCTGAGCCTTTCTAGATAGTGTGTCCTATTCTGGCAATGAGCCCTTGTACCAATTTTGCAATTACTTATATTATGAGCTAATCCTCACCATGGTTTTTCCCTCATTGGGTTTTCCACATAAATTTGGTGTTCTATTGTGTATGGTTTTGTTATTTCAATTTTTGTTATTATTCATTTCATGATTAATCACATTAACATAATAAGGGTTTAATGAATGCATGTGGATCTGGTTACTATTGAGGGTTTTGAAGTTTTAATTTTCTACAATTGATTCACCCCCCCTCTTAGTTGTCTTATACATTCAACAATTTATACATGAGCTTGCATTCTACACTCATCTTTAAAATTGAATGTAACATTCTAATTCGTTTATAATATAATCAAGGGTTGTGTTATTCTTTGTTATTCATTTATAGAAATGAATTATTTTGTGTTGGTGCATATTCAAGTAATATTATAATATATTTCATGGAGAGTAATTCAAATTTATTCTTTTTATAGTGATAATTAATTAGTATTAAATAAATTTGAGCACTAGTAGGTCTTAAATATAACTAGATTCCTAGAAAAATAGAAAAAATAAAATTACAATGTAAAATATGATATATAATAATAAAAATAACTATAATACTTATTTTCATTTCATATGACAATAATATATCCTTAAAAAATAATTAATAAAAATATTCCACAACTTAGTGAATATTTGATGGACAACTATAGTTCAATTTTAGAATGAAATGTCTAAAACACTAGAATTGCATACTCAAACCTCCATAATCACCCTAGAGCCATTAGATTTGGAAAGATCAATGATTGAGATTTTATTTTATATTAAAATATGCCACTAGTCATTAAACATGATAAATTAATTGAATCTACAAACATGTTGGCCAAGTGCTAAATTTTGTTTGAAGTGGTAGTACATAATTGTAATGTAATAATTGTGGAGTCAAGGGTAACACATTTCATTCACTTTTCTATTCAAGAATAAGAAGAAAAATAAGAATTGGACTTGCAACTTCTAAGTTATATTATTTTGAAGTGATAGGGTTAGGGAGATTATAGTGCACCAAAGAGATTATAGGATGCAACAAAGTCAACCCACACTAGTCTTTGTATTCATATTTTCACATTTTGGGTAAGTGAAAGAAATAAATGCTACATTCAATTGATTTTTAATTTTTCAATATTGGGATTTAGGGTTGAGGGTTGAAAAGCATGCCTACCACAACTACTAGATCAACAATTGGGAAAGTAAAAAATTAAAAAATAGATTACATCAAATTTCTTAAAACCCCATGTTTCATTGATGAATACCATGACATTTATGATCCTATAATCTATGGTAGGATTAACTCAAAACTTAGATTTTCATTTGATAATAAGGCTAGAATGAAAATACAAACTAATTGAAGTAAAACATTACCAATTAGTAGTATCATTACACCATGGGTGGTTGGATTAGGGTGCATGATATTACCTGATATTTTCCCTTGCCCATAATTTATCATGTTTTGCACCCATAATTATGTTGATAATATAAAAAAATTATTAGCAATATAGTTAGGAAGAAAAGTTACCCATTTTATAGAAGAATTTGGAAGTGTGTTAAGGTTTGTAGTCAAATATTTTGGAAACATCCACATCAACCTATAAAAACTTGCTAGTGATTATAAAACAACCCCTCAAATATCCAAAAAAATCTCAAAAAAAAAACAGTGAATGGTAATGTATTCAAAGACAACCATATGCCTCGTTATAAAATTAAAAAATTTAAACTATGGTTTTAGGATACTATTTCTATCATAGAATTTTTCCTTGGATTGGATAGTAATAGGGAAGTGGGTGCAAGCCTCCTAGAAATGGTATATAATATCCATTATGTTATTGTTGCCTAATAGATATGCAACATTCTTGAGTTGTCAATTGCACTATCCAATGAAACATGGGATGATCTCACAAAGTGTGGGCTCTAATAGCTTGAGTTCAACCTCCAAAGATGGTTGGTTCCCTTGGTACTTCACCCAAAATAACTTAAACTAATATATATTTTTTTTTTTAATAAAAGGGAAAAAAGACATAAAATGAACCTAAGTACTATGGAGGCAATGCACCAAACTAATATTGATATCTATGTTATTTATTGGACACAAAAAAAAAAAAAGTTCAACTATATTATGCACAACTTCAATGTTTTTGCATGCTCATGCATATTGTTTAATAGAAAGGTTTGGGTGTTGACAATCTTAAAAGGAAAAATAAAATATTTTCACAACTAGTGGTTGTTTCCATAGTAACAAAAACTACAACCTACATAAGTATGTATTTTATATTTGAAGGTGCTAAAAATGAGGCATTAATTTAAGGATTTGTATATAAAAATCACATAATTAGAAATCAATCATGAAATTACACACAATAAAAGAGATTTTTGAAGGCTAAATTCTGAATTTTATTTCTCAAAAGGTGTTCTTATAGTAGTATATAGTTTGAAAATGCTTTGATATTTTCTTGAAAAATAGAAATACATTATTGTTTCAGTCTCAAGAATGATATTTTTGAGTTACAATGTTGGTTTTCTCTAGAAAGAACTTTTACAAGTTATAGTACTTATTTAAAAATTTCAAGAATTTTCTCTACTTGTCCCTAGGAAACCACTTGTTTTTGGCATGCCTAATGGGACTGTTTAGAATTAAATAGTCTTAAAAAAACTTTATTTTTTGTTGGTATTGATATGTGTATAAGAAAATGTAAACACTAAATTTATGCACAATTCTCAACCAATAACCAACATTAGTATTTTTAGTCAATCTAAAACAAGTAAATCTAGTATTCCTATGAGATATTCAAGCATACTTCATAATGCAAAAAAAACAATAAAAGATCAAAGAAACTAATTGAGAGCATACAAAAAAAGCATGTGCAAACCTATCCCATAGTGGGAGTGGCGGTCCTTTGATGTGAAAAGGATGCCCTTTCCCACCCCCTTGATAAGTTTCCAATGAACCAAATGTGATGCAATGCAAGATGAAATGTGCCTATAGTGAAAATGCATAAGATTGTGGATGGTTTTCAAGAAGAAGTGGCTTCTATTTATAGGTTGAAGGATTGAAGACCAAAGAGATGGGAGGAATGTGGGAATAAAAGAGAGCCAATGAGATTGGGACACTTTTCTTAATGCTAATGGGTGAGGATTGAGCATATTTTGCATGTGGTTGAGATGTAGGAGGTATGAAATGCATGTGGTTGATATGTAAGAGGCATGAAATGCATGTGGTTGAGATGTAAGAGGCATGAAATGCATGTGCTTGAGATGTTTTGAAGGGAAATTGTTTGGGTAATAAATTCAAATAAATTGAGTCAATGAAGGAATATTCCATAGAATATTCTTTTGAGAGGATAAATGTGGTAATTAGTTAATTAAAGAAACTGTTTTCATGTGCAAGCGGGTTAGTTAATCGGGGGTTGATTTAACTCTTGGGGAGTTAAAAGCTAGAGAATTTATTAATAGTGATTAGAAGGTGATTAAAGTTAATTTATTTATAATTAATTAACTTTGAGTTGGTTTATGATATTTGATTTAAACCCTTTGATTTATTTAATCAAATAAGAGGACTTTGGGGATTTAATTAAATAAATTTATTTAATTAATTAAACACGATGACATTAGTGAATTAATCTAATAAATTACTTTATTTGATTAATAGAGGAAATGATGTTAATAATTTGAGAGTACAAAAAAAAATTAGAATTTTGAAGAATTTTGAGCATATATGACAACTCCAGAATCTTTGGTTTTAAAGAAACCAGTGCAAAAAGTGAATGTGATGGATACAAACTAGAGGAAATTTAGAACCATTTACTTACTTTCACCTCTCATCACCTAGAAGAAGAGGTAGAACAATTAGAAAGAGTGCAAGTCTAATAATAAGAACACTTTCTACACCCCCTTCTGATAGGCATTTTTAACATATATTTATAAATCAAACACCTTTTATTCCTAAGGCTACACCTAGGAATCATGCTTTTATGAATTTTAATGGGGGAAACCCACTCAATTTACAAAATTATGATATCCAATTTTTACCCTCAAGAGCTTTCCATTTTTTACTAGAGAAGATCAAACTACCCTTGTAGAGCACATCAAAGATGTAGCCACCTTGTGTTCATTCCATAATGTCACTCAAGTGAATGTGGCCATTAGGCTATTAGATAATTCATTGAAAGGAAGAGCCCTTTGTGAAGTGGGGTTAGTGGAAAATGGAAATGAAACATGTGTTGAACATCCAAAATACTAAGAGGGGGGTGAATCAGTATTCCATAAAACCATTCTAATAAAATCCATTTAACCACTATCAGAATTCTGACTGAATTGACAAGAGAGAACATAGAAACAAATTAATGCAACCACACACATGAACATCAAGATTTTTACATGGAAAACCCAAAAAGGGAAAAACCATGGTGAGGGTTAACTCGCAATATATTATATTTGGATACAAGATATTACAGGGCTCACTTCCAGGACTCACTATCCTTAAAAGGATCACAACCTAAATACAAAATATGGCTAACCACCAAGATACAAAGATTGTGGCTTGCTATCAAAAGTATGAACTGAGAGAATACACCTTCAATGTATAGGGTTTAGTTCCAATGAAGCTTTGAATATGAAGTACTGCCTCTCACAACAGTTCCTCAACAAATCTTTTCTGATCTTCAACTAATAAAGTGTTTAGGCTTAGATCTTCACATACCCCTTAATCCTCTTTGCACTTCACTACACCACAAATCCTCTCTTCCACACCCACTTTTTCTCTTAAAATAATTTTATATATATACAAGTATATTTCATTCATCAATTAGGTCAGCCTAATTAGATGAAAAAAAATAATCAAAACATTCTTGTCGGCACCATATATGATTTAAAACATTTTGTCCATGTAGTGCATTATGTTAAGTTGGATAACATCCATAAACTATAACTAATCTCCTTAGTATATTGCATATGTTAGGTCGGCCATGACTAGAACTTAATCCACAGAAACTCAAAACCAACATACAATCCTCAAAGAAAACACCTTCTATATCTAAGATTACATCAATTTCTCATCCTACTGCCATCATAAAGACTACCATTAGAACCAAAACATTAGAATGTCCTCCTTAAGAAAATGTGGAGTTTCCCACACTGATATACTGAGCAGAGAACAATAGTTAAATGCAAAGTTGAACTTTGTCAATGATAACTTTCTACTCACAACCCAAAACTTCTCAAGATCTAGGATATAGTTGTTTTAATGAGACATGATAACATGGTTAAGATATTAGAGACATATCTTTTCTTGTGGTGAATTTCATACTCAAAAACCAATGCACTAGTTCATCACAAAAGAACACTACCAGTAGAGAACAACTTCTAGTAAACTAAGTAAGCTTCCCATATAGTTGTCACCATGTTGGCATCAATGACAACATAGGAACAACCAACACAAACCATCTACACTTCATGCTCATGTTTCAAGGCTCGATAATTCCAACAATCTCCCCCTTTGGCATTGATGGCAACATGCATGTCAAAAAAAAAATCAATATAAGGCAATTGAATACTCCCCCTATCAAAATTGTTTTTCAAAAATATTTTTCCTCTACCTATCTCTATCTCTCCCCCTTTGACATCAATGGAAAAGGATGGGGTTCAGTATATATATATATATATATATATATATATATATATATATATATATATATATCTATGTGTGTGTGTGCATCAAGACTTAACCAAAAAGATATGAATGCAAATAGTTGAATTAACCTAAAGAGGAGAAACCTTTGAGATTCTCCAAGATGCCCTTCCATGAGATTTTTCCTTCTTCCCATGTACCTTTTGCACTTACAAGATTCTTGCATAATAGTTCAAGCTTAGTTAAGGACTCTATACCATCTATTGAAGTATTGGGACTAAGATTAATCTCTGATAATTTACCAATATTGTCAAAAGCAATAGATATAGGAATTTGCTTGAGTTTAATGTCCATGACTCTGAGTGCCAAAAACTTCTTAATAACTTTTGTTCTTTGGTCCTGTAGGGAAAATAATTTTTCCTAAAGCTGCACAATGTAGGACCACCTCTTATTTTCTTTATCTTCTTCCAATTTATATATATTTTATTGAGTGCTCATTTAGGTTTCCCTATTCCTTATCTCATCTCTATGTTCAGTGTACCACTAGACCAATTTAGGCAAAAAGAAAGCAATTCTTGAGCCTCTTCCTCAAAAACTTGTACACTTTCCAACACCTCCATCAATCGACTATGTGCATTTGTACATTTCTTCCTTATATCTTCTAGATTTTCTTCAATATACTTGATTCCAACATGCACTTCTAGTCCAGAGATATAGAACTTCAAAGAATTAATCATGTTTCTGAGATTTTCCATAACTAAAATAGATCAAAGTTAGCACCAGGAATAACCTTCTGCAATTCTTCCAAAGATCCATGATTTTTTATTCTTTCATGCTCATGTTGAGCTCTCTCTAACTCACTTCCTTCTGCAACTTCTTGTTTGACAACACTCTTTCTCTTCTTCCTTATTCTAGTTGCACTACCAGAGGTACCTTCTACATGGGGATTCTTAGGGATTTCTAAAAGAATTTGTGTGTAATGATCAATTTCAACCTCTAAAACTTCATAATCTAACTCAAATATCCACACCAACTTGATTAAGTTGCTTTCATATGACATAAACCTGTAGAAACTAGGAAATTGATATTTCTAGAGTACATTTCAATAACACTTATTGGAATCATTTATCTTTTGCTCATCCTCATTTGAAATGTTCCAAAGAATATAGAAAGAGTCATCTCTTAAGCATTCAAATTACCAAGATTTACTATGTGATTCCTAATTGGATGGGAAATAGGCTCTACATTTGACCATTCTATTGTTCCTATTACCAGTAATTCTTTCAATAAGTAAAAGAGTAAGAATACAATCAAATTTCTGTATTGGAATGTATTATTCTTTCTTTTCTTGATTTCCATTAAGTTCTCCAAAAGATGTATTCAAAGTAGCTCACATAGATCATAATCCATACTTGTTCTAACCATGTTAATAGCAATATGTACAAAAGCAATAGAAATTGTGAGGTCATTACTAAGTAGACAAAATTTGTGACCAATAACCATCACAACATACTTGATGACCAGATCTTTAATTGATCTCAGAACAATATCTTTCCCTTCAAGGGATGCACTAGAAACCTCAATTATATCTTGTTCATTCATAGCCTTTTTTTTGGGAACTAGTTTGGAGGAACACAAACTAGTTACATCTCCAATTTCTTCTTGCGAGGTAACCTAATGTGCTCCATCAATCCACAATGATTCAAATGAATTCTACTAAAAAATATTTGAATATACTTCCTGTCGAACTCAAACAAAGGGGCTTTATGCCAAACATCCAACTTCCTCTCAACTAACAATTTATAGGCATCATGGTTTTCTTCCAATTCATTCTTCCATAGAATACTTAACTGAACTGGTGACATTTATTCTATCTGACTATAGATGAATGCATAGATATCTTCAATGGGAAACACTCTAGGAGGAATGCAAGAGAATGCACCAACTGACTCTTCTGAAAAAAAATTCAAATGTTTTCTCAAATTGACTTCCAATCTATCTAAACTATTCACAACCTTTGGATTATCCATAGCAATAAAAATGAAAGATTGTGCATGTAGGAATACCTTTGTAAATGCCAACAAGAAATGGATAGATATCCAGCTTTCGAAGCACGCTTCAATCTCTCCTTCAATCCTTGAAACTCTGAATTGTTCTAGATTTTCTAAAATTCCTTTGGACACTTCACTGAAAATACATATGCCTCTTGAAATATCTAAATTTATTTCTTTCATTTTGAATGATTTTGCAATAAATGCTTCAAATTGCAAGTAGATTACCTTGAAAATTATGTGTGACTCCTTTCTTTCAAATTCCACAAACTTTATTCTTCACATATGCAACTAAAAAATTCCTTAAATTCATTACCACATTAAATATACTTTTTCCATGATGTGACATAAGTATCAATGAGGGGGTTTATTAAATTTTCTAATAATTTCTCTCCCTTAGTCATTGCTAGACTAAAAAATTGACAGGTGTATCTACACTAGAGGTCGGCACAAATAATGTTGGATGTTGTGGTTGTGTTGTTGATATGTGGTTGTCATTGATGTCAACACTATTAGCACTGTTGTATTGAAGGTTGTATATGTCGAGGATATTGAGAAAATTGTTAAAGAAAGAGTTGTTGGTTGCCAGTGGAACAATGAAGGTCATGAAGGTGTCTTTCTCAGTATGTTGAAGATTAGTTATTGTGGGATAAATGGTTTATTTCTGAGAGTATCTAGTCTATCCACCTTAAGTTTCATAGGTCCGTGTGAAGATTTGATTGTGTTATGGATAGTTGTGTTCTGACACTATTTCTGTGGTTTTTGTCACTACTCCTGATTGAAGTTTATGTAATTTTGGTAATATTAGTTGTTGTGGATACCTCTTTGTTATCTCTTGTTGCTTTTGGATGCTTCTAGATCATTATCTATCCTTTTTGTACGTCTGTGTTGATTGGTGTGCTCGTGGTCGAAGATTTTTCTCGTGGGCTTCGGGTTTTCATCTTCTTGGCTGGCATGATGGTTGTAAATGTTGTGGATCCATGGAGATTTAAATTTGAATGTTTGGAATGCTCGAGTATATTGTTTTTGGTCACATCATAATATTAGCTAATGATGTTTGATTCACATTAAAAATTTATTTGTATGTTTGGGGCTGACATTGTAAATATGTTTTATATCTTGGCTGATGAAGTTGTTGATGTAAATCCAACTTGCAGATATATGAGAGTGGTTGTTTGTTTGAAGTGAGGAAGAGCCAAAGAAAGTGCAAGTGTGTGAATAGTGATCTATTCATTCGATTGTAGAGTAGAGTGTGAAGAAGTATTTTTGTGCTTAACAGGAACTATAATCAAGCTTTTGTAGAAGTTATTTTCTCAATTCATACCCTACGGATCTAATATGAATTACTTTGTATTCTTGGGAAGTGAGCCCTCTTGTATTTGAGCAGTGAGCTCTAGGAAGTGTGTTAGAAACCAAGATCAGATTTGCAAACCAAAAATACCTTCCACAAAAGAGAAAATTAGAAAAAGCAGAGAGGTTGCAAAAGGATGTGCAACATAATATTATTCAAGAATTCAATAATTACATGATAATGATTTGCTTTATAAAAGCAAAGATGCATAACCCTAATCTTATCTTGAGCAACAAGATAGCTCAACAAGATAAGGATGACAAATAATTAACCTAGGAGTTAAATAATTACCTAAGAAAACTTATGCAAAGTGTAATTAAATATTAATTACACCAACACCCCCCATAAGTGCAACTTAGGGAGAAGCAAAATTATTATGCAAAGATGAGTCCTGGCAACAAGGCCTGATCAGGTACTCATTTACAAATGCAATGATGAGGTAGAGAAGGAAAACCCAGTGGGACAAAACCCCCTACAATGAGATGACTGTTGCAAAGAAGCACTAGAACCGCAATCCCACTAGCAAGGAAAGATACTTTTGTCTACAACTGAAACCAAAACTAGAATCATGATAATGTTATAGCAAACCCGATGCCACAGAACACTGGAAAACTCCCAAATTGGAACAACCCTAGAATCTGTGAAGCAACAATAGATGAAATGATGATTGAATTTGGAAGCCGTGTATCTCAATGTCGATGCCAAACTGTGACCGAAACTCTTCCATGGGAAAGAGTAACAAAAAATACTCTGCAAAATTAACCATAAAAATATGGCCCTCAAACTGAGATGGATCCAATGTGGATCATTAACCATAGGCTCTCAATCTAAAGTGTGAACTGATGAATCCGATATGTGTCAAGCTATAGCAAAAATGTGGCCAAAAAAAACTAAGAAACCAAATAACCCATGTGAGCTATCATCAAATCAAGATGGATATGGAGATCAAAGTGAAAACTACACTCTAATCAAATTATTATGCAAGAAACCCCCCTTATGGAACTTTATTTTATTTCATTTATTACAATAACCCAATGATTTTAAAAGGAGAGAATCCTAAATGTGCATAAACAGAAAATATGATGATGTGGTACTAAAATGAAGTGAAAATATTCAAGTTTCACTTTTCCAATTGCCAAAACATCCAAGTAATCTCCAAAATACCCATTGGGACAAATTTTGAATAATGAAAAACTTGGGATAGATACATAAAAAAATTTATGACAGCAAGATAGAGCTCCTCAATACCTTTCCAACGCCACAAAGAAGACAAAAATCGGAGATCGTGGCAAAAATTTATGAGCTTAGAAGCCCAAAATGAACTCTAACTTCAAATAGAAAAAATAGAATATAAATAGAAAAATGCTAAAAAATAACCTATGCCACTAGAATTTTCTTAGAACCAGCTTTCCGACGATATCTTGTTTGCTTGATTTCGATGTCGTATGCCCAAGTTATGACCAAAAGAAAAAAACTACTCCTTTAAGAAAAATTAGGGCTAGGAGGGGCAAAGAGGGCCATACGGCCGGGTGACATCATGCTAACGTTAGCACTTCACTGCAAAAAAATTGATGGCCATCTGGCCATTAGGGCAAAAAAAATGCCCCCCCGCTGGAAAAAAATTTCGGTCGCCGAAATCTACAAATATACCAGAATATTCTAGATCCAGATGTCAGAATCTGCAGAGAATATTCTTCACTGGCGGCTATGTTTGGATCGCTAGAATATTCACTGTGGTGGCCATAATATTCTAAGGGTGTCGGGGTTCTTTTGCACGGGACTCCTGGTCCCCATACAACCGCTACTGTGCTAGATGAGCCCGGTCGGGGGCTAAGCTAGGAGTTGGCAGAGCAAAGGCTGAGGAAGTTGGCGGCGGTGGCGGGTTGGTGGCTGCTTGGTGGTCACCCGATGGCGGATCTGTTTAGAACTGGAGGCACCAGCACGAGGTTCAGAAAACCATGTTTTTTGATATTTTTTTCTATTTTTGAGCCTCGGACTACATGTTGGGGAGGCCGTACGGCCCCCAGGCAAAAAAAAATTTCCTTCCAGATCAACTTCACCAAAATCGACGAAACGACAAGTGTTCTTAGGGTTTTTGACCATTGCGAATGCAATGGTGACCTCCGTTTATGCCTAAAATGCACCAAAAAATTGGCTACCTCCAGAGCTTCCAAAAAAACTCTGAGCTTCAAACCCTCACATATTTGGAAAATGATGGCCAAAATCTGCAAAATAAAAGTCAATCTTTACTTTCCCAATGCTCTGAATCCAATGGTGAAGCCCAATCTGATCCAAAATGCCTCATAGATGAAATCAAGGCATGATACCCTCGAGGAATCCCAAATGAACCTTGTAATGATTTTCTCCAAAATCTAAGAAGGGCCTGCAAATCAAGGCTCTGATACCATGTTAGAAACCAAGATCAGATTTACAAACCGAAAAGACCTTCCACAGAAGAGAAAATCAGAAAAAGTAGAGAGGTTGCAAAAGAATGTGCAATATAATATTATTCAAGAATTCAATAATTACATGATTATAATTTTCTTTATAAAAACAAAGATGCATAACCCTAATCTTATCTTGAGCAACAAGATAGCTCAACAAGATAAGGATGACAACTAATTAACCTAGGAATTAAATAATTACCTAAGTAAGCTTATGCAAAGTGTAATTAAATATTAATTACACCAACACAGTGTTCCTGAATGCATGTGCATTCCCATTATTTTTCATTATACTTTTAATAAGGTATAATATTGTGGACTAATATCCACCGTGGTTTTTCCCCTAACAGGATTTCCACGTAAAAAATATTGGTGTTCTCTATGCTTCTGATTTGTTGATTGTTTATAGTTTATTTTTATTTCATTAGATCTAAGATAAAGTTAAGTTTGAAAATTTTAAGTATTCTATGACAACTGATTCACCCACCCTCTCAGTTGTATATCCTTCTTTTTCCAACAATTGGTATTAAAGTAGGTTCCTCTAAAGAAGTTTAAAATCTTGAGGTGATCTGAGATGGCATCATACAAGAAGGATAGTCCTAGATTCGATGGAACAAACTACTAATTGTGGAAAGCCAAGATGGAGTATCATTTGTGATGTATTGGTGAACCCTTCTAGAAGATTACAAAGAATATATATGTTATTCCTCAAAATTGTCCTTCCACTCCTGATGAAATAAAAGAGGTTGAGAATAACATCAGAGTTATTTAAGCTTTGTTGAATGCTCTGAAAGATTCAAAATGACAAATGTGATGGATCTGAAGATAGCTCATGAGATTTGGATGAATTTGGAAACTTTGTATGAAGGAGATGCACATGTGAAGATGGCTAAGCTATAGAGTTTGAAAGGAAAGTATGAAAATTTGAAGATAGATGAAGATGAGAATATTTCTCTTTTATGCAAAAAGTAAATGAACTAGTGATGGGTATTAGATGTGTCGATGGTACCCTAGAAGAGAAAGAAATTATAGCTAAAGTGCTCAGATCATTGCCCTTCGCTTACAAAGCAAAGGCTCATGTTATTGAAGAAATCAGATCAGTTACGAATGGGACAAGAGACACACTGATTGGTAAATTTGCTGCCTTTGAGTTGAGTGAATTTGATGAATCTATTCCCAAGACTAAATCTGCATTTAAGGATGCTATATCCAAAAGAAAAAATCAAAGATATGATCCGAGAGAGTGTTCCAGAAAGTCATTCAAGTATGAGGAAGAAATGAAACAACTTGAAGATGAAGAAAGAGAAGTAAAAGATTTGGAAGCATTGATTGTGAAGAAAGAAGGAAAAGGACAAGGTAAAGTATAAAGGAATCTTTCCTATTAAATGTTTCTGTTGCAATAGAATGTTGGTGTAATTAATTATTTAATTACACTTTAGGATAAGTTTACTTAGGCATATTCTATTTCCTAGGTTAATTATTATCCTTATCTTGTTGAGTTGTCTTTTTGCTCAAGATAAGATTAGGGTTGCTTTTTCCTGCTTTATTGCATCTTTTCCTTTTCGAATGATTTTGTATTATTTGTAAAACAATTCATTCAATAATCAACATTCTTCTGATTTTTTCTTGCATAATTTTGGCTCTGAGATTTTACAGAACATCTTTCATTTCTTGTTCTGAATATCTGTGCATGTGATAGGTAATTGCTTGCAGGTGATTCTTAGGGACTGTGAAGTTGGTTTTCCAACTTCTACATGGTATCAGAGCTCCAGACCTATTGCTGCCTGTTCATGTTTTTTGAAGATATTCTCTCATAGCCGTTTTTCATTTTTCTTTAGAAATTTAGCTTCCACTCAGTTGTAAGAAAAATGATTTCTAGGTTTTGTAGCCAGGGTCACAATCTGAACTGGGTATCTTTTATATTTTTGATATCTTGTATGTATCTCGAGAAAATTGATGTATAAAAATTGGCACGCATCATTTTTCTCTTGGTTGAAAGTTTAAAAAAATATTTTTTTCATCTTTTGCTTACTGAATCATAAAACAATTTCTAGGTTCTGTTCTTAGCTTCAAAATATTTCTAGGTTTCTATTTTTGTCCACTCATTGTAAACAGATTTTGCATAAATCAAATCATAAATAAACTTTTTTTTGCTAGAAAGCCCATTTCCTGCAAGCTAAATTCAATTTTTTTTAAAAAAAATCATAACTTTTGGCCATGGTGTCAGATTTTCAAAAACAAGATATCATCAGAAAGTTGGTTCCAACCTCTACATAGATTTGAGGTCCTTTTTTTCATCATAGAGGCAGATGTGAACATTGGTTTTTGCATGCACTTAGTTTTGTTTTTATGCACTAGATTTACATTTTCTCTGTAGTTTATGCATATCTTGCATTCTCTCCTTTTACAATCATTGGGTATTGTAATAAATGAACTGATATAAAGTTCCATCAAGGGGGTTTCTTGCATAATAATATGATTAGAGTGTGCATGCACTTTGATCCCCATCTTCATCTTGATTTGATGGTAGCTCGCATGGGTTATCTAGTTTCCTAGTTTCTTTTAGCCACATTTTTGCTCTTTCTTGACACATCAGATTCATCAGTTCACACTTTAGTTGAGAGATTATGTTTCTTGATCCTCATTGGTTCAGATTCTTCTCAATTTGAAGGCCATGTTTTTATGGTTAATGTTTCAAAGTCTTCATGGTACTCCTTCCCATGGAAGAGTTTTAGTCACAGTTTGGCATCGGCATCAAGATACATGGTTTCCAAATTATATCATCTCATCTACTATTGCTTCACAGATTCCAGGGTTGTTCCAGTTTGTGAGTTTTCTAGTGTTATGTGGCATTGGGTCTGCTGTCGCATTATCATGCTTCCGGTTTTGGTTTCAGTTGTAGATAGAAGTATCTTTCCTTGCTTGTCAAATTGCGGTTCCAGTGTTACTCCACAGTGTTCTTCCAGTGCTTCTTTACAACAGTCATCTCATTTTAGGGGGTTTTGTCCCATAGGGTTTTCCTTCTCTACTTCATTATTGCATTTGTACTTGGGTACCTCATCGGGCCTTGTTGCCAGGACCCATTCATTCATGCTTTTTTGCATTCATCTCAGTTTTAGGTGCATGATTTTTTAGTCTCCCTAAGTTGCACTTATGTGGGGGTATTGGTGTAATTAATTATTTAATTACACTTTAGGATAAGTTTACTTAGGCATATTTTATTTCCTAAGTTAATTATTATCCTTATCTTGTTGAGCTGTCTTTTTGCTCAAAATAAGATTAGGGTTGCTTTTTCCTGCTTTATTGCATCTTTTCCTTTTCGAATGATTTTGTATTATTTGTAAAAAAAATCATTCAATAATCAACAATTCTTATGATTTTTGCTTGCATAATTTTGGCTCTAAGAGTTTACAGAACATCTTTCATTGCTTGTTCTGAATATCTATGCATGTGATAGGTAATTGTTTGCAGGTGATTCTTGGGGACTGTGAAGTTAGTTTTCCAATTTCTACATAAAATAGGTCATTTTGTATCAAGGTGTCCTAAAAGATTTCCTACGTCTAAGCCTAACAAATCTAGATTTCAAAAGAAATGTTACTATGCTGAAGGAGTGACTAATGAAGAGTCTAATAAAGAAAATGGAAATGAAGATGAATGGGTGTTCCTTGCTATCAAGGAAACTGGTCTGGTGGCTACTGAATCTGCTAAAGTTGAGAAAGCTCTTGCAACCGAAATTGATGAAAAGGATGAGTGGGCACTATTACACAAACAAAAATATATGACTAAATAAACTATTAAAAATTGCATATAAATGACTAAATTTAGTCATGTGACTATTAGTGGTTTATTTGTAGTCATTTATAACACCACTAAATT
This sequence comes from Sequoia sempervirens, assembly GCA_007258455.2. Classification (NCBI taxonomy): domain Eukaryota; kingdom Viridiplantae; phylum Streptophyta; class Pinopsida; order Cupressales; family Cupressaceae; genus Sequoia; species Sequoia sempervirens. Next base: position 84,320,932 of record VDFB02049217.1, on the reverse strand, counting down.
TATGACTAAACAATTTTAATCATTTATTTAGTCATTAATTTTAGTCATTAATTTGGTCATTGATTTGGTCATTGATTTGGTGATTTATTTAGTCATTTATTTAGTCATTAATTTTAGTCATTAATTTTAGTCACATGACTATTTTAGTGGTTTATTTGTAGTCATTTATAACCCCACCAAATTTATGACTAAACTATTTTAGTCATTTATTTAGTCATTGATTTGGTCATTGATTTAGTAGTTAATTTAGTCATTTATTTAGTCATAGTAGTGATTTGTTTAATCATATATTTAGTCATTAATTTAGTCATTACTTTATTCATATATTTAGTCATTACTTTTGTCATCTATTTAGTCATTAATTTAGTCATTGATTTAGTCATATATCTAGTCATCAATTTAGTCATTTAGTCATATATTTAGTCATTCTTATTTACTGGTTTCCATTAATAAAAAAGATTACTTATCAACTATCTAAAATATTTGCACAATAAAAACAACAATGAGAAGGTAAAAATAACTTATTTTATTAATCAAAAAGATATTACATTCAGTTGTGTAAGCTTGAAAATGGAGTTACAATTTGTTGTCCCAACATAAAAGAACTTGAAAAGATTACAATACATTGCTAGGAGAGAAAATAACTAGCTGAAATCTACTCCAAGACCTTGCCTTTATGGTGTTCAACAGCTTACAAAAGAATAGGAACATGATTGTTATTTGATATCATAACTTATAGTCCCTTACCCTTGTAATGCTTGTTGATCCTCTAAATGTCATTTGTGCATGACTGTTCTTTTGTATCATAACCTATAGTCCCTTACCTTTGTAATGCATAAGTACATGATACATCTTTGCAAAGGAACTTTCATTCTATGATTGTGATAAAGCTCCAATCATCTGTAGGTTGCCCTCATTCAAACTAAACATGCACAAAGATATTCAAACTCTCTTTCCTACTGTAGCTTTTTATGGAAACTCTGCCACCACCTCCACCAGCCCATCTCTTACCTCTTGAAGCACTTATCATACCCATTCCCTTCCTACACAAGGAAAAAAAGAGTCCCTCAATGCTACAATCAATAAAGCCAATCTAAATGTAAGCAAATAAAGTGCATCCATGGTAAGTGTAAACAATAACCTTAAATTTGAAATAATTCAATGGGTCTATACTAAAGTACCAAAGCATTAAGGAGATTTTATATTTTCTACCATGTTCATATCCTAGAAAGATTAATGACTTACATCAAAATAATGACTTCCATGGGTTATTATCAGTTAAAATTGCTTGCATTTGTTAAATATCTATCATGAACATAACATCTTAAAAGAATATTTCCTTGCTATTAAAACAAAATTGATCAAGGTATCAACTCCAATAAAGAAACTACCATCAATCTAATCCAGCATAAATATAAGCAAAAGTGGTGTTTACAGTGAAACAATTACATTAGTTGTTGCTATGTAAGAAAAATATAACAAAACATGCCAAGAGATTGTAGACCAATATCAATGATTATTTTATTCATTAGGAGTAGTGCTTTTACACAAAATATAGACTAGGAAACATCTAGCAAGATTGGACTACTTTCCCATAATAGGAAAAACATGTATAAAATGTCTAACAGTTGTCAAATATAACACAAGCATCAACAATTACCTAAAGCCAAATCATAGAAACTACCCACAAGTCAACAAGGAATTAGCATAAAGTCAATTTACAAATAAAATACAAAAACTTAACAGTTAATTTATACGAACTACATCCTCCCCCGCCCCCCATTCAAACTTGCTTTGCAATGCTAGCATCTTCAGCATATGCATCTTGAATGTGTTTAGCAAGCCTATGAAGAAAGATATTTGAAGCTCCTCCTATAGCCACAATAAATGGACCAGTAGCTAGGGTTACAAGGGAAAATTTACCAACTATTTATGAATCCCACGAAAAGACCTCCAAAAAATGTTGCCATGTAATGGACATAATTTCCTACCTAGTTCATTAACTATGTTATGTGCATCCCCAAGGAAAGTTGTGAATTTTTGAGTACACAAAGCAATCAGGACAAGCTTAGTTCGATATATCACTGGGCAATGGGGATAGGATCAATATACTAAGCAATGGGATAAGCTTAGTCTAATAAATAATTGCAATGGAGACAAACTCTACATGAATGTTGTGATTGCAACAATTAGGAATTGTTGAGAAGATACTTGGAGATGAGTCTTGGTTTTATTTCAGTATTTTAAGCACTTTGGCATTTTATTAAATTTTAACCAATGTATTTCATCTTTAATATTTTAAACAATCTATAACCTATAACTCTTTTCAAAACCATTTTCATGGTAAATGAATTAAGCTATGTTTTAATACAGGATTATACCCATCAAGTTACAGACAAAGATACAATGCTAGCCATTTAGCCAAAAAGATAACCATACTGGATAGAGTCACAACATCTTTGGTCAAAAATAATCCTAGATTAGACATGCTATCAAGAAAAAACATCTAATATCAAGATAAAACACCTAATATCAAAATGGGGATCTAAAGCTGATCACAAATTCTATCTCAATTGAGTTAGTAGCATATATAAATAAATTGAATTTTTTTCCTTATTGTTTTATTTATACAAGTTAAAAGGAAAATGAAATAGAGTACCTTGAGAGCTCTCCCAAAAATTAGTAGGAGTCCCATGTTGCAAAGTATGAAATATGCAAATTGAAAAGCCCACTTTCTGCCATGAATCTGAAAAACCATCACAGTAGGAAAAAAAGATTTAAATTTTATCACTATAAAACAAAAAATATAAATAATAGCTATGATAACAACTATCTACTCATATATCTATCTATAAAAATCAAGGCCAAATGATATGAATTATTGTTATTAGCTATGTTTTGAGGTAAATATACATAAATATTGCTATAGAACCATCAAACTTGGTAGCTATTGCAGTTTTGCTTCTTGCATTGCTCATTGCCATGTTTTAGGGAGATCTACAATGGTGTATGTTAGTGTAGCTTTGCTATGTAGATGTCCATTCATAAAAACAATGGAAAATATGTTATCGATCAGATATCAATATCAATGCTCAGGAATAAACCTGAAGATTACTACAAATGAAAGCAGAAAAATAAAGAATAAACATTTGTGTGATAAAGACATTACTAATCTTCACCAATGCATAGGTTGTGGATCATATATGAATATAGGCTAAGTATTTCCAGCAACACTTCTTTTCTAGTTGGATCCTAAAAATTTTGCAACTTATGTTCTTCTCTAAAACATGTGTATGAGGTTTAAATAGTAAAGAGATTGATGAAAGATAGAGGAATTAAAAAGATACATGGATGTAGCTGGATTGAAGGTCATAAACTAGTACATGTTTTTTGTGTGGGAGACAAATCACATCCACAAACATGGTAGAGCTATGTAAAGTAGGAGAAATTGGCTTAGCAAATGAAGGCAGCAGGGTATGAAGAATCATTTATCTGCCACCATAGTGAAAAGTTAGTAATTGCATTTGGTTTGTTAAACATGGCCCCTAGTACAACTATTAGAGTTGTTAAGAACCTTAAAGTATGTTTTGACATCTCCAAGATTGTTGCAAGAGAAATTGTTCTGAGAGATGTGATATGTCCATAACTCTTATGACAAGTCATGAGTGCCATCTTTAAACCCTTGGATTGCTACATAGCTTAATCATGCACTCTTTCGCTCAAAATGTGCCCCCAAATTATTTTACCTCAAAATATGAGCAATCAAGCAGGCATGTTAAGAACTTCTTTAATGCAAGCACTTCAAAAAATAAATATATTGTAGCATATACATAAGATTACAAGATGTGCAATTATCAAGTGTACATTGTAACAACAAATTTATGTTTCATCACATTACAACATTCAAAGTAAACCACAACTAGCATCATCAAAAGCCTAACTTCAATTCCATATTCAGTAACATAGTCATAAAAGTAAAAACAAAGGCTCAAAAAGCTCAGTGAAAAATTTAAATCAAATTTCAATCATTATCGGCAATCCTAGCATCACACTCAATATAGCTATATCATTTTTCCCAAGGCTTAGAGAAATGGGTATCTCGATATTGAAGCTTGGACTCATTTTATTTCCATTTGCACTTCTTGCATCATAAATCAAGTTTCAAAATGTCTTCATTAACATTTTCAAAATCCTTCATGCAACAAAAACAAAGATGAAAACCTTGAATGCACTATTATGACTCTAAACTTTACATTATAAATGGCTTGGACTTTAGCCACACTTACAAGATATAATAGTTGCAGAAATAGAACGGATGAATTGTACCAACAAGCTAGTAGCCATCAAATGTCAAAACTTGTACAAACAATAAACAACTACCCAGTGTTCACTGTAGGGTCCCTAAACACTATTTCTTGAGAATTTACTAATTTCCCTATTCATTTTCTACCAAATATGTCAGGATTTTATCTACCAGATCAAAATGAATGATATAGAAAATATAAATATGATCAAGAGGAAAGTAATTACAGTTACAAATAACAATGAAATAACCATATCTGGATCTAGATAACTATGGTTATAGTAGCCAATCCATAAACAACTAAGTAGAAGGCCCAAAATTTAAGAAAAAGGCCAGAAATAACAACCATATAACCACACATAAAAACTGACTCTTTGGAGCATGTATAAGAAAAAATAGAGGCTCTATGGCTGACCATGATATCTGAGATTCTAAACTAGTCCCCTTAACTTACATGGGAAAATCTAAGGCTTTATGACAAAGCTTTGTTTTCATATTTTGTGTTAACAAATGTGGCATCATAAAGTTCACAAAAACAACATAATTCATCATACTAAATTGAATTTCCTCATGCTAATGTTTTGGAGCAAAACAAATAGAAGCCATGTAGAACATGAGATAAACAATGTTTTCTTTGTAAAATGACATATTATGTTAATCATTGTGGGCATAGGTAGTGTTGTAATGAGTTAAGGTTTAGTTGTTGGTAGTTGTGTTGCCAACAATTGTAAGTCTTGTCATTCAAATAGCAAGAATTATGTCAAATTAGGTGCACTAAGTATTGGGTCCTCCCTATTATGAGTAAATTTTATTTTAACATTACCAGTTTATGAAAGATTTGATGATTATTTATATTTTTTGTTTTACAATTACTTGAGTTATTATTACAATTGATGTTCTCTAGTAGCATAGTAGATATTAGCAAACATTTTGGTGCCATTACATTCATGCAAATCAGGTCAATTAAATTTGGTTCAAAGGATACATCAGTCACCAATACCTATTGAGGACACTGCATAAATGATGGCAATATATGTGGTTTGACCAATTGAAGAAGTGGTAAAAAAAAACCAAGAAAGAAAAGAAAATCATAAGACTCCAAGCATTTGAGGAACCTATCCATGCATGAGCACATCAAGGAAGAATCATGCAAAAACCAAGTGCTTCCAAGATCCATTTGGAACAATTTAGTAGTAACCAAAGATGTTGATCAATAGCTTAATCATTTACCCAAACTTCTTGCCAAGCACTTAATTGTAGCACAAAACCTTCATGTCAAATGTGACCATGAATTGCAATGACAACAAAGACTTAAAGAGAGACATCAAACCAAAAAGTGATAATGTCATTGATCCCAAACAAAGGTGGGAGAAAGAGAGCCCAATAAGGAAAAATACCAAACAATTAAACAATCTATTAGATTATTAGAAAAAGAGTAGAGACAAGGACTACATGAGGCAACCTCCACTAGAAAACTGAGGAGACAACTTAAAAAATTGCTTAAATTTCACTAAAAATGCATTGTTTTGCAAAATTCAATGATAAAATACATCCAATGAATCAATAAATGAGTACATAAAAGAAACAAGCCGAGTCTAGTTGTATTTGATTTATTTGAGAGAAAATTGGGTACAAAATGGCATCCTCATTTGGAATGTGTTGATGTTGATATTATGAAACAAAATGAAAATAGCAAATTGTTTTGTAAAAATGAAGAGTTGTAGGAAAACTTGGAAACTTAGACTTGGAGAGTACCTAGAAAATCAAATGAATTCAATGGAATTTTGAGGGATATTTCCCCAATTGGGGTAGAGGGGCAGCGTCCCTTGTGGGGGTCTAGGGAAAACACCCCTAGAAAGGTCGAGGGGGACACCCCTTGTGGGGGTTTGGGGGAAACATCCCTAGCAAGGTTGAGGGGCAATGCCCCTAGTGGGGGTGTAGGGGCAATGCCCCTAGAGGGGTCAAGGGGAAGTGCCCCTCAAGGGGGTTTGGGGGAAGTTCCCCTAGGGGGGTTGTGGGGCAGCACCCCTCACGAGGGTCTGGGGGCACCTCATTTTCATGATTTTTTGAGTGGAAAAAAATTGGTGGGACATTACATGTTATTTTCTGCCGATATGTTCTAGTGTTGCCAATATGATTTCATCAGTCTATCAGTGGACCTATGAGGGGAGTTCCCCCAATGTAGCAATGTTAGGCCAATAGTGACACTATTGGCCTAACATTACTACATCCAAGGAACTCCCCTCATAGCTCCATCGATAGATCAATGAAATTAGTTAACTTGTTCATACATTGGTCTATCGGTAGAGCTATGAGGGGAGTTCCCCCGATGTAGTAATGTTAGGTCAATAGTGTCACTATTGACCTAACATTACTACATCGGGGGAACTCTCCTATCGACCTAACATTACTACATCAGGGGAACTCCCCTCATAGCTCCACCGATAGACCAATGAAAGTAGCTCACTTGTTCATATATCAGTCTATTGGTGGAGCTATAAGGGGATTTCTCCTGATGTAGTAATGTTACGCTAATAGTGTCACTATTGGCCTAACATTACTACATCAAGGGAACTCCCCTCATAGCTCCATCGATAGACTGATGAAAGCATAATGGTAGGGGAATTTTTGTCAGATGTTATAGTTGGATATGCTCTAGTAGACATGTATGCAAGATGTGGAATCATAGACAAAACACCTGAATTGTTTGACAGAATGCCTCAAAGAGATATCATCTCATGGAATGAAATGATTAATTGCAGAATGTGCACAAAATGGATTTTGCAAGGAACCTATAAAAATATTTTAATTAATGAAGCACTCTAGAACACATCCTAACATTCTATTTTCAATGGAATTAGGGAAGTTATTTAAACTTTTACACCCTTTTATGTTCAAGTGTTGCAGCTATGACAAGTTGCCAATGAATCAGGGGGGTTATTTAAATCTATAGACCTTACTATGTTCAAATTTTGTAGTTGTGACAGGCTGCCAATGGAATCAGGAAGGTTATTTAAACATTCACACCCTTCTATGTTCAAGGTTGCAACTGTGACAAGTTGCCAATGAAACCAAGGAGGTTATTTAAACCATGATAATATTTTAGTTTTGAATGTTGTAGCTGCAATAGATTCTCAATAGAATCAAGGAGGATATTTCAACCTTTAAAACTTCCTATTATATTCAAGTGTTGTAGATGTGACAGGTTGCCAATGGAATCAGGAAGGTTATTTAAACCTCTACAGTCTTCTATGTTCAAGTGTTCTAGTTGTGACAGGTCGCCAATAGAATCAAGGGGCTTATTTAAACTTTTACACATTTCTATGTTCAAGTGCTACAGTTGTGACAGGTTGCCAATGGAATGAGGGAGGTTATTTAAATATATAGACCCTACCATGTTCAAGTGTTGCAGTTTTGATAGGTTGCCAATGGAATCAGGAAGAGTATTTAAACCTCTACAGTCTTCTATGTTCAAGTGTTTTAGTTGTGATAGATTTCCAATAGAATCAAGGGGGTTATTTAAACTTTTACAAATTTCTATGTTCAAGTGCTACAGTTGTGACAGGTTGCCAATGGAATGAGGGAGGTTATTTAAATCTATAGACTCTACCATGTTCAAGTGTTGCAGTTGTGACAAGTTTCCAATGGAATCAGGAAGGTTATTTAAATATTCACACCCTTCTATGTTCAAGGTTGCAACTATGATAGGTTGCCAATGGAATCAAGGAGGTTATTTAAACCATGACAATATTTTAGTTTCGAATGATGCAGCTATAATAGATTTTCAATAGAATCAAAGAGGTTATTTAAACTTTTGAAACCTCCTATTATGTTCAAGTGGTACATTTGTGATAGGTTGACAATGGAATCAGGGAGGTTATTTAAACCTCTACAACTTACTATTTTCAAGTATTGCAAACGTGATAGGTTGTCAGTGGAATAAGGAAGGTTATTTAACCCTGTACAATCTTTTATGATCAAGTGTTGCAACTGTGATACGTTTCCAATAGAATCAAGGAGGTTATTTAAAATTTTATACCATTCTATGCTCAAGTGATGCAGATGTGATAGCTTGCCAATGGAATCAGGGAGCTTATTTAAACTTCCACACTCTATTATATTCAAGTGTTCCATCTATGGCAGGTTACCATAATGAAACCTTAGAATTTTTTGTATACTATAAATTCATCTCCATGTGCCTTATTTTTCTTTATAAGGAACTCCACAAAACACCAAAAAACAATAATATAGGACTATTAGAACTAATACTACACTCCTCCAATAGTAATGCACAAATAGATAGTCATTTTCCATGTCCTTGCCTATTTAGAAAGTCATTTTGGAGATGAAATGGAATTTTTGTGAAGCAATACAAATTAAAGCCACTCACCTCAAAATGAAGAATGTAAATACTCAATTGCTCTACTTACAATGATCATAATACCCAAATACAAGATAAAACTGTTTGCATATTGTAGCAGCACTTACAACATTAAAGATTGATAAATTAATTATCAAGGCTTTGAGATGTAAAGATTGTGCCATAAAAATAAAACTATCACATACAAATCTAATATCTTTGTATAATTTGTGTATTTTTTATAAAAAATGTTGAAATTAAGTATACACTAATCTAGTTATTAGAAAACTTAAAAGTAAACATAACTAAGAGCTCGAACCGGGATTCTAACTCAAACTTAGAACATCAGGAAAAATATAAAATACCTTGTAAATGTTTTGCTATTGACTAGATTTTCAATTTCAAAGAGCTTTGATTCACTTTTCTCTTTGGTTACTAAAGTAGTCTCCCTGCCTTGTTAATCTAATTGTACTACAATATCATCTTGCAATAAATAAATAATATAAATCTTCCCTTGAACAAAGCACATAAATCCATAAGTCATACCAAGTAATTTTTAATTATACTTGAGTGTTACACTGTTTTCTTTCAAAAAAAACATTTTAAAATTAAGTTGTATATTCATCATGGCAATTTTTTAAAGATAAATTGCTTATAGATGTGTATTCTTACCTTAAGTACTATTTCTCCTAGAATATTTTCTTCTTGTTCCTACTCCTCTATACAATTAAAAAAAAAAAGTTTTTAAATCATCGTCTATCAAATCAAGTCAAGTTCCCTTTCATTTGCATACTATTTCCAATATTCATTCATGTCTAGAAAATTCAAAATATAAGCTTCTCTTTTATAATTCACATCCAAAATACATGCTACAAACTACTCTACCAATTGCATGAAGTTCCCTTTCATTTTTATACTATTGCAATTTTAGTTTCTCCATGTCTTGCTTTTATAAGTTATATATACACAAATTCAAATACAACTATACACTTATTCGGCATACAACATTGCACACTAAAGTGCAATAGCTAGTTACTAAGATGCTAGTTAAATCTGTGGTACATGTGGATCATATATGAATATAGGATGAGTATTTCCAACAACACTGCTTTTTTATTTGGATCCTAAAAATGTCGCAACTTATGTTCTTCTCTAAAACATACATACAAGATTCAAATAGTAAAAAGATTGATGAATCATAGAGGAATTAAAAAAATACCTGGATGTAGTTGGATTGAAGGTCATGGGAGACAAATCACATCCACAAACATGATAGAGCTATGAAAAATAGGAGAAATTAGCTTGGAAAATGAAGGAAATAGGGTATAAAGAATCATTTATCTGCCACCATAGTGTAAAGTTAGCAATTGCATTTGGTTTGTTAAGCATGGCCCCTGGTACAACTATTAGAGTTGTTAAGAACATTTAAGTATGTTATTATTTCCATACTGCATAGCCATCTACACAGAAGATTCTACTTCCATCTAGCATATCGATCATCTATGGATCCACATGAAATGTCTCCCTCCTACTTTAGGCCTTCATCCAAGGTTGTAGTACTGTAACCAAGTTATCATTGTATCAAACAAATATATATTAATAATCGAATAAAAATAAAGCATCTAGAATAAAAAGCTAGGCAACAACAAATTCAAGAAAAGTCTCATGAAGCTCGTCTATTGGAGGCTAAGCTGAAGGTCCCTTGATTACATTTTAAATGCCATGGCTCTCTATAATTTCAAAGTGTTGTGATTCTAGGCATGGACTTAGTTACAAAAATCTAAAACTGAAAACTTGGAAACCCAAACAAAAACTCTGAACTTAAGTCCAAGACCTCTAAAAATTTGAAATCCAACTTACTAAGAAAATTGAAACATATAGAAATTATAGGAATCTTGTGGTACAACTTACTTAAAATCTGAATTAAAATTTTCTTGATCTAAATTATATAATCATACAATATAGTATATATTGTAGATAAGATAACACTTAAGGCATTTATGCAATCATAGAATATTATGTTATATTTGGCACTTTGTAAACTCACATAATCTAAAAGTGTACCCTTAGAGCTTCTAAGAAAATACTGATCAATCGATCATACCCCACAACTTAGGAAATGACTATTCATTTTACTAAAATGGGCATTAGATGTTGAATTTACACCCTAATGTTTTATGACAAACCTTGAATTTTTAAAAATTGGCCAAGTATTGAGCTGAAAGGATTTTTCAAAAGTTTTCATAAGCATCTCCTTTCTTATAGATCGTAGAGAGCTAAGACCACTTTTTAACATCATGAATTGCTACTGTATTTTTATATTTACAAAGTAATTTTAAATTATGAGGAAACACTTAAGTATTTATTTTATAGGATAATAAAATGTTGGAAATAACTTTTGACATTTTCCTTGGCTTTGGCAACCCCTAAAATCCATTTGAATATGCTACAATAGGATGTAACACAAATAGCCATTTCACACTCTCAATAATCCTGACATTTAATTAAATATTTATTATTTAATTAATTCCTCTAAAGTCTTCTACAAGTAATTAAATTTAATTACATTGTTCATTCATTATTCTCCCATCATAATTAAATAAATTCTTATTATTTGATTATTTCACACATCTACTTTATTAAATTAAATAAATACATTTTATTTATTTAAGTTAATTATCATCTCTTAAATTTAATTAAATATTTTTAATTAAATATCTCTTTTTCTATTTTAAACTTTCCTCTAAATTAATTAAATACTTTTATTTAATTAATCTCATAACACATGTCATTCCTTCTAATTTAATTAAATATTTTATTTAATTAAAGGATCTGCTTTCTTCAAATCATAATTAGATAATTATGAAATCTTCTGATTTCCTCAAAATCTTAATTAAATATTTAGTTAAGAAAAATCAACATTGCACTCATAAATAAATAATTGAATTAGATAATTCATTATTTATCTTATCTGAATCTTTCCATTTTTTTTTCTAAAAAAGATGATTTTTAAATCATCTCATCTGATCTCTTCCATGAAAATGGAAAAATCTTGCTTTTCTCGTTTTCTTCTATTTTTCTCTTCAGTCTCATCCATCTTCGACCGTTCGATCTGTCAAGAATTATCACAACCGTTGGTCAATTTAGCCAATCAAAGTCTTTCAAAAACTCTATAAATACAAGTGCAAATCCAAGCATTGGTGACAACACACGACGAACACATGAACATATGCACTCACATCTTTTTAGCATCACAGCAATATCCATATTTTAGCAATATTCTCATCATAGCATAATCCTTGCATTTTAGCATAGTATGCATTTCATTTATATCTCATTCTTCAGTTGTCTATTTTTTTGAACTTGATCTGCTGAGTCTGAGAGCAACTGGAAACAACAAAACACTGAAGATAGAGAGAAATAAGATGACTTCGAAGAAGCTGCCATTTACAGTCTATTTATTCTGTTTTTCTTTCAGTTTATTCGATCTAATGTTTTATTAAATGTGTTTTGAATTCATTAGAATAGATCAGATTTTCATACACACAGTTTCAATTATGCAAATTAGGGGAATTAGATGTTATTCATGAAATAAATGATTTAATGAAAAAGGGGGAAAGTGATATGATATTTAATAAAATAACTTAGGGTTATTTAATAAATAAGAGGACTTTAGAGATTAAATTAAATAACTTGATGTTTTTAATTTAATAGGACGAAATGTAGCATGAAAGGGGGTGAATTAACCTGATTAGATTAATTAGGTTAATAGATGCAAATGATGCAATTAATTAAATAACTAAGCTAATCTAATCAATTAATCAAAAATAGGATGGGTTTTAGGAGGAAATGATGTTAGTATACTTGATTCAAGTGCATGATATCATTCAAGACATTTTTCAATGTCTACATTTTTCCCCTCTTTGAAGCGAGGTACCTATTACATTGGTTGAAAGACTGATGATTTTTTGGATTAAAAACTACTAATAAAAAAAAAAAAAAATTGGATGCCCCATCCTTGCCCCCTTGAGAAATCAGGCAAAAATTTTGAATTTTGGGTTGATTTCTCGACAAAGGTAAAATATAGGTTCAAGATCAGTTCAACTCAAAGAGGACTAGAAAGCACAGATGTCTGATGTAGACAGTTTTGATGATGTATAGATATTCATAGGCCATGGGTAGCCTCATGTATATTTTGATATATCACACAAATCTGACACTTGGATAGAAATGTTAGTAAAGATAGAAGAATAAAAAGAATAAGATGAATGGATTGACCATTGATTTTGAGATTGATTCAAAAAGTATAACAAGTCCATGATCCATCGAGACTTTATTAGATATGGTGATGAGAAATGTATGATGATGATTTGCTCATATCTTGGGATTGGTATTTTTCGTCATTCCTTATTGTTTGATATAACACATAGAGACAATGCATCAAGGTATTGATAACCAAGACAATGTTGTATCTAGTGTAATGGAATTTGACACTGAAAATAGATAGGATGGTTCTTGTTCACACCTTGACATACAAAAACCTCATTGGAATGTAAGAAGCTTAGAATATATCAGACCAAAGCATACACAATAGTCAACAATGTACTCCAAACAACTTTCCTACACGCAACTAAGCAAGTATGTACCAAAATTATTTTACAAGAATACCCAAAAGCATAGAAAAGGAAAGATAATGATCAATGCCTCAGTCCTTTCTCTCTAAATCATTTTGATAGACATCATTGAGAGGTCCTTAGAATAGGTCAATAAGATAAATCATAAAAAAAAGATGAAAGATAAATAGTCAATGTTATCCATATCTCTTGCCATTTTAAATATAGCTAAGGTGATTTTTGATGTTGATGTCCATCACAGGAAGGATACATCCTAGGACATGTTGATTAGGGGTTTTTATTAGGATGGGGTTTATTATAAGAGGTTGATACAAACTTTGCTAACTTGCTTAACTATGATCTAGACTTTAGATTTTTCCACTTAGGTTCTCACTTTATGACTTGTGATATTTATTTTCTATTTGTTTCGCCAAAGGTTAAAGGTGGCCTTGATTTATTATGGGTGGAGGTTTATTGTGGGTGAAAGTGAAATTAGATGGGTGATTTTTTATTTTTTTGGAATATTTCAATGTTTTTGGTGTTTTTTTTTAAATGTTCTGAGATTATTTTTGATCTTTTTGAAGGTTTATTTGAATGTTTATGGTTTTTGGTTATTTGATGTTGTTTAGGGTTTTTTCTAAGATATTTGATGCTATTTAGGTCTTTTGAATGTTTTCCAATGTTTTGGTATTTTCCATTTTCAAATGTTTTTGTGTTTTCTAAGTTTTTAAATGTTTTTGGCTTTTATGATATTTGAGTGTTTTAGGGGTTTCCTAAGATTTTGAATGTTTAAGGCTTTTCTGATATTTAAATTTTTAGGGATTTTATAAGTTTTGACCAAGAACCTAACCTAAAATACCTATCCTAGGGGCCTCGAGGGTTGATCAAAGATAAACCTTGCTTACATTATACACACAGAAACCATGTAGTTCGACTGACTTGACTTATTGAAATATGAGACAAAAACATTTGATGGAATGCCAGTTTATTATGGTGGGATCCTAAATACTAACCTAGGGTGTCTTGGGGGAATATCAGTGATGGCCTTTCCTACATTCAAACTCAAAGACTCGTAGTTTGATAAGGTATTGTGTTTGGATTTTTGATGTGTTTTGGATGTTTGGATTTTGTCTTTACAACTTTTTGAATGTTTTTGGATTTTAATTGTACAATATTTTGCAAATGTTTTTAGATTTTTTTATGGATATTTTATGAATGTTTTTGGTATTTTTGATTGTGATGTCAGATAACCTCAAGGTATACAAGAACCCAATATGATTTGGAACAAATTTCCCCCAACGTGATGCAATATACTACCTCGATATAGGAAGGACACACTGACCTTAGGAATATGCCAAATAGTACTAAAGAGGATAGAATACTTCACAATATAAAGCTATGATATGGATGCAAATGGGTGATGGAATAAATAGGATGGATGATCCGATGGATGGATGGTGATGCAAAGAATGATAGGATAAAGATCCAAAGAATAGATGGAGGTGTTTTATTTATGTGAGGCACCTGTTTGCCAAGTCTTCACCAAGGTACTTTCCCAAAGTGTCACCAAATTGGTTTTCACTAGAGGATGATTTTTTTCTTTACTTTATTTAATCCTTTTTATTTTTTTGGATTTTTATCATTTTTAGTTTTCTTGTGTTTTCAGATTTATACCCTTCAAGACTAGGCATAAAAAATTTTAAGATACAAGTTGTTGGTTGGTTCCTGTAATGGTTCACCTTCAAATGTCATCAATTGATACGCTCCTTATCCACAACTTATTGTGATGACAAAGGGACCCAACTAGTTAAGCTCAAACTTTCCTTTACTATCCTGATCTAGAAGATTCTTCTGATTCCACTTTAGAAACAAATCCCCTACCTAGAAAGACCAACATTTGATCTTCTCATTATAGCTTTTTTTTAGTCAGTTTTGATATACCTTCAATTCATTAAGAGTGTCAATACAATGCTCATCCAATAATTCTAGCTCATTTAGCCGAGATACTCTATACTCTTCATTGGTGATCAAGTTCTGTAGTGACACTTACAATGATGGAAGCTCAACCTCAATAGGTAGAATGACTTATGATCCATAGACTAGGGAGAAAGGGGTTTCATCTATTGGCATGCAAATTTTGGTTTGATAGGCCTAGAGAGTGGGATTTAGCTGTAGATGCCAGTCACAACCAGCTTCATTGATCATTTTCTTTAGGATTTTTAGAATAGTCTTGTTTGTAGCCTCAACTTGACCATTTCCTTGGGGATAATATGAGGTAGAGAATCGGTGTTGGATGTTGAATCTTTGGCATAGCTCTTTCACATCCTAATTCTTGAAGGGTGTTCCTTTGTCTGAGATAAGGATTTATAGAACACTGTAATGGAAAATTAGGTAATTTAGGATAAAATTGGCATTTTTCTTCCCCATTATGTACGTCATAGGAATGGCTTTGACCCACTTGGTAAAGTACTCAATGGTTGTTTTGATGAACTTATGGCCATTGGATGAGGTTGGAGTGATATTTCCTATGAGGTCAAGTCCCCACTATGAGAAAGGCCAAGGTGTGATCATTGGGTGTAATTCCTGAGTTGGAGCATGAATTAGATCTCCATGATGTTGACATTGGACACATTTCTACACATACCAATGGGCTTCTCTTTCCATGTTTGGCCAGTAGTATCTCATCCTCAATAGTTTCTTAGCTAAAGTCATACCACTAGAATGGGAACCGCATATGCCATCACAAACTTTTGTTAAAGTAGTTTAGGCTTCCTCTTGGTTAATACATCGTAGTAATGTCCCTTCAATGCTTTGGCTATATAGGGTATCACCTAGGATCACGAATCAAGATGCCTTCTTGACAGAGCTCATTTTAAGGTTTGAGGTGATATCAAATGGGATGGTTCCTTTGCTGTGGTAGGTGAATATTTCATGATACCATGGGGATCCAAGACCAACAATGACAACGCGAATTCAAATTCATGGATTTCAAAAGTTGGTATGATAATTTGTTTCACCAAGAATTCACATTGAAGGGCATTGTTCAGCATGTCTAATAGTGATCTAATTATTGCCATGACATCTGTTGCTTAGTTGTTCATGCAAGGAATCTGTTCAAAAGTCATATCTATGAAAAGGTATTTGAGATTCTTTTCCACCTTTTTGTAAGGAGCGATCTTTTCATCCTTAGTTTGATAGTTTTCATTGACTTGGTTGATAACCAGTTGTGAGTCTCCATTTTATCTCTTGTATCTTCCACTGAACTTGTATCCTTAGACCTATTATTAGGGCTTCATACTCAAGAAGATTATTAGTGCATTGGAATGATAGCTTGTATGACTTTGGAATGCAATCACCTTGAGGGGTGATGAAAAGAATACCTGATCCTGATCCATGTTGTTTGAACGATCCATCAAAGTATATTTTCCACTAATCTGTGAGATTAAAAAGGAACACTAATTCATCACGGAACTCCAATATCAAGGAATTCTCAACATAGATAGGTGTGTCTGCTAGTTGGTCTATGATCACTTGTCCCCTGATTACCTTGCACTCCATGTACTCTATGTCAAATTTAGTTAAGATCATTAACCATTTGGCCATTCATCCTATGAGAGTTTCTTTGGATAACAAGTATTTCAATGGGTTGATCTTTGAAATAAGTTTGATTTGATGTGACAACATGTAATGTCTAAAATTTTTTGAAGAAAAAGCCATTGCCAATCATGCTTTCTCAATGGGTGAATAGTTCATTTCATATCCCACCAAGGTCCTGTTGATGTAATAGATAGCCCTTTCCTTTCTATTTTGTCATGTTGTGTTAGAAGAGCTCCTAGTGATATTGATGTTGTTGAGATAAACAGGATCAATGGGTTGTTCAGTATCAGTGGCATGAGCATTGGAGGTGTTAGCAGGTAGTCTTTGATCTGCTGGAAAGCTTTATCACACTTCTCGTCCCACTTATAAATTATTCCTTTATGGAGAAGATGCAAGAAAGGGTGGATTTTATCTAATAACTGTGCTATGAACCTTTTCATAGACTACGATCTTCCTTGTAATTCTCTCATTTGTTTCAATGTTTGTGGTGGTTCCATGTCTATGATGGATTTTACCTTTGCTAGATCAATTTCTATCCCTCTTTGCAAGATGATATAGCCAAGAATTTTCCTTGATGTAACCCCAAAGACACTTTTTTGGATTCATCTACACCTTATACTCTTCAAGTCTGTCAAAGATGGGTCCCAAGACTTGTACGTGCTCATTTCTTTTCTTTGATTTTTCCAAAATATCATCCAAATAATCTTCAACTATTTTTTGGATCATGTCATGAAAGATGAGGTTCATTTCTCTTTGATAGGTTGCTCCTACATTTTTTAGCCCAAATGGCATTACGTTCCAGCAATAGGTTCCTTGTGGAAAAGTAAATGCAATTTTTTGTTGGTCCTCCTTGGTGATCCTGATGTGATTGTAGCCTGAAATACCATCCATGAGTGACAAAATTTCATGATTAGCTATTAATTCCACAATGTGGTTGATGTTAGGAAGAGGGAAATCATCCTTCGGGCATGCCTTGTTCAAGTCTTTGAAATTAGTGCATATTTTGATGCCTCGAGTGGGTTTTGAGATTGGTACTAAGTGTGAAACCCACTCAAGATAATCTATTGGTTAGATGAATCCAACATCAAGAAGCTTTTGTAATTCTAGTTTCACTAAGAGTTCTATCTGAGGGTGCATTTCTCGTAGTTTCTATTTTATTGGCTTAGCTTCAAGATAAACGACTAAGTGATGCACAACTACTTTTGGATCAAGCCCTGGCATATCTATGTATGACCATGCAAATTTGTCTCTTCGCTCTTTTAGGAATGTTGCTAGGTTTTTCTGCTCTTCATCCAATATGGATTCATCATAAAAAATTATCTTGGGTACTTCTTTTGTTCCCACATTAACTAGAGTGGTCTTTTATGCTAGCACTGTTGACTTCTCTGAATGCATCGCACTAAGGGGGAGATTGAATCCCTCATCCTTGGGTGCCTTAGAGAAGTTTTCACCATTAGATGTATCCTTTTTTTACTATTTTAGGATTAGAGAATTCCACTGTGTGGTTTTGAATCAAATATTTGCATGTTTGTTGCATGTCATCAATTTTATGACTGAAGGATTCAATCATCTCCCCATAGTATGCCCCTGTGTCTAACTCTATGTCAAAACATGCCTTGTGATCTACCCATGGTAACTTTTCATAGAGTCCCATGAATTTTGAGATCACTTCATCATTTTTGAATAAATCAAGAATTTGTGGTCCTTTTTGGTCCATTTCAATGAGTTGTGGGTATACTAGGCATATTTCAATCGGTTCATTGCTTGGAGCGAAGGATGTTATGGATATCATGAAGAGAAATTTGTTCCCAAATAGGTCAGTAACATCAAGGGGGAAGTCATCTAGAGTCGTATCATGTGATGTAGGTAACCAAGAGGAATCCTCAACTTGTTTAGAAAAATCGCTTTGCCAATAAGGGTGACCTTGCTAGTAGTACAACCTAGGCCAAGATTCTTTAGGCGTTTCTCAAGAACAATGGGTTCTAGAAAACCATTATCATTTTGTCCTAACTTCTCATTCTTGTTATATCCCATTCCCTTCATTAGTTGTAAGCCTTTATTGTCATCTTCCATGGGAAGAGTGGGAATAGGTAATTCATCCTGATAGAGGAGTTTAGAGACATCCTCTTCATTAACATCTTCTTGGCTTAAATCCCCCCACTTGGTGAAGGTAGTAGCTACCATCTTGATTGTTTTGGGCTCTTTATTGCTAGATGTGGGATTCTCTTGGGATTGAGGATAAAGAGGTGGATCTCCTAAGACAAAGGTATTCTTCATTAGAATATAGTTTCCACAACCATCATCTTGGACTATAGCTTTGATGATGGGAATATTTTGCACAATAGGTATTTTCATTGTTGAGGTCGAATATGCAAGGAATGATAGGTCAACAAAGGAGAAATATGGTGTATGTCCATCATTCTTGGGTATTTGGGGTATCTTATAGAACTTGGCCTCAAGATTCCTTCAGTAGTAAAAAGGCTTAGGATCTCCATGGATGGTAATTTATCTACCCTCAAAAGGAAACTTTACACATTGATGATAGGTTGAGGCTACAACTTTTAGGGAATGGATCCATAATCATCCAAGTAGGATGTTGTAGGGAAGATCTAGGTTTAGCGCTTGGGATGTAGTTTCTACACTGATGGGTCCTACCTAGATGGGTAGCACAATGATGACTTGTGATACCTACTCTTGGTTGTCATATGCTCCAATAGTGGTACTATTTTCTTTCTCAATAGTATCCTCTTAATAGCCTAGGTTCTTGATCAATTGAAGGGTACAAATGTTTAGACCAACACCTCCATCTACTAAGACTCTTTTGACCTTGTTCTTATGAATGACAACCTCAAGGTGTAAAGAACTATTATGAGATGGTTGTGATGGTAGGTCTTGATCTGATAAAGTGAGAAGATAATTAGTGATATGCCCCACCATGGCTTGAAACTTATTTGTATGAATATCCTCAGGGATGGATGATTCTGACAAATTTTTCTCTAAGATTTCCCTATGTGCATAGGATAGCCTCAATATTTATAATATAGAAATCTACATAGGAGTCTTCTTAAGCTGGTCTAAGAGATTGTACTTGATGGGATTTTATGTTGGAAAAGTAGGTTGTTCCCTATATTGAGATGGGACTCCTTGGATGGTGACCTTGCCACATTGTTTGGTGACTTCACACTTTACACTAGGCCCTTTGATGGTGACAATAGTGATGAAACTATTACAAGAAGCAACCACGTTGGAAGAGGTATGCTACACATTTGTGTAATCCTTAGCTTTTGCATTATTGTTTCCTTTGCTATGATCTGGCATAGGGTTCTTGTATATCTTAAGAGCCTAATTCCTTATTGGTACCACAACAGATATGGTGTTGTTCTATATAAGGTCTTGGATAATATTTTTGAGCCTCATGTAGTTTTTTGTTTTGTGTCCTTTGATTTTGTGAAAGTCACAAAGGTCATTCTCATTGAACCAAGATGGTTTCTCTTGTGGTTCTTGGTAGTTTTCAAAGTTGGGAAGGGTTATCAGGTTTGACTCTACTAACTTCTTCATGATGATCTTGTTGGGTTCTAATAATTGTGTGTACTCAAGCATTTTGGATAGTTTTTCTTGTTACGGGTTCACCTTTGTTGCATTTCAATGTTACTGATTTGATTGTTTTGAGGAGGTGTTGTTTGTTGCACAGTTCGTTGAATGTTAGCAACTTTATTGTTTTTTGGTCTAGGAGCACTTAGGACCACCTTAGCATCTACCACACCATCATTTTTTACATTCTTGTTCTTATCCCAGACACAATTCTTTTCATTTGAACTAGTTGATGGGTGGTTGTCTTTGTAAGCTTGGGTATTTCCCTATGAGATTAAAGCTCTCTTGATGTTAAGAGATCTAAAGAAAAGCTCGTCATAAGATGTGATGCACTAAATTTTCAATTTGAAGGATAGATCTAGATCTAGATTTGTTATGATGATCCCCACTTGTTGTTCATTAGGAAGAGGCCACTTTCTCTTACCAGCTCTTTGTCTCCACTATTGTAAGAAATTAGTGAAAGATTATCCTTTGATTTGTCTAATAGTGTATAGCTCTTCTAGACTTATGTCCATGTCAAGGTTAAAAGAAAAGTGATCTATGAATTTATTGGTGATTTCTTGAAAAGTTTGATATTGGGAGGCAGTTGAGAAAACCAATATATGGTAGGACCTATTAAATTTTTAGGGAAGAGGTGCATTAAATAAGAATCATTATAGGCCACCTCCATACACATGATGTTGAACTCTTTGAAATGGTCCACAGGACTCCCTGCCCCTCTGTATTTATCAAATTTTGGGATTTCAAAGGTGGGAGGGAATGGTACCATTGTGATTTTTTAATGAAATGGATAGGGACATAGATTCTATGTATGGGGCTTCTTTTTCTTATCCATTCAAAGATCTTTCATTTCTTGTCACAATGCATTAAGTTGTAATACTATATCATCTTGCGAGTTTTGCAAAGGAACATATGGTGGGATAAGGGATGGGTTATATGCAAGATTTTGATATGATAAGGTGTTGTATGGGGTGTATGGTGGCATGAGATTTTGTGAGGGTGACTAAGGTGTTGATGTATATGTTCCTAACGTATTTGTAGTAACAATGTTTTGTTGAGGATTGTAGTAGGAAATTGTTTGTTGTTGTTGTTGTTTTTGTTGTTGGGCATACTGCTAAGCTAGTAAGGCTTGATGTTATTGTTGGGCCACAAGGCCTTGTTTCTAGGCTTGTTGTTGTTGCACCACTGGGGCTTGTTGTTATACCTGTTGTTGTTGTGTTGCGAAGGCTACTTGATGGACTTGATTTTTTTGTTGTGCTAAGGTTGCTTCTTGTTTTTTTTGTTGTTGCTACTATTGGATGGCTTGTTGTTGTTTTTGTTATTGGATGGCTTGCTAATAAGCTTGTTGTCTTGTTGTAAAGCTAAGGCATGCGCTTGCAATGTAGGATCAGTTGGTTGTTGGGAAATTTGTGATGGATTGTGGGTGTTGATGAGAGGTTGGGGATTCACTTGGTTTAGCATCCCTTGTAAGATAGTGGATTGAGGTGGAGGAATGTAAGTTTGAAGTCCTAGTTGATTTTTCATGGTAAAGGGAACTATGAGAAAAGATGCGGATGGTGCCATTATATTTTGAGATGGTAATGGCACACTAGGACCTTGATTCCATTGATTAAAAATGTTCCCTTGTCCCATGTATTGAGTATTTCCTTGTGTTAGGGATGTGGACAAGGTATTACCTAGGTTGATGGGATTTGTGACCAAGGGATTGTTTTTAGATGGGTTGATAACAGATGGGATGGATGTGCTTTGTGAAGACAACTATATGGATGAACTAGTTGGAGGATTGGATAGAGATGTCCCTACTTGCATCAAAGGTTGACTTTTTTGAGGGTATTTCCTTTCCCTTTTGGGTCTATTTGTGACACTTGGTCCATACTACTTTGTGTGATGGCAGGCACACTTGTGGTACTCATGGGTATGGATGAAGAGGGGTGTCCTTGATATGTTGAGGTTATAGTGGAGTAATGAAGTGTAAGAGGTTTATATGGACGTTGGGGATCCTTGGGAATGGGAGGAGCACCAAATGTAGGTGTCCAAATAGTGGTTTGGGATGGAGGATTTATATCGAGGGTACCCACAAGTGTGTTGCTTTCAAATGGAAGAGTTAGACCAAAGTCCTTGGCAAGGTTAGTAGCAAGACTAGGAGTGGATGTTTTATTTAGCCCTAGTAATAGATTTGTGAAGCCTTGTGTCAAATTTTGTGCAACAAATGATGGGGAATTGAAGATATGGTTCCCAAGGCTTGATGTTCCATGATTTCCTCCCTAGTAAGTTCAAATGGATTTTTTGTGATGTCTTCTATCTCATGTCCCTAATGGAGATGATGGTTGTTATGATGGGGAAACTTAACTTCTTGGATCAAATTCTAGATGATTTTCATCACTTGAGGTAAATGCAAATTTGGTTTCTCAATGATTCTCTTGTGTTGTGATCTTGTATTTACCATAAATTTTGGGTCACCTATGGGAGAGTTGTGTTGAGATTTGTAATGTTTGAACTCTCTAGTTGATTCAAATCCAGGTAGAAGGGATGCTCTAATTCTTTTTGGAGAAATGATGATAATGAGAGATGAAAAGGTGGATGATGTGGAGAGTGATCTTTGCAAATATTTTGGGACAACACTTTTGACTTCAGTTTGATGTTTTGATGTTTGGATAAAGGATTTTTATGAACTTGGAAATCTTTAGGGTAGACTCGTGACCTTCAAGATAGACTAGTTTAAAGATGATAACTAACTTAACTAATTACATGGAAAAGGATACATTTCACATAAAAAGTAGCTAAGTTAGGGGTTGGTTTGATAGATGCTCATGAAGTCAAAAAGTGTTGGTGTATTTGAAATTATTGCAAAGTTTGGTGAAGTGAAAGATGAAATTTGATAAAGGGGGAAGTGAAATGTTTGACCCAATGTTGACCTAGAGTGAACCTTTGTTTGATAAGACCAAGGTAGTGGGAAACATGCTAGACCTCTAAATTTTTCAAATCTTAAAGACCCTATGTTTTAGATAGGTTCATTATCATGCAAAAAGACCAGGGTTTTGATCGAAACAGAACATGTATAAGTCTAGATTATTCCTTGAAACACATTTGTAAAAGTTGTATACCAACTTGGTTCTATTTTGATGAAGTGCTAAAAGGTGTTTTTGAGATATTTTGGAGTAATATGCCTAAGTTTGAAATTACAACCTGTAGACCTTCTCTTGGGGATTTTGATTTTGCGTGAGATCATTTAGAGAAGTTAAGATTATGCAAAAGAGGATATTTATTACCATGCAGGTGGTGGTAATATGGGCCTTCCAGCCTCAATGTCAGTTTGTTCCTCTTCTTTTTCTAAGCTATTTGTTGTGTTTCTCCACTAAGCTGGTGTTTCTTTTGTTTCAAAAGTGAATATTCTCAAACTATTAATTATATGAATTTGTTATCCTTCAATGAATTCAAATTTTGGTTGAATAATAGCATGTCTAAGGTTGGGTCATTCAACGGGAGCAATTGGTTTCCAAATGATCATGTGGGATTCAATTTGTCAAGTTATCTTGCTTTTAAGTGAGTTTCTTTTACCACAAACACTTGTCTTGATTAAGTTTTCAAACTAAATGTTCATGTCAAAAACATCATAAATTTCACAAGGTCCATTTTGTGAAAATCATGAGGTTGAAGCCATAATTTCCTATGTTGACTTTGGAAAATATGGATTGAGATATAATTCAAGATATTTAGAAATCTCTAAGGATAGAAATCCTTAGGAAAGAAATTAATAACAAGGCTATTTCAAAAGATATCCATACTTAGACCAAAGGGTTTGAAATTTTGAGGAAGATTGTGAATGTTTGTTTGTAATGTTTTAGAACCAAGTAAGTATTAAACTGACTCACAAGCATTTACTATCCTAGGTTCAAAAGATACTACTTGTTGAATCCCCACTTGAATTTCTCCAAACACTAAGACAATGTGAACAACTAGAGATTTGGCGACACTGGCACTCCTCCATGACACACACTTCTCAGGACCACCAAATCTCAAATCCTGAGATTCAAAGATCCTAAGGATTTTTTTCTTTAACAATTGAATAGTAAAATGTGGTTCGACTTTAGAATGACCATTCCTACACCAACAAGCATAAAAGTTTCTGGCTTCTAAATAATGGTTATTAGTAAGGGATTTCATTCAAGGTGGTCATACACATGACAAGATTAGCTCAAGATTATTTCAATCAAGAGGCCTCCTAGTCTCTTCCTAAGAAGAAATTTTAACGTATCACAAGGATACTAAGGGTGACACTTGTCGGTATGACACATCCGCACCTGTTGTTTATGACTTTCATCACAAACACATTTTTATATAGCGACTTGAAAGAGCTTGGATTTAGCTCATTATCACTTGGGTTGTTCCCTCCTTTCGAAGTGGGGAGGCAGGCCGTCTAAATATAAACAAAAGCAAGGACGTATTTTTGTATCTCAATCTCCTAGTTTACATGAAACAAGGATAGATCATGCACAATGCCTTTTCCCTACACTAGTATGGGGCTCATTTTTAATCCAAATTGAAAGATGTGGGTGATTATACAAAATTTCAAGGAATGTTTCTAATTCTCAAGATCATCGAATGGTGTGAGAGAATTGCATACGCATTTAATAAAAAAAATGTAAATCACATAACATATCAAACACTCAAATTAATTTTAACCCCTAAAGCTAAGATGAATTCATTTTAAGCACCAAACGAAGTGTTAAGTTGCTTTGTTCAATTTTAAACCCAAAGTAAAATGATGAAGTGAGGGTTCAATTTTAGTCCCGTTTGAGCATTCTTTTTCAAACCCAATTGAAAATTAGTGTGGTCCTAAAGTATAAAATAAAAAGCATGATAAATGGGTTATAATTGCCACAAAAGTGTCGAAACACTTGTCACAATTATAATATTTAAAGATAAGAATGATTCTTCAATTCCACTTTGATTGTCTAACCAGCAAAACCCAATTAGCCTAAAAACTAGAACAAAATGTCAGAGATATGTTAAAAGTCAGATAAAGAAAATAAAATTCAAAAACATGTCAAAAACTAGTTCAATCTTATTTACCAGTAAATTGCAATGCTGAAATCAATTGTGTCACTGAAATTCATCAATAACATAGCTAAATTGGATGTTTGTCACCATACTAAAAAACCAATCGCGTCACTCTATAGAAAACAATGAGAACAAATGTGTCACCAAATCGATACTGTCACTAAACAAAAATTAATTATGCATCAAAAAATTAAATAAATTTCATTATATTTAAACATGGTGATGAAATTAATTAAGCATTTAGATTTTAATTATGTGTCACTAGAATGAAATCACATATGTACCGTTGTATAGCAATGTGTCATCAAATGCATAGATTGATAATAAATAGTGTCGTTGTACATAAAAACACAAGTAAAACAGATATTCAACAAGAAAACCATCAGATTAGTTAACTCATTCCCTCCTTCTTGACCAACAGATCAATATGGGTTGATTACGCTTGATCCATGAAGAATCAAAGCATAATGAACCCACTAATGTCAATCTCAATAGGATCAATCAAATGTAAATTAAACCAAGCATTCATTAAAACCAATCATATTAAAATATGAAAGCTTAAATATGCCTACTCTAATCAATTGAAACCTATCCCATTGTGGGGGTGGTGTTGTGTTGATGTGGAACGACAACCCTTTCCCATTCCCTTAGATAAATGAGTTTGTTCTAGATAGTTGTATTGAAGAAAACTGATGGAAGAATTGTGATATGTGTATGAAAACATGATTTTAACCTAAATGAGCATGATGCAAGCTAATCTCACATGATTATATGCTAAAATATTGAAACCCTAATTAAAAAACCGACTAAATGGATGCATTATGTGATCATGTAAGCTGTTAATGGAAGCTAAAGCTAATTAATGCAATTAAAATAAACTAAAAGGTGCTAAATGTGTGCTAAATATGATTGTGAGTGTGAGTGATTTCAACAACATAAGTTTTTTTTTGAAAGATGGATCCATTTGTCTCCAAATAGTGACCTATTTATAGGAGAGAAAATGAGAAATGGAGGGTTGAGATCGAAAAAGCTAATCAATGGTCAAGGATGGAAGAATTTGGAGGCATGGATCATGGATTCTCATCAATGGATAAGAATGGAAGATGAGATTTTAATCAAGGGCCAATATTCCTTCAAACAAAAACACTTTTCACCTATACAAGAAGTCACAAGTTAACTTGCACATGAAGCTTTGTAAGAATATTCCCTTTTTCAAATGAGTGAGGAGAGAGAATATTCTTTTGAATATTCTCATGGGTGAGGGAAAAAGAGATATTTAACAAATTAAGCAGAGTTTAATTGTGCAAAAAGGGAAGGAATATTCCATGGGAATATTCCTTTTTGAGAAATGTACAATAGAGGAATATTCTTTTGAAATATTTCCTTGCAAGTGGAGGGGAAATTAGATTAAACTAATAATTTGATAATTAAATAAAGTTTCAATTAGGGGAATTAGGGGAATTAGATGATATTCATTAAATAAATGATTTAATGAAAAAGGGGGATAGTGGTATGATATTTAATTAAATAACTTAGGGTTATTTAATTAAATAAAAGGACTTTAGAGATTAAATTAAATAAATTGATGTATTTAATTTAATAGGATGAAATGTTAGCATGAAAGGGGATGAATTAACCTGATTATATTAATTAGGTTAATCAATGCAAATGATGCAATTAAATAAATATCTAAGCTAATTTAATCAATTAAGGGAAAAGAGGATGGGTTTTAGGAGGAAATGATATTAGTATAGCTAATTCAAGTGCATGATATCATTTAGGACATTTTTTAGTCTACACAAGATATTGCAGGGCTCACTACCATGACTCGTTGTCCTTAAAAGGATCACAACCTAAATACAAAAGATGGCTAACCACCAAGATACAAAGATTGTGGCTCAGCTCACTACCAAAAGTATGAACTAAGTGAATACACCTTCAATGTGTAGGGTTCTACTCCAATGAAGCTTTGAATATGAAGTATTGCATGTCTCTCAACAAAATTGTCTGATCCTCAACTGATAAAGCATTGTATAGGAGAAAATTTGCACCCCTTCTGTAAATTCCCCTTTTGCACACCCTCACATTAGAAAATCAAGTTTCAAGGAAAAATTCCACATCACCCATCTGATATGCATCCACTTGGCATGTGTTTTGTGTGTCAGTGGGGGAATTCTTGTCAGGGAGACGAGCACAACACGTAGACTTCTGCATGATGCGCTACAGTCCCTAACATATTCATGCTCTCAAGTCCATAGGAACGTTACACACTTCATTGGGGTTGAATTGTAATACCTCTATGTGACCAATTGACCTAAAATGACTCCTTTTGGCCTCTAAATCCATTCATTTTCACTTCACTTCATCTTCTTCACATTTTGGGATCTCTTGAGCACACTCTAGAATTTTCACAACTTGAGAATTGTAGTAGCTTGACACTCCAACTTCATTTTTTCTCAGGTGAGGCTACCATAGAAGTTGCGAGGTTCGAGTCTTATGAGGCATCCCTTCATCACCATTGTGGTTGTGGTGACTTTTCCAAGTTCGTTGCTTGTGTTCTCCCTTCATTGGACTTGAGAAACTTTGGGTGGAGGTGGTAACACTTTATTCTTCTCCCTCTATGATTTGATAAAGTAGCATTTGTCTTTTATAGTGTCCAAAAATCTCTCTATCTCCTTTATCACTTTTCTACTCCATTTCTTTTTCTAGTTGTTCGTGGAGGTGGAAACACCAAAGTGGGAGTTTGACTGAGAAAAAACCCTATATAGCCCCAATAATTTTCCCTTCTTGCTTGTGTGTAAGTGAATGTGTGTGTGGAGCTTGCTAGAAAATTAGCATTTCAATGAGATGGTTTTCATCACCCTAGTTCTCATCTACTTATTTTATCATTTCTGCATTTACTTTTTGTACTTTATCATTTTATATTTTCTATTAAAACCAATTAGCTAGACTGTTAAGTAGATTTGGCCTTTTTTGTTGTACTTTATGTTTTTTGGTTGTACAGATGCTAGCATGCCATGTTTTCATCCCAAACCTGTGCTTCATCCTCAAATAGATTTTTCTGAGCTATAGTTTGAACTCTAGAAACTATCTTATCTAACCCTAAGTAGATTTTTGGGTCTATAGAGTGATTGAAGTACTTCATAGTGAGGTAAGTTAGGGCAGCCCTTTGCTCTTACTCTCTATGACCTAAATCCTTGATGTGGTCAGTCCCCCTCTCTTACAATAATTTAGGCTTGGATCTTCACATACCCCTTAATCCTCTTCGCACTTCACTACACAACTCCTCTCTTCCACGCTCACTTTCTCTCTTCAAAGAATTTTATATCTATACAAGTATATTCCATTCATCAATTAGGCTGAACAAATTAGATGAAAGAAAAATAATCAAAACATTCTTTTCAGCACCATATATGATTTTAAAAAAAAAATCCATGTGGTGCATTATGTCAAGTCGGCTAACATCCATAAAGTATAACTTGTCTCCTTAGTGTATTGCATACATTAGGTTAGCCATGACTAGAACTTAATCCACAGAAACTCCAAACCAACATACAATCCTCAAAGAAAAAACCTTTTGGATATGAGATTACATCAATTTCTCATCATACTACCATCATAAAGACTACCATTAGAACCACAACATTATAATTTTCTCCTTAAGAAAATGTGGAGTCTCCCACACTGACACGCTGAGTAGAGAACAAAAGTAAAATAAAAAGTTGAACTCTTTCAATGATAAATTTCTACTCACAACCCAAAACTTCTCAAGATCCTAGATATATCTATTTGAATGAGACATGATAACATGGTTAAGAGATTAGAGTCATATATTTTCTTGTAATGAATTCTGGACTCAAAAACCAATGCACTAGGTCATCACAAAAGAACACTATCGGTAGAGATTAGTTTTGGGTAAACTAAGTAAACTTCTCATATAGTTGTCACCATGTTGACATCAATGACAACACAAGAACAACCAACACAAACCATCTACACTTCATTCTCATGTTGCAAGGATCCATAATTCCAACAACATGAATTTTCAATCAAAGGGTTAGAATTCATAATACCCAAAACAAGAAATGATCAAATCCCACTTACAAATGAAATTAAGTACATATATCGTTAGAAATTAACATATAGTAAATGAAAATAAATTCAAAACATGAAAAAAAAACTATATGCAAACCTTGCATTCCATTTTCATGGTGATGGTATGTTGGATTGCTCAATCAAGAAGCTCCCATGAATGCAAAATCATGAAGATGATGACCTAGATGAATGATAATTTCTCAAATGCTCAATGATAATGCTATCCTCAAGTGCTCAATAATTTAAAGTTTCTCAAGTGATCCAGGTGTATGATAATGAAGGAGTGATGTTTGTTTTATGTATTTTCATGATTATGATCTATAATTGAGGTTAAACCTCAAAGACCCATGAAGGAGAGTGAATCAAGGAAGATGAGGGGTCAAGATCAATTTGAACTCAAAATATCTCTACAATTTTAGGAAATTGGTTGAGCACATTTTAGAATGAAGGGTGAAGATTAGGTCAAGAAATGGAGGGATGGGAATGAATGAGAGGATTGAGATATTTTAGGATATTTTCAAAAATAATATTTCATGGGAATATTCCTTTGAGAGGGAAAATTAGGACAATTAAATAATTCAAGATTATTTAATTATGGAGGATTAGGATATTCTTTATTAAAAGGGAATATTCCAAATGAGTGGAATGGTAATTAGATAATTAAATAATAAATATTATTTAACATGGGACACTAGAGGAAAAATAGATTTATGGCTAATCAATCTAACATTTTCATCAAGTTTTGTGATCAGTTGCAAGTTTCGGGTTAATGTCGTGTTTTGCAAGGGTCGCTATCATTCTAAAATCTGAGTGCAATCATCTCTTTTTTTGGTTACTATTGCTTCAATCTAGCTACTTCCATTTTGGTTTTCTGATAGTTTGAAAAAAAATTCTTTTATGCAAGAACAAGGTTCGCTATCATTTGGAAGGTCGATATCGTTCTATTTTTTGACCGCTATCATCTCTTTAAGTTTGCAAGTTTCTAACTGTATTTTGTTTGACTATAATAAAAAATTTGTAGTCATCCTATTTAGAACCACAATTGACCTAAAAGGCAACTGCTATCATTAGAAAAAACCACAATCATCTCAGGAATAGAGTCATTGTTGTAGGTAACAGGGTTGCTATCATACTTCTTTTTTATTCTGTTTTAGTTTTTCAATATTTTTTGGATTTTGATTTACCTAAACCTAGCCCTAACTCAATTTTTGTCTACAGTGCTTATATTTTATCTGACTTTGGTTGGTGCAGCTCTTGTAGGGTGAAGACAATCTTTCATTAAACTACTAATCCATTGGCTTATAGGGCTGATGAACAATCAAAGACATCGAAGATCAAACTACTAACAATTTTCTTGCAGCACCTTCAAGGATCTTTTTATTTTCAAGCATTTTTTGTGTGTTTGATGTCTTTAACATTTAAATTTGGTGCTTAAAACATGAATTTCCTAGATAGATAACACTTTTTTCTAGGCTTAAATCTAATTGTGATGAATTTTCCACTATTTTTTTCATGATTGGAAAAATCAAATATGTATCCTCCCCCCTTGCATCATTCGAACATCTTGGGTGTAAGAAAAATATCTTGGGCTGTGCACTTTTTATCACCAAAGGAATTTTGATATGTATCCTCTCCCATTGTGTCATTCGATGATCTTGGGTGTAAGAGAAATATCAAAACACTAAGCCTTTCTTTTGTATTAGTGGGGCCTACCTTGAGACACATCTCACAATGGAGAACTCAAGGTAACCATAAAGCATGTTTACCAGTGGGATATAATATAAAGTATGTGAAAATGAAAGTAAGTAGCATAAATCCATTAATGGATACCTTGTGGGCCTACTGTCATGTGAACAAATGGGTCTCTTAGGGGAAGCTAGAGAATTTAGTGTCTCCTATCTAAAGTATACCTAGTGGTGTTCATGGTATCATTACATACCTTTGTTTTAGAAGCCAGTCCAAGATTTTTGAAATAATTCTTCAAAGTAGTGCACAAGAATAGCATTGTTCCCAAAAGTTACTTACCATGTCTAGTCTATAGTTGAGGCATAAGGGTTAAGAGTTCATTCTCTTTTTACAAAGCTAGGAGTAGCAACGTGGCGCATGACCTTGTTATGTCCTATTTTACCCCTCTATAGATATAGATTATATCACTCTTTTGGTGGTGAGGTAAGCTTACACAAAGAAATGTACCTATATTCCTTAGGATTTAATTAACTGATCTTGTTCAAGCTATTCTAGTGGATCTTATGGAAGGACGTTCACAAAACATCCCTCTTTCCAATTGAGTTAGTTATTTTCATACTTTTATCTTTTATGTGTATCACTTGATATCAAACACATCCCCTAAAACATCAGATCAAAAGTATTCAAACTTGAAAACTTATCAAAAATAGCCATCAAACTAAAAACTATCAAAATTAGGTTGTTGTTGTGCATTTCACCGCTTTTTTCCTATCATTTGACTACTACTATGCATCTATTCACTACTAAAATGTTTGATTGTACCAATCACTGATTTACATAGAGCTTGCTATTGTCAGAAACTACCACATTCATCCTAAAGAAAGTTCACTATTGTCACATTTTTGGCCATAGTCATCCTAGACAATAGCCATTATTGTCTCAATTTCTTGCTTGTCTCAGAATTTTTTAAATCTAGTTTCAAAAATTTGGCATAACACTTTGCATAGTTGTCAGAAAACACTGTCACCATAGATCTATACTTTCACTCCATCAAACATTATCATAATTGGTGCATTCAAGGATGGAGGGTCTAGGAATAGGACTCTCCAACCTTGCAACAATAGTAAGCACAACAGAAACTTAATGAACAAGAATACAATCACATATGGAAATATAGATACTAATCAATTATTCAATGGAAACATGTCATACCTTCTAGCTTATAGAAATTATAGAATTATAGAATGATATGGCGTGAAATCCCATAAATCTAATGTGGGTCGCAATCCTCAAAACCATAGATCACTATCTCTATCTGAATTTATTTCCTAATGCAACTACATGGTGCCTATATATATCGATTCCTAGCTCTAGAAAAAGGTTTGTGTCAACCTCAAGAGGTCATAAACCCTAAAATATATGAAACGTGTGAAGGTCAACCAAACAAATGAATTTCCTTTGATCTTGGACAAACACAATGCGGATCAAAACTAAGTTTCCTTGATGAATGTGCATCCTTATGAAATGGTCTCTTGAGCTCCGCATCTCATGGGATAGGTCTGGACACTTGAAAATACAATACTGGTTGGTGGTTGCTCTCTATCCAAATACAATTGATATTCTATTAGCGATAACTTCGTACTAGAATCTCCAAACACTTGAATTATAGATATGATGTAGATGTAGCCATGAAGATCATATATCCTGCTCCATGAGCTCTAATGTTCTAATGTAGTATGAAATGTCGAGACTAGGTCTAGATAGATAACTATTGAAATGCAAGAAAATGTGAATGTAAATATTTTTGGTTGATGCAAGATTGCTTGAAACTTGGATGCTCCTGCATCAATAATACACTCCAAACTTTTCATTCCTAGGGTTTGTAGCTATCATCTTTTGTACAAAAACAACAAAAACACTTGTATCCTACCTTGTCAACAATCTTAGACATCCTTTTGCATCACCATCACAAATCAAACATCCACCTATCCTTTGGACAAACATTGAAAACAAGATATCAAACCCCCACATCTTTCCAGCATTTGCATCAACACACCATATCATCTAGTAGTCTTGTAAAAATTTAGTGGACATCATCCTTTCCCTAAGTTTATTCACTATTAGCATCCACCTTTACTTGAAACTTGCAAACCTAGTTCAAGTAGAGCAATCAACATATCCTCCATCACCATCCTTGATACATAGAAAACATCAAACAAAATCTTGTTCATCCTTGTGTTCCTAGACTATTATCATATCAAGCATCCAAAATCCACTCACACTCTCATTGTAGGGTTGAGCATCAATAAACATAGTGTTTTTTTTAAATCATCCAAAATCCACTCATCTCCTTATCACAGGGTTGTCCCCCAAAATCTCATCATTTTGAAACATCCAAGAATCCAACATCAAATTTGATCATCAAAAAAACCCAACATCAACATCAATCCATATCAATCAACTAAAATCCTTTGTCTAAAATTTTTATAAACTTTCCCTTTATACGACATTTCACTAATCAAATTTTTAAACCACAACATCACCATCCCTTCATAAATTTCAATCTCCCATTCACCAAGGTCTATTGTGCATGTTTATGACAAAAAGGTCACAACATGGAAATAAAATGGAAGCTAACAAAAGTATCTCAAGAGGACCTAGTACCACCAATGTGGAAGCTTCAATTTCTCAACCATGGAGTTTCAATCCTAATGCAACTATAGCTTTTTCAACCCCTCAAGCAGAACAACTAACATTTATAGTTCAACCACAAATTAATCCAAATCCTCCACCAAGTGAACAAGAACTACAACTTCAACATAATGAAATGTTTTCTAGAAATCAAAATCAACCTCCTAGTCTCTGAGATTTGGTCATTGAGGAAAATGATAGTGAGGAAGAAATTAGTGATGAACAACTCTTAGAGTACTCTCAAGATCCTAAAATGATAAATCTAATGGAAAAAGTACTAAAACTATATCCTAACACATATTTTTTGAAACATGCATAACATGGTGCTCAGTTTCCCATAGAATTTAATGTCATTTCTCTTAAATATCCATCCCTCAGTTGTTAGAAAAATCCCACAAGTAGTGGAACCAAGGATACCACCTATCTCTTCAAAATAAAAAGAACCTATCAATGATCAACCTTATGAACAACAAGGGGATATTCTGTTATATGGACCTCCATCACAACTAGAACAAGTGTTGGTTTCTCAACAAGGTCAAGGGAATCTAAACACCATGGCATCTCAAAATTTTCCTCCTCAATTAAACCCCTTTTCCACACCACTTGCAACACAAAATGTGGAAGCTAATACATGGAGACCCATTGTTTCAAGAACTCTATATGATACATTTTTGAACTTCAATCCACAACAACAAGACCATAATTTCAACATGCAAAATATGGATAACTTACCACCTACACAACAACAATATGCAACAAATCAACAAGCCAACATCCCCCCACAACAATAGTTGCATGCTAACATTCCACCTCAAGCACATCATATTCCATTTCCCATTTACACAACACAACAAGCACCTACATACCAACAACAACAAGCTAATGTAGCACAAGACCAAAGACTACACCAAGAGAATCAACGAGGACAATAATAAACACAATACATACAACAAAAACCACTATACTATGATCCTTCAAACCAACAATATAAATATGGATCTTCATCAAATCAAAACCCTCAAAATCAAAATTTCATTCCACCACCACAAAACACCCATCATCAAAACCAAACACCTAATTCCCCATCACAAAACATTGGTACACAAAAAATATCCTAATCTACAATAACAAACATATAAACATCAACAAACACCATAATAAAATATTATTTTGGTGTTTCTAGCTGATGGTCTAGTTTCTCCTAAAGGGTAGCTACTCCTTATACTTAGAAACCCTAGGTTAATGGCCAACGAACAAGAGATGATTGGTAAGCTTCTCCTCTACACTTTAGGCTCTACAAGACCAAGGTGGGTATCCCTATAAAATAATTCACATATTACATTATCATGAAAATGATGCCTTTGATAATAGATCATCATACTACAATGATGGAAGGCCTTTGATGGGATAAATCATCTATGCATTCTTATATATCTTCAATAACTTACGATATGGAAATAAACATAAAAGTAAAATGCAAGAAATTAAAAGGTTTTGATTTTGATTTGAAATTGGATCCACCTCATAATTAGGCTTATGGAAATATAATGACCAGTGTCTTATCTGAACAGAGTCCAAAAATGAACACTCCTACAATAGACCAACCCTTGGTTTCTCAAAGACTTATTGCCTTGTAGCAAGAAACCAACAAAAGATCAATGTTATCAAACTTCTTTGAAATCCTTATTGTGTCATCAGAACCTTAACATATGAATTGAAAGAGATCACTATGCTCCTTGTAGAAACTAACAAATAAGAGATTCAAGATTATTAAATGTGATTTGAGAACCAAAAGACAATCCTTGATTACATTGATTCAAAGGAAATGACTACAGTAGTGGAGACAATGATAGAACTGATACAAATATTAAGTTTTGAGAGATGAAGATTATCAATGTGGATCAATTACACTTAATCCATGATGAATTGAAGTATAATTTACCCAAATAAACCTACATCTACCAAACAAGATCATTCAAATTGAAAAGATTAAACTAAGCATTTGCACAAACTGAAAGTTACAAACTATAAAATAGTTAAATTCCTACTCTAACCCATTTGAAACTTATCCAGTTTTAGAATTGGTGTCGTATTGATGTGAAAAAATGACCCTTTCCCAATCTGGTGATTAGCGAGCCTATCTCAATCAATTCTATGGAAGAGAATCGATGAAACCATTGTGATAAATGGATGAAAACCTAGTTTATGCTAAAAATGAACATGATTCAAGCTAAATTAACATGATTTTATGCTACAAATGATCTAATTATGCTACTGCTAAGCTAATCTAAGCTAATTCTAAGGTAAAATATGTAAACCCTAATTCATATAAAAACTAAGATGGATGCATGGAAGCCATTAATGGATGCTTTAAGCTATTATGCAACTAAAATTAACTAAAACAAGCTAAAAGTGAGTAAAAGATGAGTCTAGATGCAAGTGAGTTCAACAGCATAAGTTTGCAATTGAAAGATGGATGAGATTCAACAACATGAATTTTCTCTGAAAAAGGATGGATCCATTTTTCTCCAAATAGTGACCTATTTATAGGAAACCAAATGAGGAATGAAGGGTTCAGATCAAAAATATTAATCAATGGTCAAAGATGAAGGAGATGAGAGGCATGGATCATGGATTCTCATCAATGGATGAGAATGCATAATAGGATTTAATCAAGGGCTTACACTTGCATCAAACAAACACACTTTTGACCTACTCACACAGGTCAAAGGTGACTTGTTTAAAAGGTTAAAGGTTGAAATTTGCTTAAGAATCCAAGTGAAAATATCCATTTTTCAAATGATAGAGGAATATGAATATTCTTTTGGGTGAGGAAAAAGTCATTTTGAAAATTAAAAGAAAAATTTAATTGTGCAAAAAATGAGATAAGGAATATTCCCCTTTTAGAGGAAAATTAGTTTAATTGCTAATTAAACAAGATTTAATCATGCAATTAGGGGATTAGGAGAATTAAAGTATTATTCATTAAATTAAATGACTTAATGAATGGGGGAGAGATGAAATGATATTTAATTAAATAACTTAGGGTTGTTTAATTAAATAGGATGACTTAGGAAATTAAATTAAATGTTTTGATTTATTTAATTTAATGAGATGAAATATTAGTGTGAAGGGGGATGAATTAACTTGAATTTGATGAATTAGGTTAATGAATGAAAATGATGCAATTAATTAAATAGCTAGGCCAATTTAATCAATTAAACAAAAAGAAGATGGGTTTGGAGAGGAAATGATATTAGTAAATATGTTTCGAGTGTATGATATCAGGTACTTGTTGATTTGGTTCAAAGAATAACCCTCTTCAAATTAAAATCGCTACTCAAATCAAAAAATAAATATTTTCTGATTTTTTAAATGCCCCAGTGCTGAAGGATAAAGTTGATTCCCTGCCCCCTCGGGAAATTGGGCAGAAATTTCAAATTTTGGGTTGATTTCTTGATAAAGGTTAAAAGCTGCCCCAAGGGTCCATAAAGGCTCTAGGATGCAAGAATTATGCAAAAAATGCAAAAAACGATGCAAAATAAGGTCCAAATTGGAAAAATTAGTGAAAATGATGATAAACCCTATCTTCACGGTTAAATTAGGGAAAAAAACCCTAATTTTCTAGCATAAATAAACCAAGAAGGGTCACTTTTAATTCATTTATGTATTCACACTTAAGAGATTCTTGCTATTTTGAGCTCTGACCCTCCAATGAAATGGCATTTTGAGAGCTTCCCAGGCACATCTCTAACTAAGTTCAAGAGTTCCAGTGGCTTCTAGGCACAGAACAACTAGTATGTAACTCCAAACTTGATTTGAAATTTGACTTTTTGATGCATTTATTATGCTTTGCAATTTAATCTTTGGCAGCATCACTATATAGCAACACCCAAATTAAAATCAATGATGTTGAAATGAATTATAGCAGCTCAGCCATGGGCCTATGATCAAGGTCAAGTGATAGCACAGACTACGCCTACATATGATTCCTAGTTTTTACCTTCACGATGGCTAATAGATCTAGCGAGTTCTCCTCCGTGAGGGAGGCCCAAAGGTAGGGGGATAGAGACAAAGGATAGGGTAGCTAGGATGGCCAGGATGGTCAGGTTTTAGGGGCTTTGTCGATCAGACAACAGCCTCCAGTTGTACAGTAGGGGCCGCAACAGTAGGAAGCACCACCACCACCAAATATCAGGGATGCATAGATTTAGCAACTACAATAGTAGGTGTTAACTTTGACTGGTGAGCAGGATCAAACCCACCAATAGATTTTGGGTATTACTATTGAGCAGGATTAGACACAATAGCAAGTGATTGCCATCACAGCCAAGAGATATCAAGTATTGCAGAGGGTATAGGTCATAACCAAAGAGAGAGAAGACTAGGATATTTCTTGATGCCAACAGATAGAGGCTATGATGGTGGCCACTCATGGCAAGACAGTTTCAGCCAGATTGTATAGAGAGGCCATTATAGAGGTTGCATATTATAGGAAGCACTACCATCGAGATGTACTGCAGGCACTTAGACAATTTTATTTTTTGTAGCACAACAATGCACAGTTGAGAGCTGAGGATCAACCTAAGAGGTAGACCGAAGAAGGTAGCAGCCATCAGGACTAGCCTTCAATGTATAGACATTTTTATTTTGTTGCTTGATTCTTTATCACAGACATACATTCATGGGCTCCTTTTTTACAGCCTCATGGATATTGTACTTATGATCATTATACATACACAAATCCAAATTTTGTACCATGACATTCATTTTTTGATATATATATGATATGGATACAGATGATTCATGATGTGATCACTTATTTCATGTTTATGGATGCATATGATATGAGATGATTATATTATGTATGGATGCACTCTACTTATTTCTATATGATATGCTATGGAATGAATGATGCAAATGATGTGGATGTATTTATTTTTGTATATTTTCTATGCAATTTTATGATGATGATGTATGCATATGGATGTATGAATGAAAATGCATATGATATACAAGGATTTGAGATGCTTATAATAACAAATTTATATTATTCATCACAACTCAAATGATAATGTAGAATGTATGATGTGATATATAATGATTATGTTGATGGATGATATGATGATGACATGATTATGAGATGTATGTATGTTGATTGTTTCTGGTTGTAGGGTGGATGCATTGATGATGTTTTTGTTAACTGTCATGATATCAGGTTAGCGTGGTGAGAAGAAAGAAAAATAAAGAATGAATGACCATTGATTTTGATGATTGCTTCAAAAGATCCAAAAATTCCTTGATCCATCAAGAATTTATTAGCGATGGTGACAAGACAATACAAAATGATGAGATGCTCACATTTCGGGATTGGAATTTTCGTCGTTCCTTATTGTTTGATATAACACATAGATATGATGCATCAAGATATTGATAACTAGGACAACATTGTATCTAGTGTAATGAACTTTGACTCAAAAAATAGATAGGATAGGTCTTGTTCACATCTTGACATACAGAAGCCTCATTGGAATGTAAGTTAGAAAATTAGAATATATTGGACCAAAGCATACACAATAGTCAACAACATACCTTAAACGACCTTCTTACACACAACTAAGCAAGTATGCACCAAGATTATTTTGCAAGAGTATCCACATGCACAACAAACAAAAGATAATGATCAATGCCTTATTCCTTTCTCTCTAAATAATTTTGATATACATCATCGAGAGGTCCTCAGAATGGGTCATTAAGATAAATCATAAGAAAAAGTCAAAGACAAATAGTCAGTGTTATCTATATCTCTTTCCTAGTTTAAGTTTGGCTAAAGGGATATCTAATACTAATCTCCATCGCAAGAAGGATACATCCTAGGACATGTTGATCAAAGGTTGTTTGATGTTAGGATAATGATGTTAAAATGAGCCACTGATATAAACTTCACTGACACATCTACCTATGATTTAGACTTAAGATTTTGACCTTTAGGTTTTCACTTTATGAATTGCTAGAATTGTTTTGCACTTGTTTTTCCAAAGGTTGAAGGTGACAATAGATTTATATGGGTGAAGGCTTATTGCAGGTGAAAGCAAGATTGGATGGGTTTTTTCGGAGTTTTAGAATATTTCAATGTTTTTGGTATTTTTAGAAATGAATTGAGGTTGTTTTTGGTCTTTTTGAAATTTTATGCGAATTTTTAGGATTTTCAGATTTTTTGAGGTTGTTTAGGGTTTTCTAAGTTATTTGAGGCTTTTTTTAGGTCTTTTTGAATATTTTATATTGTTTTTGTGTTTTCCATTTTCAATTTTTTGTTTCTTTTGAGTATTTGGATTTTTTTTTAGGATTTTACCAATTTTTAGGGATTTCCTAAGATATTTGAATGTTTTGGGGTTTTTGAGAACTTCCAAGTTTCGGCCAAGAAACTAACCTAAATATTTATCCTCGGGGCCTCAAGGGTTGATCAAAGATAAGCCTTGCTTATGTTATACATGTAGAGACCACGTAGTTTGACTAACTCAACCTATTTACAAGATGAAGATATGAACAGATGAAAGACGTCAATTTATTATGATAGACGCCTAAAGGAATGACCTAGGGTGTATCAGGGACACATCAATCATGGGATTTCCTACGTTCAAGCTTAGAGACAATGTAGTTGAACAAGGGGACCACTTTTTTGGATTTTTTCATGTTCGAACTTTTTAGGGTTTTTGATGTTTTCTGGATGTTTTGGATTTTTCCTTTATAATTTTCTGAATGTTTTTGGATTTTATTTGTATATGATTTTGCAATTTTTTTTGGATTTTCTAATTCAATATAAGATTCTAATGACCTCAAGATATACAAGAACCTGATATTACCCATAATGAAATTCCCCCAGTGTGACATGTTAGACTACTTTGATCAAGGCAGAGCGGACTGAACTTTGGAATATGCCAAGTAGTGCTAAAGGGTTCATGGTACCTCATATTGTCAAGTCATGATAGGGGAACAGTTGATGGATAAATGGCAGTGCAAAGAATACATTGAGATACTTTATTTACACAAGGCACTTGTTTGTCAAGTTTTC
Source organism: Sequoia sempervirens (assembly GCA_007258455.2). Taxonomy (NCBI): domain Eukaryota; kingdom Viridiplantae; phylum Streptophyta; class Pinopsida; order Cupressales; family Cupressaceae; genus Sequoia; species Sequoia sempervirens. The sequence continues at coordinate 84,279,863 of VDFB02049217.1, read as the reverse complement.
ACCAAGGTACTTTCCCAAAGCGCCACCAAAGTGGTTTTCAGTAGAGGATGATTTTTTTCCTTATTTTTTCAATCCTTTTTTCCCATTTTTATGGATTTTTTTATTTTATTTTTTTTTGTATTTTTCAAATTTTATACCCTTCAAGACTAGGCATAAAACTTTTTGAGATGCAAGTTATTATTTGACTCCTACAAGGGTTCACCTTTAGGGGTTGACAATTGGTATGATCCAAATTTTTAGCTTGTTGTGATGACAAAGGGACCCAACCAGTTAGGTTCAAACTTTCCTTTGTTGTCTTGATATGGAAGGTTCTTCTAATTCTGCTTTAGAACAAGATCTCCAACTTGGGAGGACCAACATTTGATACTCTTGTTATAGCTTTGTTTCAATCAGTTTTGATATACTTGCAAGTGATTGAGGGCATCAAGATGATGTTCATCTAGGAATTCTAGTTCATTTAGCCGAGACACTTTGTATTCTTCCTCAGTAATCAAGTTTTGTAATGACACTCATAATGATGGGAGCTCAACCTCAATAGGCAGGATAGCTTCTAATCCATAGACCAAAGAGAAATGGGTTGCACCTTTAGGCATGTGGATACTAGTTTGATAAGCTCAAAGAGTAGGATTTAGTTGTAAATTCCATTCACGACTAGCTTCATTAACTATTTTCTTCAGGAATTTTCAGGATAGTTTTGTTTGTAGCCTCACCTTGGCCATTTCCTTGGGGATAGTATGGGGTAGAAATTTGTCTTGGATATTGAATCTTTAGCATAGCTCTTTCACATCGTGATTTTTAAAGGGGGTTCCATTATCTGATATGAGAGTTTAAGGAACACCATAATGACAGATAAGGTAATTCAAGATAAAATTTTCAATTTGTTTCCTCATTATGTAGGCCACAGGAATGGCTTCTACCCACTTAGTAAATTACTTAGTGGTGGTTATGATAAAATTGTGGCCATTGGATGAGGTTGGGGTAATTTTTCCAATGAGGTCAAGGCCCCATTGTGAAAAATTCCATGGTGTGATCATTGGCCACAATTCTTGAGCTGGAGCATGAATAAGATCCCCATGTTGTTGACACTAGATGCACTTTTGCACATACTGATGAGCTTCTTTTTCCATGGTTGGCCAATAGTACCCCGTCCTCAATAGTTTCTTAGCTAATGTTATACCGCTATAATGGGACCCACATATGCCATCGTGTACTTTTGTTAAAGTCGTTAAGGCTTCCTCTTGGTTAAGAAATCATAGTAATGTCCCTTCGATGCTTTGATGATAAAGGGTATCACCTAGGATGACAAATGATTAGGATGCCTTTTTAACAAAGGTCCTTTTAAGGTTCGGGGTGATATCTAATGGGAGATTTCCTCTGCTTAGGTAAGTGAATATTCCATGATACCATGGGGATCCAAGACCAACAATGACACATGTGAATTCAGATTCAGGGATTTCAAAAGATGGTATGAGAAGTTGTTCTACCAAGAATTCACATTGGAGGACATTGTTTGGCATGTCTAATAGCGATCTGATTATTTCCATGGCATCTTTTGCTCTATTGTTCATGCGAGGAATTTTCTCAAAAGTTATTTCTATGAAGAGATCCTTGAGATTCTCCACCATTTTCTGGTAAGGAGTGAGCTTGTCATCTTTATTTTGATAGTCATCATTGACTTGGTTGATAACAAGCAATGAGTCTCCATAAACTTTCATCTCTTGAATCTTTCACTGAACTGCTATCCTTAAGCCTGTGATTAGGGGTTCATACTCAGAAATGTTGTTGGTACATAGGAATGATAGCCTGCATGACTTTTGGATACAATCACCTTGGGGGTGATGAAAAGAATGCTTGCTCTAGATCCATGTTGGGTGAATGATGCATCAAAGTACATTGTCCACTATGTTGTGAGGTTGATAAGGAACACTGACTCACCATGAAATTTAGATGTCAAGGGGTTCTCAGTATCAATAGGTGCTTTTTCTAGTTGGTATTGATTACTTTTCCTTTGATTTATTTTTATTCCACATACTCTATTTCAAGCTCTATTAATATGATCACCCATTTATCCATTCATCCTTTGAGAGTTGCTTTGGATAACAGGTATTTTAATGGATCGATATTTGCAATGAGCTTGATTTGATGTGACAACATGTAGTGCCTAAATTTTTGTGATGCAAAAACTACTACAAGGCATTCCTTCTCAATGGGTGAATAGTTTATATCATAGCCCACAAAGGTTATGTTGATGTAGTAGATGGCTCTTTCCTTTCCATTTTCATCATGTTGTGCTAAAAGATCTCCTAGTGTTGTTGGTGTTGCTAAGATGTATAAGATCAGTGGCTTGTTTGGTATTGGTGGAATTAGCACTAGAGGTGTTAGTAGATAATCTTTGATCTACTGGAAAGCTTTATCACACTTTTCATCCCACTTGTAGGTTATCCCTTTATGGAGAAGATACAAAAAGGGTGGATTTTATCTAATATTTGTGCTATGAACCTTCTTCTAGACTACAATCTACCTTTTAATCCTCTCATTTTCTTTAGTGTTTGCAATGGTTTCATATCTAGGATGTCTTTTACCTTTGTTGGATCAATTTCTATCCCTCTTTGTGAGGCAATAAAGCCAAGAATCTTCCCTAATGTAACCCCAAAGACACACTTTTTTGGATTCAATCATACCTTGTATTCTTCAAGCTTGACAAAGATGGGTCCTAAGACTTGTACGTGCTCACTTATGTTTCTTTATTTTTCCAAAATATTTTCCACATAATCTTCAAACTATTTTGTGGATCATATCATGAAAGATGAGGGTCATTTCTCTTTGATAAGTTGCTCCTACATTCTTTAACCCAAATGGCATCACATTCTGGCTATAGGTTCCCCATAGACAAGTGAATACATTTTTATGTTGCTCCTCGGTGATTATGATTTGATTATAGCCTAAAAAACCATCCATGAGTGATAGCATTTCATGCCTAGCTGTTAAGTCCACAATGAGATCAATGTTAGAAAGAGGGAAATCATCCTTTGGGCATGCTTTGTTTAAGTCTCTGAATTCAATACATATTTTGATGCCCCCAGTGGGTTTTGAGACTAGTAACAAGTTTGAAACCCACTAAGGATAATCTATTAGTCAAATAAATCCAACATCAAGAAGCTTTTCTAACTCTAGTTTGACCAAGAGTGCTATCTAAGGATGCATCTTCATTAATTTTTGTTTAATAGGCTTAGCTTCAGGATAGACTGCTAGGTGATGCAAAAACCACTTCTGGATCAAGGCCTGACATATCTATGTATGACCATGCAAATTTGGCTCTTTTCTCTTTGAGAAATGCTACTAGGTTCTTTTGTTCTTCATCCAACAAGGATTTAACATAGAAAGTGATCAGAGGTATTTCTTTTGTTCCCACATTGACTAGAGTGGTCTTTTTTGCTAACACTACTGAGTTTTTGGATACATTGCAATAAAGGGGAGATTGAATCCCTCATCATTGGGCACCTTGGGGAGGTTTTCACCATTAGATGTGTCCTTTTTTTTCCTATTTTAGGATCAGAGAGTGCCATTAGGTTGTTTTCACTCAAGGATCTTCATATTAGTTGCATTTCATTAATTTCACAATTGAAGGATTCAACTGTCTCCCCATATTATGCCCCTATGTTGAGCTCTATGTTGGAGCCTAATTTTTTATCTTCCCATGATAAGTTGTCATGGATTCCCATGAATTCTAAGATTGCTTCATCATTTTTTAATAAATCTAGAATTAGTGGTCCTTGTTGGTCCTTCCAATAAGTTGTGGGTATACTAGGCATATTTCGATTGGTTGGTTGCTTGGAAAAAAGGATGTTATGGATATCATAAAGATAGTGTTGTTCTCAAATAGGTCAATAACATCAAGGGAAAAGTTATCTAAGGTTGTATCACGTGATGTAGGTGACCAAGAGGAAGACTCAACTCATTTAGTGGAAGTACCTTTACCAATAAGTGTGATCTTGCTATTAGTACAACCCAAGCCAAGATTCTTTATTCATTTCTTAGGAACGATGGGTTCTAGTAAACCATTGTCATTCTATCCTAGCTTTTCATTCTTATTATATCCCCAATTCTACATGAGCTATAGGAATTTGTTATCATCTTCCATGGGAAGAATAGGGACATGTTGTTCATCTTGATAGAGGAATTTAGAGATATCTTCCTCATTGACATCTTCTTGGTTCAAATCCCCTCACTTGGTGAAGGTAGTAGCTACCATCTTGATTATTTTAGGTTCTTTGGTGCTAGATGTGGGTTTTCCATGTGACCGAGGAGAAATATGTAGCTCTACTAAGACAAAGGTTTCTTTCAATAGTTTGTAGTTTCCACAACCATCATCCTGGATCACTACTTTGATGTCAAGTATCTTCTGCACCATGGGCATTTTTGTTGCCGAGGTAGAGGCTATGGATGATGGGTCAAAAAATGAGATTGATGGTGTAGGCCCTTCATCATTTTTTGGGTATATGGGGTATCTTATAGAACTTGACCTCAAGACTTTTATAGTAGTAAAAAGGCTCAAGATCTCCATGGATAGTGATTTCTCTACCTTTGAAAGGAAACTTCACACATTGATGATAGGTCGAGGCTATAGCTTTTAGAACATGGATCCATGGTCGGCCAAGTAAGATGTTATAGGGAAGATCAAGATCAAGCACTTGGCATGTAGTTTTTGCAATAAGAGGCCCCACCTGAATATGAAGTGCAATTATTCCTTGAGATACCCATTCTTGGTCATCATATTCCCTGATGGTGGTACTTTTTGTTTTCTCAATAGTATATTTTGAATAGTCTATATATTTGATCAACTATAGGGCACAAATGCTCAGACCAGCACCTCCATCTACCAAGACTCTTTTGACCTTGTTTTTATGAATAACAACCTCTACGTGTAAAGTAGGGTTATGAGATGGTTATGATGGTAGGCCTTTCTTAGAGAAGGTAAGAAGATGGTTGGTGATGTGGCCTACCATAGCTTGAAACTGATCGGTATCAATATTCTTGAGAACGGATGAATCAGACAAGGATTTTTCTAATATTTCCCTATGTGCGAGGGACAACTGTATGAGTTCTAAGATAGATATCTATGTGGGGGTCTACTTAAGCTAATATAGAAGATTGTACTTGCTAGGATTAGATATGAGCAAAGTAGGTAGTGTCCTAGATTGAGATGGGACTCCTTGAACGGTTATTTTCCCACATCATGTGTTGACTCCACATTTCATACTAGCTCCTTTGATGGTAACAATAGTGCTACTGCTATCATAGGAGGAAACTACATTGGAATAGGTATGTTGCACATTGGTGTAATCCTTAGATTTTTTGTTGTTTTATTTGTTGTAATCCGGCATAGGGTTCTTGTATATCTTAAGATCTTGGTTCCCATCTAGTACCTCAATAGATATGATATCATTTTCTATGAGGTCTTGGATGATGTTCTTAAATTTCATGTAGTTTGTTGTTTTATGTCCTTTGATTTTGTGAAAGTCACAGAAATCAAGCTTATTGTACCAGGATGGTTTTTCTTGTGGTTCTTGGTAGTTTTCAAAGTTGGGAAGTGTTATCAGATTTCACTCTACCAACTTTTTCCTGATTGTTTCTATAGGTTCTGATAACTATGTGTACTTGTGTTTAGGATAGTTGCTCCTGTTAGTGATTCACCTTTGTTGCATGTTAGTGCTATTGATCAAATTTTTCTGAGGAGGTTTTTTTTGTTGCACAGTTGGTTGGATGTTAGTAACTTGATTGTTATTAGGTCTAGGAGAACTTAGTATGACCTTAGCATCTACCACATCATCATTTGTTACATTTTTGTTCTTAGCCCTAACATGAGGTTTCTCATTTGAACTAGTTGAAGGACGGTTGTCTTTGTAAGCTTGAGCATTTCCTTGTGAGATTAGAGATCTTCCAATATTAAGGGCTCTAGGGACAAGTTCATCATATGATGTGATGCACTACATTTTCAAGTGGAATGATAGATTTGGATCTAGATTGGCTAAGATAATTCCCACTTGTTGTTCATTGAGAAGAGGCCACTTGATTTTACTAGCTCTTTGTCTCCATCATTGCAAGAAATTAGTGAAATTCTCCCCTTTATTTTGTTTAAGAGTGTATAATTCTTCTAGACTGACATCCATTTCAAGATTGAAGGAGTAGTGATCAATGAATTTATCAGTGATTTCTTGAAAAAAAATTTATACCAGGAGGAAAATCCAATCCATTGCATGACCTGTTAAACTTTGAGGGAAGAGGTGCATTAGATATGAATCATTGTAAGCCACCTCCATGCACATGACATTAAATTCTTTGATATGGTCCACAAGACTTCCTCTCCCTTCATATTTTTCAAATTTAGGGATTTCAAAACCAGGAGAGAATGGTATGATTTCTATATTTTGGTCAAATGGATAAGGAAACAAATTATGTGTATAGGTTTTCTTTACCTTTCCCATGCGAAGGTCTTGCATTTCTTGTGAGAATGCTTTCAATTATGATGTTGGATTGTCTTGTGGGTTGGGTGGAGGAACATATGGTGGGATGACGGATGAGTTGTATGGGGTGATGGTGGTGTGAGATTCCATGAAATTGATTGGGATATTGATGTATATGTTCCTAATTCATTTGGATTGGCAATGTTCTATTGAGGATTATAATAGGAACCTTGTTGTTCTTGTTGAGCATACTGTTGAGCTAGTAAAGGTTCTTGCTGAGCTTGTTCTTGGGCCTATTGTTGTTGGTGTGCTAATAAAGTTGCTTGCTATGTCCGATGTTGTTGTACAGCTTGTTGTGCTGCTAAGGCTAGTTGTTGTTGTTTTGCTAAGGTTGATTCTTGTGCTTGATGTTGTTGTTGTGCTAAGGCTGCTTGCTAAGCTTGATGTTGTCTTTTTTCTAAGGTTGTCTACTGAGCTGTTAAGGTTACTTGTCGTTGTTGTTGTTGGACAGCTTGTTGATAGGCTTGTTGTGCTTGCTATAAAGCTAAGGCATGTACTTATCATGTGGGATCATGTGTTTCTTGAGACATATATCAAGGATTATGGGATATTGATTTTTTGAGTGGGTAATGGATTGTTGATGAGAGGTAGAGGGTTCCCTTGATTTAACATTCCTTGTAAGATGGTAGAATTAGGTGGAGGGGTGTATGTTTGAGGTCCTAATTGATTTGGCATAGTAATGGGGACTATGGGGAAAGATGAGGATGATGTCATTAAATTTTACAATGGAAATGACAAACTAGGACCTTGAGTCCATTGATTGAAAAGATTTCCTTGTCCCATGTTTTTAGGATTGCCTTGTACCAAAGATGTAAACAAAGGATTTGTGATCAAGGTACTTCCTGGATTGATAGAACTCATAACCAAGGGGTTATTTTGAGGTGGATTGATGGTGGATGGTGTGGATGTGTTTTGTGAAACCAATGGTATGGATGAACCTGTTAGAGGATTGGGTAAGGATGTCCCTATTTTCTTCAAGGGTTGACTTTGTGGAGCAGTATTGGTATGCCCTTGTGCATTGCTTTAAGATATTTGATCTGCACTGCTTTGTGTAATGGTAGGAACACTTGTGGTACTCATGGATGCAAATGAAGAATGATTCCCTCAATATGTTGAAGATGTGGTTAAGTAGCGAAGATCAAGAGGTGTATATATCTATTTAGGATCTTCGGGAATGGTAGGAGCGCCAAAGCTAGGTGTCCAAGTGGTTGTATTAGGTGGAGGATTGGTTTCAAGTGTTCCCACAAGTGTACTATTTTCAAATGAAAGAGCATGTCCAAAGTATTTAGCAAGGCTTGTTGCAATACTAGGAATGTAGATTTTATTTAGCCCTAGTGATGGAGTTGTGAAAAATTGTGTTAAATTCTATGCCACAAATGTCGAGGAGATCAGAGCCACATTTTCAAAGGCTTGATGTTCCATAATTTCCTCCCTAGTGAGTTTAAATGGGTTTTTTGTGATATCTTATATCTCATATGGTCTTGATGGGGATGAAGGCTATTGTAATGGTGTAACTTGACTCCTCAAATCAAATTCTAAAGGATTTGGATCACTTGAGCTAAATGTAACTTTAGATTTTTCCATGATTCTCTTGTGTTGTGATCTAGTCTTTACCTTAAATTTTGTGTCACCTATGGGAGAGTTATATTGAGATTTGTGATTTTTTAACTCTCTAGTTGACTCAAATCTAGGTAAAAGAGACACTCTGAGTCTTTTTGGAGCAATGATGATAGTGGGCGATGAAAAGGTGGATGATGTGGGAAGTGATCTTTGCAAAAATTTTGGAACAAAATTATTGACTTTCGCTTGATGGTTTCATGTTGGGATAAATGATGTTTATGAATTTGTAAATCTTTAGGCTAGAATCATGACCTTCAAGATGAAATAGTTCAAAGATGATAACTAACTTTTCTAAATGCATGGAATATACATTTCACATACAAAATAGGCAAGTTAGATGGTTGGTTTGATTTGATGTTTAAGTCACAAAGTGTTGGTGTACTTGAAATTTTTCAATGTTGGATGAAGTGAAAGATGAATTTTGATGAAGGGGTGAGTGAAAAATTTGACCGAATATTGATTTTAAAGTGAACCTTTATTTTGATAAGACCAATGTGGTGAGAATGATGCTAGACCTCTAAAATGTTCAAATCCTAAAGAACCAATATTAATTTAGATGAGAGGATGGATGGGGATGTTTAGACCTATTCGGATCCTCCTAGCTCGAGCATAAAAGTTTCTTAACAAGTGGTAGTAATTGTGATAAAGTATTGAAGTCCAATTCCTACAAATTTATGCACTATGATAACTACATTTGCAATGACGGGATGTAGATCTTCCCTTATTGATTTTTATTGTGTGATAGATTATTTAAAGGAGTTCAATATCATGAAAAAGACTCGGATTTTGACTCCAAAAGAATGCATAAAGTTCTGGACTATTTCTTGAAATGTGTCTGTAAAAGTTTGCTACCAATTTGTCTCTAATCTTGTGAAGTTTTAAAATATTTTTCTTGAGAGCTTTTGGAGTGAGATGTCTAAGTCTAAAATGAGGACTTGTAGACATTACTTTAGGGATCCTAACTTTATGTGAGATCATATAGAAACAATTCAAGTTTATGTAAGAAAGGAAGATATTTATTGCCACGTGAGAGGTGGTAATGTGGGCCTTCCAACCTCAAAATCAGATTGTTCCTCTTCTTCGTCTAAAATGGTTGCTACGTTTCTCCACTGGGTATTTGTTTCTTTTACGTCAAAAGTGAAGCTTCTCAAACTGCTAATGAGATCGGTTTATTCTCCATTAATAAATTCAGAGTTTGGTTGAATTATAACACCTCAAATTTTTTATTGTTCAACAAAAGCAATCGGTCTCCAAATAGTCATGTGGGGTTCATTTTGTCAATTTATCTTGCTTAAGTGAATTGATTTTACAAACACTTGTCTAGATTATGTTTCCAAACTAGATTTTTATGTCAAAAACATCATAAATTTCACAATTTCCATTTCGTGAGAATTATGAGATTAGAGCCATAATTGCCTATGTTGTCTTTGGGAAAATATGGATTTGAGATTAATGTCAAGATATTTAGAAATCTCTAAGGATAAATCCTTAGGACAAGCAGTAATATCAAGGCTAACTCAAGAGGTCCATTTTTAAGCCAAAGTGTTTGAAATTTTGAGGAAGATAGTGACTGTTTGTTTTTGTATCATTTTGAAACCAAGAAAAGTGTTAAACTAACTCACAATAATTACAACCCTAGGTTTGAAATGTTTATATTTGTTGAGTCCCCACTCTGATTTCTCCAAACACTAAAAAATGCAAACAGATAGATATTTGGTGACATTGGCTCCCCTCCATGGCCCACACTTCTCGGGACCACCAAATCTCAAATTCCTTAAAATCAAAAGATCAAAAGGATTTTTTCTATTTCTAAAATTGAATAGTATGAATGTGAGGTGGATTCAAAACAACCATTCTTGCACCAAAAAATATTAAGGATTTTTGGCTTCTAAACAAGGGTTCACAATAAGGGCTTCCAGTTTAGGGCATGCAATGATAAACTCCATCAAGAGGTCTCCCAATCCTTAGAAAAATGGCTTTACACATCATAAATATATTGGGGGAGAGCTATCATGTATTGCTTCCCATTGATCACAATTTTCATTGCAACCACACATTTATATCGTGGTTTGTAAGAACTTGGCATTAGCTTGTTACAACTTGGGTTGTTCCCTTGGAGTGAGTAATTTTTCCCACCAAGGTAGGCCCTCTAAAGATAAAAAATAGTGAAGATGTGCATCCATAGTTTGATCATCTTCATTCGTAGGAACAAAGAGAGAACACAACTATACCTTTTTCTCACACTCGTAAGGGGGTTCATTTTTAATCCAAATTGAAAGATGTAGGCAATTTTGCAAAGTGTTAAGGAATGTTTCTATTTCTCAAGGTTTCCAAATGGCATGGAAAAGTTGCATACACATCCACTAAAAATGTTGAAAATCACAAAACATAGCAAATAGTTGTAAATTTTAACCCTTCAAAGCATTCATGAGTTTGTTTTAAGCACCAAATGAAATATGAAGTTACCTTGTTCAGTTTTAAACCCAAAAAAATAGTAATGGGATGAGGGTTCAGTTTTAATCTTGTTTGTGTATTCTTTTTAGACCTAATGGAAATTTAGTGCATGTCCTAAAGCATAAAGTAGAAAGCATAAAAGTTGGGTTATAATTTCCCCAAAGCATCAAATGCTTGTTACAATCGTAAAATTTTTAAGATAGAAAACTTTCTTCACTTTCGCTCCATGTTTTTCAACCTACAAAATCCTATTAATCTAACAACCAAAACACAATCAATAAGGCATCAGTGGTCAAATAAATTAAGGAAATTAAATCACATGTCAAAAAAATGATCGTAAAGTTTCTTTGCCTAGTTGGGTGTCATTGAACACAATAGCATTGTAATTTGAATTGTGGGCGTCACTCTTGTGAAAATGAGTGTTGCTCTATAGAAGAAATAGAGAGCATGATAGCATCGTAATTTTGTCTAATGCCACTACTTTTAGTAGCATTGCATTTTGAAATTTGGGGGTGTCAATCTAGTGAAAATAGGTGTCACTCTACAAGAAAAATAGAGAACACGATAGTGTCACAATTTTGTTTGGTGTCACTGCTTTTAGTAGCATTGCATTTTGAAATTTGGGGGTGTCGATCTGGTGAAAATGGGTGTTGTCATTTGAACTTTTCAATACCTTTATATTAAATCGACGTCACCAGATTTAAATTGGCATTGGTGCATTTAATTGGCATCGATTCTTCAAATTGTAGTAGCATTGCTATATAGTGACACACTTCAAAGTGTGACATTATTTGTAGTTTGGGCATCATTGTATCCTACAAAACAACAAACAAATGGAATTTGAGCTAAAAACTAGTTAAATTAATGGTTTTCCCTCCTAGCACCAGAATGTGAGACAAGGATTGTTAGTGTGGTTTGATTATGTTTAATCCATGATGAATTGAAGCATAATTTACCCAAATAAACCTACATCTACCAAACAAGATCATTCAAATTGAAAAGATTAAACTAAGCATTTGTACAAACTAAAAGTTACAAACTATAAAATAGTTAAATTCCTACTCTAACCCATTTGAAATTTATCCTGTTTTGGAATTGGTGTCGTGTTTATGTGAAACAACAACCATTTCCTAGTCCCATGATTAGTGAGCCAATTTTAGTAGATTCTATTGAAGAGAATCGATGAAACCATTATGATAAATGGATGAAAACCTAGTTTATGCTAAAAATGAACATAATCCAAGCTAAATTAACATGATTTTATGCTACAAATGATCTAATTATGCTAATGCTAATATAATCTAAGCTAATTCTAAGATAAAAATGAAAACCCTAATTCATATGCAAACTAAGATGCATGCATGGAAGCCATTAATGGATGCTTTAAGCTATTATGCAACTAAAATTAACTAAAACAAGCTAAAAGTGAGTAAAAGATGAGTGTGGATGCAAGTGAGTTCAACAGCATAAGTTTGCGATTGAAAGATGGATGAGATTCAACAACATGAGTTTGATCTAAAAAATATAGATCCATTTGTCTCCAAATAGTGACCTATTTATAAAAAAGCAAATGAAGAATGACGGGTTGAGATCAAAAATATTAATCAATGGTCAAATATGAAGGAGATGAGAGGCATGGATCATGGATTCTCATCAACGGATGACAATGCATGATAGGATTTAATGAAGGGCTCACACTTGTCTCAAACATACATACTTTTGACCTGCTCACATGATCAAAGTTGACTTTTTTAAAAGGCTAAAGGTTAAAACTTGATTAAGAAGCCAAGTGAAAATGTCCCTTTTTCAAATGATGGAGGAATAAGAATATTCTTTTGCACTATTCATTAGGGTGAGGAAAAAGTCATTTTGCAAATTAAAAGAAAACTTTAATTGTGCAAAAAAGGAGATAAGGAATATTCCAAGGGAATATTCCCTTTTTAGAGGAAAATTAGTTTAATTTCTAATTAAACAATATTTAATCATGCAATTAGGGGATTAGAAGAATTAAAGTGATATTCATTAAATTAAATGATTTAATGAATGGGGGAGAGATGAAGGGTTATTTAATTAAATAAGATGAATTAGGAAATTAAATTAAATGTTTTGATTTATTTAATTTAATGAGATGAAATTTTAGCGTGAAGGGGAATGAATTAACTCGATTTTGATGAATTAGGTTAATGGATGAAAATTATGCAATTAATTAAATAGCTAGGACAATTTAATCAGTTAAGTAAAAAGAAGATGGGTTTGAAGAGGAAATGATGTTAATAAATCTATTTCATGTGTATGATATCATTTAGGACATTTTTCAGTGTCTGAAAGTGCAAATGCAATGAACATTCAAGTCATCTATTGTTATTACAGAGCAAACATTATAACATCTCCTTTCTAGGTGTAGAAGAAGAAAACACTATACAAACTAAGGCAAAACACTTACAAAATTGTGAGAGAATGGGACCCCAACAAAAACTACAAAAATTGCCTTTATAGTGCAAGCATAACTCAAATTCAAATTCAAAATCCTAACCCTCACTCCATCTAGGGTTATAGGAATAAGAACCCCGATCCGATTACAAACAACAAAATTGCCTCCAAAATGAAGCAACAACCAGCCATAAAAGCCCTCTAACACCTTGAGCGGACTCCAACATGGTGTTCATGGTGAATGAAAATCAAACACTTAGTAAATCCACAACCAAAATTAGGAAACCATGCCCAAAAAAAGGAACTTGGCCTCTACCACACTTCAAGGAATAAATGGCACCATTTAGCAATAAATTTGGATTGGGAGAAGTGTAAAATTTTAATGTGTAGCAGTTATGATTTAATAGTATCTGAGATGTAGATACGCCATTACTTTTTTGTGTTTACCCATGAAATGAGGTAGCTAGCCATTAGCATTTGAACTCTGACCATCAGATGCAAGATGGAGGGATGAGATCGAATCCCCAATGAAGGTTTAAAACATAGACATTAATCAATCACCCTTTAAATTTGTATCATCCCCCACTATATCACTAGAAAAGAACACAGGACCACAAAATCCAAGAGGTCTGGCAAGCTGCCACCACCTATCCTCCTCATCAACATAGCCCAACTCACAACAACGATGTGAGTTGGCCCATCAAACAATCATCCAATGCCACCTAGCTACACATCACCATTCACCACCTTTTCCACCTTCTCATTGGGTCCCACTATGCCACATGTTTCCTCCCCACTTCCCCTCTAAAAGATAGGATATTTTGGTGTGTCCCCCATGTGCTAGCAAAAAATAGTCGGGATTAACCTAAACCACCTCATCTCAACCATTGATCTCACAAGACTTAATGTTCATTTCCGTCACATGATAATGGGCACCATTGACTAATAAGACATGTCGCATCTTCCCACTAGCCCATTGGAATACTTTAACAAACATTAAACCCCCCTATGGGAGTGAGGAATAGTCAGGTTTGAATCACTTAGATCCAACCACCCATATTGAAATTTTAAACCTGCACGTGTAAATGTTAGCAACTTAAAAGTGAGCCTCGGCTAGGTTAACGAGAGATGGGGAAATAAACCCTAGGCCAATACTTTAGAAAAATGGTGAAATATTAAACCTACACATTAGGACATTGGAAAATATTAAAAGGTTTATGACCCACTTAATATAAAAATGATTTATAATGAATCAACAAGTGACAATTAGGAATATTAGGCTCAAGGGGCCTGTAACCAAATGGATTTAATGACTCAAGATATGACTTAGAAAATTGGGAATGGGTAAAACAAGTCAATGAGCAGATAGAAGAAAATACCAAGGCATGGAACAATTATGGTTTTAGGAGGGTTTAAGCCCTACGCACAATTTAGAACCTAAGTAGATACAATTGAGGAGTTTCAAAACCTCCAAGATCACAAAAATTCAAACCTAGAGAAGCATACCATGCCAACCATTGGGCCACAGAGTCAACCAAATCCTTCAAACCTCATTTGATAGCACTAGACCACCAAATAGAAAAGGGAAGTCAACACTTACCCTTGTCAAACTCCAATCTCTTAAAGGAGTTGATCTCCTTCAACGAATAGTTATTTTTGTCACACCATAGCAGCACAAGTAGCCTCCTTCTTGCAAAAAAAATATTAGGTTACCCTTGAGCAAGTGAGAACTTGCTCCATGCTTGACTTTTTTGTTACATTGTAACCACATCATATAGGACACCTCATTGCCACCCATTGCATTTTCTAATTTTTTGTTAGGTAACAAAAATTGAGAACACTGATCAGCACCATATGAAACCATTATATCTTCATATCTATTAACCACCTCACATGAGTTGATTCCAAAAGAGAATTCCTCCAACTCACATGGAAAAGAAAAATATGCCATCTCATCATACTAACATGCAGAGGAAAATCATTCTTAGAAAAATAAAAATGAAAACTTTGAAGCTCAGGAACACAAGGGACATGAGTAGCCAAAAAATTACCACCCTACTGATGCTCATCAAACTACAAGCATCATGCCTGGAGTCCTCAATGTTGATGAAGACCTCATCAACACATCCATTCAAATTGTGAGACATTTTATATGAAAATATATACTCTTCAAATTGTCTCCCCTCTTCATCCTCTTTATAATATGCTAAGGCATATGTGTCACAAAAATCATAATAATGACACAAATCTATGGAACTTACTTCAACAGCATTGATCTACCATGACAAATTTGATGTCCACTACTCATGAGGAATACTACGAGCTACACCCCCTGAAAAAAAGTTTTCATAGGCATTCATATGATTCATACAGTCATACTCAAGTAAAAATCCATCATAAATAACATCCTTAGTTGTAGTAAAATTTATCTTTTCATTTTTATCTACAAATACATCTACATCTATCCTATCCTCATGTAGAAATTCAATGACAATTTCAAAACCAGAACAAGGGACAGAAGAAGGTGAGAAATCAAAAAGGAAGCAACTTTTTGTTCATCACTTGTATCACCATCATATGCATTCCTATCACAATTTGTGACCTAGCTTGATTCATCCAATGAATCTCTAGCACACATATCTTCTTCTTCTTCCATATTGCTACACCAATCATCAAAGTCATATTCCACACTATCAAACTAGAAATCACCATTAGATTCATCATTGTTGCTTTCTTGCAGTGTAAAATCACCACACATACCATCACATTCATTTGATATAGAGAGAAAACTCTCGACTTCTATTATTTCAACACCTATAGAAGGTATGACATCAAATTTTCCTGTCACTTCATCACACCTTACATTTTGGTTGCTATCATAACAACCCTCATCTGTACACAATTATTTTTTAGGCTACTCAAAAGCAAAATATTCACCACTACAGGATGCATCATTTTTCTTTTCTATACTATTCAAACACCTAGAATAATTACCATCACGCATTTTGGATAGGAAGTGATATCCATGCCTCTCTATCAACTTATCAATCAATGAAAGCCAACCATCAATCTCTCTAACTCTAGAGGGCTTCAATCTTTGTTGAATTGTACTCATACCTCATTCAAGTCTTTCACAAAATAAATCAACACATATTGATTCATCTACCCTATATGATTCTAGTATAGAAAACCAACATTCCATGAACTCATCATGAAATTTAGATGGGGATTCATCCTCATATATTTCTATATCCCATAATGCATCTAAAGGTGAGAAATTTTTAACCTCAAATTCATATTCTTCTTCAACTTCCTGACTGTGTAGAAAACTATCGTCAGACAAACATTCATTATTCACTTCACCAAATTGATCCATGAATATTTCTTTAAACTCGTGCCATGAACAAATAGAATATAGAGGAAGATTACAAAACCAATCCTTAGCATCATTTTCTAAAGTTCCTACAAAAAATTTCATCTCAACATCTTCTTCTACTATCTGACCTTTCACCATCAAATTAGTAAAATTTTGCATTTTTCTTGATGTTGATTCTTCTAAACCACCTCTAAAATTAGGAAAATGTTCCTTTATCTCTCTTGGAACAATGTGTGGATAACCATGGGTTTTACTGAAATCTAGAGGGTTATATATCTCCCAACAAAAAGGTTTCCTTTGAGGATATGACTATTGTTTAGTCATGGCAGAATAGCTTGTAGAGGGGGAACCCATTTGGTTATACATTTAGCAAAATAATATCTAACCCTCTACAACCATCTACTTTAGAATATCCAATTTCTTAATTCCATTTTCAACTAGTACCTTAAATCACTGAATAAGGGACAAGATTTACTAGAACCTTGTTGTAGACCTTCATACAAATGTTTTAATAGGAAAATACCTCAAAAATATAACCAACTTTTCTAATGATGTAAAAATTTGTAGAGTCACCACCTCTTTGAAAGAGCAAAAGATCTTCAAGCGGAAAAAATATCCTTCCAAGATATAGGTATTTCTAAGTTCTCTCCACCAACAAAATACCAAACTTTAAGAGCACACCAAAAATGTTACAACAAACTCCCTCTTCAAGTATGCAGGTCTCTTTGAATTATCTGACCCAAAACATCAAATCAACAAACTTCCTAAGTCTCCCAAATAGATATATCTCTATCTTCCTCAATGGAATCACCACTTCATGTGGCTTACAAAGAGGAAGAGTATACTTTTAGTTGCTCACCCAAAGATACAAATACAACAAACTGATATAACCATAAATTATTGTTCTTCCTCAGTAGAGTCTCCAATCTATTGGTGGCTCGAATGGGGAGTTTCAACTAGATAGCAATAACAAATACAACCAAAGATTCTTGTTTTTTCTTCCCCAACAGAATCGCCAATCTGTTGGTGACTCAAATGCAAAAATAAGACTCCATAATGTTCAATCTCTAGTTACAAATAATATTTCAAGATTTTAATGACTCTTTGATAGGATATTCTGCAACCAAATCTTAAAATTCATCCCCAATAGAGTTACCAATCTGTTGGTGTTTCCAACTAATGGTCTAGTGTCTCCTAAAGGGAAGCTACTCCTTATACTTAGAGACCCTAGGTCAGTGGCCAACAAATAGGAGATGATTGGTAACCTTCTCCTCTACACTTTAAGATCTGCAAAACCAAGGTGGGTATCCCTATAACATCATTCACATGACATTATCATGAAAATGATGCCTTTAATAATAGATCATCATACTATAATGATGGAAGGCCTTTGATGGGCTAAATCATCTATACAACCTTCTATATCTTCAATAACTTGCGACGGTATAGAAATAAACATAAAAGTAAAATGGAGGAAATTAAAAGGTTTTGATTTTGATTTGAAATTGGATCCACATCATGCTTAGGCTTATTGTTATAGACTAATCAATTCCTTATCCACATGGATTCCATAAATGAAGTAACACTCCTACAATAGACCAGCCCCTAGTTTCTAATAGACTTACTACCTTGCAGCAAGAAACCAACAAAAGATCATTGCTATCAAACTTCTTTGAAATCCTTATTACATCATCACAACCTTAACATATGAATCGAAAGAGATTACTCTACTCCTTGAACAAAAACTAACAAATCAGACATTCAAGATTAACAAATGTGATTCAACAACCAGAAAACAATTGTTGATTATATTGATAAGAAGGAAATGAGTACAATCGTGGAGAGAATGATAGAAATGATACAAATATTAAGTGAAAATTCAATGAACATTCAAGTCATCTATTGTTATTACAGAGAAAACATTACAACATCTCCTTTCTAGGAATAGAAGAAGAAAACACTATACAAACTAAGGCAAAAGACTTACAAAATTTTGAATGGAAACCTAGAAAAACTACAAAAATTTCCTTTATAGTGCAGGAATAAATTAAATTTTAATTTAAAATCCTAACACTAACTCTAACTAGGGTTACAAGAAGAAGAATCTCGATACGATTACAAACAACAAAATTACCTCCAAAATAAAACAACAACTGGCCATAAAATCCCTCTAACACCTTGAGAAAAATATAGCATGGTGTTGATGATGAATGCAGATCAAACACTTAAGAAATCCTCAACCAAAATAAGGAAACCATGCCCTGACAAAAGGAACTTGACCTCTGCAACACTTCAAGGAATAAATGGTGTCGTTCAACAATCAATTTGGCTTTGGAATAGCATAGAATTTCAATATGGAGTCATTTTGATTTGATCTAGTAGTTGATATGTAGATACACCATTACTTTTCTACGTTTACCTGTGAAATGAGATAGCTAAATGTTAGCATTTGAACTTTGACCGTTGGATGCAAAATGGAGGGACAAGATCAAATCCCCAATGAAGGTTTAGAATGTAGTTGTTGATCAATCTCCCTTTAAATATGCTTTGTCCCTTGGTGTATCACTAGTAAAGAACACGGGCCCACAAAATCCAAGTGGGTTGGTGGGCTATCACCACCTATCCTCCTCATCAACATAGTGCAATTCACAACAATGATGTGAATTGTCCCATCAATCAATCATGCAATGCCACCAAGCTATATATCACCATCCACCACCTCATACACCTTCCCATTGGGTCCTACCACACCACATGTTACCTCCTTACTTCCCCTTTGAAAGATAGGAAATGTTGGTGGGTCCCCTATGGGCTAGCGAGGAACAATCGAGATTAACCCGAACCACCTCATCACAACCATTGATCTCACAAGGCTTAATGTTCACTGCATTCACATGATAATGGGCCTTGCTAACTGATAATATACATGTCACCTACCCACCAGCCTGTTGGAATATTTTAACAAATATTAAAACTGAAAGAGGGAACTGGAATGGTCAAGATCAAATCACTTAGATCCAACTACCCATATTGAAATTTTATACCTGGGCATGCAAATGTTAGCAACTTAAAAGTGGAATTTGGCTAGGTTAACGAGAGATAGGGACGTAAACCCTAGGCCAAGACTTTAGACTAATGACAAAATATTAAACCTAGACATAAGGACATTGGAAAATATTAAAATGTTTATGACTCGCTTAATTGTAAACATGATTTATAATGAATCAGCAGGAGACAATTGGGAATATTAGGCTCAAGGGGTTGGTAACCAAATGGATTTAGTGTCTCAAGATATGACTTAGAAAACTAGGAATGGGTAAAACAAGTCAATGAGTGGATAGAACAAAAGACCAAGGTATGGAACAATTAGGGTATTAGGATGGTTTAAGCCCTACATACAATTTAGAACCCTAGGTAGATACAATTGAGGAGTTTCAAAATCTCAAGGATCACAAAAATTCAAAAATAGCCATGGATTTTGCAAAATCTTCTAGTGGTTCTAGTTGGGGATGTTTGTTTGACAAAATAAAGCAAGAATTTAGATCTATAAAGAAGCAAACCATGCCAACCATTGGGCCACAAAGTCAACCCAATCCTTCAAACCTCATTTGATAGCCTCAGACCACCAAATAGAAAAGGGAAGTCAACACTTACCCTTGTCAAACACCAATTTGTTAAAGGATTTGATCTCCTTTAGCCAATAGTTATTTTTGTCACACCATAGCAACACAAGTAGCCTCTTTCTTGCAAAAAGAAATATTAGGTTACCCTTGAACAAGTGATAACTTGCTCCATGCTTGACTTTTCTATTACATGTTAACCCATCATATAGGCCACCTCACTAACACCCATTACATTTACTAATTTTTTGTTAGGTGACAAAAATTGAGAACACTGATCAACACCATATGAAACCATTGTATCTTCATATCCACTAACCACCTGACATGAATTGAGGCCAAAAGATAATTCCTCCAACTCACATGGAAAATAAAAACATGCCATCTCATCATGTTGATATGTAGAGGGAAATTTATCCTGAAATAAGTCAAAATGAAAAATTTGAAGCTCAAGAACACAAGGGACATGAGCAATCAAAAAATGACCACCTTGTTGTTGGTCATCAATATTACAAGCATCATTCCTGGAGTCCTCAATATTGATGCAAACCTCATCAACACATCCATTCAAAACATGATACATTTTATGTGAAGAGTTATACTCTTCAAATTGTCTCTCCTCTTCATCCTCTTTGCAATCAACTAAGGCATGTGTGTCACAAAATTTAGAATCATGACACACATCTATGGAACTTACTTCAACAACATTGCTCTACCATGACAAATTTGAAGTCCGCTGCTCATGAGGAAGACTATGGGCTGCACCCCATAAAAACAAGTTTTCATAGCCATCCATGTGATTCATACAATTATACTCAAGTAAAAACTCAACATAAATAACATCCTTAGTTGTACTAACATTTATCTTTTCACTTTTATCTACACATATAGCTATGCTATCCTCATGCAGAAATTTAGTAACAACTTCAAAACTAGAACAAGGGACAGAAGAAGATGAGAAATCAAAAAAAGAAGCATCTTTTTGTTCATCACTTGTATCACCATCATATGCCTTCCCATCACAATCTGTGACCTAACTTGATTCATGCAATGAATCTCTAGCACACATATCTTCTTCTTCTTCCATACTATTGCAACAATCAGTAGAGTCATATTCCACACTGTCAAATTAGAAGTCACCATTAGATTCATCATTTTTGCTTTATTCCAATTGAAAATCATCACACATACTATTACATTCATCTGGTATAGAGAGAAAAATCTCTACCTCAATTGTTTCAACATCTACAAAAGGTATGACATCAAATTTTTTTGTCACTTCATCATACCTTACATTTTGGTTGTTATCATAACAACCATCATCAACACACAACTCTTTTGTAGGCTGCTCAAAATCAGAATCTTCACCAGTACAAGATACACCACTATTATTTTCTATACCAGCTAGACACCTAGAATAAGTGCCATCACACACTTAAGACATGAAGGATATCCATTCCTCTCTATCAACTTATCAATCAATGAAATCCAACCATCAATCTCTCTAACTCTAGAGGGATTCCATCTTTGTGGCATTGTACTCATACCTAATTCAATTCTTTCACAAAATAAATGAACACATGCTAATTCATCTGGCCTATCTAATTCTTGTATAGAAAACCAACATTCCATGAACTTATCATGAACATAAAGTGGGGATTCATCCTCATATCTTTCTATATTCCATAATGCATCTAAAGGTGATAAAACTACCATCAAACAAACATTCATTATTCACTTCACCAAACTGATCCATGAATATTTCTTTAAATTCATGCCATGAACAAATAGAATGCAGATTAAGATTACAAAACCAATCCTTAGCATCATTTTCTAAGTTCTTACAAAAATTTCATGAGAACATCTTCTACTATCTGACCTTTCACCATCAAATTAGTGAAATATTGCAAATGTATTGATGTTAATTCTTCTAAACCACCTCTAAACTTAGGAAAATATTCTTTTATCTCTCTTACAACAATGTTTGGATAACCATGGTATTACTATAATCCAGAGGGTTATATATCTCCAAAGAAAAAGGTTTATCTTAAGGATATGACTATGGTTCAATCATGGAAGAGTTTCTTGTAGAGGGGGAACCCATTTGGCTATACATTTTACAAAATAATATCTAACCCTCTACAACCATTTTCTTCAGAATATCCAATTTCTCAATTCCCTTTTCAACTAGTACCTTAAAGCACTAAATAAGGGACAATATTTACTAGAACTTTGTTGTAGACCTTCATACAAAATGCTACAATAGGAAAATACCTAAAAATTGTTGCAACCAACTCTTCTCATGATGTAAGTATTTTTGAGTTCTTTCCACCAAAAAAGTACCAGACTTCAACAACACACCAGAAACATTACAACAATCTCCCTCTTCAAGTATGCAAGTCCCTTTGAATTATTTGACCCAAAACTTAAGATCAGCAAACTTCCCAACTTTCTGAAATGGATATCTCTCTATCTTCCTCAATGGAATCACCACTTCATGTGGCTCACAAAGATGTGAAGCATATTTTCAATTGCTCAACCAAAGATACAAATACAACAAACTAATATAACCATAAATTATTGTTCTTCCCTAGCAAATTTTCCAATCTGTTGGTGGCTCAGATGGGGAACTTCAATTAGACAACAATAACAAATGTAACCAAAGATTCTTGTTCTTTCTTCCCTAGAAAATTCACCAATATGTTGGTGACTCAAATGGGAAAATAAGACTCCACAATCTTCAATCTATGGTTATAAATAATATTTCAAGATTTTAATGACTCTTTGATAGGATAGTCTACAACCAAGTTTCAAATCTCATCCCCAGTAGAGTCGCCAATATGCTCGTGTGTCTAGTTAATTGTCTAGTTTCTCCTAAAGAGTAGCTACTCCTTATACTTAGAAACCCTAGGTCAGTGGCCAACAAATAGGAGATGATTGGTAAGCTTATCCTCTATACTTTAGGCTCTATAGGACCAAGGTGGGTATCCCTATAACATCATTCACATCTGACATTATCATGTAAATGATGTCTTTGATAATAGATCATGATACTACAATGATGGAAGGCCTATAATGGGCTAAATCATTTATAAAAACTTTTATATCTTTAATAACTTCTGCTAGTATGGAAATAAACATAAGAGTAAAATGCAAGAAATTAAAATGTTTTGATTTTGATATGAAATTGGATCCACCACAAACTTAGGCTTATGGGTATAGACTGACTATTTCCTTATCCATACGGAGTCTAGAAGTGAAGTAATACTCCTATAATAGACCAACCCCTAGCTACTAATAGACTTATTTGCTTGCAGTAAGAAACTAACAAAAAATCAACGCTACCAAACTTGTTTGAAATCCTTATTGCAATCATCACAACCTTAACATATGAATTGAAAGAGATTACTCTACTCCTTGAACAGAAACAAACAAATCAAACATTCAAGATCAAAAAATGTGATTTTGGAACCAAAAAATAATCCTTGATTATATTGATTGAAAGGCAATGAGCAGAATAGTGGATAAAATGATAGAACTGATACAAATATTAATTGTAAATTTAATGAACATTCAGGTCATCTATTGTTGTTACAGAGCAAAAATTACATCTCCTTCCTAGGTGTAGAAGAAGAAAACACTATACAAACTAAGGAAAAAGACTTAGAAAATTCTGAGAGAATGAAACCCCAACAAAAACTACAAAAATTTCCTTTATACTGTAGGCATAACTCAAATTCAAATTCATAATCTAACCCTAACTCAAACTAGGGTTATAGGAAGAAGAACCCCAATCCGATTACAAACAAAAAAATTTCCTTTAAAATAGAGCAACAACCAGCCATAAAAGCCCTTTGATACCTCAAGCAGGCTCCAGCATGGTGTTCATGATGAATGCGGATCAAACACTCAAGAAATTTGCAGCCAAAATCAAGAAACCATGCCCTAAAAAAAGGAACTTGACCTCTACAACACTTCAAGGATTAAATGGAGTCATTTAGCAATCAATTTGGCTTGAGAGAAGCGTAGAATTTCAATCTAGAGTTTTTATGACTTGATCTAGTAGCTAAGATGCAAATACACCATTACTTTTTTGTGTTTACCCATGAAATTTGGTAGCTAGCCGTTAGCATTTTGTTGGGAAAATGTGTCTCAACCTTACAATTTTATAACGATTTATTGTTGATAGGATGTATATATATTTCCTAGTTACACTGATAGGTGTATACAATGGCATAAGAGGGGGAGAGTGGGATATGTATAAATAAATAAAAATTAACTTTTTCAGAAAAATTCTAAAATAGCTTCAATAGATTAGATAAATGATACATTGTAAATCTAGACCGTTCATTATTAGGTTTTAGATCTAATGGTAGATATTTTTTTGGTTTGTCTTTCCCTAGAATGTAATCCTATTTTATGAGGGCACTACATTGCGGATGTGGTGGAGAGAGATGGTGATGTATTCTGAGAGTCTAATAGCAATCATGTTGTCTCTTGATCTTTGAGTGGTGATACTCCTATGAGAAGGTTGCTCTGCAAGTATATTGTAATCTTTGTGATTTACTGAATAATATATTGGGCGACTTTTCAAGTGTTGGTTTTTTCTCCCGAAAGGTTTTTCCCTACGTAAATCACTGTGCCGTGGTATACATGATATTTATGTTTATTTTTGTTTAAGTTTTTGTAACTATTAAAGATCTATAAATTGTTTGCATTGTTCTCCTCTCAAGATTAGTGTAGTAAGTTGTTCTACTACATTAGCTTCCTTACAAGTGGTATCAAAGCTTGATCACCTTTGGTTTCAATTGTGGGTTGTTGGGTTTTTTGAACTAATCCAAATTTGAGTGGGAGCTTGTGCAAAAGATACTTTGTGATCTTGTTGCGGGAATTTCTAGATGGCAAGTTCATCAAGGAGAATAGAGGTGGATAAATTTTTTGGAAGTAATTTTGAAATGTGGAAGTTGAAGATGAAGGATTTGTTAATAGATCGATATTTGTGGGATGTTGTTGATGAGAATGTTTCAAGGCCTACATATCCTAATCAAGTTGCTCAATATGATGTTATGGACCGTAAAGCCAAGGGTCTAATCAGATTGTGTTTGGAAGAATTTTTTTTAATTAATTTCCATGAGGAAATCTCTGCACAAAAAATATGGAAGAAGCTTGGTGATATGTATCAAGCCAAATCTCTAGTGAGCAATATTTTCTTTAGGAAGAAGTTGTATTCCTTGAGAATGGAAGAGGGTGGATGAATCATAGACCACCTGGAAGCATTCAATATGTTGGTGGCTCAATTGGCATCTTTCAGTGTCAAAATGGATGAGGAAGAAAAATGTAAGATCATCTTGCTTTGTTCTTTGCCTGATTCATGGGATTATCTTATTATGGCTACTAGGAGTACTGTTGTAAGTTTGAAGAATGAAGATGTGGTGGGTTCTTTGCTTTCTAAAGAGATGAATAAGAAGGTATCCATCACTACCAAGGAGGCCCTAAATGTTCGTGGAAGACCTAAGGAAAAAGGAAACAAGAATGAGAAGTGTGACAAATCCAAGTCCAAGGGGAGATCTAAATTTCTTGGAAAGTACAAAGTTATTTACTGGAACTACAGTAAGCCTAGATGTGTTTGTAAGGAATGCAAAGAAGAAAAGAAGAAGAAAATAAGAAATTTGATTCTAATTCTGAGTCCGAGAAGGAAGATGGTGATGCATTCATTGCAGCTTTGGCAACTCATGTAGGAAATGATGCATGGTTAATTGATTTAGGTGCATCTTTTAATATGACCTTTAATAGAGATTGGTTTTCTGAATAGGAATAATTTGATGGAGGTAAGGTTTACTTGGGTGATGATTCTCATTTAGATATTGTTGGCTTTGGTAAAGTTAAAATCATGTTTCCTAATGGTAGAATAAAAAGGATTAATGGTGTATTTCATATTCCTATATTAGCACAAAATCTATTATCTATAAGCAAACTAATAGAGGCGGGTGTGTAGGTAATATTTTCTAATGCAAGATGCAAGATGGTTAGAGGTTCTATGGTGATTGATAGAGGTGTCATATATGGAACATTATATAAGATTGATGCATGCATTGTTGAGTACAATAGTATTTTTTGTGAGAGGGGGACCACCATGTGCAAGACCCCAGGTCACAAAGGGCCAAGATGTGGAAGGATGCCCTAACTTACC
This sequence comes from Sequoia sempervirens, assembly GCA_007258455.2. NCBI lineage: Eukaryota > Viridiplantae > Streptophyta > Pinopsida > Cupressales > Cupressaceae > Sequoia > Sequoia sempervirens. Next base: position 84,253,649 of record VDFB02049217.1, on the reverse strand, counting down.
TTAGCTAGACAAGATTTCAAAATATGCGAGATGAGATTGGTGAGAACTATGAGGTCCTTCAACCACTCTATAGACCTGAAATGCAAAATGGGGCTAGGTGAGCCAGTCTTCAAGTTCAACACTACGCCTCAGGAAGGTCTATGCTCAAGGATGAAAGCAGATACTTGGACGACAACGTGGCACGCTGGCATCTTTAAAGTGTGTTGGCATACGTACAGCCAGACAACAAAAGAGACAAGGTCAAACCTAAGAAAATGAATAACGGCCCAGCTAACTACCACTAAAGGGACAAAATAAAGTAACTGAATAAACTAAGTACTCCCTAAAATGATAAAGCAGAAATGCAAGAGTAAAGGTGGCAAGAAGGATCTCACAAAGAAACTTGTTCGCTAGCTAGCTCCTCAAAAGCACATTCACCTACACACAAAAAGGAGAGGAAAATGTTGGGTGGTTATATAGGGGCCTGCCTCACTCAGACCCCTATTTAGGTGTTTCCACCACCATGGATAGCCAAGAAAGCGAGATAAAGAAAACAATGTAATAAGGAGCACAAAAGCACTACACAATAGTAAGAGGAAATGAAAGCTTACCACCTCCACTAAGAGCCAATTCAACCAAGTGATAGAGAGGAAAGGGAAGCTTACCACCTCCACTAAGAGCAATCAAGGCTGTTTGGGGGAGAAAATGAGAGTACTCAAGCCTCTTTTGCAATGGTGTTTGTCCCCAACTTTCTCTACCGAAGTGATGGAGTGATGTATTTTCCACAATGGAGTGTAAGAATGTTGCTTGAAAGCTTGAGAGTGAGCTTGTGAAGAATTTGGATTGAATTCTTAGAGGATGTGAAGAAGATAAAATCCTTGTTGAAGAGATGAATTTGAAGGAGTGGAGAAAAATGACCATATTTGGGTCGGTTGGTTGAAGGGAGAGTTACAACTTGACTCTAAATGATAAGTGTAATAGCTCTGTAGGTTCAACCAGGGATGTAAGTGCACCGCATGGACGTCTACACATTGCATGGGTGTCCTCGATAGAAAGGCTTCCATTGATGCTCAAAATAGGCACCAAGTGTGATGAAACCAATGGGCTTAGTTGGAATTAAGCCTCCAAACTTGGTTTTCTAAGGTGGATAAAGGAAAAAAGGGGATTTACACATGGGGTGCAAATTTACTCCTATGCATTTTTCCCCCACTTTAGCAAGCACAAATACTGATTAGTGCTTGATTAAGTAGATCAAGAAAGAGGTAAGGTTTAGAAATGTATACCTAAACTATCAAGGAAGCAGACCATGACCTAGAAAACGTGAGGGTGCAAGGAAATCAAAGGACTCCATAGCTGCTTAGAACTAAGAAGTTGGAAAAATAAAGTGTCTTACAAGCTCGCAGACCTACAAGGAAATGACCCCCAAGATCTCTCACATGAAGGAAGCCTAGTGAAGTAAGCACCTTGTAGGCCTACAAACCTACAAGGAAAGTATCCCCCAAAAACTCTAGCATGGAGGAGGCCCAAAGGAAGCGGACTTCGTAGAGTCAAGAAGCGGCCATGTAGGAAAGTAATTGAGCAGTCATGCAAACCATCAATGATTTAGAAGTCTTTCAAAGGGGTCCCTCGGGAACCCTTCAAAAGGAGAGGGGGTCCATTCAAGGGATGTGTTGTTTGAAAGGTGAGGTCTAGTCAGGCTACCCCCAAGCTAGAGGCAAAGAAAATGAAATAGGTCTAATCGAGTTTCCCCCAAGCTAGACACAAAAGAAAATGGAATAGGTCTAGTCAAGCTTCCCCCAAGCTAGACGTGAAGAAAATGAAATAGATCTAATCGGGTTGCCTCCAAGCTAGACACAAAATAAAATGGAATAGGTCTAGTCAAGCTGCCCCCAAGCTAGACACGAAAGAATCCATTTAAGGTAATTATTTTAAAAAGAGGGGTCTCTCGAGAAACTGCTGTGAAGAGAAGGGGGGGTCCACTCAAGGGACACACAATTCAAAATAGACATTCCTTCTTAGAATGATTTGTCATCAAGGGATCCTTTCAAAAGATGTTCACTTCATCAAGGAATTTGAAACGAAGCATGTTCCCCCACATGAGGGAAAGATTAAAGTTGTTCCCACTTCAAAGGAAGGTTTTCAAGTCCTTTCTTTATGAACCCATGATGAAGGAAACACATTCCATTAGGGTTCCAAGTTGAGAATGTGATTCTAGAGGAAAGTCTATGTGATTATTCATGAAAAGATTCGTTGGCAATGAATGCAATTTCTAAAAAAATAAATGTTGAAGAAAATCATTTTCTAACATGAGAGGGACAAATCAAGCAAAGGAGAGAGAAAGGTAAAGGTAAAGAAAAAGGGAGAAAAACATAAATAAAGGACACAGGGGAATCTAGTTTAGAGGTGTCAAATCTATTTGAGTTCATATAAATAATAGGTAACTGTGGTGCAAGGTGAAAGATCATCAATCCCCAACTAGATCAAGAAGAATGCACGAGAAGACAAAGTAAAAATAAAAAAATGGTTCAACATGGAAGGGAAGCCTAAACACTCCCAACGCATTGCATCGTCCCCAATTTCTCAAAAATCAAGCACAAACATGGAAGAATGATGATACAAATAGAAGGTGTATGACATAAAATCATGCCTATATCCAAGAACCATCAGGGGTGATGAAGGTCATCTAGGCACACATAGCACAAGCATAGGGAAACACATCACAAAACACACACACAAGATCAAGAATGGGTCTCCTCTTAACATTGATCAACCAAGAGGTCATCTACTTCCCAATCTAAATCCTCATAAGGGGAAGGAGGACAAGCCTACAATGGTGGGACATTAAGAGGAGGAGTGTCCAACCCTCCTACAATAAGGGCTAAGGAAGAAGCCCCCATAAGGTCTTCTTCACCAAGCTCTTGTGGAGCTAAGGTTAGCAATTTTGAGAAGATCACTGACAAGGCTAGAATAGGTTATGCCTAAGATTCACCACTAGGCTCGTTGAATGATTTAGGAGCGATGACCAACTCAGGGGAAGTTGGTACTAGTTTCGTCACCAAGATAGAACAAGTCAACATGGGGCCACCTTGCAACAAAGGTGGACTCCTCTTTCATCCTTCACTATCAGAAGGACCAGACTCCACCCCTTGTTTCATTGGAGGAGATGAACTCCCCAAAGATGAGGCTAGAGGCATGAAAGAAGAGGAGGAAAGAATCGCAGTGGATACAACTAAAGTATTAACCATATCCATGGGCTTCAAGAAAGGCAAGATATCTAGAAAAAAAATTAGCAAAGATGGCTCCATCAAAGGAGAAATGAACTCCTGTACCTACTTGGGGTTAGGTGCATTCGTACTCACTATGGAAGTTTAGAGCAGTACGGGACCAAACTGAAGAGAAACAGAAGGAAGGGGGGAAGAAGACACTACGAGAGGCCCTGAAGCAAGGGTAGTCATTTCTTCCTCCTTTGCAAGGTAGCCTAATCAGCTAGAAGATTTTTTTTTCAGCACTTATACTCACACACAAGGCGGTTTGTATGACTCTTGGAGTTGGAAGCCAAAGGTTGTGAAGGAATAGAAGGTTCCTGTTCAACCATGGGGACATCCACCACAACTATTTTTGGTAGAGGGATAGGTTCTTGTAAGGGAGCATGAGGAACGAGCTGAGGAGCAATAGGAGGAATCAACTTAAGAGCCTCAACAATGGGCCTCTTCCTGCTTACTGCCTTAGGAGTAGGAGTGGTAGGAGGTCGCGCATTGAATTATCTTTGAGAACCTTTCTTTATGTCGTATAAATAGTACCATGGTCTAGGGTATTCATTAGGGAGGTCTATGATCCTTAGCTTGGGCCTACACCAAGGAGGAATCATCAAACTCAACAAATAGTTGTTGGGCTAGTTCATCCAATACTCTTCCTAAGAAGGGGGAGAGGATGGGGAAATGTTGGAGGAGGTAGCCTACTCCTTACCTTTATAGGAAAGAAAGGGAGCTGACATGGAATTCTCCTTTCCTTTCTAGGAAGGGAGAGTAGTTGGTGCAGGCTTCTCCTTCTCCTCTCAAGAAGGGTCAGCTTTGGCTCCCCCATGCCCCCAGTTTTATACTTTACATAATTCTTGTAAAGCAGATCCATTCTCACAGGAAGTGGGCTGACTGAGGAGGGAAAAAAGTGATCCAATGGATATCCACCACAAAACACCAAGGGTTAGTATCTAGTGTCATGCACTACATGCACAACACCTTCATGGGATAATTTTAAACATTTGTGAATAATGCAGGAAATTCCATTCATGTAGGTTGGCCAGGGTATGCCTAGCTTTAGCTTGAATACATCCAACTCCAGGATAACATCAAAAACTATGTCAATAGCCCTAGGTCCAACTAGGATGGAAAAAGTTATTGAGCCATAAGGTTTAAGACACATACCATCATGTGTACGGATGGTAGATTTTGTTTCTTCATATTTTTCCTTTTGTAATGAATTTAATACTAATGTTTCCTTAGTGATAACATTCACATGGCTCACAGGGTCTATCAAGATTCCCATCATAATTTTACCATTGACGCGAATGGGAATGTAGAGAGGTGAGGGTTTGTTGTTTAAGGGTAGATCTTGCGATGTGAATGTAATTTCCAATGAATTGGGTGTAGGTGGACCAATAGAAGTCACCGTGACCATATTGACATAGGCCTCAGGTTGAGTAACAGAATTAGATCGATCGATAATCATGTTACCAGAGTGTGACATAAATGGGTCCATGTATATCTATAATTCACTATTAGCTTTCACCATTGATTTGTTAGCATTTTTCTTACTCCCATCGAGATGAATGGTATTTTCCTTGATGCGGTCTTGTATCTCATGACATAGATACATATAGCATTTGGTATCATGTCCATTAACTCGATGGTACTAACAATAAGTTCTCCCATCATACCAATTAGGGTAAAGCTCTTTAATAGGCTTAGGACTTGGAAAAGTTGTGATTTTATTCTTCAACAGCTTCTATAGGATGGAGGTATAAGATTCTGATAAATTTGTGAACTTTCGGTTACGTTTGAGGCCATTGTCATCAGTATCAGCTACTACATTCGTAACAGCCTTACCTTTCTCAAAGATTGATACAATGGACTTTCCCTCAGAATGGGAGCACCAGGAGGATCCCCCGAACTGAATAGTTGTCTACTGATACTCTTGTAAGGTTGCACATAGGTGCATGAAGGGTATTTCATAAGGGTGAACTTCTCTTGCCAAGGCCATTGTAAGTTCCCTATGAATACCTTATGCACGTCAGAATTAGGCAACTAATATGAGATTTGTGAAAGGAGCACTTGGTAGTGCGATATGAAATCAATGATTTTTTCATTGTCTCCTTGTTTACATTGGATGAGATCTAAAAAGGTCAACTTCAGCTCGATGTTTGCTTGAAACTGTCTAAGGAATTGATTTACAAGCTAGTCAAATGAGAAAATAGACTTGTTAGGAAAGGAATAGTACCACTCGAGCGTTGTGTCCTTGAGAGATCGAGGAAACAGTTTAGCCATCAATACATCGTGATGGAAGAAATCTATGCATAGGGTGTTAAAGGTAGACACATGTGTCTATGGATATCCCTTACTATCATACTTTTCAAATTTTATTATCTCCATTCCTTGGGGGAAGGGAGTGTTTAAGATTGCAACCAAAAATGGGCTATGTTGAAAGAAGGGATGGAAGATAGGTTAGGAAGAGGCTTGGGAAAGATTCTCCAACTAGCTCTGCATCTTACCCATATTCTGAAGAAGAGTGTTCAGAATAGGGTCATTAGAAGATCGAGGGCTAGAGGAACCTCCTCTAGAGCCACCCCCAAGGCCACCTCTAGAGCCACCACCAGTGTGGGTTCTACCAAAACCACTACTAGAGCCACTGCCACCAGTAGGGCCTCTTCTAGAACCACCACCATGACCTTCGCCAAAGCCACCTCTACTAGCACCACCTCTGCTACCAAATCCTCCACCACTACCAAAGACTCCACCACTCATCCTGCCAAAGCCCCCACCACTAGAGGTGACAGGAGGGGTGAAGCTAAAGCCCAAGGGGACCCTGTTTACTTTGATATTTTATGGTTGTTCAAATACAAAAGGGATACTGATAGAAGGGACCGCATTGGCCATGTAGACAAACGTGGGAGGCATCAATACTCCTAACTGTATTTCACGTTCTTTTAAAGTGACTCCTTGTGCGAAGCTAGGGTTGGTTGAAGGAGCACATGCTTTGATTAGATTGAGGAGACATGTCAAAATTTCTACGCCTACTTGATCTATACTCATCATATGATTTAACTCACTAACAACTCGAGTAGCTCTAGCCATCTTCAGATTTCTTTCCAAGTGATTTTCTAAGTTGGCCAGTCCTTTAGTGAGGGAGGCAACGTATTCTATAGGGATTTCAATGGCCTTATACTCGTCCATTGATAATGACATAGGAGGTGCAAGGAGAGTGGGAACATGATCAATTTTATCAATGAATCCCATCTCGTTCCTTGACAACTTCTCTTGTAAAGCCACACTAATGGTGGGACCAAAGAAAAGAGAGACCAATCAAGACCTTCATCCTTTCCATCGGGAGGTGTTGTATAATTCTCCTAATGATATACCCTGAAATTGTAGACTGGGTTGTGACACTCATAAACCTTCACAACACTTAGGAACACAATAGTCATAAATTACATGA
>VDFB02049217.1:84201944-84246862 GCA_007258455.2 Sequoia sempervirens | reverse complement strand
GGGCTTGATTTTGTTGTTGTGCTAAGGTTGCTTCTTGTTTGTTGTTGTTGTTGTTGCTATTGTTGGATGGATTGTTGTTTTTGTTGTTGGATGGCTTGTTGATAAGCTTGTTGTGCTTGTTATAAAGATAAGGCATGCGCTTGCAATGTAGAATCATTTGGTTGTTGGGACATTTGTGATGGATTATGGGTGTTGATATTTTGAGTGGGTAGTGGATAGTTGATGAGAGGTTGGGGGTTCACTTGGTTTAGCATCTCTTGTAAGATAGTGGATTGAGGTCCCAGTTGATTTTGCATGGTAAAGGGAACTATGAGAAAAGACGCGGATGGTGCCATTATATTTTGAGATGGTAATGGCACACTAAGACCTTGATTCCATTGATTAAAAAGGTTCCCTTGTCCCATGTATTGAGTATTTCCTTGTGTTAGGTATGTGGACAAGGTATTACATGGGTTGATGCGATTTGTGACCAAGGGATTATTTTGAGATGGGTTGATAATAGATGGGATGGATGTGCTTTGTGAAGCCAAATATATGGATGAACTAGTTGGAGGATTGGATAGAGATTTCCCTACTTGCATCAAAGGTTGAATTTTATGAGGGTATTTCCTTTCCCTTTTGGTTCTATTTGTGACACTTGGTCCATAATACTTTGTGTGATGGTGAGCACACTTGTGGTACTCATGGGTATGGATGAAGAGGGGTGTCCTTGATATGTTGAGGTTGTTGTGGAGTAATGAAGTGTAAGATGTTTATATGGATGTTGGGGATCCTTGGGAATGGGAGGAGCACTAAAGGTAGGTGTCCAAGTAGTGTTTTGGGATGGAGGATTTATATCGAGGGTACCAACAAGTGTGCTGCTTTCAAATGGAAGAGTTAGACCAAAGTCCTTGGCAAGGCTAGTTGCAAGACAAGGAGTGGATGTTTTATTTAGCCCTGGTGATAGATTTGTGAAGCCTTGTATCAAATTTTGTGCAACAAATGATGGGGAAATTGGAGATATGGTTCCCAAGGCTTGATGTTCCATGATTTCCTCCCTAGTAAGTTCAAATGGATTTTTTGTGATGTTTTTTTATCTCATATGTCCCTGATGGAGATGATGGTTGTTACAATGGGGTAACTTAACTTCTTGGATAAAATTCTAGAGGATTTGGATCACTTGAGGTAAATGTGACTTTGGTTTTCTCCATGATTCTCTTGTGTTATGATCTTGTATTTACCATAAATTTTGGGTCACCTATGGGAGAGTTGTGTTGAGATTTGTAATGTTTGAACTCTCTAGTTGACTCAAATATAGGTAGAAGGGATGCTCTAAGTATTTTTGGAGCAATGATGATAATGAGAGATGAAAAGGTGGATGATGTGGAGAGTGATCTTTGTAAATGTTTTGGGACAACACTTTTGACTTGAGTTTGAAGTTTTGATGTTTGGATAAAGGATGTTTATGAACTTGGAAATCTTTAGGGTTGACTTGTGACCTTCAAGATAAACTAGTTCAAAGATGATAACTAACTTAACTAAGTACATGGAAAAGGATACATTTCACATACAAAGTAGCTAAGTTAGGGTTTGGTTTGATAGATGTTCATGAAGTCAAAAAGTATTGGTGTATTTAAAAATTTTGCAAATTTTGGTGAAGTGAAAGATGAAATTTGATAAAGGGGGAAGTGAAATGTTTGACCCAATGTTGACCTAGATTGAACCTTTGTTTGATAAGACCAAGGTAGTGGGAAACATGCTAGACCTCTAAATTTTTCAAATCTTAAAGACCCTATGTTTTAGATAGCTTCATTATCATGAAAAAGACCTAGGTTTTGACCGAAAAAGAACATGTATAAGTCTAGATTATTCCTTGAAACACATTTGTAAAAGTTGTATACCAACTTGGTTTGATGAAGTGCTAAAAGGTTTTTTTTGAGAGCTTTTGGAGTAAGATGCCTAATTTTGAAATTACAACCTATAGACCTTCTCTTGGGGATTTTGATTTTGTGTGAGATCATTTAGAGAAGTTAAGATTATGCAAAAGAGGATATGTATTACCATGCGGGTGGTAGCAATATGGGTCTTCTAGCCTCAATGCCAGTTTGTTCCTCTTCTTTTTCTAAGCTATTTTTTATGTTTCTCCACTAAGTTGGTGTTTCTTTTGTTTCAAAAGTGAATATTCTCAAACTACTAATTATATTAGTTTGTTCTCCTTCAATGAATTCAAATTTTGGTTGAACAATAGCATGTGTAAGGTTGGGTTGTTCAACAGGAGCAATTAGTTTCCAAATGGTCATGTGGGATTCAATTTGTCAAGTTATCTTGCTTAAGTGAGTTTCTTTTACCACAAACACTTCTCTTGATTAATTTTTCAAACTAAATGTTCCTGTCAAAAACATCATAAATTTCACAAGGTCCATTTTGTGAAAATCATGAGGTTGAAGCCATAATTTCCTATGTTGACTTTGGAAAATATGGATTGAGATATAAGTCAAGATATTTAGAAATCTCTAAGGATAGAAATCCTTAGGAGAAGCATTAATATCAAGGCTATTCAAAAGATATCCGTACTTAGACCAAAGGGTTTGAAATTTTGAGGAAGATTGTGAATGCTTATTTGTAATGTTTTAGAACCAAGCAAAGTATTAAACTGACTCACAAGCATTTACTATCCTAGGTTCAAAAGATACTACTTGTTGAATCCCCAATTGAATTTCTCCAAACACTAAGACAATGTGAACAACTAGAGATTTGGCGACACTGGCTCCCCTCCATGACACACACTTCTCAAGACCACCAAATCTCAAATCCTGAAGATTCGAAGATCCTAAGGATTTTTTGTTTTAACAATTGAATAGTAAAATGTGGTTCGGATTCATAATGACCATTCCTACACCAGCAAGCATAAAGGTTTCTAGCTTCTAAATAATGGTTCTTAGTAAGGGATTTCATTCAAGGTGGTCATATACATGACAAGATTAGCTCAAGATTATTTCAATCAAGAGGCCTCCCAGTCTCTTCCTAAGAAGAAATTTTAACGTATCACAAGGATATTAAGGGTGACTTGTCAGTATGACACATTTGCACCTGTTGTTTATGACTTTCATCACAAACACATTTTTATATAGCGACTTGAAAGAGCTTGGCTTAAGCTCATTACCACTTGGGTTGTTCCCTCCTTTCGAAGTGGGGAGGAAGGCCCTCTAAAGATAAACAAAAGCAAGGAAGTATGATTGTAGTTCAATCTCCTAGTTTGCATGATACAAGGATAGATCACACACAATGCGTTTTCCCTACACTAGCATGGGGCTCATTTTTAATCCAAATTGAAAAATGTGGGTGATTATACAAAATGTCAAGGAATGTTTCTAATTATCAAGATCATCGAATGGTACGAGAGAAATGCATACACATTCAATAACAAAAATTTAAATCACATAACATAGCAAACACTCATTAATTTTAACCCCTAAAGCTAAGATGAATTCATTTTAAGCACCAAACGAAGTGTTAAGTTGTTTTGTTCAATTTTAAACCCAAAGTAAAATGATGAAGTGAGGGTTCAATTTTAGTCCCATTTGAGTGTTCTTTTTAAAACCCAATTGAAAATTAGTGTGGTCCTAAAGCATAAAATAAAAAGCTTGCTAAATGGGTTATAATTTCCACAAAAGCATCAAAACACTTGTTCCAATTATAATATTTAAAGATGAGAATGCTTCCTCACTTCCACTTTGATTGTCTAACCTACAAAACCTAGCTAGCCTAAAAACTAGAACAAAATTTCAGAGATATGTTAAAAGTTAGATAAAGCAAAGAAAATTCAAAAACATGTCAAAAACTAGTTCAATCTTGTTTACCAATAAATTGCGACGCTGAAATCAATTGTCACTGAAATTCATCAATAGCATAGCTAAATTGGATGTTTGTTGCCATACTGAAAAATCAATCGCGTCACTCTATAGAAAACATTGAGATCAAATGTGTCACCAAATCAATACTATCTCTAAACATAAATTAATTATGCATCAAAAAATTAAATAAATGTCACTATATTTAAGCATGGTGATGAAATTAATTAAGCATTTTGATTTTAATTATGCGTCGCTAGAATGAAATCACATATGTACCATTGTATAGCAATGTGTCATCAAATGCATCGATTGATAATCAATAATGTCATTGTACCTAAAAACACAAGGAAAATAGATATTCAACAAGAAAATCATCAGATTAGTTAGCTCATGCCCTCCTTCTTGATCGACGGATCAATATGGGTTGATTACACTTTATCCATGAAGAGTCAAAGCATAATGAAACAACTAATGTCAATCTCAATAGGATCAATCAAATGTAAATTAAACCAATCATTCATTAAAACCAAGCATATTAAAATATGAAAGCTTAAAAATGCCTACTCTAATCCATTGAAACCTATCCCATTGTGGGAGTGGTGTTGTGTTGATGTGGAACGACAACCCTTTCCCAATCCCTTGGATAAATGAGCTTTTTCCAGATAGTTGTATTGAAGAAAATTGATGGAACAATTGTGATATGTGTATGAAAACATGATTTTAACCTAAATGAGTATGATGCAAGCTAATCTCACATGATTATATGCTAAAAGATTGAAACCCTAATTAACAAACAAACTAAATGGATGCATTATGTGATCATGGAAGTTGTTAATGGAAGCTAAAGCTAATTAATGCAATTAAAATAAACTAAAAGGTGCTAAATGTGTGCTAAATATGATTGTGAGTGTGAGTGATTTCAACAATATAATTTTGTTTTTGAAAGATGGATCCATTTGTCTCCAAATAGTGACCTATTTATAGGAGAGAAAATGAGAAATGGAGGGTTGAGATTGAAAAAGCTAATAAATGTTCAAGGATGGAAGAATTTGGAGGCATGGATCATGGATTCTCATCAACGGATGAGAATGGAAGATGAGATTGTAATCAAGGGCCAATATTCCTTCAAAAAAAAACACTTTTGACCTCTACAAGAGGTCACAAGTTAACTTGCACATGAAGCTTTGTAAGAATATTCTCGTTTTCAAATGAGTGAGGAGAGAGAATATTCTTTTGAATATTCTCATGGGTGAGGGAAAAAGAGATATTTAACAAATTAAACAGAGTTTAATTGTGCAAAAAGGGAAGGAATATTCCATGGGAATATTCCTTTTTGAGGAATGTGCAAAAGAGGAATATTCTTTTGAAATATTTCCTTGCAAGTGGAGGGAAATTAGATTCAACTAATAATTTTTATAATTAAATAAAGATTCAATTATGAAAATTAGGGGAATTAGATGATATTCATTAAATAAATGATTTAATGAAAAAGGGCGATAGTGATATGATATTTAATTAAATAACTTATGGTTATTTAATTAAATAAGAGGACTTTAGAGATTAAATTAAATAACTTGATGTATTTAATTTAATAGGACAAAATGTTAGCATGAAAGGGGGTGAATTAACCTGATTAGATTAATTAGGTTAATCAATGCAAATGATGTAATTAATTAAATAGAAGCTAATTTAATCAATTAAGTGAAAAGAGGATGGGTTTTAGGAGGAAATGATGTTAGTATACCTAATTCGAGTGCATGATATCATTCAGGACATTTTTTAGTGTCTACACAAGATATTACAGGGCTCACTACCATGACTCACTGTCCTTAAAAGGATCACAACCTAAATACAAAAGATGGCTAACTGCCAAGATACAAAGATTGTGGCTCACTACCAAAAGTATGAACTGAGTGAATGCACCTTCAATGTGTAGGGTTCCATTCCAATGAAGCTCTGAATATGAAGTACTACATGTCACTCAACAAAATTGTTTGAACCTCAATTGATAAAGCATTGTATAGGAGAAAATTTGCACCCCTTGTGTAAATTCCCCTTTTCCACACCCTCGCATTAGAAAATCAAATCTGAAGGTGAAATTCCACATCACCCATCCGAGATGCATCCACTTGGAATGCATTTTGTGTGTCAGTGAGGGAATTCTCGTCAGGGACACGAGCACGAAATGCAAGCTTATGCACAACGCACTATTGTCCTTGACATATTCATGCTCTAGAGTCCATAAGGACGTTACACACTTCATTGGGGTTGAATTTTAATTCCTTTGTGTGACCAATCGACCTAAAATGACTCCTTTTGGCCTCTAAATCCATCCATTTTCACTTCACTTCATCTTCACAATTGAAGAAAATTCATTCAATCTTCTTCACATTTTGGGATATATTGAGCACACTGTTGAAGCATTCTACTAGAATTTTCATAGCTTGAGCATTGCAATAGCTTGACACTCCAACTTCACTTTTTCACAGGTGAGGCTACCATAGAAGTTGCGAGCTTGGAGTCTTATGAGACCTCCCTTAATCACCATTGCGGTTGTGGTGACTTTGCCAAGTTTGTTGCTTGTGTTCTCCCTTCATTGGACTTGAGAGCCTTTGGGTGGAGGTGGTAACACTTCATTCTTCTCCCTCTATTATTTGATAAAGTATCATTTGTCTTTTGTAGTGTCCAAAAATCTCTCTTTCTCTATCTCCTTTATCACTTTTCTACTCCATTTCTTTTTCTAGTTGTTCGTGGAGGTGGAAACACCAAAGTGGGGGTTGGACTGAGGAAAAACCCTATATAGCCCCAAAAAATTTCCCTTCTTGCTTGTGTGTAGGTGAATGTGTGTGTGGAGCTTGCTAGCGAATTGGCATTTCAACGAGTTGGTTTTCATCACCCTAGTTCTCATCTACTTATTTTATCATTTCTGCATTTACATTTTATACTTTATCATTCTATTTTTTCTATTAAAACCAATTAGCTAGACTGTTAAGTAGATTTTTGGCCTTTTTTGTTGTACTTTACATTTTTTGGTTGTATAGATGCCAGCACGCCATGTTGTCATCCCAAACCTACATTTCATCCTCAGATAGAGAGTTTTCTGAGCTACAATTTGGACTCTAGAAACTAGCTTGTCTAACCCTAAGTAGATTTTTGGATCTGTAGATTGATTGAAGTACTTCATAGTGCTCTTCATTCTCGATCCTCATCCCAAAACATCCATTAGAGTGAGGTTAGTTAGGGCAGCCCTCTGCTCTTAACTCTTTGTGACTTGGAGCCTTGACGTGGTTAGCCCCCCTCTTACAAGAATTTAGGCTTGAATCTTCACATACCCCTTAATCCTCTTCGCACTTCACTACACCACAACTCCTCTCTTCCATGCTCATTTTCTCTCTTCAAAGAATGTTATATATATACAAGTATATTTCATTCATCAATTAGGCTGACCAAATTAGATGAAAGAAAAATAATCAAAACATTCTTGTCGGAACCATATATGATTTAAAACATTTTTTCCATGTGGTGCATTATGTCAATCCGGCTAACATCCATAAAGTATAACTAGTATCCTTAGTGTATTTCATACGTTAGGTTAGCCATGACTAGAACTTAATCCACAGAAACTCCAAACCAACATACAATCCTCAAAGAAAATACCTTTTGGATATGAGATTACATCAATTTATCATCATACTACCATCATAAAGACTACAATTAGAACCACAACATTAGAATGTTCCCCTTAAGAAAATGTGGAGTCTCCCACACTGATACCCTGAGCAGAGAACAACAGTAAAATACAAAGTTGACTCTGTCAATGATAAATTTCTACTCACAACCCAAAACTTCTCAAGATCCTAGATATGGCTATTTGAATGAGACATGATAACATGGTTAAGAGATTAGATTCATATATTTTCTTGCGGTGAATTCTAGACTCAAAAACCAATGCACTAGTTCATCACAAAAGAACACTATCGGTAGAGATTAGTTTTTGGTAAACTAAGTAAACTTCCCATACAGTTGTCACCATGTTGACATCAATGAAAACACAAGAACAACCAACAAAAACCATCGACACTTCATGCTCGTGTTGCAAGGATCCATAATTCCAACAACATGAATTTTCAATCAAAGGGTTAGAATTCATAATACCCAAAACAAGAAATGATCAAATCCCACTTACAAATGAAATTGAGTACATATATGGTTATAAATTAGCATATAGTTAATGAAAACCAATTCAAAACATGAAAAAAAAACTATATGTGAACCTTGCATTCCATTTTCATGGTCATGTTATGTTGGATTGCTCAATCAAGAAGCTCCCATGAATGCAAAATCATGAAGATGATGACATAGATGGATGATAATTTCTCAAATGCTCAATGATAATGCTATCCTCAATGCTCAATAATTTAAAGTTTCTCAAGTGATCCAAGTGTATGATAATGAAGGAGTGATGTTTGTTTTATGTATTTTCATGATTATGATCTATAATTGAGGTTAAACCTCAAAGACCCGTGAAGGAGAGTGAATCAAGGAAGATGAGGGGTCAAGATCAATTTGAACTCAAAATATCTCTACAATTTTAGGAAATTGGTTGAGGACATTTTAGAATGAAGGGTGAAGATTAGGTCAAGAAATGGAGGGATGGGAATGAATGAGAGGATTGAGATATTTTAGGATATTTTGAAAAAGAATATTTCATGGGAATATTCCTTTGAGAGGGAAAATTAAGACAATTAAATAATTCAAGACTATTTAATTATGGAGGATTAGGATATTCTTTATTAAAAGGGCATATTCCAAATGAGTGGAATGGTAATTAGATAATTAAATAATTAATATTATTTAACATGGGACACTATAGGAAAAATATATTTATGGCTAATCAATCTAACATTTTCATCAAGTTTTGTGATCAGTTGCAAGTTTCGGGTTGTTGTCATGTTTTGCAGGGGTTGCTATCATCGATAGGGTTGCTATCATTCTAAAATCTAAGCACAATCATCTCTTTTTTTTGTTTCTATTTCTTCAATCTAGCTAATTCCATTCTATTTTTCTGATAGTTTGAAAAAAAATTCTTTTATACAAGAACAAGGTTCACTATCATTTGGAAGGTCGATATCGTTCTACTTTTTGGCCACTATCGTCTTTTTCAATTTGCAGGTTTCTAACTATATTTTGTTTGACTATAATAACAAATTCATATTCATCTTGTTTAGAACCACTATCAACCTAAAAGGCAACTACTATCATCAGAAAAAACCACAGTCGTCTCAGGAATAGAGTCGTTGTTGTAGGTAATAGGGTTGCTATCATATTGCTTTTTTATTCTGTTTTAGTTTTTCAATATTTTTTGGATTTGGATATACCTAAACCTAAGGATAACTCAATTTTTGTCTACAATGCTTAGATTTTATCTGACTTTGGTTGGTGCACCTCTTGTAGGGTGAAGACAATCTTTCATTAAACTACTGATCCATTGGCTTATAGGGGTGACAAACGATCAAAGACATCCAAGATCAAACTACTAACAATTTTCTTGCAGCACCTTCTTCAAGGATATTTTTATTTTCAAGCATTTTTTGTGTGTTTGATGTCTTTAACATTTGAATTTGGTGCGTAAAACACAAATTTCCTAGATAGATAACACTTTGTTCTAGGCTTAAATCTAATTGTGATGAACTGTACACTATTTTTTTCATGATTGGAAAAGTCAGATATGTATCCTCTCCCCTCGCATCACTTGAAGATCTTGGGTGTAAGAAAAATATCTTGGGCTTTGCACTTTTTTGTCACCAAAGGAATTTTGATATGTATCCTCTCCCCTTGTGTCATTCAATGATCTTGGGTGTAAGAGAAATATCAAAACACTAAGCCTTTCCTTTTTATTAGTGTGGCCTACCTTGAGACACATCTCACAATGGAGAACTCAAGGTAACCATAAAGCACATTTACCAGTGGGCTATAATATAAAGTATGTGAAAATGAAAGTAGCATAAATCCATTAATGGCTACCTTGTGGGCCTACTCTCATGTGAATGAATGGGTCTCTTAGGGGAAGCTAGAGAATTTAGTGTCTCCTATCTGAAGTATACCTAGTGGTGTTCATGGTATCATTAAATACCTTTGTTTTAGAAGCCAATCCAAGATTTTTGAAATAATTCTTCAAAGTAGTGCACAAGAATAGCACTATTCCCAAAAGTTACTTACCATGTCTAGTCTATAGTTGAGGCATAAGGTTTAAGAGTTCATTCTCTTTTTACAAAGCTAGGAGTAGCAACGTGGTGCATGACCTTGTTATGTCCTATTTTACCCCTCTATAGATATAGATTATATCACTCTTTTGGGGGTGAGGTAAGCCTACAAAAAGAAATTTACCTATATTCCTTAGGATGTAATTAATTGATCTTGTTCGAGCTATTCTAGTGGATCTTATGGAAGGAGGTTCACAAAACATCCCCCTTTCCCATTGAGTTAGTTATTTTCATACTTTTATCTTTTGTATGTATCACTTGATAACAAACACATCCCCTAAAACATCATATCAAAAGTATTGAAACTTGAAAACTTATCAAAAATAGCCACCAAACTAAAAACTATCAAAATTAGGTTGTTGTGCATTTCATTGCTTTTTTCCTAGCATTTGACCACTACTGTGCATCTATACGCTACTGACATTTTTGATTGCACCAATCACTAATTTACATAGAGCTCGCTATTGTCAGAAACTACCACGGTCGTCCTAAAGAAAGTTCACTATTGTCACATTTTTTTCCATAGTCATCCTAGACAACAGCCATTATTGTCTCAATTTCTTGTTTGTCTCAGAATTTTTTAAATCTAGTTTCAAAAATTTGGCATAACACTTTACACAGTTGTCAGAAAACACTGTCACCATAGACCTATACTTTCACTCCATCAAACATTATCATAATTGGTGTATTCAAGGATGGGGGGTCCAAGAATAGGACTCTCCAACCTTGTAGCAAGAGTAAGCACAACAAAAAATTAATGAACAAGAACACAATCACATATGGAAATATAGAGAATGATCAATTATTCAATGGCAACATGCCCTACTTTCTAGCTTACAAAATTTATAAAATTACTGAATGATATGGCATTAAAGCCCAGAAATACAATGCGGGTCGCAGTCCTCAAAACCATAGATCACTATATCTATCTAAATTGATTCCCTAATGCAACTACATGTTTCCTATATATATCAATTCCTAGTTCTAGAAAATGGTTTGCGTCGACCTCAAGAGGTCTTAAACCCCGAAATAAATGAAACATGTGAAGGTCATCCAAACAAATGAATTTCCTTTGATCTTGGACAAACACGATGTGGATAAAAATAAGGTTCCTCAATGAATGTGCATCCTTATGAAATTGTCTCTTGAGCTTTGCATGTCATGGGATAGGTCCTCACACTTGAAAATCCAAGACTAGTTGGTGGTTGCTCTCTATCCAAATACAGTAGATATTTTGTTAGCGATAACTTCATACTAGAATCTCCAAACACTTGAATTCTGGATATGATGTAGATGTAGCCATGAAGATCATATATCCTGCTCCGTGAGCTCTGATGTTGTAATGCAGTATGAAATGTCGAAACTAGGTCTAGACAAATAACTATTGAAATGCAAGAAAATGTGAATGTAAATATTTTTGGTTGATGAAAGATTGCTTGAAACCTGGGATGCTCCTGCATCAATAATACACTTCAAACTTTTCATACCTAGGGTTTGTAGCTATCATCTTTTGGACAAAAACAACAAAAAGACTTGTATCCTACCTCGTCAACAATCTTAGACATCCTTTTGCATCACCATCACCAATCAAACCTCCACCTATCCTTTGGAAAAACATTGAAAACAAGATATCAAACCCCTACATCTTGCTATCATTTCCATCAACACACCATATCATCTAGTAGTCTTGTCAAAATTTAGTGGACATCATCCTTTCCCTAATTTTATTGACTATTAGCATCCACCTTTACTTGAAACTTGCGAACCTAGTTCAAGTACAGCAATCAACATATCCTCCATCACCATCCTTGAGACATAGAAAACATCAAACAAAATCTTGTTCATCCTTGTGTTCCTAGACTATTATTATATCAAGCATCCAAAATCCACTCACACTCTCATTGCAGGGTTGAGCATCCATAAACATAGTGTTTTTTTTAAATCATCCAAAATCTGCTCATCTCCTTATCACAAGGTTGGGCCCCAAAATCTCATCATTTTGAAACATCCAAGAATCCAACATCAAATTTGATCATCAAACAAACCCAAAATCAACATCAATCCATATCAATCAACTAAAATCCTTTGTCTAAAAGTTTTATAAACTTTCCCTTTATACGACATTTCACTAATCAAATTTTTAAACCACAACATCACCATCCCTTCATAAATTTCAATCTCCCATTCACCAAGGTCTATTGTGCATGTTTATGACAATAACAAGGTCACAACATGGAAATCAAATGGAAGCTAACAAAAGTAGCTCAAAAGGACCTAGTACCACCAATGTGGAAGCTTCAATTTCTCAACCATGGAGTTTCAATCCTAATGAAACTATAGCTTTTTCAACCCCTCAAGCACAACAACTAACATTTATAGTTCAACCACAAATTAATCCAAATCTGCTGGAAATATGTGCCTCAATCAGCATAGGTTGAAACCTCCATTGGAGCCAAGTCGGTGTGACAGCTCTTATGTCTAGCTGACTAGCAGCTTTAATCTTGTTGTATTGTTCAGGTCGCTATGACCTTGGAGGAGTCTCACTGAACAGTTACACTTTGGAGTCTATCACTGTGACAAGAGAATTTGAGGTGACCTCTTACCGCCTGTGGAGATCTTTGGCCAACAGGCCATTCTATCGCTTATCATTGAGACCCTTGGCCGAAAGGCTTCGTTCAGGAAGAAGTCTGGGCGATGTGTTAAAGTCTCGCCGATAGTATGTTTTGTATTGAAGTCTTTAGGATAACTAAAGGGTTCCCGCTATGATGTCCCAGTGAATAGTTAAATTCTCGCTGATGGGAATGCACTTGGGTTCATCGGAGTAACAATGATTGTTTCGTTATGATGTCTCGGCGAAGGTGTTAAGTCTTGCCGACTATTCTTTGGAGCTCGGTATAACATGTGACTTTGGTATAACCCTTAATGACTCGGCGTGAGGTCCTAGTGAGAACAATATGTCCTACCGATAGAATGACTCTTCGATGTGACTTATGACATCGATATGTAGTCTCACCGAAGAATGATACTCTTGCCGAATGGTAAACTCACATCTATGAAACTTTTGGACCTCGCTATGATCTCCTGGAAAAAGCGATAGGTCTCGCCGACTGTTTGGTGCTTCGGTGTAACACAAGAAGGCTCGTTGGGATGTCTTAGCAAGAGTGATACTCTTGCCAAAAGGAAATCTGAAGTCGATACATGTTGTAAGCTCGGTGAAACATCTTAGCAATAAGGATAACTCTTGGCGACATCGATATGAAGCTTTTAGGGCATCAAGGAGACACTTCTTGTGTCTCACCGACATGCCGATACAATGTGAGCTCTATTGACCATTTGATCATCCTATGTGGAGTCTCATGGACCAATAGGCGAAGCCAAATCTAAACAGTTGGAAGATAGTTCGTTGTGGTAGTTCTATGAGGAAGCTCGACGGACCTGGAACAACATGGTTATACTATGTGATTGCAGATTGTGATCGGTCAGTTGCACCGACGGATTGCTGGGTGGTTGTATGATCTAAAGACAGTAACTTGAAGGTTCCTATACAAGATTTTTCATGGTGAATGTTTCTGTAAACAGACACCAAAAAGATAAATATGACATTTGTATGTAATCTCCATTACTGTAGTACAAAGTGATTTATCTTGGTGTGGTGGGTTTTTCTCTCGTAAGGGTTTTCCCACGTATATCTAGTGTTCATGTGTGATTTTCAAATACTTTGTTTATGCTATCTACTTCATAGTGCATCTTAATTGAACTGTAATTGAAAAATTAAAAGTATATCTGCATTTTTCTCTAAGGTTTTGACGTTAGGAGAGTTGTTTCCGCACCTTGACTTTCCTTACAAAATCCACCACCAAGTGAACAAGATCTACAACTTCAACATAATGAAATGCTTTCTAGAAATCAAAATCAACCTCCTAGTCTCTAAGATTTGGTCATTGAGGAAAATGATAGTGAGGAAGAAATTAGTGATGAAAAATTCTTAGAGTACTCTCAAGATCCTAAAATGATAAATCTAATGGAAAAAGTACTGAAACTATAGCCTAACACATATTTTTTGAAACATGCATAACATGGTGCTTAGTTTCCCATATAATTTAATGTCAGCTCTCTTAAATATCCATCCCTCAGTTGTTACACAAATCCCACAAGCAATGGAACCAAGGATACCACCTATCTCTTCAAAACAAAAAGAACCTATCAACGATCAACCTTATGAAAAACAAGGGGATAATCTATTATATGGACCTCCATCACAACTAGAACAAGCGTTGGTTGCTCAACAAGGTCAAGGGAATCTAAACACCATGGCATCTCAAAATATGCCTCCTCAATTAAACCCCTTTTCCACACCACTTGCAACACAAAATGTGTCAGCTAATACAAGGAGACCCAATGTTTCAAGAACTCTATATGATACATTTTTGAACTTCAATCCACAACAACAAGACCATAATTTCAACATGCAAAATATGGATAACTTACCACCTACACAACAACAATATGCAACAAATCAACAAGCCAACACCCCCCCACAACAATAGTTTTATGCTAACATTCCACCTCAAGCATAGCATATTCCATTTCCCATTTACACAACACAACAAGCTAATGTACTACAAGACCAAAGAGTGCACCAAGAGAATCAACAAGGACAATAATAAACACAATACATACAGCAAAAACCACTATACTATGATCCTTCAAACCAACAATATCAATATGGATCTTCATCAAGTCAAAACCCTCAAAATCAAATTTTCATTCCACCACCAAAAAACACCCATCCTCAAAACCAAACACCTAATCCCCCATCACAAAACATTGGTACACAAAAATCTCCTAATCTACAACAACAAACATATAAACATCAATAAACACCATAATAAAATATTCTTTTGGTGCTTCCAGTTGATGATCTATTTTCTCCTAAAGGGTAGCTACTCCTTATACTTAGAGACCCTAGGTTAATGGCCAACAAATAAGAGATGATTGGTAAGCTTCTCCTCTACACTTTAGGCTCTACAGGACCAAGGACCAAGGTGGGTATCCCTATAAAATAATTCACATATGACATTATCATGCAAATGATGCCTTTGATAATAGATCATCATACTGCAATGATGGAAGGCCTTTGATGGGATGAATCATCTATACATCCTTATATATCTTCAATAACTTACGGTAGTATGGAAATAAACATAAAATTAAAATGCAAGAAATTAAAAGGTTTTGATTTTGATTTGAAATTGGATCCACCTCAGACTTAGGCTTATGGAAATATAATGACCAGTGCCTTATCCAAATAGATTCCAGAAATGAACACTCCCACAATAGACCAACCCCTGGTTTCTAAAATTCTTATTGCCTTATAGCAAGAAACCAACAAAAGATCAATGCTATCAAACTTCTTTGAAATCCTTATTGCGTCATCACAACCTTAACATATGAATTGAAAGAGATCACTATGCTCCTTGAATAGAAACTAACAAATAAGAGATTCAAGATCAGCAAATGTGATTTGAGAACCAAAAGATAATCCTTGATTACATTGATTTAAAGGCAATGAGTACAGTAGTGGAGAGAATGATAGAACTGATACAAATATTAAGTGTTGTGAGACAAAGATTGTCAATGTGGATCGATTACACTTAATCCATGATGAATTGAAGCATAATTTACCCAAATAAACCTACATCTACCAAACAAGATCATTCAAATTGAAAAGATTAAACTAAGCATTTGTACAAACTGAAAGTTACAAACTATAAAATAGTTAAATTCCTACTCTAACCCATTTGAAACTTATCTTGTTTAGGAATTGGTGTCATTTTGATGTGAAACGATGACCCTTTCCCAATCCGGTGATTAGTGAGCCTATTTCAGTCGATTCTATGGAAGAGAATCGATGAAACCATTGTGATAAATGGATGAAAACCTAGTTTATGCTAAAAATGAACATGATTCAAGCTAAATTAACATGATTTTATGCTACAAATGATCTAATTATGATATTGCTAAGCTAATATAAGCTAATTCTAAGGTAAAAAATGTAAACCCTGATTCATATACAAACTAATATGGATGCATGGAAGCCATTAATGGATGCTTTAAGTGATCATGCAACTAAAATTAACTAAAACAAGCTAAAAGTGAGTAAAAGATGAGTGTGGATGCAAGTGAGTTCAACAACATAAGTTTGCAATTGAAAGATGGATGAGATTCAACAACATGAGTTTGCTCTGAAAAAAGATGGATCCATTTGTCTCCAAATAGTGACCTATTTATAGGAAACCAAATGAGGAATGAAGGGTTGAGATCAAAAAGATTAATCAACGGTTAAAGATGAAGGAGATGAGAGGCATGGATCATGGATTCTCATCAACAAATGAGAATGCATGATAAGATTTAATCACGGGCTCACACTTGCATCAAACAAACACACTTTTGACCTGCTCACATAGGTCAAAGGTGACTTGTTTAAAAGGTTGTGTGGACATCAAAATCTGCAAAGTGTGATTAGAAAACTAACAATAAAACCTGCAGAATCATTAGTATTTCAACAACAAATTAAGATATTCAACATCCTTATGAAATAACACATCATGTTCAAAATGCAAACAAATGACAAAGGATCTAAAGCAAAAGCATAAGAAAACATGATGCAAACTATCTCATATTGGATTGGTGTCACATGTGCTAGTGACCCTTTCCCAACCCTTGATTGATAAGCTTAAGATAATGAAATTGCTATGGATATAGAGATGATAAATGGACAAGATCAAGTTCTCAAAGAGAATGACCTTGCATCAAGTTGCATAGATGATGGATTTGTGAAGAGATTGTGAAGGATTTGCTCAATGTTGAAGCTTGTATTTAAAGATTTTCAAAATGCTAATTGTTGAAAAGGGACCAATGTGGGACTAAAGATTCTGCCAATGAAAGAAGGACACTTGTCATCATGTGATTGGTTGATGTGTGTGCAAGATTTGGGAAGAGTGCCCAAGAGGGGGAATTTTTGAATTCAAATTTGCAATAAATTTTGAGAGGGGGACAAGAAAGAAGAGCAATAAATGCCCTGTTTGACTTGTCATGTTGAGGGAAAATGAGGTTTTAATAAATCAATAAAATTGATTTATTGTGCAAGTGGATAGATCTAGATAATGCAAGTGGGATGGGATTAGCATTAGGTTAGGATTAGATTAAGTTAATGATGATTAGGCTGATTTAATGCTGATTAGATGATTTGACTTTTTGGACTTTGGTAATTGATTTAGGATTTGATTTAAATAAAGTCCTGATTTATTTGATGAATGGAATATGATTATGCATGATGTAAATTTGACATGTCTACATTTTGCCCCTCTTTGAAGCAATGTACTTGTTGTTGGTTCAAAGAATAAACTTGCCGCGAATCGAAATTAAAAATTTCATGATTTTTCGGATGCCCCACGAAAGAAGTACACTGGTACATTGCCCCCTCGAGAGATCGAGCGAAAAGATTCGATTTGAGGGTCGATCTCGCGATGGATGGTTATGGATGGCGATGCAAATGAGATGATTTCAAGAAAGATGCTTAGAATAACAAAGCTATATTATCCTAAACAACTTAAATGATGATATGATGTAAGATGGATGAGATTGATGATGTGAATGATGTGATATGCTGTGATTATGCAACGGATGATTTATGATATGCTTAGACTAACAGATCTATATTATGATGATGATATGCAATGCATGTGAAATGATCGATGTTTCCTATGATGTATGATATGAATGATATGTGGTATGCAGTTTATTGATGGTTTTGCAGATGCAGGATGGATGCATGACAGATACATGACGGATGCATGATGTTAGTGCGGGAATGAGATGATGACAAGAGGATCCAACAAGTCCATGATTGGTCGAGACTTTATTAGAGATGATGATGATAGATGATGAGAAATTTAATGATGAGAAATGGATGATGATTTGCTTATCAAGGATTGGGATTTTCAAAGGATCACTTACTTTATTTTTGATAACACACCTAAGTACGATGCATCAAGGTATAAAGGACCAGGATGGCGTTGTACTTAGTGTGATGGACTTTGACTCGACAAATAGATAGGAGTATTCTTGTTCACACTTGACATCACGGAAACCTTGCTAGAGTACCCTAACAAAGCAAGTATTAGCCAAGTTATTTTACAAGAGCGTCCAACAAGCCTGTGAGAGAAAAGATAATGATCGTTGCCCCATTCCTTTCTCTCTAAATCCTTCGTTCGGATATGATCGAGAGGTCCTTGGAATGAGCGCAATAAGATAAACCAAGAGAAAAGATCAAGTACACAAACAAGCCAATGTTCTTCATACCTCTGTAAAAGGTTGTTTTGATAGGATAAGAATCAAATTGATATCCATAATGATGCCCATTGTAGGAGCGATATATCTGGACATGCATTATGCAGGGATGATGATGGTTGATAAATTGAATTGATAGAATTTTGTTGATATAAGGTGTTGACATGTTTCACGGCCCGATCAAATGTTTGATTTTTGTTTTAAAAGATTTATTTGCTTGATTTTGATTTTCAGATTAGAATTGATTTTCTTTATTTATTCTGCGTATTTTACTGTTTGTATTTTGAAGGATGGAAGTGTGTCCGGTTTATTATGGATGATTGATTATTATTTTAGTTGAAAGCGAAATGAAAGTGGATGGATTTTCAAATATTTGGATGTTTTGACATTTTGCAATGTTTTGAGGCTGTTTTTTGGTGTTTTGGATTTTCGTGTTTTTGATTTTTTGATTTTTTTTTTGATGTTTTGATTTTTTGGATTTTCAATGTTTGATTTTTTGATTTTTGATGTTTTGGATTTTGATGTCACCGGGGCTGATTGAAGATTAGCCTTGCCTCGTTAAAAGCTCGGGGAGAGGCGTAGTTGGTTCAATGTTTTGATGTTTTACTTTTTGAGTGTTTTGGATTTTTGATATTTTGGATGTTTTTTTGATTTTTCACACAATTTTGACGATTTGGATATGGATGTGTAATGATATCAGTGCTTTGTTTGGGATTTTGTTTGAAAACCAAGCTAAGTTTGAACGATCGAGTCGATGAATTGATGATGATGATAACATTGTTGAGGATATACAACAATGCAATGATTGGATTGATCAGGATTGATGAGGATAACATTGTTGAGGATGCACAACAATGCAAGGATGGATGGATTGATCGAGATTGATGATGGATAACATTGTTGAGGATGCACAACAATGCAAGGATGGATTGATTGATCGAGATTGATGAGGATAACATTGTTGAGGATACACGACAATGCAAGGATAGTGTTAAGCAACACAAGGATTTGATGGGATTGATGATGATAACATTGTTGAGGATACACAACAATGCAAGGGCTGGATTGATCAGGATTGATAATGATAACATTGTCGAGGATACACGACAATGCAAGGATAGTGTTAAGCAACACAAGGATATCCCGAGATGATGATTTTTTTGATTGAATTTGATTGATCATGTTTGATGAAGCTTGGTTTTGAACAAAAGATGTTTGGATGATTTGATCTGACATTTGATGTGCAACTTAGATGCAACTGATAGTGATTGTTTGGATCGATGTTCGATTGAAGATGGAGCTTGATAAGGGATGTTTGTTTGTCAAAATATGCCATGGGCTAGTGATTCAGATTTTTTCTCACGAGTGGTGGACCAATTTGATTTCATGTTCGCCAATGTTCGAATCGCCACATAAGTCGGAGGACATAGACCAAGATTTATTCTCGAAGCAAGATGTACATATCTGCCCCCAATGTCTAGCAACGTATGGACTGCGATGGGTGGATGCTTGGATAAGTGTATGGATGGATGGATATGGTAGAATGCATAAAGGATTCCGAAGTTATCTTGTGATAAGATAAGGTGTTCGGATAATAAGTGCTCATTTGGATAATGCTTCATAGCTAAGATAATGCTTCATAGGATAGGATTAATGAAAACGGCCCATGTCAAGATGTTTACCATAAGCAAGCATAAAGTGTGCTCCAAAATTTCATCAAAATCAAGATAACTTGGATGATGGATGCAGATATATGTGAATGGATTGGATAAATGGTTCATGGATGAATGGATTTATTATGGATAAGATGGATGGAATGCTTTCGATTTATTATGGATGGGATAAGATGCTCATCGAACGGTATACCCGTAGATGCACCGATTCTACACATGATGCATGTTGCAGGGTTTCATCGGAGTCTTACTTAAAGCGCGCCGTATCACGGTTTTCACTAGAAGGGCGATTTTTATCTACTATTTTTCAATCCTTTTTTGATTTTTGGATTTTCATATTTTGATTTTTTTGTATTTTTCTGAAAGATTCATGCTGAACCACCTGGTGGTGTTGACGTAGACGCTTCTCTCATAATGTGCCATCGATATCCTGCTTGAAGAAGCTGCTTTGCTAAGATACGTGCACTTGAATGTAGCTTTTGGGATTCTTGATCTGCTTCGTCGATACCGGAGTCAACTCTGTCTTGGTGCGCACATCGCGATAAAGTGCCTTCAGAATCCTTATGATGAAGGGTCTTTGCCAATACACGGTTAATGTAAGAATTGGATATCATGTGTGGAGGCATGGATGGAGTGTGTTTATGGATAAGAGATGGATTGGTTGACAGTTTGGAACCTTTGACTCTCCAAACTTGGGAAGATGAGCAATGATGGGTGGATACGGAAGTGTGTGTGGAATTAGGACCAACTGCTTGATACACTTTGTACGTTGCTTGAAAAGCCTGCTTTTGATTTCGCGGACATCTTTGATGGATACCTCTCCCTCTTTTATTTTTTCCCATAGTTTCTTTGACTGATGGAGTTTGACAGGGATAATCTTTCTTTGTATTCTTTGGTATCCATATGTATTTGATTTGTCCATTATGCTTCTCAACTTCTTTTGATTTGATAACATTCTTCGTACTTTGATTCAGATATCTCCTTTGACATTGGTCCCAATTCATGGATGGGGTGATGGGTGGATGAAGATTCGTGACGTGGTGGGTTGTAGTATTGACACTAGCTTCATCATAAGGATTCTTCGTGCTCCCTATGTTGACGTTTGCTTGAGACGAAGTTGCCCCCAGTATGGTGGAAGTAATACCTTCATGCTTTGATTCTGCTTGTTCTGAGATCTCTTGTATAGAATGCACTCTCTGATAAATGACCACCATAGGTGATGTTATTTCCATTTGCTGCTCCGCTAACTCTGGATGTTCTATCTGACTTGTTTCGTTGAGCGGATAATGATGGATATCTTTATTCATGATGTCCTCAGTTTGAATTTGGGACATATTTGATTCTGATGTTGATAACTCCATTTGACTGTAGGAGTTGAGAATCTGCTCTTTTTGTGTAGCAAGATTTTGTTCTAGATGAAGATCATCTATGTGTCCATCTATAGAAAGCATCTCATGGGTAGATGGAGGAGTATGAATATGATCATCTTGCATGGATAAGAGAGTGTTCATTAGATTATTGTAGTATCTTGGAGATACAAATTCTTGATCTTGATTAATTTCGGAGTTGTTTTTGACATGCTTTGGATCAAGTTCTTGACATGGGGCAGCTTCAAAGGATAGATCGCTTACAAATGGCTCTTGGATATCTTCATTATGCATGGAAAGTGGCTTAATATCTTCGTGATCTTTGAGGGGACTTGGATCAGGAGTCGAGTTGAAGATCCCTTCAATATCGGCAATCATGAGGTCGAAGGATGTCAATATGTCTTGGAAAGGACCATTGCTAGACCTTGGTGAAATATTCTGATCATGCTTTGGCATAAATTCTTGAGATATGTCCTCTACCTCATTAGGTGATGTAGATACATTTTCAACATGATCACTGGTCGATGCCTCGTTGGATGAAGCGAAAATATCTTTATTGATGGATAGATTTTGAACATTGTTTTCAACAATTGCAATAGAGAGATTTCTAATGTCTTCAACCATAGGGTCAAATGATGTTGACATTTCTTGAATTGGATCATTGTTGGGTATTGTCGATGTATTTTGATCATGATTGAGAGGTGATTCTTGACATATATTCATTTGATCATTGGATGGAGTAGACACAACTTCAAGGTATTCAATGATGGAGTGATCTTGATCTTTGTTCTCAACAGTTGTTATCTTTTGTGTTTGTGCTCGTGTTGGTTGGGTAGCTTGAGAGGTTTGGGCAACTTGAGAGGATTGTTGCACTTGTTGAGCTTGTGTTGCTTGTTGCATGGCTAGATATTGTTGGTATCCTTTTTGAAAAGCAGCTTGTAATGTCACATTGTATTGGATTGATGTGGTGGAAATTGGTGGTGGTGGGGGTGGTGGTGGATTCGAAATCATGTTGGATGTAGTGACAAGTGTTTGAGATACGCTTGGATTGATTGTGGGGGTTTGAGATGTGATGGGCGTGATAGTGGTGTTTGGAATGATTGAAGGGATAGTGATGGTTGGAATAACTGAGGTGATAGGTCCTTGGGAGACCGTATTTTGATTGGTTGGGATCATCATTGTTGCTTGATTGGATACCATCTGTTGGTGCGATGTCGATGGTATATTCAAAGGATTTGACGTGATGGTTTGATTGACGTTAGTTGGATTGAATTGGGTGGCGTGATTGGTGTTAGGTAAAGGGGGAATCCCTAAACCAAGGAATGATGTAGGTAATGGTGGTGGAGATTTCCCTTGGCGCAATGCCTCAACTATTTCCGCAATTTGATCTTGCCAAATTTGTTCTTGATTTTGATCTTGACTCACTTGAGATAGTTGATTTGGCTTGTGTTCAAGTGGTTTTGGCATGCATGTTTGCAGTTTTTGAATGGGATTATGGGAAAATTGACTTTGGATAATGTTCTGATTTGGGATGATGTTTAGATTTGGCATGATAGGATGAACATTGTTGGTATTGGGAATCATTTTTCCAAAGTTTTTCGAGTTAGGATTCATGTTTCGAAAACTTGTACTTGGTACATCCACATTTGGTTTGTAGGGATTTGGTGGAATGATGTTGTTCGTTTCAAGGCTCATGCATTGATTATTCAATTGGTGGATTTGTAGGTTTGGACTTAGATCTATCATGGGGAAATGTGTTCCAAACTTTGACTTGGGCATACTCACACTTGTTGTACCATTGACATTTGTCGAAGGCAATGATCCTATGCATGGACTTTGATAATTGATAGGCATTGCAAGGCTTTGAAGATTCAACTGATTTGGATTACCCAAGATGTATGGATCAAGTGTATATTCCATGTCCCTCTTGTGTTTTGACTTTGTTATGAAAGTGACCTCTAAGGTTCTTAGGACCAATGGCGAGATGGAGGATGAAAGGTGGATGAGTGATGAACGTTTAGGAACTTTGAATCAATGCTAGACTTAGGGATTTTGATTTTGATTGTTTGATGTGGATGATGAACTTGTAAACCCTAAGATGTTGGATGTTATCTTTAGGATGAACTTATTCAAAAGGTTTGCTAATTCAATTAGATGTATGAGAAAGGATGCATTACCACACACCTAATTAAACAATTGACTTTGATTTGGTTTAAGGATGTACCCAAGTCTAGAATGATGTTTTCAAAGGCTCTAAAGTTGTTTTGGATGGATGAATTTTGATAAATGTTTGGAGGATAGATGAAAGTTTTGATGATCCTAAGAGACTTAGAGAGACTTTGTTTACTAGGCCAAGGTATTGAAGAACACACTTTTCTCTAAGAGCAATCAAAAGACCAATATGACCAAGAGATATCAAGCACATGTGTGGGGTCCAATTTGTTATCTTTGCTTAGTGTATTCCTTTTACCACAAACACAATCTTGATTAAAGTTTCAAACTAAGATGTCCAATGTCTTAATTTCCTTAAACCCCACAAGATATTTTATGTGGAAATTCAATGAACTTAAGGCAAAGGGTTTCCCTATTGTTTACTTAAGGAGACAAATTGAGATCTAATCCAATGCTTAGAAACCTCTAAGGATGTGAATCCCAAGGGAAAGCGATAACATATGGATTGAGTCAATTGTATTTGTCTTAGAGGTTTGAAATTTGAGAACCATGTTGAATGTTTGTTTGCAAAATGTTTTTCGAATACACCTTGTGTTTCAAACAAGAATAATTACAAGCCCTATGGATGCTTGATAGACAATGTTTGTTGAGTCCCCACTTGGACAAGTCCAGCTAAGCCTACTTTTAGCGGATGGTTAGATGCTTGACCCCACTTTGGCTCCTCCCGCGGCACTCACTTGCTCACGGGGCAGCCAACATCAACACCCATGAAAACTCCCATGGCATGCTTTCCATCTCTACTAAGCAGTATTAAAATTGTGGGGCGGCTTCCAGGCGGCCGTTCTTGCACCAACAAGCAGTTAAGGATTTTGGCAAATTCCTAACACATAGGTTCTAAGTAGGACTTTCGATTCGTAGGAGTTGACCCGGCAAAGTCCCCTTCGGATCCATCTTGCCAGACCAACCCGGCGTGATTATGGCGTTTAGCAAAATCCTCATTTATATCCAGTGGAAATACTCTTGGCTTCGGTAACGGTTAGTGTCAGCAGGTGAGTACTTTTCCCCAAGGCAGGCCCTCTAAGATAAACAAAAGCGAGTAAAGACACAATCCGTAACTTGATCGATCTTTGATGGCACAAAGAAAGAGAATGTACGTGAAAATGCCCCTACTCACACTGCTTTAAGATGAAGTGTTTTAAGCCCAAATGAAGTGTTTTAAAGCAATAAAATGTATTTTGAGTGTTTCTCTTGCACCCTAGATCGCACGAAGCGCAAGGGGAGAGGATACGTACTCAAAAGACAATCACACAAATCAAACACTTGTTCGTTTTATACCCTTCAAAGCAATTGTGAGTTCGTTTTAAGCACCAAAATCAAGTGTGAAGTTTGTCTTGTTCAATTTTTAGAACCCAAATCAAAAAGCTAGTAAGTTTGTAAGGTTTAATTTTAATCCAACATTGAAAAGATCAAGAGAATGATTGATTTTAAATCCAAATTGAAGTGAGTTGGTGCAAAATAGAAAAATAAAGCGTATAATGCAAGCCTCAAGCATTAAAAAATGCTTTTCCAACTTCAAATTTAATGTTCAATTCTTCAACTCCAACCTCCTTGTGTTCTTTGATCTCAATGTGAGAGAAAAAAAAACCATCGTT
Source organism: Sequoia sempervirens (assembly GCA_007258455.2). Lineage (NCBI taxonomy): Eukaryota > Viridiplantae > Streptophyta > Pinopsida > Cupressales > Cupressaceae > Sequoia > Sequoia sempervirens. The sequence goes on along the minus strand of VDFB02049217.1, from coordinate 84,221,550 downwards.
ATCTCTTGATGTCAACCTACAATAAAAAAATAAATTAAAAAGATAAGATTTCTTTCAAGGATTCTATGGCTATTACAAAACTAACACTAGAAATCAAATCATATATTCCCCTAAAAATCAAGCTTGATGTAAAAAATAAAGTAAGCATCCCTTTGGAGGCACGTTAGAAAGCTGATTTTAGAAACTCCAATTCAAATCCTCAATGAATGAACCAGTTGTCGATGATTTTAAAGCCTTCATAGAAACAATAGACTTTGTATTTAATGCTTCAGATCTGTATTAAATCAACCCCCTGCACTTTGATTGTCAACATTGCATTTTAAACATCACACATATATAAAAAAGGCTTGTTCCATATTGCATTTTAAATGTTGCAACTTAATCAGGTAAGAGGATTTATCGGTCATGAAAGATCTCCCATAACAACAAAGTACACAGAAATTAAACACTTATTAACTATACCTTCCTTGAGCTGGGCGCTAAGCAGCATAATAGGTCAATTTCAACAACTAAGACTGTCAATGATAATGATTGTGGTCTGGAGAATGACGTCAGGGGCATGGAAAAAGATTATCACCAGCAAATAAAGAAACTTTCACGAAAAATAAAAAACAATAGAAGACTTTCAGGCATATGGTAGGCAATAAATAACTGTCTCTAAAGTCCTTCAAACAACTGCATTCGGTCGGTGTAAAGTCATGCCATAAATTTTCTATGAAAAAAATGCTTTAAAGAAAGCACGCGCCTGCACTTATTGTTTCCCTATGCTACCTGCCTCATAGGAAGACTTGCCACCCAAACGACTAGAGTGTGCCGACTTAGGGCTGATACAATCCTTTCTTCGTAGCTGCACAATCTTGGTGGAAGCGTGGGTAGATTTTGATTTCTAATCTATCAAACTTGTAAAGCCTATTCACTGCACAATGTATTGTCTTTCTTCAGAACTACCGTGCACCTCACTCTTCCCAGAAATAGACTGAAATCCATAAATAAAATAAGAGAAACAATGCACTGTTCAAGGAATCACTCCACTGCCAAATGCAGTGGTATTGGCGCGAATAAATGACTTTTTTCAAGCTAATGAGATTTGGAAAAGTGCGGCTTTAGAAACCTGTGAGCATTGATTGGAAGGTGTAAGGTCAATCAAGCATAAATGTTTAGAAAATAACTTTTAATCTAGGGCCTTCATGTCATAGAAGACAAAGTTCCTAAACCTACGTATTTAACAGCTTTAGATCCACGTTTAATCACTCAAGGGAACTTTCAAATTGATGAAATTGGCGGGGCAATAAATGCATTAAAACAAAACTTAAAAGATATTGTTGAACGGTGTGGCTGCCAGCTGCAAAGAAAAGATCACGCCCAGATCGGGACTGACGCCTTCAACTGTCCCGAATCAAAAATGGAAATGGGCACTGGCACTGATAATCAGTATCATCTGATACGTAACACTGGGCGCAGCAGCTGTCTTGTGTCATACGAAAGCTTGGCTGTCACGTCTGCAAATTTAAATTCAACTCCTTCTGAGGCGATCGTATTCAGTCATGAAAGCAGCGGTAGCACTGCTTGCGAGGGCAGGCTTTACAAAAGTGACTCGAGTCTTTGGACCGGCGGAACTGTAGGGGAAAGGTGCAGCGTGCCACTCTGCCTACACCACTACAAACTTGCAGGAATGACTTCGTGTTTTCCACCCATGGGAAGAGGGATGGGGATGGTAACGGCGGTATGTTCTCCCTTCAGCTCATCGCAATGGCAGGAACTGGAGCAGCAGGCATTGATTTTCAAATACATAACGGCTAGCATTCCGGTCCCGTCAGATCTACTCCTCACCTTTCGAAAAGGCCTGGCTTCATATGGTGCAGTTGCAGGATTCTCATCCTATCATCATGTTCCTAGCACGCTGACGGCGTGGAGCCCGTTTCAGATCCTTTCAGCATCCTCCCAGCATCCTCCCTGTTTGCATATATCAAATATGACTTTGCACTTTTAAACAAAAGAATTCCTTGTGCGGCTCAGAATTTATGCGCTGAACGGCTTGACTACATAGCACGCATGCTGGAATAACTCTGCAAGCTTACATCATCAATGTATGCAATGTTAGATAAATGCGTAGATCTTCATCATAAGAAATGCTCATTTTGTCTTCCCTGGAGTGGCCCAGAAAGAATATTTGAAATCCTCGGATCTAATGAATGATAGCTATTTATTGATAAGCAGGTGGAATAAGTTAGATAAAATCCACAATAAAATCAATAGAGTCATCAGATTCTGAAACAACAGTATTTATGAGATAGTAATAGTAGGATTCACACAATCTGATATGGCTCGAGACAGCAAGGTTATCATATGAACAAAATGGAACGCGATAGATGCAAGATACGCACAAACTAGAACAACATGTGTAACGCTGAATTTCTTACCAATGTCTTTATTGCCTACGCCCAGCATTAACAGCTTGAAACGAGCTATGGACATCCATGAAAAGCATTAGACATGTAGCAATTTTGTTAAATGCCATAGTTAGAAATACTTTGGCAGATATGTACGCAAAATGGGGAAGCAAAGATAAGGTTGATCTGTAAATGTGTTTCAATAACAGTGTTCCCCTATAAATGTGGTTTTCAATGAAGAACACACTACACTATTGTTTTCCAATATAACTGTGTTACGATAAAAATAGAAACTCAATGTATTTCAATCAAGAGAGTAATATAAACAAATCAGCCCTCCTTCTAGCGCCATTTTGTGGACATCAAAATCTGCAAAGTGTGATTAGAAAACTAACAATAAAACCTGCAGAATCATTAGTATTTCAACAACAAATTAAGATATTCAACATCCTTATGAAATAACACATCATGTTCAAAATGCAAACAAATGACAAAGGATCTAAAGCAAAAGCATAAGAAAACATGATGCAAACTATCTCATATTGGATTGGTGTCACATGTGCTAGTGACCCTTTCCCAACCCTTGATTGATAAGCTTAAGATAATGAAATTGCTATGGATATAGAGATGATAAATGGACAAGATCAAGTTCTCAAAGAGAATGACCTTGCATCAAGTTGCATAGATGATGGATTTGTGAAGAGATTGTGAAGGATTTGCTCAATGTTGAAGCTTGTATTTAAAGATTTTCAAAATGCTAATTGTTGAAAAGGGACCAATGTGGGACTAAAGATTCTGCCAATGAGTTGAAGGACACTTGTCATCATGTGATTAGTTGATGTATGTGCAAGATTTGGGAAGAGTGCCCAAGAGGGGGAAAATTTGAATTCAAATTTTGCCATAAATGCTGAGAGGGGGACAAGGAAAAACAGCAATAAATGCCCTGTTTGACTTGTCATGTTGAGGGAAAATGATTGTTTTAATAAATCAATAAAATTGATTTATTGTGCAAGTGGATAGATCTAGATAATGCAAGTGGGATGGGATTAGCATTAGGTTAGGATTAGATTAAGTTAATGATGATTAGGCTGATTTAATGCTGATTAGATGATTTGACTTTTTGGACTTTGGTAATTGATTTAGGATTTGATTTAAATAAAGTCCTGATTTATTTGATGAATGGAATATGATTATGCATGATGTAAATTTGACATGTCTACAGTTGAAGGTTAAAACTTGCTTAAGAAGCCAAGTGAAAATATCCCTTTTCAAATGATGGAGGAATAAGAATATTCTTTTGGAATATTCATTTGGGTGAGGAAAAATTCATTTTGAAAATTAAAAGAAAACTTTAATTGTGCAAAAAAGGAGATAAGGAATATTCCAAGGGAATATTCCCTTTTTAGAGGAAAATTAGTTTAATTTCTAATTAAAAAAGATTTAATCATGCAATTAGGGGATTAGAAGAATTAAAGTGATATTCATTAAATTAAATGATTTAATGAATGGGGGAGAGATGAAATGATATTTAATTAAATAACTTAGGGTTATTTAATTAAATAAGATGAATTAGGAAATTAAATTAAATGCTTTGATTTATTTAATTTAATGAGATGAAATGTTAGCGTGAAGGGGGATAAATTAACTCGATTTTGATGAATTATGTTAATGGATGAAAATGATGTAATTAATAAAATAGCTAGGCCAATTTAATCAATTAAACAAAAAGAAGATGGGTTTGGAGAGGAAATGATGTTAGTAAATATGTTTTGAGTGTATGATATCAGGTACTTGTTGATTTGGTTCAAAGAATAATGCTCTTCAAATTAAAACCGCTACTCAAATCAAAAAATAAATATTTTCTGATTTTCTAAATGCCCTAGTGTTGAAGGATAAAGTTGATTTCCTACCCCTTTGGGAAATCAGGGAAAAATTTCAAATTTTGGGTTGATTTCTCGATAAACGTTAAAAGTTTCCCCAAGGGTCCATAAAGGCTCCAGGATGCAAGAATTATGCCTAAAATGCAAAAAACGATGCAAAATAAGGTCCAAATTGGAAAAATTAGTGAAAATAATGATAAACCCTATCTTCAAGGTTAAATTAAGGCAAAAAACCCTAATTTTCTAGCATAAATAAACCAAGAAGGGTCACTTTTAATTCATTTATGCATTCACACTTAAGAGATTCTTGCTATTTTGAGCTCTGACCCTCCAATGAAATGGCATGCCAAGAGCTTCCAAGGCACATCTCCGACTGAGTTCAAGAGTTCCAGCAGCTTCTAGGCACATGACAACTAGTATGTAACTCCAAACTTGATTTGAAATTTGAATTTTTGATGCATTTATTATGCTTTGAAATTTAATCTTTGGCAGCATCGCTATATAGCAACGCCCAAATTGAAATTGGTGACACTGAAATGAGTTATAGCAGCTCAGCCATGGTCCTATGATCAAGGTCAGGTGATAGAATAGACTACGCCTACATATGATTCCTAGTTTGTACCTTCACGATGGCTAACAAATCTAGCGAGTGCTCCTCTGTGAGGGAGGCCCAGAGGTAGGGGGCTAGAGGCATAGGACAAGGTGGGTAGGATGGCCAGGATGGTCAGGTTTTGGGGGCTTTGTCGATCAGACAACAACCTCCAGTTGTACAGTAGGGGCCATAGCAATAGGAAGCACCACCACCACCAAATGTCAGGGATGCACAAATTCAACAACTGCAATAGTAGGTGCAAACTTTGACTAGTGAGCGGGATCAAGCCCACCAACAGATTTTGGGTATTACTGTTGAGCAGGATTAGACACAACAACAAGTGATTGCCATCATAGACAAGAGAGATCAAGCATTACAGAGGGTATAGGTCATGACCAAAGAGAGAGACCAGGAGATTTCCTTATGCCAGCAGATAGAGGCTATGATGGTGGCCACTCATGGTAGGACAGTTTCAGCCAAATTGTATAGAGAGGTCGTTATAGAGGCCACATATTATAGGAAGCACTACCATTGAGATGTACTGCAGGCACTTAGACAACTTGATTTTTCATAGCACAACGATGCATGGTCGAGAGTTGAGGATCAGCTTGAGAGGAAAACCGGAGAGGGTAGCAACCATCAGGGCTAGCCTTCGATGTGTAGACACTTTTTTATTTTGTTTCCCGATTCTTTATCCATTCATGGGTTCCTTTTTGATAGCCTCATGGATATTGTACTTATGATCATTATACATACACTGATCCAGATTTTGTACCATGACATTCATTTTTTGATATATATATGATATGGATATGGATGATTCATGATGTGTTCACTTATTTCATGTTTATGGATGCATATGATATGAGATGCTTATGTTATGTATGGATGCACTCTACTTATTTCTATATGATATGTTATGGAATGAATGATGCAAATGATGTGAATGTATTTCTTTTTGTATATTTTCTATGCAATTTGATGATGATGATGTATGCATATGGATGTATGGATGAAAATGCATATGATATGCAACGATTTGAGATGCTTATAATAACAAACTTATATTATTCATCACAACTCAAATGATAATGCAGAATGTATGATGAGATATGTAATGATTATGTTGATGGATGATATGATGATGCTATGATTATGAGATGTATGTATGTTGATGGTTTGTGGTTGCAGGGTGGATGCATTGATGATTTTTTTTTTAACTATCATGATACCAAGTTAGCATGGTGAGAAGAAAGAAGAATAAAGAATGAACGACCATTGATTTTGATGATTGCTTCAAAAGATCCAACAAATCCTTGATCCATTAAGAATTTATTAGAGATGGTGACAAGACAATGTAAAATGATGAGATGCTCACATTTCAGGATTGGGATTTTCATCATTCCTTATTGTTTGATATAACACATAGATACAATGCATCAAGATATTGATAACTAGGACAACATTGTATCTAGTGTAATGGACTTTGACTCAAAAAATAGATAGGATAGTTCTTTTTCACATCTTGACATACGTAAACCTCATTGGAATATAAGTTAGAAACTTAGAATATATTGGACCAAAGCATACACAATAGTCAACAACATACCTTTAATGGCCTTCTTACACACAACTAAGAAAGTATGCGCCAAGATTATTTTGCAAGAGTATCCACAAGCACAGCAAATGAAAGATAATGATCGATGCCCCATTCCTTTCTCTCTAAATCATTTTGATATACATCATCGAGAGGTCCTCAAAATGGGCCATTAAGATAAATCATAAGAAAAGGTCAAAGACAAACAATCAGTGTTATCTATATCTCTTGCCTAGTTTAAGTTTGGCTAAAGTGATATCTGATACTAATGTCCATCGCAGGAAGGATGCTAGGACATGTTGATCAAATTTTGTTTAATGTTAAGATAATGATGCTAAAATGAGCCACTGATATAAACTTCACTGACACATCTACCTATGATTTAGACTTAAGATTTTGACCTTTAGGTTTTCACTTTATGACTTGCTAGACTTGTTTTCCACTTGTTTTACCAAAGGTTGAAGGTGACAATTGATTTATTATGGGTGAAGGCTTATTGCAGGTGAAAGCGAGATTGGATGGGTGGTTTTGGATTTTTTAGAATATTTCAATGTTTTTGGTATTTTTGGAAATGAATTGAGGTTGTTTTTGGTCTTTTTGAAAGTTTATGCGAATGTTTAGGATTTTCAGATTTTCTGAAGCTGTTTAGAATTTTTTAAGTTATTTGAGGCTTTTTTTAGGTCTTTTTGAATATTTTCTATTGTTTTTGTGTTTTCCATTTTCAATTTTTGTTTTTTTTTTAATATTTGGATGTTTTTTTTTGAGGATTTTACCAATTTTTAGGGGTTTCCTGAGATATTTGGATGTTTTGGGGTTTTCAATAACTTCCAAGTTTCAACAAAGAACCTAACATAAAGACCTATCCTAGGGGCCTCGAGGGTTGATCAAAGATAAGCCTTGCTTACGTTATACATGCAGAGACCATGTAGTTTGACTGACTCAACCTATTTACAAGATGAAGATATGAACAGATGAAAGACGTCAGTTTATTATGAAAAACTCCTAAAGGACTGACCTAGGGTGTATCGGGAGCACATCAATCATGGCCTTACCTACGTTCAAGCTCAAAGACAACGTAGTTCGACAAGGGACCACTTTTTTGGATTTTTTGATGTTCAAAATTTTTAGGTTTTTTTATGTTTTCTAGATGTTTTGGATTTTTCCTTTACAATTTTTTGAATGTATTTTTATTTTAGCTATACATGATTTTGCAAATGTTTTTGGATTTTCTAATTCAAGATAAGATTCCAATGACCTCAAGATATACAAGAACCCGATATTTCCCATAATGAAATTCCCCCAGTGTGACATGTTAGACTACTTCGATAAAGGTAGAGCAAACTGAACTTTGGAATATGCCAAGTAGTGCTAAAGGGTTCATGGTACCTCATAGTGTCAATCCATGATAAGGACACAGTTGATGGATAAATGGCGGTGCAAAGAATGATAGGAAAAAAGAGCCAAAGAATACATGGAGATTCTTTATTTATGCAAGGCACTTGTTTGTCAAGTTTTCACCAAGGTACTTTCCCAAAGTGCCACCGAAGTGGTTTTCAATAGAGGATGATTTTTTTCCTTATTTTTTCAATTCTTTTTTCCCATTTTTTTGGATTTTGATTATTTTATTATTTTTTTGTATTTTTCAAATTTTATACCCTTCAAGACTAGGCATAAAACTTTTTGAGATGCAAGTTGTTAGTTGGCTCCTGCAAGGGTTCACCTTCAAGGGTTGACAATTGGTACGCTCCTAATATGTAGCTTGTCATGATGAAAAAGGGACCCAACCAGTTAGGTTCAAACTTTCCTTTGTTGTCTTGATATGGAAGGTTCTTTTGATTCTGCTTTAGGACAAGATCTCTAACTTGGAACGACTGACATTTGATCCTCTTGTTATAGCTTTGTTTCAATTGGTTTTGATATACTTGCAAGTGATTGAGGATGTCAAGATGACGTTCATCTAGGAATTCTAGTTCATTTAGTCGAGACACTCTATATTCTTCCTCAGTAATAAGGTTTTGTAATGACACTCGTAATGATGGGAGCTCAACCTCAATAGGCAAGATAGCTTATGATCCATAGACCAAAGAGAAAGGGGTTTCACCTGTAGGAATGTGGATACTAGTTTGATAAGCCCAAACAATAGGATTTAGTTGTAAATTCCAATCATGACCAGCTTCATTAACTATTTTCTTCAGGATTTTCAGGATAGTTTTGTTCGTAGCCTCAGCTTGGCCATTGCCTTGGGGATAGTATGGGGTAGAAATTCGGTCTTGGATATTGAATTTTTAGCACAACTATTTCACATTTTTATTTTTAAAGGGGGTTCCATTATCTGGTATGAGAGTTTGAGGAACACCATAATGACAAATAAGGTAATTTAGGATAAACTTTGCAATTTGTTTCCCCGTTATGTAGGTCACAGGAATGGCTTCTACCCACTTAGTAAAGTACTCAATGGCAGTTATGATAAACTTGTGGCCATTGGATGAGGTTAGGGTGATTTTTCTAATGAGGTCAAGGCTCCATTGTGAAAAAGGCCATGGCGTGATCATTGGCTACAATTCTTGAGGTGGAGCATGAATCAGATCCCCATGTTGTTGACACTGGATGCACTTTTGTGCATACTGATGAGCTTCTTTTTCCATGGTTGGCCAATAGTACCCCATCCTCAATAGTTTCTTAGCTAATGTCATATCGCTAGAATGGGACCCACATATTTCATTGTGTACTTTTGTTAAAGTAATTAAGGCTTCCTCTTGGTTAAGACATCATAGTAATGTCCCTTTGATGCTTCGACAGTAAAGGGTATCACCTAGGATGACAAATTAGGATTCCTTTTTAACAAAGGTCCTTTTAAGGTTTGGGGTGATATCTGATGGGAGAGTTCCTCTACTTAGGCAAGTGAATATGCCATGATACCATGGGGATCCAAGACCAACAATGGCCCATGTGAATTCAGATTCAAGGATTTCAAAAGCTGGCATGAGAAGTTGTTCTACCAAGAATTCACATTGGAGGACATTGCTTGGCATGTCTAATAGTGATCTGATTGTTGCCATGGCATCTTCTACTCTATTTTTCATGCGAGGAATTATCTCAAAAGTTATGTCTATGAAGAGATCCTTGAGATTATCCACCATTTTCTTGTAAGGAGTGAGCTTGTCATCTTTAGTTTGATAGTCGTCATTGACTTGGTTAATAACCAGCTATGAGTCTCCATAAACTTTCATCTCTTGAATCTTCCACTAAACTAATATCCTTAGGCCTGTGATTAGGGCTTCATACTCAGCAATGTTGTTGGTACACATAAATGATAGCCTGTATGACTTTGGGATACAATCACCTTGGGGGTGATGAAAAGAATGTTTTCTCCAAATCCATGTTGGTTGAATGATGCATCAAAGTACATCTTCCACTAAGCTGTGAGATTGATAAGGAACACTGATTCATTAGGAAATTTAGATATCAAGGGGTTATCAGTATAGATAGGTGCTTCTGCCAGTTGGTCTATGATTACTTGTCCTTTGATTGCTTTGCATTCCACATACTCTATTTCAAACTCTATTAATATGATCACCCATTTAGCCATTCATCCTCTAAGAGTTGCTTTGGATAACAGGTATTTTAATGGATCAATCATTGCAATGAGCTTGATTTGATGTGACATGTAGTGCCTAAATTTTTGTGATGCAAAAAATACTGCTAGGCATGCCTTCTCAATGGGTGAATAGTTCATATCATAGCCCACCTAGGTTTTGTTGATGTAGTAGATGGCTCTTTCCTTTTTGTTTTCATCATGTTGTGCTAAAAGAGCTCCTAGTGTTGTTGGTGTTGCTAAGATGTATAAGATCAATGGATTGTTTGGTATTGGTGGCATGAGCACTAGAGGTGTTAGTAGATAATCTTTGATCTACTGGAAAGCTTTATCACACTTGTCATCCCACTTGTAGGTTATCCCTTTATGGAGAAGATGCAAAAAGGGTGGATTTTATCTAATATCTATGCTATGAACCTTTTGATAGACTACATTCTACCTTCTAATCCTCTCATTTTCTTTAGCGTTTGTGATGGTTTCATATCTAGGATGTCTTTTACCTTTGTTGGATCAATTTCTATCCCTCTTTGTGAGGCAATAAAGCCAAGAATCTTCCCTGATGTGACCCCAAAGACACACTTTTTTGGATTCAATTGTACCTTGTATTCTTCAAGCTTGTCAAAGATGGGTCCTAAGACTTGTATGTGCTCACTTATGTTTCTTTATTTTTCCAAAATATCATCCACATAATCTTCAAACTATTTTGTGGATCATATCATGAAAGGTGAGGGTCATTTCTCTTTGATAAGTTGCTCCTACATTCTTTAACCCAAATGGCATCACATTCCAGCTATAGGTTCCCCATGGACAAGTGAATGCATTTTTATGTTGATCCTTGGTGATTATGATTTGATTATAGCCTTAAAAACCATCCATGAGTGATAGCATTTCATGCCTAGCTGTTAAGTCCACAAAGAGATCAATGTTAAAAAGAGGAAAATCATCCTTTGGGAATTCCTTGTTTAAGTCTCTAAATTCAGTACATATTCTAATGCCCTCAGTGAGTTTTGAGACTACTACCAAGTTTGAAACCCACTGAGGATAATCTATCAATCAAATAAATCCAACATCATGAAGCTTTTCTAACTCTAGTTTGACCAAGAGTGCTATCTAAGGACGCATCTTCCTTAATTTATGTTTAACAATCTTAGCTTCAGGATAGACTGCTAGGTGATGCACAACCACTTCTAGATCAAGACCTATCATATCTATGTATGACCATGCAAAGTTGTCTCTTCGATCTTTGAGAAATGCTACTAGGTTCTTTTGTTCTTTGTCCAACAAGGATTCAACATAGAAAGTGATTTGAGGTACTTCTTTTGTTCCCACATTGACGGGAGTGGCCTTTTTTGGATACATTGCAATAAGGGGGAGATTGAATCCCTCATCCTTGGGCACCTCAGAGAGGTTTTCACCATCAAATGTGTCTTTTTTTTTACTATTTTAGGATCAGAGAGTGCCACTAGGTGGTTTTCACTCAAGGATCTTCATATTAGTTGCATTTCATTAATTTTGCAACTGAAGGATTCAACTGTCTCCCCATAGTATGCCCCTGTGTTGAGCTCTATGTTGGAGCCTACTTTTTGATCTACCCATGATAAGTTGTCATGGAGTCCCATGAATTTTGAGATTGCTTCATCATTTTTGAATAATCCCATAATTAATGGTCCTTGTTGGTCCATGTCAATAAGTTGTGCGTATACTAGGTGTATTTCGATCGATTGGTTGCTTGGGACAAAGGATGTTATGGATATCATAAAGATAGTGTTTTTCTCAAATAGGTCAACAACATCAAGGGGAAAGTTATCTAAGGTTGTATCACATGATGTAGGTGACCAAGAGGAAGACTCAACTCGTTTAGCGGAAGTACCTTTGCCAATAAGTGTGATCTTGCTAGTAGTACAACCCAAGCCAAGATTCTTTATTTGTTTCTCAAGAACGATGGGTACTAGTAAACCAATGTCATTCTATCCTAGCTTTTCATTCTTGTTATATCCCTAATTTTGCATGAGCTATAGGCATTTTTTATCATCTTCCATGGGAAGAAAAGGGACATGTCATTCATCTTGATAGAGGAATTTAGAGATATCTTCCTCATTGACATCTTCTTGCTTCAAATCTCCTCACTTGGTGAAGGTAGTAGCTTCCATCTTGATTGTTTTAGGTTCATTGGTGCTAGATGTGGGTTTCCCAGGTGACTGGGGAGAAATATGTAGCTCTCCTAAGACAAAGGTGTCTTTCAATAGTTTTTAGTTTCCACAACCATCATCCTAGATCACTGCTTTGACATCGGGTATCTTTTGGGAATTTTTTTTGCTAAGGTAGAGGCTAGGGATGATGGGTCAACAAATCAGATTGATGGTGTATTCCCTTCATCATTTTTGGTTATTTGGGGTATCTTATAGAAATTGACCTCAAGACTTTTGTAGCAGTAAAAAGGCTCGGGATCTCCATGGATAGTGATTTCTCCACCATTGAAAGGAAACTTCACACACTAATGATAGGTCAAGGCTACAGCTTTTAGAACATGGATCCATGGTCGTCCAAGTAAGATGTTATAGGGAAGATCAAGATCAAGCACTTAGCATGTAGTTTTTGCAATAAAAGGTCCCACCTGAATGGGAAGTGCAATGATTCCTTGAGATACCCATTCTTGGTGATCATATTCCCTAATGGTGGTACTTTTTTTTTTCTCAATAGTATATTTTGAATAGTCCAAATATTTGATCAACTATAGGGCACAAATGCTCAGACCAGTACCTCCATCTACCAAGACTCTTTTGACCTTGTTTTTATGAATAACAACCTCAAAGTGTAAAGCATGGTTATGAGATGGTTGTGACGGTAGGTCTTTCTCAGAGAAGGCAAGAAGATGGTTGGTGATGTGGCCTACCATAGCTTGAAACTGATCAATATCAATATTCTTGAGAACGGATGTATCAGACAAAGATTTTTCTAATATTTCCCTATGTGTGAGGGATAACTGTAAGAGTTCTAAGATAGATATCTATGTGGGGTTCTACTTAAGCTAATCTAGAAGATTGTACTTGCTATGATTAGATGTGACCAAAGTAGGTTGTGTCATAGATTGAGATGGGACTCCTTGAATGGTTATTTTTCCACGTCGTGTGGTGACTCCACATTCCATACTAGCTCCTTTGATGGTAACAAAAGTGCTAATGCTATCATAGGAGACAACTACATTGGAATAGGTATGTTGCACATTGGTGTAATCCTTAGCTTTGTTGTTGTTGTTTTCTTTGTTGTGATCTAGCATAGGGTTCTTGTATATCTTAAGATCTTGGTTCCCATCTGGTGCCTCAACAGATATGGTATCATTTTCTATGAGGTCTTGGATGATTTTCTTAAGTTTCATGCAATTTTTTGTTTTATGTCCTTTGATTTTGTGAAAGTCATAGAGATCACGCTTGTTGTACCAAGATGGTTTTTCTTATGGTTCTTGGTAGTTTTCAAAGTTGGGAAGTGTTATCAAATTTCACTCTACCAACTTCTTCATGATTGTTTCGATAGGTTGCGATAACTGTGTGTACTTGCATTTAGGATAGATGTTCCTGTTAGTGATTCACCTTTGTTTCATGTCAGTGCTATTGATCGGATTGTTCTAAGAAGGCGTTGTTTGTTGCATAGTTGGTTGGATGTTAGCAACTTGATTGTTATTAAGTCTAGGAGAACTAAGTATGACCTTAGCGTCTACCACACCATCATTTGTTACATTTTTGTTCTTAGCCCTAACATGAGGTTTCTCATTTGAACTAGTTGAAGGATAGTTGTCTTTGTAAGCTTGAGTATTTCCTTGTGAGATTAGAGCTCTTTTGATAGTAAGGGATCTAGGGACAATTTCGTCATATGATGTGATGCACTACATTTTCAAGTGGAATGATAGATTTGGATCTAGATTGGATAAGATTATTCCCACTTGTTCATCGAGAAGAGGCCACTTTCTTTTACTAGCTCTTTGTCTCCATCATTGCAAGAAATTAGTGAAATTTTCCCCTTTATTTTTTCTAAGAGTGTATAATTCTTCTAGACTGACATCCATGTCAATATTGAAGGAGTAGTGATCGATGAATTTATCAGTGATTTCTTGAAAAGTTTTGATACCAAGAGGAAAATGAGAAAACCAATCCATAGCATGACATGTTAAACTTTGAGGGAAGAGGCGCATTAGATATGAATCATTATAAGCCACCTCCATGCACATGATGTTAAATTCTTTGATATGGTCCACAAGACTTCCTCTCCCTTCATATTTGTCAAATTTGGGGATTTCAAAACTAGGAGGGAATGGTATGATTGCTATATTTTGGTCAAATGGATAAGGAAACAATTTTTTTGTATAGGGTTTCTTTACCTTGCCCATGCGAAGGTCTTGCATTTCTTGTGAGAGTGCTTTTAATTGCGATGCTAGATTGTCTTGTGGGTTGGGTGGAGGAACATATGGTGGGATGACGGATGAGTTGTATGGGGTGTATGGTGGTGTGAGATTCTATGAAATTGATTGGGGTATTGATGTATATGTTCCTAATGCATTTGGATTGACGATGTTCTATTGAGGATTATAATAGGAACCTTGTTGTTGTTGTTGAGCATACTGTTGAGCTAGTAAGGATTCTTGTTGAGCTTGTTGTTGGGCCTGTTGTTGTTGGTGTGCTAATAAAGTTGCTTTTTGTGTCTGATGTTGTTGTTGTGCAGCTTATTGTGCTACTAAGGTTGGTTGTTGTTGTTGTTGTTTTTGTTGTGCTAAGGTTGCTTCATGTCCTTGATGTTGTTGTTGTGCTAAGGCTGCTTGTTGAGCTTGATGTTGTTTTTTTGCTAAGGCTATTTGCTGAGTTGTTAAGGTTACCTCTTGTTGTTTTTGTTGTTAGATGGCTTGTTGATAGGCTTTTTGTGCTTGTTATAAAGCTAAGGCATGTGCTTATCATGTGGGATCATGTGGTTGTTGAGACATATATGAAGGATTATGGATATTAATGTTTTGAGTGGGTAATGGATTGTTGATGAGAGGTAGAGGGTTCCCTTGATTTAACATTCCTTCTAAGATGGTAGAATGAGGTGGAGGGATGTATGTTTGAGGTCTTGATTAATTTGGCATAGTAAAGGGGACTGTGGGAAAATATGAGGATGATGTCATTAAATTTTTCAATGGAAATGACACACTAGGACCTTGAGTCCATTGATTGAAAAGATTTCCTTGTCCCATGTTTTTAGGATTTCCTTGTGCCAAAGATGTAAAAAAAGGATTTGTGATCAAGGTACTTCCTAAATTGATAGAAATCATAACCAAGGGGTTATTTTGAGGTGGATTGATAGTGGATGGTGTGGATGTGTTTTGTGAAACCAATGGTATGGATGAACCCATTAGAGGATTGGGTAAGGATGTCCCTATTTGCTTCAAGGGTTGACTCTGTGGTGCGGTATTGGTATGCCCTTGTGCATTGCTTTGAGATATTTGATTTGCACCGCTTTGTGTAATGGTAGGAACACTTGTGGTACTCATGGATGCAGATGAAGAATGATTCCCTCAATATGTTGAATTCTTGGTTGAGTAATGAAGATCAAGAGGTGTATATATCTGTTTAGGATCTTTAGGAATGGGAGGAGCACCAAAGCTAGGCGTCCAAGTCATTGTGTTAGGTGGAGGATTGGTTTCAAGTGTTCCCACAAGTGTACTATTTTCAAATGAAAGAGCATGTCCAAAGTCTTTAGCAAGGCTTGTTGCAATATTGGGAATGTAGGTTTGATTTATCCCTAGTGATGGAGTTGTGAAAAATTGTGTTAAATTCTATGCCACAAATGTCGAGGACATAGGAGCCACATTTTCAAAGCCTTGATGTTCCATAATTTCCTCCCTAGTTAGTTTAAATGGGTTGTTTGTGATATCTTCTATCTCATATGGTCCTGATGGGGATGAAGGCTATTGTGATGGTGTAACTTGACTCCTCAAATAAAATTCTAAAGGATTTTGATCACTTGAGGTGAATGTAACTTTGTATTTTTCCATGATTCTCTTGTGTTATGATCTAGTCTTTACCATAAATTTTGTGTCACCTGTGGGAGAGTTATGTTGAGATTTGTGATGTTTTAACTCTCTAGTTGACTCAAATCTAGGTAAAAGAGACGCTTTGAGTATTTTGGGAGCAATTATGATAGTGGGGGATGAAAAGTTGGATGATGTGGGGAGAAATCTTTGCAAACATTTTGGAACAACACTTTTGAATTTCTCTTGATGGTTTCATGTTGGGATAAAGGATTTTTATGAATTTGTAAATATTTAGGGTAGAATCATGACCTTCAAGATGAAATAGTTCAAAGATGATAACTAACTTGTCTAAATGCATAGAAAAAGATGCATTTCACATACAAAATAGGCAAGTTAGATGGTTGGTTTGATTTGATGTTTAAGTCACAAAGTGTTGGTGTACTTGAAATTTTGCAAAGTTGGATGAAGTGAAAGATGAATTTTGATGAAGGGGTAAGTGAAATGTTTGACCCAATATTGACTTTAAATTGAACCTTTATTTTGACAAGACCAAGCTGGTGAGAATGATGCTAAACCTCTAAAATGTTCAAATCCTAAAGAACCAATGTTGGTTTAGATGAGAGGATGGATGGGGATGTTTAGACTTGTTTGGATCCTCCTAGCTTGAGCATAAAAGTTTCTTAACAAGCCCAATTCCTATAAAATTATGCACTATGATACGTACATTTGCCATGACGGGATGGAGATCTTCCCTTATTGATTTTTATTGTGCGACAGATCATTTAGAGGAGTTCAATATCATGAAAAAGACCGAGATTTTGACTCCAAAAGAATGCATAAAGTTCTGGACTATCTCTTGAAATGTGTCTGTAAAAGTTTTGCTACCAACTTGTCTCTAATCTTGTGAAGTTTTAAAAGATGTTTCTTGAGAGCTTTTGGAGTGATATTTCTCAGTCTAAAATGAGGACTTCTAGACCTTACTTTACGTGAGATCATATAGGAAAAATTCAAGTTTATGTAAGAAAGGGAGACATTTATTGCCACGCGGGAGGTGGTAATGTGGGCCTTCCAACCTCAATATCAAATTGTTCCCCTCCTTCATCTAAAATAGTTGTTATGTTTCTCCACTGGGTATTTGTTTCTTTTATTTCAAAAGTGAAGCTTCTCAAACTGCTAATGAGATCAGTTTGTTCTCCATGAATAAATTCAAAGTTTGGTTGAATTATAGCACATCAAAGATCATATTGTTCAACAGGAGAAATCAGTCTCTAAATATTCATGTGGGGTTCATTTTTCAATTTATCTTGCTTAAGTGAATTGATTTTACAAACACTTGTCTAGATTATGTTTCAGAACTAGATGTTTATGTCAAAAACATCATAAATTTCACAATTTCCATTTTGTGAGAATTATGGGATTAGAGCCATAATTTCCCTATGTTGTCTTTGGGAAAATATGGATTTGAGATTAATTTCAAGATATTTAGAAATATCTAAGGATAAATCCTTAGGACAAGCAGTAATATCAAGGCTAACTCAAGAGGTCCATTTTTAAGCCAAAGTGTTTGAAATTTTGAGGAAGATAGTGAATGTTTTTTTTTGTATCATTTTGAAACCAAGCAAAGTATTAAACTAACTCACAATCATTACAACCCTAGGTTTGAAACGGTTATATTTGTTGAGTCCCCACTCAGATTTCTCCAAACACTAAACAATGCAAATAGTTAGAGATTTGGTGACATTGGCTCCCCTCCATGGCCCACACTTCTTGGGACCACCAAATCTCAAATTCCTTAAAATATGAAGATCAAAAGGATTTTTAATGTTCCTACAATTGAATAGTACGAATGTGAGGTGGCTTCAGAACAACCATTCTTGCACCAACAAATATTAAGGATTTTTGGCTTCTAAACAAGGGTTCACAATAAGGGCTTCCAATTTAGGGGGTGCAATGATAAACTCCATCAAAACATCTCCCAATCCTTAGAAAAAGGGCTTTACACATCATAAATATATTAGGGGAGAGATATCATGTACTACTTCCCATTGATCACAATTTTCATTGCAACCACACATTTATATCGCAGTTTGGAAGAGCTTGGCATTAGCTTGTTACGGCTTGGGTTGTTCCCTTGGGGTGAGTAATTTTTCCCACCAAGGTAGGCCCTCTAAAGATAAACAATAGTGAGGATTTACATCTGCAGTTCAATCATCTTCATTTGTAGGAACAAAGAGAGAACACACGCTATTCCTTTTTCTCACACTCGTAAGGAGGTTCAGTTTTAATCCAAATTGAAAGATGTAGGCAATTTTGCAAAGTGTTAAGGAATGTTTCTATTTCTCAAGGTTTCCAAATGGCACTAAAAAATTGCATACACATCCACTAACAATGTTGAAAATCACCAAGCATAGCAAATAGTTGTAAATTTTAACCCTTCAAAGCATTGATGAGTTTGTTTTAAGCACCAAATGAAATATGAAGCTACCTTGTTCAGTTTTAAACACAAAAAAATAGTAATGAGATGAGGGTTCATTTTTAAACCTAATGGAAATTTAGTGCATGTCCTAAAGCAGAAAGTAGAAAGCATAAAATTTGGGTTATAATTTCCCCAAAGCATCAAACGCTTGTTACAATCATAGAATTTTTAAGATAGAAAATATTTCTTCACTTTCGCTCCATGTTTTTCAACCTACAAAAACTTGTTAGTCTAACAACTAGAACACAATCAATGAGGCATTAGTGGTCTGATAAATTAAGGAAATTAAAGCACATGTCAAAAAAATGATCGTAAATTTTCTTACCCTAGTTGGGTGCCATTGAACACGATAGCATCGCAATTTGAACTATGGTCATTGCTCTTGTGAAAATGAGTGTTGATCTACAACAAAAATAGAAAGCACGATAGCATCACTACTTTCAGTAGCATTGCATTTTGAAATTTGGGGGTGTCAGTTTGGTGAAAATAGGTGTCGCTCTACAACAAAAATAGAGAACATGATAGTGTCGCAATTTTGTTTGGTGTCACTACTTTCAGTAGCATTGTATTTTGAAATTTGGGGGTGTCAATCTGGTGAAAATGGGTGTCGTCATTTAAACTTTTCAATACCTTTATATTAAATCAATGTCACCAGATTTAAATTGGCGTTGGTGCATTTAATTGGCTTTGATTCTTCAAATTACAGTAGCATCGCTATATAGCGACACACTTCCAAGTGTGACATTGTTTGTAGTTTGGGCATCGTTGTATCCTACAAAATAGCAAACAAATGGAATTTGAGCTAAAAACTAGTTAAATTAATGGTTTTCCCTCCTAGCACCAGAATTTGAGATGAGGATTGTCAGTGTGGATAGATTATGTTTAATCCATGATGAATTGAAGCATAATTTACCAAAATAAACTTGCATCTACCAAAAAAGATCATTCAAATTGAAAATATTAGACTAAACATTTGTACAAATTGAAAGTTACAAACTATAAAATAGTTAAATTCCTACTCTAACCCATTTGAAACTTATCTTGTTTAGGAATTGGTGTCGTGTTGATGTGAAAC
>VDFB02049217.1:84176763-84201844 GCA_007258455.2 Sequoia sempervirens | reverse complement strand
AAGTTTAATTAAACCTTCAAGGTTAAATAATTATATTAGAGACCTTCTTGATATATGGGAAAATCCTTTTGATCCACAGAGTTTTTTTTTGCTAGTTTTGAAGCTCAATCCAAAGAATGAAAATTTTAATCTATTTATGGCTTTTCCATTATCTAGTTCCATTTTCCCATTGATGGAACTAGTATATAGGGATAAGTGTCATGCAAGATATTATTTTGATTTCATTCATGGTCATTTTATTGATCACTTACATTTCATTCAAATGCATGTCTTAAGACTCAAGGATACAAGTTATATGATCAAATCAAGTGTTCTAGATATAAGTAATCATGATTATCTTTATTAAAAAAAACATTTTTATGGGAATAAGGTCAGAACATAGATAATACCTTTAATAGAAAATCAATATGTAATGCCTTGGGGTAAAAATCTAAATAAATAAATAAATAAATAAGTAATGTGATGTCATTCGACTTATATTTTGATCATGTGATAATCAATACAACCTTACTAGCAAAAGGAATACCTAGGTTATTATAATCCTCCTCTCTAATCACATGCATGGAAGAAATGAAACTATGTTTTAAAAGAGATTATGCAATGACATGGAAATCCTAATGTTTATGTAATTAAATAAAGGCATCACAATGTAACACTATCATAAAGATATTAATGATATGTTCATGAGATCACATGTCAAGATATATAAAAATATGCACTAATGTCACATCAACAAGAAAATAAATTTTGAAGGATTTACTTGGTAAACTCGCTATATATTATTTTATATTGTAGAATCTTAAACAATATTTCCATTTCACTTCTTCTAATGCATATTGTTAACACCTCATATTAGTACACAATTTTTATTATAATATTTATCTCTTTCTATGAAATGTCTAAGATAATTAGTTTAAATAACATGTTTTATACTTGTATTTATTTTATATTATTGACATGGGGAATCTAAATATTTCATTTCAAAAACTATCATATTGAACTTTAATTAAACATCCTTGAATGGATTCTATAGGATATTGTGAGAATAAAATGCATTAAGAAAAGGTCTTATATACTATATTAAGTTCACAAGCCTCAAATGCTATGATTATGAATAATCTATTGACATTTGGAAGCACATCATGCACAAATAACTGCTGCAATTCCCCTTTCATTTTCGCATGGTTGCACAAGCGAGCCAGGAATGAGATGAGAATGTCTAGAAAGCGAGTATTGTGAAGAAGAAAATTCAGTGATCCCATTCTCTGCTCTTAAATGAGCACTGAATAATGGATAGAGAGGTAGGTAAGGCGAAGGGTTAGAACATTTCTTTTTGAATGCTTTGCCAAAAAGTTATTGCATTTTTTTTAATAAGCATGGGAAGAGTGAAAGCGGGGTATATGCGTCCACATGATTTCAAGCTCCCATTTTGGCAGCACGCAGAGTGGTTGCTGAAAGTGAATGCAGCCTTACACCTATCAAAGGAATTAGCTTGAAACTCTCAAAAGCCTTTTTAATAAATAAAATTTTTGGGCATAACATTTGTACCGTATAATGTTTTGATTATATTAAATTAAATCAATAAATATTTAAGATATTCTAGTCATACATTTTAGGTTCTTGGGGAGTGTTAAATAGGCACAGGGCAACTGAGAGGGGGTGAATCAGTTGTCACAAAAGTTCAAACTTAAAAAACTTTATTATTTATCAACTCTTCAGCCACACTAATTTGTTATTAAATATGAGCATGAAACACAAATAATAGAAAATAAATCAACACAATGAACACTATATTTTTACGTGGAAAACCCAATGAGGAAGAAAATCACAGTGAGGGTTAACTCACAATATAGAGATTATAAACAAAATACAAAGGCTCAATGCCAAAGGCTCACTGTCTACAAAAATGAATCACTGTCCAACAAGGAGGCTCACTACCTACAAATACAAAAGAGAACAAAAGATCCACCACTATAATTAAAGCACATTTGTAGGATTATAAAAACCTTCAGCTCATTGCCTTCAACACACTGAAAACTGATATCACTGCTCACTCACACACACACTTCTACTCTTATGATTTGTGGCTCACTTTCGTCACTTTGCATCACACTATCATAAAACTCTTCACAATTCGACTTGCTTTTATACCATTCTTAACCTTAGAAGTGTTTACCAAGGTCGGCCACAAAATAACCCATTTCATAAATTCAAATTAGGTTGACAACTCAAAATTCCCGTGGTGGAAAGGAATAAGAGTGGAACAATAAAATTATTTTATTGAATTTTCTACATGCTTCCTCAATTAAATTTTATTCTTCGAATGAAGTGTAAACACTAAGTCGGAAAAACCTAATGAAAACACAAAAGAACAATGATGCACATGCTTCCCAACACGAAGATGACACACAAACACCTCAACACACTTCATTATTCACAAGACTTCATCTCAGACTTCTTCAGATACGTCCGCAACAAAAAAATATACCTCATACACTAAATACCTTTCACTAGATCATTCAAACTATGCAAACCTATACTGGAATATAGAAACATGACTTCCAGATTACCAAACTTCAACCTTCTTCACTAAAGCATAAAAAAGACCTTCACAAAACATATCCCAGATCTACAAGATCTGAAACAAAACAGTGGAGGACTACAGAGCAAAAGTATTTCTTCCAGTCCACAAAAGATCAACTCTTCTAGTAGAACACTCATACTGGTGGACACAACTTTCACGTACCATCTCACTAGAAACTGAAACTCAGAATATATTACCATCAGATTACCGTAATGAAAACTTCAGAACCGCACATGCATATGATCAACACAGGAGAAAGACAGCACATCCCAGAGCACAATCTGAACACATTCATCACTCTAACTTCTCTTCTTTATTAATTTTCTCAAAAGGACTTGGAAACTCATCAACTCAACACATTTGTAGCAATATAAGATAGCTCCATGTACTCACAATATCTTAGAAACATCTCAACTATACATGTACAATTTGCAACATTCTGAATAGTGTTGACATCAATGACAACATCAATGACAACACCACCAGACTAGCCCATACTTGCAAGAAAGAGTACATTATTATTTTTTTTCTTGTGGTTTTACTACATATAGAATAGTGAGCATGTGAGGTATCTAAGTAGAGAATTACGTGTAGCCTATTTTAGTGTTTTTGGGTAATGATTATGGTTGAGGCTAGAGTTTTCATTTGTAACCTAGTGGATTAACCCTGTGCGGGTGATTCAAATGAGTTGGAGCAACTCAAGTTGTCGAACTACGGTGCCTTTGCAAAGTATATATGTAGGCAAGACTATCAAGCGATGAGCCCTTGAGGCATTAGATAAAGCCCTTAGGACTGTTCTTCTGAGTCTTGTTTTAGACTTGTCACTCTCTCTTGATGTTGTAAACTACCATTTGATTTGTATAGCTTATCTTGGTGATCATGTACTAATTACCTATTGATCTTATGTGTGCACCAAGTCTTGTAGATATTGCAAATACAAGAATTGGGAGCAAGGAGATTTTGACGTGATGGAACACAAGAGATGTCGAGTAGATAAGAGGTAAGTTAAGTTGACCCATAATATGTAGACATTATCGTTAAAGATAGAAACTCATTTCTACCCTTTCTCCTAGCTAGTGAGATCATTGACTATAATTGTAAGTAGCATATTATGTTATTTTCCTTGAAAAAAAATTGTTTTCTAATTAGTGAAGTTAATGTAGATTACTTAGTATGAATTTGGAATTATTTATGGGTCAAAAAGTGGGCATGATAGGTTGTGTGATTGAGTCTTCATTTCAAGTGAAAATTTCTTCTTTGTGTGTTCATATTTATATGCTAATTGATGAAATATATATACACTTCATGTATATATGTCGATCAATGGAAATGAGAGTATATGTGTTTATATAAATATTAAAACAATAATATGTATATATATTATATATATACATACATACATACATACATACATACATACATACATACATACATATGTGTATATAATAATGTATTTACATATATATTAATATACTTATATATATATTTGTATATATATATATACAATTGTTATTTTGATATATGTTTATATATTTATTAATTGGAAATTAATGCATTTGATAATCTTGAAAAATAAATATATATTAATATATATGTATATATATTGAGGATATGTTATATATATGATATTAGATATATATAAAATATATAATAAGTGTTTGAATAGTGCATTATTATGTTAAGTATTGAGATATGTATAGTGCACAGTTTATAACATGTTGATTATGCAAATATGTTTAAGCTGAATACATTATAACCTTAGCACACATGTAAAATGCTACCAAATTAAATGAAATGGTTAAGTAAAGACCAACGCATAAGACCATAGTGTAAACCAACACATAAGCCAACAATATGTATCTTTGACCAGTGTATTCAAAATACATGATAATAAGTATTAAAGCCAGTGCATAGTAGAGTTCAAAAGCTACACACATATAGCACATGAGGAGGATAGAATACAAATGCACATTAGGTATATTTCATGTAGTGAATGCATGTTGAATGTTTACATATCGTTGAAGAATGCGAGAATAATGAACAATGCATGAACAAAGTGAAGACTAAGTCAAAAGTCACACATGGAAGTAGGCATATAGCTTATACATTGCAAAGAGATTAAATGCATATTTTAAACATGAAGAATAAGTCATTGGAAACACTATTATATGGGGCACTAAGTTATGAATGTGTGGTACCATGTATGAAGTATATGAAACAATTTATAAGTCTAAAACTCGTACCATGCATAGTTACAACATTTAAATAAATGTTAAACTCTGTCAATGAAGTGTTGGCAGAAATATGAGAGGGTAGTTGACTTGCAAAATTAATTGGAAACCTATAGCTTTTCATTGTTGTCTCTTGGCTCAGTAAAAGAGTCATGTTGTCTCTCATAAAGAGGTCGACTCATTCATAGGAAGAATGTGGACTATCATGTGTTAAAATAGAAGAGTTTTACTAGCCGAGTCATTGCATGTGAGTAGGAAGGTGGCAGAATTACTAGCTTGATTGTAGCATTTGGAAGCTCAAGTTTTAGTATATATAGAGGTTCTCTTCCTATCATTTATTACACTTCTCATTTTTATTTCTCTATTACTATTCTATTTTATTTTTTGTGCAAGTGAATTAGAGATCTTGAGAATAAGTGAGTTGCTTTGTTATTTTACAATTGTATTGTTGAGAGAATTGGTAAGAGGCTTGAGTTTGGAGATTAGTTGATCTTTGGAGAAGTGGAATTCATGGTGGTGAAGGCTAAGATTGGAAGGAAACATTTTCAATTGGGACTTATTATCTAGGAATGCTGATTTATATTCCTCCATTATCCGTGTTTGAAAAGTTATTTGAATATAATTCTTTCGTTTGGAAAGATTGCTTTTTGAATGCATGATATGTTTGTTTTATGAACTTAGATATTTCCTTGTATTGAAATATTCTTGAATGCATGGTATGCATGTTATTACCTAGTATGGAATACTCTTGTGTGATTCTTGTTTAAGTCTCGAATTGGTGAAACCCTCTTATTTGGGAATACATTTATATTATGTTAAAAGTATGTGCGGCTTAAATGCTACTAGAACTATACTTAGATCGTTAAGGCTATGTGGATGTTGCGTGAAAAGTGAAATATGGAATATGTTTCTATCTTGATTTGTTAGCTTATGATGATATAACAAGACATCTCATCATTGATAGGTTGGGATGCTATCCAAACAATATTCATAATCTATACTTGATTGATTATTCATATCTCCTTGAAAGTAGGAAAATAGTCTTATCCATAGGGTTAGGGTATAAACTTGATGGTTATATTTATATGCACAAATAGGGTTGATAAAATGTATTTTATGATTATGTTAATTTATTATTTTGGTTAAGAGTCTATTCCTATTCACAAAATTCAAGAAGAGGACTCACATACCGACAACCTAAAGCTGTAATGAGAAGAGGACTTGTAGGTGAAAAAGCACAAACCATTCTTAGGTTAATGTCCTCTAGATTATATTTAAATATAATGAACTTTTTAATCATGTGAATATCTAAGGTATATTGAAAGAGAGGGTTTGTGATTTTTTTGTGATCATTTGATCATTACATCACTTTTGATTGAAACCCTAGGTTTGGATTAACCTATTTGGTTGGGTTGTTTAGTTGATTATTGAAAGAGGCAAATAGGTTGGAAATAACCTATTTGATTGGATTGTTTACTTGATTATTGAATGAAGAAAATAGGTTGGGATTATCCTATATAATTTGATTGATCATTTGATTGTTGATTATATCTTTGATTGAGTCCTTTATTGACGAGATTTTGCTCTTGAATGGAGTCCTTTATTGATGAGATTTTACTTTTAAATGAGGTCATTTATTGATAAGGTAATACTTCTGAAAAGAAGGCACTTAATATTGTGATCATGTTTTTGACTAGATTCATCTATTGTTATGACACTATGATTACCCAGGGTGGTTAATTAGGTTATTCCTGGGGTTAGTGAAATCCATGGGTAAGGGTGTAACATAAATAATTGGTTTGTTATAGACTTGGGTATTCTTGGGGTTAGGGTAATCCTTGGTTAAGGGAAATAACTTGTTGAACATTTTATTATGTTATCACCTTAGAGTGAATGTATGTTATGTTTATGGTCAATACCAAATTGAGTTGAAGAGTGGGTGGAAAAATGACTCATGCTCGAAGTACTGGGTGTTGAATTCTTTGGCCAAAGTAGTGTAAGTAGCCACTATTTACACTGATAGTTCACTGTGATCCATGATTGCATTCTAGGCAGGGAAACCAAGGTATGACAACTTTATATATGTAGGACACAACACTATGCTCAGGAAGGTCAGTATTATGATGTTATCAAATCAATCTCTTCATCGAAGGTTACAACCATCATACTAGTTAGGTAGATGTGTAGGGGACTGCAATAAGTCTGTGGTTGACAAAAAAATGCTTGAGAGATGCTCTTCCTCATATATTTCACAGTCAAGATTTGAGGATGTATGCGCTAGTATTGGGGATAACTAGAAGGTATGCACCAACGATAGGGACATCTAGAATGTATGGACCAAGGGGCATCAAGGATGTATGCCCAGGTAGGGACATCTGGACCATTTATATATCTAATTCATTAAGCTCATGGAAGCTATGTATGCAAACATGTATCTCTATTCTTATTGAGAAATTGTAAATTGGAAAAATGTTATCATTACATGGGAGTATGTAATAAATAACCATTACTTGGAAATTATGTAATGCACTTTAGAAAATACAATGGAAATTTGAAATGGGGTTAATTTTGAACATGCATCTTTTATTATTGAAATGCAGTGGGAGTTTGGAATGAGTTTATTCCAAATGTGCATATTATTATTGAATTATGAAAGAATTTTTTTATTTCTATGCTTTACAAGCATATGATATCTACATTTGGGTAAAAACATGGAAAATTCTTTGGGTTTAACATTGGGTATGTTACATTTACACACATATCCATATCAATATTTTGAAAATGAAATATTTCCATTATTTTATTATCCACACCTCTCTTCTCCTTCACACTCTTCTTCTTGTATAACCATATGTTCATGCTACACCATTAATATTAATGTACATATAGTTATGAATAATCGTCTTGAGGCTATCTTAACTCTTAATTAAGTTATATTATCATTATTATAATGTTATTGAGTTAATAAGGTCAGCCTAAAGCTTATATATATAGCTATTTAAGTTGACCTGGATGATATCCTGGGAATAAATAAGGTACATATAGGAGGTAGTGAGTCTTATTTCGTCATCATATTGTGAATTGTGTTCTCATTGAAGGTATTTAGAGGTTTCCCCCCTTGAAGTGGCTTGTTATTATTAGTTATTATCAATTATTTTCAACATATTTCCTATCATATTTTTCTATTGTGCAAGTTATTTCATTACAAGTGGTATTAGAGCATGATCTTGGCATTATAAAGGCAAGAAATTTTCTTAATATTGGAGGTCATTTTTGGAAGTGCATATCTCTTAGATTTTGACAAATTTTTTTTTAATCTAATTTTAAAGGGTTTTTAAAGAGAATATTCAAGAAGCTACAAAATATTTCACAAGAATTAGAGTAAAATTGAGTGATTTATTGTAAAATTAAGGTTTCTTCCCAATTTATTTGGAAAGTGCATATCTCCCAAATCTTGCAAAATTGTTTCCTTATTTTTAGTGGGTTTTTGAAGAAGAATTAGAGGATCCTACGATCTAAATTGTAGAGCAATTGAAAAAAAACATGTGATTTATTACAAAATTAGGGTTTCTAAAAATTGCTCTCAAGCTTACATAACACAATTTTTGGGAGATTTTTTTTGAGAAAGTGCGACCCAGGGCTTGGTAAGTTACAATAAAAATTTTAGATTATTTTAAATTTATTTGTGTGATTTATTGTAAATTTATTTTTTAACATCATGATTAGGCTTGCAACAAGAGGAAAAAGGAATGCTATCGGGGAAATCTTCAAATAAGGATGAGGTAGAAATTGAGGATATTAACCCTAATGATGAAATCAACAAGGTCAAAGGAGAAATTTCATCAATTAGGAATGACAAATGAATTTTCTAAGAATTTGGACATGATTATTCAGGGGATGAAGTATAAGGGAAAAAATTCACCTAGTAAGGTGGAAGATAATGCTTTTGTTGGACACAAATTCTTTAAGCTTGACTCATATTTTAAGAAGAATCATTCCTTTAATAATCCTATGCCTAGGAAATTCATACCCAACTTGGATATGAGAGAGTTTGATGGAAAAGATCAAACCAATTGGATTTTCCAAATAGAGCAATTCTTTGATCTTCATCATGTTCCTAGTCAACAAAAGATGACAATGACATCATTATACTTGGAACCAAATCAATTTCATTGGTATCATTGGTTATGTGCTGATAAGAGAAAGAAGGGTTGTATGGTCACATGGTAAATTTTTAAGAGTAACTTGCTACCCATTATGGAGATAACTTTATGGATAGCTACTTCTACCAACTCACTAAATTAAAGCAAACAAGTACGGTCAAGGACTATACTAAAAAAATTTAAACCATTTGTCTAAGAGTGGAGAATGTGACATAAGAAAATTTGAAGGAACTATTTCTAGGTGGTTTAAAAGATCACATAAAATATAAGGTATAGTTGTTCTAACCATAATCCTTGTCTCAAACAATATTAATGGAATGACAAGTTGAGGATTATTTTTTGGCCAATTGGTGACAAGGTACTATAAATGTAAGTGAAAGGATATTTCCTACACATTCATTACCTCAATCTATTAGGTTGAATCCACAAAAAATTGAGGGGAAGAGAGCAAAATGGTTGCATTTCAATTATGACAACAAATATAGTCGACATAAATACAATGAAAAGAAATTTTTCTATATTAAAGGTTCACGTGAGGAAGAAGAAGAGGAACCAATATTAGTGTGATTTAGGAAAAGTGATACTAGATCCAACTAAGATTAACCTCTTTTCACTTAACATCTCATTTTGACACAAAACCAACTAGGGTTTATGATCGGCTTGCTGCCACAATGGAGAGCTAATCTTCTAGGGTCTCGTGTCCTCTTGTGTTGCAAGGATAAATTTGATGTGTGATTTAACAATTTTATTTGACATTTAATCCTAGATTTGAAAATGTAAATCACACAAATTAAAATAGAAAGTAATAGAAAAACTTCAGATTTGAGATTGAGATACAAAGAAGAACTTGTAACAAAAATATGAGCCTGAATTGCAAGGACAAGGGCACTAGGCACCCTAGATTGTGATGCTCCTTTCCAAGATCTGAAAATTATGAACTATAGGTCATAGTATTTTTTGTGTCTTCTATTGAACTCTTGGATCTAACCTCCACACATAAAAAGAGGGGGAAAGGTTGTATTGTATAGGGGCTTGTCTAAGTCAAACCCTTGTTTTGGTATTTCTATCTCCACATACAACAAATGATGATGATCAAGAGGGAATACCCTAAGGTCTAAGATTGGAAGGCAACATTTTCAATTGGAACTTATTATCTAGGAATGCTGATTTATATTCCTCCATTATCCGTGTTTGAAAAGTTATTTGAATATAATTCTTTCGTTTGGAAAGATTTCTTTTTGAATGCATGATATGCTTGTTTTATGAACTTAGATATTTCTTTGTATTGAAATATTATTGAATGCATGGTATGCATGTTATTACCTAGTATAGAATACTCTTGTGTGATTCTTGTTTGAGTCTCGAATTGGTGAAACCCTCTTATTTGGGAATACATTTATATTATGTTAAAAGTATGTGTGGCTTAAATGCTACTAGAACTATACTTAGTTCATTAAGGCTATGTGGATGTTGCGTGAAAAGTGAAATATGGAATATGTTTCTATCTTTAATTGTTAGCTTATAATGATATAACAAGACATCTCATCATTGATAGGTTGGGATGCTATCCAAACCATATTCATAATCTATACTTGATTGATTATTCATATCTCCTTGAAAGTAGGAAAAGAGTTTTATCCATAGGGTTAGGTTATAAACTTGATGGTTATATTTATATGCACAAATGGGGTTGATAAAATGTATTTTATGATTATGTTAATTTATTATTTTGGTTAAGAGTCTATTCCTATTCACATAATTCAAAAAGAGGACTCACATATTGACAACCTAAAGCTGTAATGAGAAGAGGACTTGTAGGTGCAAAAGCACAAACCATTCTTAGGTTAATGTCCTTTAGATTATATTTAAATATAATGAACTTTGTAATCATGTGAATATCTGAGGTATATTGAAAGAGAGGTTTTATGATTTTTTTGTGATCACTTGATCATTACATCACTTTTGATTGAAATACTAGGTTGGGATTAACCTATTTGGTTGGGTTGTTTACTTGATTATTGAAAGAGGCAAATAGGTTGGTAATAACCTATTTGATTGGATTGTTTACTTGATTATTGAATGAAGCAAATAGGTTGGGATTATCCTATATGATTTGATTGATCATTTGATTGTTGATTATGTCTTTGATTGAGTCATTTATTGATGAGATTTTACTCTTGAATGGAGTCCTTTATTGATGAGATTTTACTTTTGAATGAGGTCATTTATTGATAAGGTCATAATTCAGAAAAGAAGGCACTTAATATTGTGATCATGTTTTTGACTAGATTCATCTATTTTTATGACATTATGATTACCCAGGGTGGTTAATTAGGTTATTCCTGGGGTTAGTGAAATCCATGGGTAAGGGTGTAACCTAGATAATTGGTTTGTTATAGACTCGGGTATTCTTGGGGTTAGGGTAATCCTTGGTTAAGGGAAATACCTTGTTGAACATTTTATTATGTTATCACCTTAGAGTGAATGTATGTTATGTTTATGGTCAATACCAAATTGAGCTGAAGAGTGGGTGGACAAATGACTCACGCTCGAAGTACTAGGTGTTGAATTCTTTGGCCAAAGTAGTGTAACTAGCCACTATTTATATTATCCGTTCACTGTGATCCATGATTGCATTCTAGGCAGGGAAACCAAGGTATGGCAACTTTATATATGTAGGACACAACACTATGCTCAAGAAGGCCAGTATTATGATGTTATCAAATCAATCTCTTCATCGAACGGTAGGGCCATCATACTAGTTAGGTAGATGTGTAAGGGATTGCAGTAAGTGTGTGGTTGGTAGAAAAATTCTTGAGTGATGCTCTCCCTCGTACATTTAGAAGTCAAGATTGTAGGATGTACGCGCTAGTATTGGGGATAACTAGAAGGTATGCACCAATTATAGGGAAATCTAGAATGCATGCACCAATTTTGGGGGCATCAAGGATGTATTCCCAGGTAGGGAAATCTAGACCATTTATATATCTAATTCATTAAGCTCATGGAAGCTATGTATGCAAACATGTATCTCTATTCTTATTGAGAAATTGTAAATTGGAAAAATGTTATCTTTACATGGGAGTATGTAATAGATAACCATTAGTTGGAAATTATGTAATGCACTTTAGAAAATACAATGGAAATTTGAAATGGGGTTAATTCTGAACATACATATTTTATTATTGAAATGCAATGGGAGTTTGGAATGAGTTTATTCCAAATGTGCATATTATTATTGAATTATGAAAGAAATTTTTTATTGCTATATTTTACAAGCATATGATATCTACATTTGGGTAAAAACATGGAAAATTCTTTGGGTTTAACATCAGGTATGATACATTTGCACACATATCCATATCAATATTTTGAAAATGAAATATTTCCATTATTTTATTATCCACACCTCTCTTCTTCACACTCTTCTTCTTGTATAACCATATGTTCATGCTACACCCTTAATATTAATGTACATATAGTTATGAATAATCATCTTGAGGCTATCTTAACTCTTAATTAAGTTATATTATCATTATTATAATGTTATTGAGTTAATAAGGTCAGCCTAAAGCTTATATATAGGGCTATCTAAGTCGACCTGGATGATATCTTGGGAATAAATAAGGTACATATAGGAGGTAGTGAGTCTTATTTCGTCATCATATTGTGAATTGTGTTCTCATTGAAGGTATTTAGAGGTTTTCCCCCTAGAAGTGGCTTGCTATTATTAGTTATTATCAATTATTTTCAACATATTTCCTATCATATTTTTCTATTGTGCAAGTTATTTCATTACAAGTGGTATTAGAGCATGATCTTGGCATTATAGAGGCAAGAAATTTTCTTAATATTGGAGGTCATTTTTGGAAGTGCATATCTCTTAGATTTTGACAACTTTTTTTTTAATCTAATTTTAAAGGGTTTTTAAAGAGAATATTCAAGAAGCTACAATTTATGTTTCACAGGAATTGGAGTAAAATTGAGTGATTTATTGTAAAATTAAGGTTTCTTCCCAATTTATTTGGAAAGTGCATATCTCCCAAATCTTGCAAAATCGTTTCCTTATTTTTAGTGGGTTTTTGAAGAAGAATTAGAGGATCCTATGATCCAAATTGTAGAGCAATTGAAAAAAACATGTGATTTATTACAAAATTAGGGTTTCTAAAAGTTTCTCTCAAGCTTACAAAACACATAATTTTTGGGAGATTTTTTTGAGAAAGTGCAACCCAGGGCTTGGTAAGTTACAGTAAAAATTTTAGATTATTTTGAATTTATTTGTGTGATTTATTGTAAATTTATTTTTTAACATCATGATTGAGCTTGCAACAAGAGGAAAAAAGAATGCTATCGGGGAAATCTTCAAATAAGGATGAGGTAGAAATTGAGGATATTAACCCTAATGATGAAATCAACAAGGTCAAGGGAGAAATTTCATCAATTAGGAATGACAAATGAATTTTCTAAGAATTTGGACATGATTATTTAGGGGATGAAGTATAAGGGAAAAAATTCACCTAGTAAGGTGGAAGATAATGCTTTTTTGGACACAAATTATTTAAGCTTGACTCATATTTTAAGAAGGATCATTCCTTTAATAATCCTATGCCCAGGAAATTCATACCCAACTTGGATATGAGAAAGTTTGATGGCATAGATCAAACCAATTGGCTTTTCCAAATAGAGCAATTCTTTGATCTTCATCATGTTCCTAGTCAACAAAAGATGACAATGACGTCATTATACTTGGAACCAAATCAATTTATTTGGTATCATTGGTTATGTGCTGATAAGAGAAAGAAGGGTTGTATGGTCACATGTTAAATTTTTAAGAGTAACTTGCTACTCCTTATGGAGATAACTTTATGGATAGCTACTTTTTCCAACTCCCTAAATTAAAGCAAACAAGTATGGTCAAGGACTATACTAAAAAAATTTAAACCATTTGTATAAGAGTGGAGAATGTGACATAAGAAAATTTGAAGGAACTATTTCTAGGTGGTTTAAAAAATCACCCAAAATATAAGGTATAGTTGTTCTAACCATAATCCTTGTCTCAAGCAATATTAATAGAATGATAAGTTGAGGATGATTTTTTGGCCAATTGGTGACAAGGGACTATAAATGTAAGTGAAATGATATTTCCTACACATTCATTACCTCAATCTATTAGGTTGAATCCATAACAAATTGAGGAGAAGAGAGTAAAATGGTTGCATTTCAATTATGACAACAAATATAGTCGACATAAATACAGTGAAAATAAATTTTTCTATATTAAAGGTTCAAGTGAGGAAGAAGAAGAGGAACCAATATTAGTGTGATTTAGGAAAAGTGATCCTAGATCCAACTAAGATTAACCTCTTTTCACTTAACATCTCATTTTGACACAAAACCAACTAGGGTTGATGATCAACTTGCTGCCACAATGGAGAGCCAATCTTCTAGGGTCTTGTGTCCTCTTGTGTTGTGAGGATAAATTTGATGTGTGATTTAACAATTTTATTTGACATATAATCCTAGATTTGAAAATTTAAATCACACAAATGAAAATAGAAAGTAATAAAAAAATTTCAGATCTGAGATTGAGATACAAAGAGGAACCTGTGACAAAAAATGAGCCTAAATTGCAAGGACAAGGGCACTGGGCACCTTAGATTGTGATGCTCCTTTCCAAGATTTGAAAATTTTGAACTGTAGGTCATAGTCTTCTTTGTGTCTTATATTGAGCTCTTGGATCTAACCTGCACACATAAAAAGAGGGGGAAAGGTTGTATTGTATAGGGGCTTGTCTAAGTCAAACCCTATTTTGGTATTTCTATCTCCACATACATCAAATGATGATGATCAAGAGGGAATACCCTAGGTCAGATAAATGTTAAAACAATGATAAATTAACTAAAATGATAAATGATAAATGACAATGTTACCTTGATGTGAAATCCTTGATGAAGTAATGCCACACCATAAGTTGCCACAAATGTTGATTGATGGATACCTTGATTGCTTGATAGACCTACAAGAGGTTAGTTCCCAAAACATAATGGATTTTTGTAACTAGCAAGCAAAGGATAAATCAATACATCTTCATAAATTGGCATGATTGATCATAATGGCTTCTTACACATAATTTTCTTCATTTTTCTTGTTATCTTGCAAGCTTGATCTTGATTAATGAAAGCATTGTAATAATGCTACTAATTTTTCCCTTGAATTTTCTTGAGTGATTTTAGGATCTTCAATTTTTCTCTTCAAAATTTCTATCTCTTGTTAGAATTAGAATGATAAAAATGAATTGTATTTATATGCAATTCTTTAATTTCCCACTAATCAATTATTGATAGCCGACAAACAAAATTATATTTTTAAATATTAAAATGCCAACACTGGTATATTCAAATAGGGGCAAAAATAGGTTGGACAAGGGTGTTGGGTGCCTTAGTCTAGAAATGGGCACTGGGTGCCCTAGTTTAGGCCTATTTTGGGGCCTTTTGTGTTTTAAATAAATAATAAATATTAATTTTCAATTTTAGTTTGATTTCCCAAAAATGATAATAAGTAAACAAATTATAAGCACAATTAGGTCCAAGCACATAGGGAGAGCTAAACCTAGTATAAAATTGTTAAGGGTGAAATTTTTTGTGTTGCAAGTATGAGTAAGTTTGGTTGTGTTGTCATTGATGTTTTCATTGATGTCAACATAGTACAGGTTGTTGTAGGCTGTGCATATATAGTTGAGATACTGATGAGATGTTGTGAGTACATGGAGCTATCTTTATGGTATTGTAGGTGTGTTGATATGATGAGTTGCCAAGTGATTTTGAGAAAATTGTGAAGATAGAGTTGTGTGTGTTCAAAATGTGCTCCAGTTTGTGCTTCACATTTATTTTGTGTTGATCGTATGCTTATGTGGATCCAAAGTGTTGCTTATGGGCATCTGTTGGTGGTATATCATGGTTTATTGTTTCTAGTTTGATGGAGAGTGAAAGTTGTGTTCACTGGTGTGTGAATTGGTTTGGTAGAGTTGGTTGTATGTGGATTGGGAGAAATGTTTCTGCTCTGCAATCCTCTGTTGGTTTGTTTAAGATCTTGTGGACCTAGTAGAAGGCTTGTTAAGGTGTTATCTTTGTTCTGAAAAAGGTGTTCATGGTCTGGTACTCTGGAAGTTGAGTTTCAGAGTTCTTGTGTGTCTGGTACTAGTGAGAAGAGTTTTGTGTATGAAGGTTGTTGCATTTGTTGTGGATATATATGAAGGAATCTAAGATGTGTTCCAGTGTATGGTGAAGTGTGTTATGTGGTCCACATGTTATCTTCTTGTTGTGGAAGCGTGTACTTCAAAGTTCATTTGTGTTTTCATTAGGTTTGGCCAACTTGGTGTTTACACGCCGTGTAGAGGATAAGTGTTAAGTAAGGAAGCATGTGATTGATCTGAGACATTGTTTTGGGTCTTGGTTAAGTGTTGGTTTGGTCTGCTCTCATTCTCTTCCACCATGGGAATGTTGAGATTCTGACCTAATTTGAATTTGTAAATTGAAGCATGTGTAGCCAACCTTGGAGAAATTTTCTAAGGTTGAAGATTGTATAAATATATGATAAGTTAAGTTGTTTTGTATCATCGATCAAGTATGGCACAAGTGTAAGAAGTAGAGTGTGCAAAAGTGAATTGAGGTAGTAGTACTTTAATGTGTTAGACTCTTGAAAGAAATGAGCTGAAAGTGTCTATAATTCTTTTGATCAAAGCTGCGATGTGTGTAATCTGTTGTGGTGGATTTTTCTATCATCTTTTGTTTATGTAGGTAGTGAGCCTCCTTCTGGACAGTGAGCCCTATCTGTAGGCAGTGAGCCTTGTATCCGAATAGTGAGTCCTTTCTAGGCAGTGAGCCCTCTGGCAATGAGCCTCTTTGTAATCAATTTTGTAATTACTTTATATTGTGGGCTAATCCTCACCGTGGTTTTTCCCTTATTAGGTTTTCCACATAAATAAGATGTTTTCTATGTTGATATTTCTTTATGTTATTTGCATTTCATGTTCATTAATAAAATAATTAAGTGGATTTGAAGTTGATAAGTGTTTGAGATTTGTGATTGAATTTGGTGACAACTGATTCACCCCCCCTCTCAGTTGTCTTGCACCTTTCAACAATTGGTATCAGAGCCTGGTTCCTCCAAAGAAGCCTAACAGCTTGAGGAAGATCTTGAAGATTGAAAAAATGGATGATAAAGAAGAAATCTAGGATACTCTTGAAGATCACGACAAGGTTGAAAGTGAAAATAGTGATTTGAAAGAAAATATTGATGAGGCAAATGAATGTGTTCAAAAATTGAAAGAGCAATTGAAGAAGCTCAAAGAAAGACATAGAGAAGTGAGTGAGTAATTGGAACAAGAAAATGAATAGATTACCATATTGAAGGTGCAAGTGGAGGAAAAAAAAAGAATTGAAGAATGCTTGAATAAAATGGTGCAAATCAAGTATGATGAGTGCACAAGACTTGAACAAGAAGTGGTGAATCTGAGAGTAGAATTGGAGAAAGAAAAACTATGTGAAGATAATTTCAGGACAAGGTACACCAAGGTTGATGAGTTGATTGTAGGGTAGAGACCTTCTAAAGACAAAGGTGGTTTGGGAAATGAAGCAGGTGAAAGTTCTAAGATTGTACAAAATCCAGTGGACAATCAAAAGACTCAAGATAAAGGGAAGTAGAAAAGAAATCCAAGAAACTTTGCTAGAAGACCGCTTGTCAAACAAAAAAATACTCAAAGGTACCCATCTTTCAATGGTGTTTTCTTTTCATGTAATAAATTTGGTCACAGGGCAAAAAAGTGTAGGATTAAGATAAATTAGTTCCTTGGTTCCTTCTCTAGACAATGTTTTGCATGCAAGAAACTTGGACATAGTGCTATAGAATGTAGATCTTAGGTGAGGATGATTAGCCGGGTGATGATGAATAGGTTTAATGGAGGTAGAATGAATCAATCTTTTGTTGGCTACTGTTATACATGTAACAAGTTTGGACACAAAGCAAATAAATGTAGATCAAGGGTTAATGGAGGTCAAAGTAATTAGAGAAATGTTGTCTGCTACAAGTGCAAAAAATTGAGACACATTTCAAGAGTTTGCAAAAGTAAAAAGGGAAAGCAGTCTGCTTTGGTAAAGAAAAATGAACTAGTGAAGAAAATTGACAAGAATGAGGTTAAGCAAGAAATGAAAAAGATACAGAGGAAGAAAGAAGAGCCAGAGATGACAGATTATCTATGCCCTCATCCAGTGTAGACAATTCCTTTGGGAATTAGACCTAGCATGGTCTTAGGGGTAGCATTAACAAAAAAATGTTTGAACCCCCTGGATATATGGCATGTCAGAGCTGGCACGAGGATATGTTGTGGAGAATTGGAAGAAGAGTTGTACATGGAACAATCAAAAGGATTTCATTATAAAGCGATAAGGATATTCATTTCACAATTGAAGTATGTCAAAGAATTGTTGAAGAATTTTGGAATGGATGACTCCAAACTGGTTAGTACCCCTATGGTGACCGGATGCAAGCTGAGTAAAAATGATGAATCTACTAAAGTTGATTAGAGCATGTATAGATCTATGATTGGTGGACTATTGTATCTTACTGCTACAAGACCAAATATCATGTATGTAATATGTTTGGTTCCCAGATTTCAAGAAGAATCTAAAGAAGCACATTTTACAACTGTGAAGAGGATATTAAGATATCTTAAAGGCACTCCAGATTATGGCCTGTGGTATCCTAAGGATACATATTTTACCTTGAGTTCTTAAACTGATGCAAATTGGGCTGGTTGTGTGGATGACTAGAAGAGTACAAGTGGTGGTGCATTCTTTCTTGGAGGAAGATTGGTTTCATGGTTAAGTAAGAAACAAGATTTAGTTTCATTATCCACTGTAGAAGCAGAGTATATTGCTGCAACATCTTTTTGCACACAGGTTTTGTGGATGAAGCAAAAATTAAAGGAAATAGGAGTGATATGTGATGAACCTATACCTATATTTTGTGATAATAAAAGTGCTATAAACATTTCCAAGAATTCGGTAATGCATTCAAGAACAAAGCATATATCTATCAGATATCATTTATTAAGAGAGAAGGTGTTGAAGAATGAAGTCAGACTGGAGTATGTGACTACAAAGGATCAGATTGCAGATATATTTACTAAGGATCTTCCGAAGGATAATTTTGAGTATCTTGGGGAGAAGTTGAGGGTCATTGGCCCTCCTTCTCTAAACTAGGTGCACATGTAGGTGCATCAGTCCAGTGGATCTATAGATTCTTCATTTGTTTGGACTGATGAATGGGTCTAATCCATAGGGGGAGTAGAAAGTTTCATTGTTGCAATATGAGATGTGTGGGTGCACTCCTAAGGGGGAGTGATCATAAGTTTTTTCCTTTCCATTGATGTCAAAGGGGGAGAGAGAGTCATGTGAAAAATAGTAAAAGGGGGAGAGAAAAAGAAGAAGCTGAAAGGGAGAGAGAGTACTGAGAGTGCAGGAATGTTGTAGGTTGTATACTCTAGAAAATAAAGGAAATTGTTGTCTTTGGTGGTTTTTTCACATCATGTGTTGCCATCAATGAGAAAGGGGGATATTGTTGCAAGTATTAGTAATTTTGGTTGTGTTGTCATTGATGTTGTTATTGATGTCAAACAATACATGTTGTAGGTTGTGCATATACAGTTGAGACGCTGATGAGATGTTGTGAGTACATGGAGCTATCTTTATGGTATTGTAGGTGTGCTGATATGATGAGTTGCCAAGTGCTTTTGAGAAAATTGCGAAGATAGAGTTGTGTGTGTTTAGAATGTGCTCCAGTTTGTGCTCCACATTTCTTTTATGTTGATACTATGCTTGTGTGGATCTGAAGTGTTGCTTATGAGAATCTATTGGTGATATATCTTGGTTTGTGTTTTCTGGTTTGATGGAGAGAGAAAGTTGTGTTCACCAGTGTGTGAACTAGTTTGATAGAGTTGCTTGTCTGTGGATTGGGAGAAATGTTCCTACTCTAAAGTCCTCTACTGGTTTGTTTTAGATCTTGCGGATATGGTAGAAGGCTTGTTAAGGTGTTATCTTTGTTTTGACAAAGGTTTTCATGGTATGGTACTCAAAAAGTTGAGTTTCAGAGTTACTGTGTGTGTTTATGCAGTCCAAATGGACTGGTGAGAATAGTTCTGTGTATGAAGGTTGTGGCATTTGGTGCAGATGTATCTGAAGGCTTCTGAGATGTGTTCCAGTGTATGGTGAAGTGTGTTATGTAGTCCACATGTTATCTTCTTTTTGCAGAAGTGTGTACTTCAAAGTTCATTTGTGTTTTCATTAGGTTTGGCTAACTTGGTGTTTACATGTCATGTGAAGGATAAGTGTTAATTAAGGAAGCATGAGATTGATCCAAGACATTATTTTGGGTTTTAGTTAAGTGTTGTTTTGGTCTGCTCTCATTCTCTTCCACCGTAGGAATGTTGAGTTGCCAAGCTAATTTGAATTTGTAAATTGAAGTGTGTGTAGTCAGCCTTGGAGAAAGTTTCTAAGGTTGAAGATGGTATAAATATATGACAAGTTGAGTTGTTTTGTATCAATTAATCAAGTATGCCACAAGTGTAAGAAGCAGAGTGTACGGAATTGAATTGAGGAAGCAATAATTTAATGTGTTAGACTCCTGAAAGCACTAAGCCGACAGTGTCTACAATTATTTTGATCAAAGCTACAGATGTGTGTAATCTATTGTGGTAGATTTTCCTGTCATCTTTTGTTTCTGTAGGAAGTGAGCCTCCTTCTATACAATGAGTCCTATCTGTAGGAAGTGAGCCTTGTATTTGGACAGTGAGTCCTTTCTAGGTAGTGAGCCCTCTAGCAGTGAGCCTCTTTGTAATCAGTTTTAGAATTACTTTATATTGTGAGCTAATCCTCACCATGGTTTTTCCCTTATTGGGTTTTCCACATAAATCTGGTGTTTTCTGTGTTGATATTGATTTTTGTTATTTTCATTTCATGTTCATACTTAATAACATAATTAAGTGGATTTGAAGTTGATAAGTGTTTGAGATTTGTGATTGAATTTGGTGACAACTGATTCACCCCCCCTCTCATTTGTCTTGTGCCTTTCAAAATTTTGATGCTACAATTAGAGGGTGATAGGGAGTTAGATGACAAATTTCATGATTCCCAACCAATCATTTCTTGTCATGCACCCTCAGGTTTTAGCACCCCATAAAATCTAAAGATAATGGGTTTCTTAAAGAAGCAGAAAGTAATAGTGTTGATCAACTCAGGTAGTACTCATAATTTCATCAATTTTTTTGGCTTCTCGTCTAAATTGTTTTATATATCCAGTTCCAAAATTTCAAGTCTTGATTGATGATGGTGTTACTATTAATTTTTCTAGAAAATACCATAACATTAAATTATCCATGGGAGATTATCATGTTGATAGCCCAATGTATGCTCTCTCCATGGGTGTAACAAATATTATTTTAGGAGTATAATGACTTACTACTTTGGGAATAATTGAGATGAACTTCCAATAACTATTCATGAGATTACAATCAAAAGGAACTACAATAGAGCTAAGAGGGTTTAAGGAAAAGTCCCCACAAATGTAAGTTTTCATCAAATGAAAAAATTACTTAATAAAGGAGTTGATGGATTTGTGGCCCAATTATGTTCATTAGAAGTCTATCAATCTAATGCTCCTACCCATCCAAATTTACAAGTAATCATTGATCATCACTCAATATTTTTTGGAGATATGCCTAAAGGAATTCCTCCTAAGAGGGATCATGATCATGCCATACAACTAGTTCTAAGGAGCCAACCACCCAACATCAAGCCATATACCCATATATGCAGAAAAGTGAGATTGAAAAGGTTGTAAAGGAGATGTTAGAGGTAGGAATTATCAGGCATGGCCAAAGTGCTTATTATTTTCCCATGGTGATGGTGCCTATGAATGATGAAACTTGGCTCATGTTCCTAGACTATAGAGTGCTCAACATGTACACAATCAAAGATAAGTTACCTATTCTAGTCATTGATGATTCACTAGATGAATTGAATGGAGCTATGTATTTTATAAAGTTAGATATTAGATCAGGTTATCACCAAATTCAAATTAAGGAAGAAGATATTTCTAAGACAACATTTAGGACTCATGAGGGTCATTATGAGTTTTTGGTGATGCCATTTGGTTTTACAAATGCACCGTCTATATTTCAAATTTTGATGAACTCCATCTTTAAGAAATTCTTGAGGAAGTTTGTATTAGCATTGTTTGATGATATATTGATTTATAGCAAGACATGGGAAGAACACTTGCAATGTCTAGATCAAGAATTACAAGTTCTTGAAGATCATCAACTCTATGCTTGTAAGGGGAGAAATGGACAAGGAATTGTATCAATGAATTCAAACAAGAAACTCAAGAATAAAGGATAAAAACCCACCTAATCATGAAATGCAATTGCCATAGCAAAGAATTCAAACAACAAGGTTGGAACAATCAAATTGAAACACAAATGAATTCAAAACCACACAATCTTACCATCCCATGGTGTAGTGTATTTGTGTTGTTTGATATGTTGGATTTCCTTTCAATACAAAGCCATGATTGAAAAATCTTGATGATATGACCTAGAATGCAATGGTGTATGCTTAATTTTCTCAAGAATCAATTGGACATGATCTCTTAACAAATTTTCTAGATGAATTATGAGGGGGGTGAGGGTTATTTTATAGATTTGGTGAAATTGGATCAAGGGATAGGATTGAGTTTGAAACCCCACAAAGAAGGGTTGAGATTGATCCTCAGCACCCACAAAGGAGAATGAATCAAGGAAGATGGATGAAGGAGATCAACTAGAACTCAAGCTAGATCCACCATTTTAAGAAAATGGATAAGATATTTAAGATCAATGAATGATAATTTATTTCAAGATCAAGGGCTAGAAATGGTTGAGTCAATTTCGTTAAAATATTTTGAAATGAAATATTCCTCAAGAATATGCTTTGTGTAGGGACCATATGATAATTAAATAATTAAGAATTATTTAATTCACGTGACAAGAAGATTAAAGGGTAGGACAATTAAACAATCAAGATTATTTAATAATTATGGAATTATTCAATTAGGGTGATAAAGGGGAATATTAGTGATGAAATGGATGAATTGATTAATCAATTTAGGATCATTTAATTAATAGAGGGAAATAAGGTTAATTAGTGAAAATGATGTTAAAAGAGGATTAATAAAAATGATGAAATGAAATGCAAGGATGTGAATGAAAATGATGTCGATGATGGAAAAATGCGATTTGGGATGTGTGATACACATTAAGGAATTTTGACAAAGAAGATTAAAGGGTAGGATAATTAAACAATCAAGATTATTTAATAATTATGGAATTAAATAATTAGGAATTATTCAATTAGGGTGATAAAGGGGAATATTAGTGATGAAATGGATGAATTAATTAAACAATTTAGGATCATTTAATTAATAGAGGGAAATGAGGTTAATTAGTGAAAATGATGTTAAAAGAGGATTAATAAAAATGATGAAATGAAATGCAAGGATGTGAATGAAAATGATGTCGATGATGGAAAAATGCGATTTAGGATGTGTGATACACATTAAGGAATTTTGATATGTCTACATTTTTCCCCTCTTTGAAATAATGCACTTGCTACATTGTCTCAAATAATTCAATGTCTAGATCTAGATTGAAAAAAAAAATTGAATGATGCCCCACTGTTCCCTGGTGATTAGTATAAGGATGATAAGACACTAGGCTGCCCCCTCAAGAGATCAACCAAACAAATTAATTTTTAAGGTCAGGCTCACAACAAGGTTCAAGAGTAGTTCAGATGCATAGAGGATATAAAATCAAGCCCCAGGGGTCACATTTAAGGTTCAAGATGATCTAGGGTGCTCAAAATTTAACCTAGGAGGTTTTTTGAGTGTAAAAATTATGGTTGGGGGGTATTAAATAGGAAATGAGGGCTCATTCACCCCTAATTTGCATCCTAAAACTTAGGAGATTTTAGAGCTCTAAGGATTTCTAGCTAAAAATGTCGATTCATGATGGTGAAAGTTCCAACTGCACCACACTAAGTAGATGTGGTTTGATAGTACCACTGGCCAATCGACACAGGGGTTGCAGTACATACACTTTCCATTTACATTTTTGACTTTTCATGTTTGTGTAATCAATGCTCAAAATAAATTTAGATGATAGTGATAATTATCAAGTTTTGTCACTATTGACATGATTTGGCCACTATAGTACTATGTAAGAATGACGATTTTGTAAAAACTTAGCACTATCATTAAAGTAGGTCACATTCATCAAAACTTTCCACTATTTTTTGATCATTGTTGTCAAACTCGCCCACATGGTTGGAAAATTAGGAAGATGGCCACTTTCATTGAGCCCGACTGCTATTGTAGCACTTAAAGGTTTGCTATCATCATAGAGAGCCACTATCATTCTAAAACATGGCTCTATTGTAAAATAGGGCCACTATCATTCTGAAAGAAGCTCGCTATTGCTTAAAAACACTTTTTTAGCTAGTTTGTTTGCAAATTTAGGTTCTCAACTTGATTTTCTAGCAAAAAATTTGATGTTGTGGGCTGAATGTTTGGAGGTTTTTCTATGTCCATTTTATTCTAGAGTATGGAGACCTCGACTATTGTTGGATGAGATAGCTAGATTTCAGGTTCTAGAGCAAGGTTTCCTTGGTGCTATCAGTCTGAGATATCTTACATATATGCTAGAGATTAGGGAACATTGAGCTATGATGACTACACTAGTTGAGTGATGGAGATTCGAGACTGCCACCTTCTACCTACTGACAGGGGAGTGCACCATCACTTTAGAGGATGTATGGTGGATCTTGAGGAGCTCATTACTTATGATGTTAGGAGGGGGAATATCACAATGTAGAGACTTCTTAGGGTGCAACAACTGACTGTTGTCAATTTAGAGATCAACTTGACACCCTTTGTTGATGA
Source organism: Sequoia sempervirens (assembly GCA_007258455.2). Taxonomy (NCBI): domain Eukaryota; kingdom Viridiplantae; phylum Streptophyta; class Pinopsida; order Cupressales; family Cupressaceae; genus Sequoia; species Sequoia sempervirens. The sequence continues at coordinate 84,176,837 of VDFB02049217.1, read as the reverse complement.
CGTAGATCCAATGGTGATTGTACTAGTAGGACTTATTATCAGTCCATTGATGCCTGATCGAAGAGCTAGGGGAT
>VDFB02049217.1:84115323-84176663 GCA_007258455.2 Sequoia sempervirens | reverse complement strand
TTTCCTTCCCATTAGGTCCCACCATGCCACATGTCACCTCCTTGCTTCCCCTTTGAAAGATAAGAGATGTTGGTGGGTTCCCTATAGGCTAGCAAGAAATGGTCAGGATTAAACCAAACCACCTCATCTCAACCGTTGATATCACAAGACTTAATATTGATTTCTTTCACATGATAATGGGCCTTTCTCAGTGATAAGACATGTGGCACCCACTCACCAACCCATTAGAATATTTTAACGAATATTAAAACCCAACGGCGGAGTGAGGAATGGTCAGGACTGAATCACTTAGATACAACCAACCATATTGAAAGTTTAAACCTGCACATGCAAATGTTAGCAACTTAAAAGTGGGCTTCAACTAGGTTAACAAGAGATAGAGACATAAACCCTAGGCCAAGACTTTAGACTAATGATGAAATATTAAACCCAAACATAAGGATGTTGGAAAATGTTAAAAGTTTTATAAACCGCTTAATATAAACATGACTTATAATGAATGAATGGGTGACAATCGAGAATATTAGACTCAAGGGGTCGATAACCAGATGGATTTAATGACTCAAGATATGACTTGAAAAATGGGAACGGGTAAAACAGATTAATGAGCAGATAAAAGAAAAGACTAAGGCATGGAACAATTAGGGTTTTAGGAGGGTTTAAGCCTTACACATAATTTAGAACCCTAAGTAGATATAATTGAGGAGTTTCAAAACCTCAAGGATCACAAAAATTCAAAAATAGCCATGGATTTTGTAAGCTCCACCATATACCTCCTCAACAAAACATACCTCCACAACATCAAACCTTCACCCAAAAACACCAAACTTATGCATCACAACAGCAAAATCTTAGTCCACAATACCAAATTTTGAATCCACGAGGTCAAAAATTCAATCAACAATACACACAAACCATTTTGCAAGGACCTTATCCCTCATCATACACACATAACATGACCCAAGGGACTTCCTACAAGCAATCCCTGCAATATAACTCACAATACATTATGGGGCAACAAGGTTATGGTGTCCCCTAATCCTTAAATGAACACACATAATATGACCTAACCTTACAAATTCAAAGTCTTTACCAAAGGATATCGGATATTCAACTTGGAAAACCAAAGAAAAGCTATGTACTACAAGATATATTTCCATATGTTTGATCATACCATAACAATGATCCCCTTTCCTAAGAACTTCAAAATCCATAAATTTGATAAATACAAAGGAAGAGGGGACCCAATCGAACATGTACAAGAGTTTTCAGTATCTTGTATGGACGTTACAAACAATGAATCCTACTTAATGAGACTCTTTTTAAGAAGTCTTGGGGGTGTGGCTATTGAATGGTTCTCTCATTTACCACCCAATATTAAAACTTTTGATGAAATATCAGAAAAATTCATAAGCTAGTTCTCTTACAATATTGAACAAGACATAATCATGCCCAATCTATATAAAATCAAACAAAAACATGGTAAGTCCTTCACTTCCTACTTGCAAAGATGGAGGCACAATGCTAGAAAACTAAATGGCCCATTCTAGAAAAGCAACTAGTTAAAATATTTGTCTCTAACCTTCAAACAAACATTAGCTATCAATTAACCATATTATATCCTAATAATTTTTAAGAAATCATTGAGCAGGGTCTAGTCATTGAAAGATATCTTATAGCAAAAGGTACCATAAAACTTTACAACAATAACAACAGATACCAAGCATCGGTATCCAATAAAAAACATTGAATTTTGGAAAAGAACAAGAATGTTACAAATGATGGAGTGATAGACACTAAGTTTGTATGAAATGTACAACAACCTTACCAACAACCTCCTAACAATCCCCAAAATAACGTCCAAATGAATTAAAAAAATTACCACATAAATAATGTGAAAAACACTCAACTCACATACCTTCAAAACAACAAATAGACAAAACAAAATTAGAATAATCAAAGAGGGCCACCAAGGAAAAAATTTACAAAAAGTACACACCATTGGGGGAACCCATGGAGGTTATCATACATAAGCTAATCCAAAAGAACCTATGGTATAATGAGAAGGATCAATGCAAGTTTCATCAAATTAAAGGACATAAAAATAACAACTACCAAAGGTTAAATAATATCATCCAAAATTTGATAGATAAAGGAAAGGTTGATATCAAAAATCATCCTAGAACCTTTGGAAATAGCAACATGGGTATCTACAAGGATCTAATCCCTGATCATTTTAAGGTAAATGATAAAGGTAAGGGACGGGATTATTGAAAGGCTACTTACACCTATGACAATATTGTAGGAACCATCCATCAAGTTGATAACAATATCAATGTAGTATCAATACTTGGTAGAAACCCTAAGTGTAATGTCACTTCAAGAAGAGGAAAAGTGGCAATCCAAGGAGCCTCATCTCAACCAAGAGTTACCATTAAACCTTCAAGTGACTACAGTATTGTTGACCAATTAAATAAAACTCTAGACTTAATCTCTATACTTGAGCTTCTCAAGCTATCCCCCACACATAATGAGATCCTAGAGAAGGCTCTACATGAATCATTGGTACCTAGCAATATCCACATAGATCAGTTTCAAGATATGGTTGGGACCATTACCTCTACCCATCACTTGGTATTTTTTTTAAAAAGACCTTCCCCAAAGATCCTTTCATAATCAACCCCTATATCTCAAAGTTTGCATCCATAAACACAAGTTCAAGGGGTCCTAATAGATGGAGGTGTCAAATTAAACATATGTACCTTGAAATTATTAAAGCAATTAGGATATTCTAATGATGTTATTGACAAGAACAGAAACCTCACAATAAGGTATTATGATGATAATGAAAGAAACTCTAAAGGCACAATCAAACTTTCAATTCACATGAGACAAGTTATAGCCAAAATGAATTTTCAGGTACTAGATCTTGAGCTACCTCATAACCTACTCTTAGGATGCCAATAGATCCACACAATGCAAGTGTTCCTTTAAACCTTCCATCAATGCTTAAATTTTTCTTATAATGATAAGTTTCAATATACATTGATCCCAAACCCTTCCACTATTGTAAGAGCTTGGAGGAAAAATACAAGAAACTTTTTCAAATACCTAGTAATGAAATATCCTTCCATTCATTGTCCTATATTGATCCATCATCACTCGCTTCATCCTAAACTCCATCTTCATCATCTGACCCACCTAAATCTGACCTTAAGATCCAAGTACTTGACAATGGTTGTGGACAATACCACTTTAATCAATCTTTTTGCATTGGAAAGCTACCCCGATCACCAAGATCTTATGGGAGACCAAAGGAAATCAAGCACATTCAAGCTATCAAAATAGAAGTCAAACCTACCATATTCACTAGGTGGGAAGACATGAAGGATGAAGTGGTATGTGAAGAAGATTTATCTACATGGATTTACAAAGATGAACAAAAAGATGAACAAGAAGATGAAAAGAAACTACCTACCATCCACATTGATCCTAAAAGAAAATGGTATGGGTTTCACTAGAAAGGGTGGTATTGCTCTAAACAAACAAGGTATAAGGGATCCTATTATCATGGAGAAGAAAAAGAAGAATCTAGGACTAGGCTATGGTTCGATATACATTGTGACTCCAAGCACTGAAAATACCTTTTGCAAGGAAAAAGCTCCTTCTGCCTTGAGACATTGAATGTGTATGATCTTAGTGACAACGATCTATACATAACACACTTTTTTAATGACATTGGCATAGACACAATCACTCCCCAATCCTTCAAACCTACATCTAGAAAAGAAAAAAAAAATCAACTCATTTACCCACATTTAATCGATTGGGATTAGCAACATCATGCACCTATTGTGGACATATTCCAGAATGATGAAGCTATAGCTGAGTTTTTGGAACTTCACATTGGTATTCCATTTAGAGACCACAAGGTGGGATTTAAAATTGAACCTGAACAAGGATCATACTTTGGAGGGGAGATTGCATCCTCTAGTCACAAAAATGAAATTGAAACTCTAAACATCAAAATAAGATCCAATGGTGAAAACCACAATGTGGCACTATCCGACAGTGAAAAAGGTAAAACAAAGGATGCATCTAATGTTGAAAACCTCTTTAAGGTGCCTAAAGATGGAGGATTCAATCTCCCAATCACAAAGTATCAAGAAAAATCAATAGTTTTGTTCAAAGGTTTTGAACCCATTCATGTGTGGGAACAATAGATGCACCAAATATAGCATATCATGGAAGCACTTTAGATCTTGGTGAAAGAATCAACTTCTTAGCATTCATAAATGAGTGAAAGATAAACTTCACCTGGACTTATGCATATATTCCAAGATTGGATCTAACTCTATTAGTTCATCATCTAACGATTTTCCTAAGAACAAAATAGGTCAAACAAAAGCTTCATAATATGCACCCATAGATAGTGCTTCTATTCAAGGTGGAGCTCCATAAATTGCTTGACGTTAGATTCATAAGACCTATAGATTATCTTAAGTGGGTATCCAACCTAGTACCAATGTCAAAACACACCAGGGCAAAATGAATCTATACAAATTTTAGAGATCTTAACAAAGCATACCCTAAGGACAACTTCCCCCTACCTAACATCAACATTATAGTGGACTTAACAACTGGTCATGAAATTTTATCTCTTATGAATGGATTCTCCAGCTACAACCAGATCAAAATAGTACCTAATGATCAACATAAAACATCATTTACTTGCCCTTGGGGAACATTTTGCTAGAATTCCATGCCATTTGGCCTAAAGAATATAGGAGCTACATACCAAAGAGAAATGACTACCATATTCCATGATATGCTTCACATTACCATGGAAGATTATGTGGATGATATTTTAGCAAAATCTATTACAAGACAAGGACATCTAGATAACTTGGCTAAGATATTTGATAGGATAGAAGAGTATAGCTTGTGTCTAAATCCAAAGAAATGTGTGTTTTGTCTAAAATTAGGGAAAATTTTTGGCTATATTGTATCTAGAAGAGGTATCGAGGTAGATATTGCAAATATCAAAGCTATCCTCAAAATTCTTCCCCCAAAGATACTAAAACAACTATGCAACTTGTAAGGAAAAATTCAATCAATTCAAAGCTTTATAGCACAATTATCGATAAAGATGTAATTCCTAGGTACAAATTCCTTATGGAAAAATTCCTTATACCAACATTTGATATCCAAAAATTCAAACTTGTATGTGATGTTGCTGGTCCTAATTCACTTTGGTACCAAGACACATTTTCTTATATCCAACAATAAATCATATGACCTCTCCTAACAAGCAACCAAAACAAAACTTTTAGCCACCGAACTGTATGCTTTACCATCCTTGAATATACTCTATACTATCAAAGCATAGATGGTAGTTTACTCTGATGTCTCAATCAAGAAGAAGTGCAAACTTCCTTCCAAGAGGTACATGAAGGTTTTTGTGGGTCCTATGCTAGTGGGCCTAACCTAGTCTAGAAGTTATTAATAATTGGGTACTACTAGCCATCAATGGAGAAAGAAGCTATACATTTTTCAAAGAAGTATCGTTAATGACAACAAAATGGTGATCTTGTGCATGTACCTACACAAGAGTTACGTCCCATCACCACCCCATGGCTCTTCTCTTAGTGGGGACTACACCTAAGAGGAAAGATATCATTGACTTCATCCAATGAATAGAAATTTATCATAACTTCCATGGTGTATTATACAAAGTGGATAGAAGTTATTCCTCTAACTTATATTGTAGATAAACAGATAGAAAATTTTATTCTAAACTATTTGATCTCTCAATATGGTATCCCTCATACTATCATAACAGACAACAAACTTCGTTTAAAAACCAAGATGTCTATGAGCATTGCTCAATATTCTCTATTCAACACCACTTTTCTACCCCATATTACCCCCATGGAAATGGTTAGGCTGAAGCATCTAATAAAACAATCTTGAAAATCTTAAAGAAGATTATTAATGATGTCGGCCATGACTGGCACCTACAACTAAATCCAGCCTTGTGGGATTACAAAACAAGCATTCACACACCTACTGGTGTGACTCCATTTTCCCTTGTATACGAGTCCAAAGAAATATTACCTATAGAGGTAGAGATTCCATCCCTAAGAGTATCAGTGAAGGATCTTGTTAGCAATGAAGAATATTGGGTATCTAAACTCAACAAGCTTGAACTGCTAGATGAAAGATGTTTGAGTGCTTTGAACCATCTCCAAGCAGGTCAAAATTGTCTCAAGTGAAGCTATAATAAGAATATCATAAACAAGAACTTTTAGGTTGGTGACTTGGTCCTGAAATAAAATCAAAAGATCCAACTTAATCAAGATGGAAAAGGTAAATTTGAGCCAAGGTGGTCAAGTCCTTATGTTTTCACAAAAAGCTTTGGTTCTAGTTCCTATCATTTGGCTACCCCAGAAGGAGAACCCCTACTGAAACTGCTTAACAACATTAATCTCAAGAAATTCTACACCTAACATATCAAAGTATCCTAGGAAAAAGGACAAACAATCAATAAAAAATAAAAAAATCAAGAAAAAAGTAAAGAGAAATAAATCATCCTTTAAGTGAAAACCACCTTTTGGTGCTTCTAGGACAGGTTCCATAGTGAAAACTTGGTAAACAAATGCTACGTTTGCATAATTTTTGCATCCCCATCTATACAAACCTTCAATCCTTCTATTGCATCTACTCCATCTTATCCATCCTACTATCCCATCCATTTCACTCCATCCATTGCATAATAAAATGTTCCCAACCATGGCTCAATAACTGATCAAGTATTGAACCTTGTGTTATCGCTATCCACCATTCGTTTTATCCACTTATCCATAATAAACATAATCATGTTCCAAACTAGGGGAAACTTCTCGAACCTAGTAGATTGATTGGATCCTTGTCCATCCCATCTTTCGTGTAAAACTAGATCAAAATCCAAAAACAGTTGCATAAAACAATCAAAATCCAAAAAATATATTTCAAAAACATCAAAAAATCCCAAAAAACATTATACTCTTTGAATCAAATAATTTAACCACTTTGTCTTTGCATGTATAACATAGGCAAGGCCATCATCAATGAGCCCCCAAGGCACTAGGTCGGTCCCTTTAGGTCTCTATATCAGTCAAAAATCCAAAAAAACACTCAAACATTTTTTAAAAACTATAAAACATTCAAAAATTTATAAAACTCCAAAAATAGTGTCAATCATGGTCTAGTTCAGTCCCCTTAGGTCCTCCTCTTGGTCTCTAAATCTCTCAAAAATACCAAAAAAATCCAAATATCCAAAAAAAGTCAAAAACAACATTAGATAACCTCAAAAGCACAAAAACTTTCAAAAAACCTCAAAAATTATTTGTCAACGTGCTATTACCTATCCGCAATAAAATATTCGTCCATAATAAACCAATCATCATCTTCACCCTTTTACAAAGTAATCAACAAGCAAAGTAAACGTCAGAATTTGAAACCTTCAAGAAAGAATCATGAAAAATTGATCATTATCAAACTAAATCAATGCCCAAGTGCTAAACTACCTACCTATGTGAATCATCATCAGCATCTTGGCATGTGTCTTAATGGATAAATTGTTCCTACAATATACATCATCTATGGATAACATCTTGAAACATCAAACATCTATGGAAAGTGATGCAACATTGTTTTTTATCTTTTGTGATCTTATCTTTTGATTTATCTTATTGTCTCATTCCATGGATCTCTTGAGGATTTCCATAAGGATTTAGAGAGGAAGGAATGGGGGCATTGATCATCAATTTTCTTTGCTCTATTTGTTGGATGTTTCTCTAATACTACCATGGTGAATACTTGCTTTGTGGTTTGTGTGGAAGTCACTTTTGGGTATTTTTGTGTAGAAATGGCATGATAGGTTCCTAATACCTCTCTGTGCAACTATTAAAAAATGTTTTGAAACTTCTCACCCATACACTCTAACAACATTTCTATATGTTTGGTATGAGCAAGAATACTCCTTGTTCGTGGAGTAAAATTCCACGCAATGGATACAAAGTCGCCTTGTTCATTAATACCCTGGTGCATTGTGTCTATTTGCAACATTAATAAGGATTTCTAAACATTACTTAGTCTCCATGAAGCAACAGAAAAAACTCATTACATTTTGCACCATTATCAATCACTCAAATCACTCATCGATTCATATCATCAATCAATCACCATTTATGGAATTTTAGAAATTAGATCAAATCATCCATTTATTTTATCTCTAATCCTATTAACATATCTTTTGTCTAACATCATCCTGAATCACAAAATCATTAGTACCACATGCATCCTTCATCCACAAACTTATTAGCATATCATAGAAAATCATACATCATAAATCATCTAACAAATACATATAAACATATAAGCATCTCATAATCATCGCATAATACATGTCATATGTCACATCCAAAAAAGGTATATCTCATATATCATCATAATTGAAATATCAAGTACATCAAAGTCAATAGTGTCATGTGTGATACAATATCAAATCATATCAAAAATATACACTAGGCCTTAAATTGGCTAATGAATGTATATACAATAACTATGTCTACATCAGAGTCTATAATGAAATAATACAAAGATCATGAAATCTAAGTCACCCCTATTGTCCATTCTATGGTGGTGACCTCAACCGATCCTCTCTTAGGAGGGGATTGCTCTCCATCATTCTGATATCTCTAGCTAAGTGTAGGAGACTGATGGCAATGCCAAAGTGGACTAGAAGGCGATCTCAAATTCCTATTAATAGACTATCCCCCTAAGGACTCTACACCTGTAGCATTGCAAGGAGCCAAAAATATAGGATGTCTCTAAGCTCTCAGAACCTGAGCCTCATAGAGGGTCCTACAGCATGTCCTCTCCTCTATTAGGGAATCTCTCTCCTGCTGATACTAAGCTCAAGGAATACATGAAGCATGTGCAATCTCTAGCACTATCCTCTACTGCCTCTCAACATCCAATTGTTGTCTCAGACAATCTCTCTCCTATCAAAGAGCATCTCTCTCAGCCTTAATGGTGTCCCTCTCTACTATAACTATCACAACCTATGTTTCTAAGGCTTATCACCAAGCAATATCAACATCCCTCTCCCCAACTCGAGCATCCCTATCCTATGCAACCTAATATCGCTTGGCTATAAGTTTTTCTATCCTAGCAACCATGTCTCCTTGAGGGAGAGCTACCACTAGTGCTTGATCAACTTCCTACTATTATTGCTACTAATTCCCATGATCCTATGGTTCCTAATCATCATGCTAACCATCCTTCTTATCATGTATTCTCTGGTGCTTCTCATGAGCAATTTGAAGTCTGAATCAATCTACTTGGTTCCTGACTCCACCAATCCTCCTCACCTAGCCTATAACTAGAACACCTCCTATCACAACTCCACCAAGATGTGTAAACCTCAAATTCCATCTACAGGCCCCCATGAATCATAATATTTATTCATCCCTGCATCATGAGGACCAACTACCCATCCCCAACCGAAACGAGTCAGTTCTTTGAACTCTATCACAACCCTACTTGAATCTTCTCTATGATCCCACACATTGACCGCTTGGGTCATGCATGCATAACATGTATGTTAGTCATCACTCGGTTAGGTTTTTCACTCTCCAAACTATTGTAGAGCCTTGTCAAGGAGGTATCACTCTAGACAAATGTCTACTCTTCTGATCAACCATCGATTCTATCTACAATAGACCAAGTGATCATGATCATTTTCCAATGCCTCACAAGCTAGATATGGGCACCATATGAACTATGTCATATCATCAAAGATGCCTCTCCAAAATGATAATCTCATTGGTTGTGTGTAATATAAATAATTGAAATACCTATATGAATAAGGATTGTCAAGATCCCTCTAGTTTATGCCCTTAGGTTGTGTGATAGCTAGCCTCTCCCATGCCCAGACATGGAGAAGAGTCATACCTACTGAAATACTACTACCACCTTGGTAGACTGCCTCAGGCATATCTCAGTAGAAATGAGCAAGAACACAAGGTCCCCATGCATACAAAAGCACATGCTCTATCATCATCTCTATACAAGTGCCCCATCCAATTGGGAATCCCCTAGCTCTCCAATCAGGCATAAATGGCCTGATAATAAGTCCTACTAGTATAATCACCATTGGATCTACGTCATCAACAAAGGGTGTCAAGTTGATCTCTAAATCGATAACAGTTAGTTTTTGCACCTTGAGAATTCTCTACATTGCAAGAGTCCCCCTCTTAACATCATAAGTACTGAGCTCCCTATAGATCAATATCCTCAAGATCCACCATACATCCTCTAAAGTGATGGTGCACTCCCCTATAAGTAGGTAGAAGGTGGCAATCTTCAATCTCCATCGCTCAACTAGCGTATTCATCATAGCTCAATGTTCGTTGATTGCTAGCATATATGTAAGGTATCTCAAACCGATAGCACCAAGGAAACCTTGCTCTAGAACTTGAAATCTGGCTATCTCATCCAACAATAGTTGAGGACTCCACACTCTAGAATAAAATGGACATGGAAAAACCTACAAACATTCATCCCACAACATCAATTTTTTTGCTAGAAAATCAAGTTGAGAACCTAAATTTGCAAACAAACTAGCTTAAAAAGTGTTTTTAAGCAATAGCAAGCTTCTTTTAGAATGATAGTAGCCCTATTTTACAATAGATCCCTATTTTAGAATGATAGTGGCTCTCTATGATGATAGAAACCTTTCAGTGCTACAATAGCGATTGGGCTCAATGAAAGTGGACATCTTCCTAATTTTCCAACCATGTGGGTGAGTTTGACAATAATGATCAAACAATAGTGGAAATTTTTGATGAATGTGACCTACTTTAATGATAGTGCAAAGTTTTTACAAAATTGACATTCCTACATAGTACTATAGTGGCCAAATCATGTCAATAGTGACAACTTGAGAATTATCGCTATCATCTAAATTGATTTTGAGCATTAATTACACAAATATGAAAAGTCAAAAATGTAAATGGAAAGTGTATGTACTGCAACCCCTGCGTCAGTTGGCCAGTGGTACTATCAAACCATATCTACTTTGTGTTGTGCAGTTAGAACTTTCACCATCATGAATCGACGTTTGTAGCTAGAAATCCTTAGAGCTCTAAAATATCCTAAGGTTGATGCAAATGATGGGTGAATGAACCCTCATTTCCTATTTAACCCCCCCCCCCAACCATAATTTTTACACTCAAAAACCCTCCTAGGTTAAATTTTGAGCACCCTACATAATCTTGAACCTTAATGGGACCCCTAGGGCTTGATTTTCTGTCCTCTATGCATCTGAACTACTCTTGAACCTTGTTGCGAGCCTAACCTTAAAAAGTAATTTTTTTTGTTGATCTCTTGAGGGGGCATCCTAGTGTCTTATCATCTTTCTACTAATCACCAGGGAACAATGGGGCATCATTCAAAAAAAAATTCAATCTTGATCTAGACATTGAATTATTTGAGACAATGTAGCAAGTGCATTGTGTCAAAGAGGGGCAACATGTTTTTATTAATCCTCTTTTAACATCATTTTCACTAATTAACCTCATTTCCCTCTATTAATGAAATGATCCTGAATTGTTTAATTAATTCATCCATTTCATCACTAATATTCCCCTTTATCACCCTAATTGAATAATTCCTAATTATTTAATTCCATAATTATTAAATAATCTTGATTGTTTAATTATCTTAACCTTTAATCTTCTTGTCACATGAATTAAATAATTCCTAATTATTTAATTATCATATGGTCCCTACACAAAGAATATTCTTGAGGAATATTTCATTTCAAAATATTTTAACCAAATTGACTCAATCATTTCTAGCCCTTGATCTTGAAATAGATTATCATTCACTGATCTTAAATATCTTAACCATTTTCCTAAAATGGTGGATCTAGCTAGAGTTCTAATTGATCTCCTTTGTCCTTCTTCCTTGATTCATTCTCCTTTGTGGGTGTTGAGGATCAATCTCAACCCTTCTTTGTGGGGTTTCAAACTCAATCATATCCCTTGATCCAATTTCACCAAATCTATAAAATAACCCTCACCCCTCTCATAATTCATCTAGAAAATTTGTGAAGAGATCATGTCCAATTGATTCTTGAGAAAATTAAGCATACACCATTGCATTCTAGGTCATATCATCAAGCTTTTGCAATCATGGAAGCTTTGTATTGAAAGGAAATCTAACATATCAAATCAACACAAATACACTCCACCATGGGATGGTAAGATTGTGTGGTTTTGAATTCATTTTTGTTTCAATTTTATTGTACTAACCTTGTTGTTTGAATTCTTTGCTATGGAAATTGCATTTCATGATTAGGAGGGTTTTTATCCTTTATTCTTGAGTTTCTTGTTTGAATTCATTGATACAATTCCTTGTCCATTTCTCCCCTTACAAGCATAGAGTTGATGATCTTCAATAAATTTTAATTTTTGATCTACACATTGCAAGTGTTCTTCCCATGTCTTTCTATAAATCAATATATCATCAAAGAACGCTAATACAAACTTCCTCAAGAATTTCTTAAAGATGGAGTTCATCAAAATTTGAAATATAGACGGTGCATTTGTAAAACCAAATGGCATCACCAAAAACTCATAATGACCCTCATGAGTCCTAAATGTTGTCTTAGAAATATCTTCTTCCTTAATTTGAATTTGGTGATAACCTAATCTAATATCTAACTTTATAAAATGCATAGCTCCATTCAATTCATCTAGTGAATCATCAATGACTAGAATAGGTAACTTATCTTTGATTGTGTACATGTTGATCACTCTATAGTCTATGCACATGAGCCAAGTTTCATCATTCATAGGAACCATCACCACGGGAAAAGAATAAGCACTTTGGCTATGCCTAATAATTCATACCTCTAACATCTCCTTTACAACCTTTTCAATCTCACTTTTCTGCATATATGGGTATATGGCTTGATGTTGGGTGGCTAACTCCTTAGAACTAGTTGTATGGCATGATCATGATCCCTCTTAGGAGGAATTCCTTTAGACATATCTCCAAAAAATATTGAGTGACGATCAATGATTACTTGTAAATTTGGATGGGTAGGAGCATTAGATTGATAGACTTCTAATGAACATAATTGGGCCACAAATCCATCAACTCCTTTATTAAGTAACTTTTTCATTTGATGAGAGCTTACCATTTGTGGGGAATTTTCCTTAAACCTTCTTAGCTCTATTGTAGTTCCTTTTGATTGTAATCTCATGAATAGTTATTGGAAGTTCATCTCAATTGTTCCCAAAGTAGTAAGTCATTATACTCCTAAAATAATATTTGTTGTACTCATGGAGAGAGCATACATTGGGCTATCAACATGATAATATCCCATGGATAATTTAATGTTATGGTATTTTCTAGAAAAATTAACAATATCACCATCATCAATCAAGACTTGAAATTATGGAACTGGATATATAAAACAATTCAAACGAGAAGCCAAAAAAATTGATGAAATTATGAGTACTACCTAAGTCGATCAACACTATTATTTTCTACTTCTTTAAGAAACCCATTATCTTTAGAGTTTATAGGGTGCTAAAACCTAAGGGTGCATGACAATAAATGATTGGTTGGGAATCATAAAATTCCTCATCTAACTCCCTATCACCCTCTAATTGTAGCATCAAAATGTTGAAAGGCGCAAGACAACTGAGAGGGGGGGTGAATCAATTGTCACCAAATTCAATCACAAATCTCAAACACTTATCAACTTCAAATCCACTTAATTATGTTATTAAGTATGAACATGAAATGAAAATAACAAAAAGAAATATCAACACAAAAAACACCAAATTTATGTGGAAAACCCAATAAGGGAAAAACCATAGTGAGGATTAGCTCACAATATAAAGTAATTCCAAAACCGATTACAAAGAGGATCACTGCTAGAGGGCTCACTACCCAGAAAGGACTCACTGTCCATATACAAGGCTTGCTTCCTAAAAATAGGACTCATTGTACAGAAGGAGGCTTGCAGCCTACATAAACAAAAGATGACAGAAAAATCCACCACAACAGATTACACACATCTGCAACTTTGATAAAAAGAATTGTAGACACTGTCAGCTCAGTGCTTTCAGGAGTCTAACACATTAAATTATTGCTTCCTCAACTCACTTTCACACACTCTGATTCTTACACTTGTGGAATACTTGATTAATTGATACAAAACAACTCAACTTGTCAAATATTTATACCATCTTCAACCTTAGAAACTTTCTCCAAGGCCAGCTACACACACTACAATTTACAAATTCAAATTAAGCTGGAAACTCAACATTCCTACGGTGGAAGAGAATGAGAGTGGACCAAACCAACACTTAACTAAGACCCCAAATAATGTCTTAGATCAATCACACACTTCCTTAATTAGCACTTATCCTTCGCATGACATGTAAACACTAGGTCAACCAAACCTAATGAAAACACAAATGAACTTTGAAGTACATGCTTCTACAACAAGAAGATAACATGTGGACTATGTAACACACTTCACCATACACTAGAACACATCTCAGATGCCTTCAAATATATCTACACCAAATTCCACAACCTTCATACACATAACTCTTCTTGCCAGTCCATCTAGACTGCATAAACACACACAGGAACTCTGAAACTCAACTTTTGAAGTACCATACCATGAACACCTTTTTCAAAACAAAGATAACACCTTAACAAGTCTTCTATCATATCAAAAAGATTTAAAAGAAAACTAGTAGAGGATTGTAGAGTAGGAACATTTCTCCCAGTCCACAGACAAGCAACTCTGTCAAACCAGTTCACACACTGGTGAACACAACTTTCACTCTCCATCAAACTAGAAACAACAAACTAGGATATATCACCAATAGATTCCCATAAGCAACACTTCAAATACACACAAGAAATGTGGAGCAAAAATCAGAGCACATTCTAAACACACACAACTTTGTCTTCATAATTTTCTCAAAAGCACTTGGCAACTCATCATATCAGCACACCTACAATACCATAAAGATAGCTCCATGTACTCACAACATCTCATTAGCATCTCAAATATATATGCACAAACTACAACAACATGTACTATATTTACATCAATAACAACATCAATGACAACACAACCAAAATTACTAATACTTGCAACAATACCCCCCTTTGTCATTGATGGCAACACATGATGTGAAAAAACCACCAAAGACAACACTCTCCTTTATTTTCTAGAGTATACAACCTACAACATTCCTGCACTCTCAGTACTCTCTCTCCCTTTCAGCTTCTTCTTTTTCTCTCCCCCTTTTACTATTTTTCACATGACTCTCTCTCCCCCTTTGACATCAATGGCAAGGAAAAAACTTCTGATCACTCCCCCTTAGGAGTGCACCCACACATCTCATACTGCAACAATGAAACTTTCTACTCCCCCTATGGAGTAGACCCATTCATTAGTCCAAACAAATGAAGAATCTATAGATCCACTGGACTGATGCACCTTCATGTGCACCTAGTTCAGAGAAGGAGGGCCAATGACCCCCAACTTCTCCTCGAGATACTCAAAATTTTCCTTCGGAAGAGCCTTAGTAAATATATCTACAGTCTGATCCTTTGTAGTCACATACTCCAGTTTGACTTCATTCTTCAACAAATTCTCTCTTAATAAATGATATCTGATAGATATATGCTTTGTTCTTGAATGAATTACCGAATTCTTGGAAATTTTTGTAACACTTTTATTATCACAAAATATAGGTATAGGTTCATCACATATCACTCCTATGTATTTCAATGTTTGCTTCATCCACAAAACCTATGTGCAACAAGATGTTGCAACAATATACTCTGCTTCTATAGTGGATAAAGAAACTGAATCTTATTTCTTACTTAACCATGAAACCAATCTTCCTCTAAGAAATAATGCACCAGCACTTGTACTCTTCTAGTCATCCACACAACCAGCCCAATTTGCATCAATTTAAGCACTCAAGGTAAAATTTGTATCCTTAGGATACCACAAGCCATAATTCGAAGTGCCCTTGAGATATCTAAATATCCTCTTCATAGCTGTAACATGTGCTTCTTTAGATTCTGCTTGAAATCTAGGAACCAAACATATTACATACATGATATCTGGTCTTGTAGCAGTAAGATACAATACTCCACCAATCATAGATCTATACATGCACTAATCAACTTTAGCAGATTCATCATTTTTACTCAGCTTGCATCCGGTCACCATAGGGGTACTAACCGGTTTGGAGTCATCCATTCCAAACTTCTTCAACAATTATTTGACATACTTTGATTGTGAAATGAATATCCCCTTATTAGTTTGATTTACTTTAAGTCCATGGAATAAATTCAAATCACCAATCATAGACATTTCAAAAAAAAATTGCATCTCCTCTACAAATCTCTTGTAAATACCTTCATTTCCTCTAAAAATGATATCATCAACATACACTACCACTATCAACATTCTATTTCCTTCAACTTTGAAATAAATATTATTGTCTATGGAGCCCTTGCTAAAATTTTGTTCTATCAGATACCTATCCAATCTTGCATACCATGCTCTAGGAGCCTATTTAAGTCCATACAATTCCTTTTTCAACTTACAGACCATATCCAGTTTATCTAATAACTGAAATCCTTTTGATTGTTCCATGTACACCTCTTCTTCCAATTCTCCACAACATATCCATGTGCCAACTTTGACACACCATATATCTAGGGGGTTTGAACAATTTTTTGTTAATGCTCCCCCTAAGACCATGCTAGGTCTAATTCCTAGAGGAATTGTCTACACTAGATGAGGGCACAGATAATCTGTCATCTCTAGCTCTTCTTTCTTCCTCTCTATCTTTTTCATTTCTTTCTTAACCTCATTCTTGTCAATTTTCTTCACTGGTTCATTTTTCTTTACCGGAGCAGACTTCTTTCCCTTTTTACTTCTACAAACTCTTGAAATGTGTCTCAGTTTGGTGCACTTGTAGTAGACAACATTTCTCTAATTACTTTGACCTCCATTAACCCTTGATCTGCATTGATTTTCTTTGTGCCCAAACTTATTACATGTATAACAATATCCAACAAAAGATTGATTCATTCTACCTCCATTAAACCTATTCATCATCACCCGACTAATCATCCTCACCTGAGATTTGCATTCTATAGCACTATGTCCAAGTTTCTTGCATGCAAAACATTGTCTGGAGAAGGAACCAAGGAATTGATTTATCTTAATCCTATTCCCAATGACCAAATTTATTACATGAAAATAAAACACCATTGGAAGATGGGTACCTTGAGCATTTGGTTGTCTGACAAGTGGTCTTCTAGCAAATTTTCTTGGGTTTATTTTCTACTTCCCTTTATCTTGAGTCTTTTAATTTTCCACTTGATTTTGTACAGTCTTAGAACTTTCACCTACTTTATTTCCCAAACCATCTTTGTCTTTAGGAGGTCTCTACCCTGCAATCAACTCATCAACCTTGGTGTACCTTGTCCTAAAATTATCTTCACAGAGTTTTGCTTTCTCCAATTCTACTTTTAGATTCACCACTTCTTGTTCAAGTCTTGTGCACTCATCAGACTTTCTTTACACCATTATATTCAAACATTCTTCAATTTTTTTTTCCTCCACTTGCACCTTCAATCTGGTAATCTCTCCATTTGCTTGTTTCAATTACTCACTCACTTATCCATGTCTTTCTTTGAACTTCTTCAATTTCTCTTTTAATTTTTGAACACATTCATTTTCTTCATCAATATTTTCTTTCAAAACACTATTTTCACTTTCAACCTTGTCAATATCTTCAAGAGTAGCCTGGAGTTCTTCTTTATCATCCATTTTCTCAATCTTCAGGATCTTCCTCAAGTTGTTAGGCTTCTTTGGAAGAACCAAGCTCTAATACCAATTGTTGAAAGGTGCAAGACAACTGAGAGGGGGGTGAATCAATTGTCACCAAATTCAATCACAAATCTCAAACACTTATCAACTTCAAATCCAATTAATTATGTTATTAATGAACATGAAATGCAAATAACAGAAAGAAATATCAACATAGAAAGCACTTGATCTACATGGAAAACCTAATAAGGGAAAAACCAAGGTGAGGATTAGCTCACAATATAAAGTAATTACAAAATTGATTACAAAGAGGCTCACTGCCAGAGGGCTCACTGCCCAGAAAGGACTCACTATTCATATACAAGGATCACTGCCTACAGATAGGACTCACTATCCAGAAGGAGGCTCACTACCTACAGAAACAAAAGGTGACATAAAAATCCACCACAACAGATTACACACATCCGCAGCTTTGATCAAAAGAATTGTAGACACTGTCAGCTCATTTCTTTCAAGAGTCTAATGAATTAAAATACTACTTCTTCAATTCACTTTCACACACTCTAATTCTTACACTTGTGGAATACTTGATTGATTGATACAAAACAACTCAACTTATCATATATTTATACCATCTTCAACCTTAGAAACTTTCTCCAAGGTTGGCTACACACGCTTCAATTTACAAATTCAAATTAGGTCAGCAAATCAATGTTCCCATGGTGGAAGAGAATAATAGTAGATCAAACCAACACTTAACCAAGACCCAAAACAATGTCTCAGATCAATCACACGCTTCCTTACTTAACACGTATCCTTCGCATGGCATGTAAACACCAAGTTGGCCAAACCTAATGAAAACACAAATGAACTTTAAAGTACACGCTTCCGCAACAAGAAGATAACATGTGGACCACATAAAATGCTTCACCGTACATTGGAACACATCTTAGATGCCTTCAGATACATCCACAACAAATGCAACAACCTTCATACAAAGAACTCTTCTCACTAGTCCATCTGGATTGCACAGACACACATAGGAACTCTGAAACTCAACTTCCAGATTACTAGACCATGAAAACCTTTGTCAAAACAAAGATAACACCTTAACAATCCTTCTACCAGATCCACAATATCTTAAACAAACTAGCAAAGGACTATGGAGCAGAAACATTTCTCCCAATCCACATACAAGCAACTCTGCCAAACCAGTTCACACACCAGTGAACACAACTTTCACTCTCCATCAAACCAGAAACAATAAACTAGGATATACCACCAAGAGATGCCCATAAGAAACACTTTGGATCCACACAAGCATAGGATCAACACAAAATAAATTTGAAGCACAAAACTAGAGCACATTCTGAACACACACAACTCTATCTTCACAATTTTCTCAAAATCACTTAGCAACTCATCATATCAGCACACCTACAATACCATAAAGATAGCTCCATGTACTCACAACATCTCATCAGTATCTTAAATATGCATGCACAACCTGCAACAACCTGTACTATGTTGACATCAATGACAACATCAATGACAACACAACCAAACTTACTCATACTTGCAACACAAAAATTGTCACCCTTAAAAATTTTATACTAGGTTTAGCTCTCCCTATGTGCTTGGACCTAATTGTGCTTATAATTTGTTTTCTTATTATCATTTTTGGGAAATCAAACTAAAATTGAAAATTAATATTTATTATTTATTTAACACAAAAGGCCCCAAAACAGGCCTAAACTAGGGCACCCAATGCCCATTTCCAGACTAAGGCAACCAACACCATTGTCCAACCTATTTTGGCCCCTATTTGAATATACAAATGTTGGCATTTTAATATTTAAAAATCTAATCTTGTTTGTCGGCTATCAATAATTTATTAGTGGGAAATTAAATAATTTCATATAAATATAATTCATTTTTATCATTCTAATTCTAACAAGAGCTAGAATTTTGAAGAGAAAAATTGAAGATCCTAAAATCACTCAAGACAATTCAAGAGAAAAATTAGTAGCATTGTTACAACACTTTCATTAATCAAGATCAAGTTTGCAAGATAACAAGAAGAATGAAGAAAATTATGTGTAAGAATCCATTATGATCAATCATGCCAATTTATGAAGATGTATTGATTTATCCTTTGCATGCTAGTTACAAAAATCCATTATGTTTTGGGAACTAACCTCTTGCAGGTCTATCAAGCAATCAAGGCATCCATCAATCAACATTTGTGGCAACTTATGGTGTGGCATTACTTCATCAAGGATTTCACATCAAGGTAACATTGTCATTTATCATTTTAGTCAATTTATCATTGTTTTAATATTTATCTGACCTAGGGTATTCCCTCTTGATCATCATCATTTGTTGTATGTGGAGATAGAAATACCAAAACAGGGTTTGACTTAGACAAGCCCCTATACAATACAACCTTTCCCCCTCTTTTTATGTGTGGAGGTTAGATCCAAGAGTTCAATAGAAGACACAAAAAATACTATGACCTATAGTTCATAATTTTCAGATCTTGGAAAGGAGCATCACAATCTAGGGTGCCTAGTGCCCTTGTCCTTGCAATTCAGGCTCATATTTTTGTTACAAGTTCTTCTTTGTATCTCAATCTCAAATCTGAAGTTTTTCTATTACTTTCTATTTTAATTTGTGTGATTTACATTTTCAAATCTAGGATTAAATGTCAAATAAAATTGTTAAATCACACATCAAATTTATCCTTGCAACACAAGAGGACACGAGACCCTAGAAGATTAGCTCTCCATTGTGGCAGCAAGCCGATCATAAACCCTAGTTGGTTTTGTGTCAAAATGAGATGTTAAGTGAAAAGAGGTTAATCTTAGTTGGATCTAGTATCACTTTTCCTAAATCACACTAATATTGGTTCCTCTTCTTCTTCCTCACGTGAACCTTTAATATAGAAAAATTTCTTTTCATTGTATTTATGTCGACTATATTTGTTGTCATAATTGAAATGCAACCATTTTGCTCTCTTCCCCTCAATTTTTTGTGGATTCAACCTAATAGATTGAGGTAATGAATGTGTAGGAAATATCCTTTCACTTACATTTATAGTACCTTGTCACCAATTGGCCAAAAAATAATCCTCAACTTGTCATTCCATTAATATTGTTTGAGACAAGGATTATGGTTAGAACAACTATACCTTATATTTTATGTGATCTTTTAAACCACCTAGAAATAGTTCCTTCAAATTTTCTTATGTCACATTCTCCACTCTTAGACAAATGGTTTAAATTTTTTTAGTATAGTCCTTGACCGTACTTGTTTGCTTTAATTTAGTGAGTTGGTAGAAGTAGCTATCCATAAAGTTATCTCCATAATGGGTAGCAAGTTACTCTTAAAAATTTACCATGTGACCATACAACCCTTCTTTCTCTTATCAGCACATAACCAATGATACCAATGAAATTGATTTGGTTCCAAGTATAATGATGTCATTGTCATCTTTTGTTGACTAGGAACATGATGAAGATCAAAGAATTGCTCTATTTGGAAAATCCAATTGGTTTGATCTTTTCCATCAAACTCTCTCATATCCAAGTTGGGTATGAATTTCCTAGGCATAGGATTATTAAAGGAATGATTCTTCTTAAAATATGAGTCAAGCTTAAAGAATTTGTGTCCAACAAAAGCATTATCTTCCACCTTACTAGGTGAATTTTTTCCCTTATACTTCATCCCCTGAATAATCATGTCCAAATTCTTAGAAAATTCATTTGTCATTCCTAATTGATGAAATTTCTCCTTTGACCTTGTTGATTTCATCATTAGGGTTAATATCCTCAATTTCTACCTCATCCTTATTTGAAGATTTCCCCGATAGCATTCCTTTTTCCTCTTGTTGCAAGCCTAATCATGATGTTAAAAAATAAATTTACAATAAATCACACAAATAAATTTAAAATAATCTAAAATTTTTATTGTAACTTACCAAGCCCTGGGTCGCACTTTCTCAAAAAAAATCTCCCAAAAATTGTGTTATGTAAGCTTGAGAGCAATTTTTAGAAACCCTAATTTTGTAATAAATCACATGTTTTTTTTCAATTGCTCTACAATTTAGATCGTAGGATCCTCTAATTCTTCTTCAAAAACCCACTAAAAATAAGGAAACAATTTTGCAAGATTTGGGAGATATGCACTTTCCAAATAAATTGGGAAGAAACCTTAATTTTACAATAAATCACTCAATTTTACTCTAATTCTTGTGAAATATTTTGTAGCTTCTTGAATATTCTCTTTAAAAACCCTTTAAAATTAGATTAAAAAAAAATTTGTCAAAATCTAAGAGATATGCACTTCCAAAAATGACCTCCAATATTAAGAAAATTTCTTGCCTTTATAATGCCAAGATCATGCTCTAATACCACTTGTAATGAAATAACTTGCACAATAGAAAAATATGATAGGAAATATGTTGAAAATAATTGATAATAACTAATAATAACAAGCCACTTCAAGGGGGGAAACCTCTAAATACCTTCAATGAGAACACAATTCACAATATGATGACGAAATAAGACTCACTACCTCCTATATGTACCTTATTTATTCCCAGGATATCATCCAGGTCAACTTAAATAGCTATATATATAAGCTTTAGGCTGACCTTATTAACTCAATAACATTATAATAATGATAATATAACTTAATTAAGAGTTAAGATAGCCTCAAGACGATTATTCATAACTATATGTACATTAATATTAATGGTGTAGCATGAACATATGGTTATACAAGAAGAAGAGTGTGAAGGAGAAGAGAGGTGTGGATAATAAAATAATGGAAATATTTCATTTTCAAAATATTGATATGGATATGTGTGTAAATGTAACATACCCAATGTTAAACCCAAAGAATTTTCCATGTTTTTACCCAAATGTAGATATCATATGCTTGTAAAGCATAGAAATAAAAAAATTCTTTCATAATTCAATAATAATATGCACATTTGGAATAAACTCATTCCAAACTCCCACTGCATTTCAATAATAAAAGATGCATGTTCAAAATTAACCCCATTTCAAATTTCCATTGTATTTTCTAAAGTGCATTACATAATTTCCAAGTAATGGTTATTTATTACATACTCCCATGTAATGATAACATTTTTCCAATTTACAATTTCTCAATAAGAATAGAGATACATGTTTGCATACATAGCTTCCATGAGCTTAATGAATTAGATATATAAATGGTCCAGATGTCCCTACCTGGGCATACATCCTTGATGCCCCTTGGTCCATACATTCTAGATGTCCCTATCGTTGGTGCATACCTTCTAGTTATCCCCAATACTAGCGCATACATCCTCAAATCTTGACTGTGAAATATATGAGGAAGAGCATCTCTCAAGCATTTTTTTGTCAACCACAGACTTATTGCAGTCCCCTACACATCTACCTAACTAGTATGATGGTTGTAACCTTCGATGAAGAGATTGATTTGATAACATCATAATACTGACCTTCCTGAGCATAGTGTTGTGTCCTACATATATAAAGTTGTCATACCTTGGTTTCCCTGCCTAGAATGCAATCATGGATCACAGTGAACTATCAGTGTAAATAGTGGCTACTTACACTACTTTGGCCAAAGAATTCAACACCCAGTACTTCGAGCATGAGTCATTTTTCCACCCACTCTTCAACTCAATTTGGTATTGACCATAAACATAACATACATTCACTCTAAGGTGATAACATAATAAAATGTTCAACAAGTTATTTCCCTTAACCAAGGATTACCCTAACCCCAAGAATACCCAAGTCTATAACAAACCAATTATTTATGTTACACCCTTACCCATGGATTTCACTAACCCCAGGAATAACCTAATTAACCACCCTGGGTAATCATAGTGTCATAACAATAGATGAATCTAGTCAAAAACATGATCACAATATTAAGTGCCTTCTTTTCAGAAGTATTACCTTATCAATAAATGACCTCATTTAAAAGTAAAATCTCATCAATAAAGGACTCCATTCAAGAGCAAAATCTCGTCAATAAAGGACTCAATCAAAGATATAATCAACAATCAAATGATCAATCAAATTATATAGGATAATCCCAACCTATTTTCTTCATTCAATAATCAAGTAAACAATCCAATCAAATAGGTTATTTCCAACCTATTTGCCTCTTTCAATAATCAACTAAACAACCCAACCAAATAGGTTAATCCAAACCTAGGGTTTCAATCAAAAGTGATGTAATGATCAAATGATCACAAAAAAATCACAAACCCTCTCTTTCAATATACCTTAGATATTCACATGATTAAAAAGTTCATTATATTTAAATATAATCTAGAGGACATTAACCTAAGAATGGTTTGTGCTTTTTCACCTACAAGTCCTCTTCTCATTACAGCTTTAGGTTGTCGGTATGTGAGTCCTCTTCTTGAATTTTGTGAATAGGAATAGACTCTTAACCAAAATAATAAATTAACATAATCATAAAATACATTTTATCAACCCTATTTGTGCATATAAATATAACCATCAAGTTTATACCCTAACCCTATGGATAAGACTATTTTCCTACTTTCAAGGAGATATGAATAATCAATCAAGTATAGATTATGAATATTGTTTGGATAGCATCCCAACCTATCAATGATGAGATGTCTTGTTATATCATCATAAGCTAACAAATCAAGATAGAAACATATTCCATATTTCACTTTTCACGCAACATCCACATAGCCTTAACGATCTAAGTATAGTTCTAGTAGCATTTAAGCCGCACATACTTTTAACATAATATAAATGTATTCCCAAATAAGAGGGTTTCACCAATTCGAGACTTAAACAAGAATCACACAAGAGTATTCCATACTAGGTAATAACATGCATACCATGCATTCAAGAATATTTCAATACAAGGAAATATCTAAGTTCATAAAACAAACATATCATGCATTCAAAAAGCAATCTTTCCAAACGAAAGAATTATATTCAAATAACTTTTCAAACACGGATAATGGAGGAATATAAATCAGCATTCCTAGATAATAAGTCCCAATTGAAAATGTTTCCTTCCAATCTTAGCCTTCACCACCATGAATTCCACTTCTCCAAAGATCAACTAATCTCCAAACTCAAGCCTCTTACCAATTCTCTCAACAATACAATTGTAAAATAACAAAGCAACTCACTTATTCTCAAGATCTCTAATTCACTTGCACAAAAAATAAAATAGAATAGTAATAGAGAAATAAAAATGAGAAGTGTAATAAATGATAGGAAGAGAACCTCTATATATACTAAAACTTGAGCTTCCAAATGCTACAATCAAGCTAGTAATTCTGCCACCTTCCTACTCACATGCAATGACTCGGCTAGTAAAACTCTTCTATTTTAACACATGATAGTCCACATTCTTCCTATGAATGAGTCGACCTCTTTATGAGAGACAACATGACTCTTTTACTGAGCCAAGAGACAACAATGAAAAGCTATAGGTTTCCAATTAATTTTGCAAGTCAACTACCCTCTCATATTTCTGCCAACACTTCATTGACAGAGTTTAACATTTATTTAAATGTTGTAACTATGCATGGTACGAGTTTTAGACTTATAAATTGTTTCATATACTTCATACATGGTACCACACATTCATAACTTAGTGCCCCATATAATAGTGTTTCCAATGACTTATTCTTCATGTTTAAAATATGCATTTAATCTCTTTGCAATGTATAAGCTATATGCCTACTTCCATGTGTGACTTTTGACTTAGTCTTCACTTTGTTCATGCATTGTTCATTATTCTCGCATTCTTCAACGATATGTAAACATTCAACATGCATTCACTACATGAAATATACCTAATGTGCATTTGTATTCTATCCTCCTCATGTGCTATATGTGTGTAGCTTTTGAACTCTACTATGCACTGGCTTTAATACTTATTATCATGTATTTTGAATACACTGGTCAAAGATACATATTGTTGGCTTATGTGTTGGTTTACACTATGGTCTTATGCGTTGGTCTTTACTTAACCATTTCATTTAATTTGGTAGCATTTTACATGTGTGCTAAGGTTATAATGTATTCAGCTTAAACATATTTGCATAATCAACATGTTATAAACTGTGCACTATACATATCTCAATACTTAACATAATAATGCACTATTCAAACACTTATTATATATTTTATATATATCTAATATCATATATATAACATATCCTCAATATATATACATATATATTAATATATATTTATTTTTCAAGATTATCAAATGCATTAATTTCCAATTAATAAATATATAAACATATATCAAAATAACAATTGTATATATATATATACAAATATATATATAAGTATATTAATATATATGTAAATACATTATTATATACACATATGTATGTATGTATGTATGTATGTATGTATGTATGTATGTATGTATATATATAATATATATACATATTATTGTTTTAATATTTATATAAACACATATACTCTCATTTCCATTGATCGACATATATACATGAAGTGTATATATATTTCATCAATTAGCATATAAATATGAACACACAAAGAAGAAATTTTCACTTGAAATGAAGACTCAATCACACAACCTATCATGCCCACTTTTTGACCCATAAATAATTCCAAATTCATACTAAGTAATCTACATTAACTTCACTAATTAGAAAACAATTTTTTTTCAAGGAAAATAACATAATATGCTACTTACAATTATAGTCAATGATCTCACTAGCTAGGAGAAAGGGTAGAAATGAGTTTCTATCTTTAACGATAATGTCTACATATTATGGGTCAACTTAACTTACCTCTTATCTACTCGACATCTCTTGTGTTCCATCACGTCAAAATCTCCTTGCTCCCAATTCTTGTATTTGCAATATCTACAAGACTTGGTGCACACATAAGATCAATAGGTAATTAGTACATGATCACCAAGATAAGCTATACAAATCAAATGGTAGTTTACAACATCAAGAGAGAGTGACAAGTCTAAAACAAGACTCAGAAGAACAGTCCTAAGGGCTTTATCTAATGCCTCAAGGGCTCATCGCTTGATAGTCTTGCCTACATATATACTTTGCAAAGGCACCGTAGTTCGACAACTTGAGTTGCTCCAACTCATTTGAATCACCCGCACAGGGTTAATCCACTAGGTTACAAATGAAAACTCTAGCCTCAACCATAATCATTACCCAAAAACACTAAAATAGGCTACACGTAATTCTCTACTTAGATACCTCACATGCTCACTATTCTATATGTAGTAAAACCACAAGAAAAAAAATAATAATGTACTCTTTCTTGCAAGTATGGGCTAGTCTGGTGGTGTTGTCATTGATGTTGTCATTGATGTCAACACTATTCAGAATGTTGCAAATTGTACATGTATAGTTGAGATGTTTCTAAGATATTGTGAGTACATGGAGCTATCTTATATTGCTACAAATGTGTTGAGTTGATGAGTTTCCAAGTCCTTTTGAGAAAATTAATAAAGAAGAGAAGTTAGAGTGATGAATGTGTTCAGATTGTGCTCTGGGATGTGCTGTCTTTCTCCTGTGTTGATCATATGCATGTGCGGTTCTGAAGTTTTCATTACGGTAATCTGATGGTAATATATTCTGAGTTTCAGTTTCTAGTGAGATGGTACGTGAAAGTTGTGTCCACCAGTATGAGTGTTCTACTAGAAGAGTTGATCTTTTGTGGACTGGAAGAAATACTTTTGCTCTGTAGTCCTCCACTGTTTTGTTTCAGATCTTGTAGATCTGGGATATGTTTTGTGAAGGTCTTTTTTATGCTTTAGTGAAGAAGGTTGAAGTTTGGTAATCTGGAAGTCATGTTTCTATATTCCAGTATAGGTTTGCATAGTTTGAATGATCTAGTGAAAGGTATTTAGTGTATGAGGTATATTTTTTTGTTGCGGACGTATCTGAAGAAGTCTGAGATGAAGTCTTGTGAATAATGAAGTGTGTTGAGGTGTTTGTGTGTCATCTTCGTGTTGGGAAGCATGTGCATCATTGTTCTTTTGTGTTTTCATTAGGTTTTTCCGACTTAGTGTTTACACTTCATTCGAAGAATAAAATTTAATTGAGGAAGCATGTAGAAAATTCAATAAAATAATTTTATTGTTCCACTCTTATTCCTTTCCACCACGGGAATTTTGAGTTGTCAACCTAATTTGAATTTATGAAATGGGTTATTTTGTGGCCGACCTTGGTAAACACTTCTAAGGTTAAGAATGGTATAAAAGCAAGTCGAATTGTGAAGAGTTTTATGATAGTGTGATGCAAAGTGACGAAAGTGAGCCACAAATCATAAGAGTAGAAGTGTGTGTGTGAGTGAGCAGTGATATCAGTTTTCAGTGTGTTGAAGGCAATGAGCTGAAGGTTTTTATAATCCTACAAATGTGCTTTAATTATAGTGGTGGATCTTTTGTTCTCTTTTGTATTTGTAGGTAGTGAGCCTCCTTGTTGGACAGTGATTCATTTTTGTAGACAGTGAGCCTTTGGCATTGAGCCTTTGTATTTTGTTTATAATCTCTATATTGTGAGTTAACCCTCACTGTGATTTTCTTCCTCATTGGGTTTTCCACGTAAAAATATAGTGTTCATTGTGTTGATTTATTTTCTATTATTTGTGTTTCATGCTCATATTTAATAACAAATTAGTGTGGCTGAAGAGTTGATAAATAATAAAGTTTTTTAAGTTTGAACTTTTGTGACAACTGATTCACCCCCTCTCAGTTGCCCTGTGCCTATTTAACACTCCCCAAGAACCTAAAATGTATGACTAGAATATCTTAAATATTTATTGATTTAATTTAATATAATCAAAACATTATACGGTACAAATGTTATGCCCAAAAATTTTATTTATTAAAAAGGCTTTTGAGAGTTTCAAGCTAATTCCTTTGATAGGTGTAAGGCTGCATTCACTTTCAGCAACCACTCTGCGTGCTGCCAAAATGGGAGCTTGAAATCATGTGGACGCATATACCCCGCTTTCACTCTTCCCATGCTTATTAAAAAAAATGCAATAACTTTTTGGCAAAGCATTCAAAAAGAAATGTTCTAACCCTTCGCCTTACCTACCTCTCTATCCATTATTCAGTGCTCATTTAAGAGCAGAGAATGGGATCACTGAATTTTCTTCTTCACAATACTCGCTTTCTAGACATTCTCATCTCATTCCTGGCTCGCTTGTGCAACCATGCGAAAATGAAAGGGGAATTGCAGCAGTTATTTGTGCATGATGTGCTTCCAAATGTCAATAGATTATTCATAATCATAGCATTTGAGGCTTGTGAACTTAATATAGTATATAAGACCTTTTCTTAATGCATTTTATTCTCACAATATCCTATAGAATCCATTCAAGGATGTTTAATTAAAGTTCAATATGATAGTTTTTGAAATGAAATATTTAGATTCCCCATGTCAATAATATAAAATAAATACAAGTATAAAACATGTTATTTAAACTAATTATCTTAGACATTTCATAGAAAGAGATAAATATTATAATAAAAATTGTGTACTAATATGAGGTGTTAACAATATGCATTAGAAGAAGTGAAATGGAAATATTGTTTAAGATTCTACAATATAAAATAATATATAGCGAGTTTACCAAGTAAATCCTTCAAAATTTATTTTCTTGTTGATGTGACATTAGTGCATATTTTTATATATCTTGACATGTGATCTCATGAACATATCATTAATATCTTTATGATAGTGTTACATTGTGATGCCTTTATTTAATTACATAAACATTAGGATTTCCATGTCATTGCATAATCTCTTTTAAAACATAGTTTCATTTCTTCCATGCATGTGATTAGAGAGGAGGATTATAATAACCTAGGTATTCCTTTTGCTAGTAAGGTTGTATTGATTATCACATGATCAAAATATAAGTCGAATGACATCACATTACTTATTTATTTATTTATTTATTTAGATTTTTACCCCAAGGCATTACATATTGATTTTCTATTAAAGGTATTATCTATGTTCTGACCTTATTCCCATAAAAATGTTTTTTTTAATAAAGATAATCATGATTACTTATATCTAGAACACTTGATTTGATCATATAACTTGTATCCTTGAGTCTTAAGACATGCATTTGAATGAAATGTAAGTGATCAATAAAATGACCATGAATGAAATCAAAATAATATCTTGCATGACACTTATCCCTATATACTAGTTCCATCAATGGGAAAATGGAACTAGATAATGGAAAAGCCATAAATAGATTAAAATTTTCATTCTTTGGATTGAGCTTCAAAACTAGCAAAAAAAAACTCTGTGGATCAAAAGGATTTTCCCATATATCAAGAAGGTCTCTAATATAATTATTTAACCTTGAAGGTTTAATTAAACTTTGAAAATTAGACTATGTGTGGATATAATTGAATACTAGTTTGATAGTTACTTTGAGAACCCAATATGTTGACTTATAGAATTAAGAGCATTATCCTAAGGATTCCATAGCAAATCCCTCTCTTGAAAAGGGTTCTAAATGCCTACCCCAAGTGTTATAGTCACCAAGCATATAACATCATCTCCTATGTGCCTCATTCTACATTTTTAAATAATAAATGAGAATTTAAAAACTCATAGATAACACACATTGATGGTAAACCAAATATCACTTAAAATGATTAAACACATCAAATCATAGTATAAGTACCCAACGTTCACAATTAAAAAACCTTAAAGGAAAAACAACCCACTAGAAAGTTTGATACCGGGGATCAAAGCATTTTCTAGAGGGCCTTATAACCTACCCTAATATTAGGCTTACTTCTAGTCAACCAAGGAAATGAGGATGAGGTACCCATGGCACACAATTGCTCACAAAATTTATTGATCATGAGTCTAGCATCCATGGAGGAAAGTAATCGAATGGGAGCATGACTTCACTTATACACCACTACAATGGTTTACTAATCTTGTCCAAAGATTACACAACTCAACATGCTAATTCTATGTTTCCACTAAAATACCATCAATACACAAATATGAAAATTATGTTGTAAAGCTCATCAATAGGTGGGGTCTCACACAAACCCAAATAGGAACATTCAAAGACTAAAACCACATACCAGCACAAAACATACTCAAACTCTAACATGAGGTTGCTTATCATTTCCTAAACTACCTCGACTCTTCTTGACTATCTAGGGTGTGAGAGTATGAATGCTTAGTTAGGCTCATTAAAGGTTATGGTGTAGGAGCACCATTCAAAGGTGTTAATCCATTTAAGTTCCTAAGGTCTAGGTTATCAATTTTTGGATGAGTTTTGTTAAAAATAAGGTCTATAAGACCATATGTGATGTAATTGGTCATTTTTTATAGTATTTAGGGGTTTAGGTGGTAGAGTTTTCAAAATGTGCAAATAAGTGTTAAGTTGCCAAGTTAGAATGTTGTAAAGAGTTAAAAGTTACAAATTTGCCTTGTTAGAGGAATTTGAGGAGTCAAGTAAGTTTAAAGGGTGGTTAGGGAGTTATAGCCATTTGGTTTTGATAGGAGAAAGTTTAAATATCATGAGAAAACTTGAATGGAAGGTTGTTGAGCATATTTTGAAGCTTGAAGATTGAAATAAACTCATATTTTCTCTATTTTCCTATCTTTTTGTTGTAACAGCAGATTGTATGGCCTATATATCAATTAATTGATCCAAATTTGTTGTTATTTACATATTATATTGAATTATATTTCCATTGAATCCATTTTGAAGGTTTTATATTGATTTTTGTGTATTTTATCTCCAATTTACTCAAACCGGCCTAAACTTGCATAGTTGAGGGTTTTGATAGAATAAAAATATTCTAAAACCCATTCCACCTTTTTGTTTTCCTTGTTGATTGGTGGAATGGGTAAAATACATTAGTAGAAGGTGGAAATATGAGAGTTGAGTGCAGGGAGGTCTAGAAGGGAAATTGGATGTGAAGCCCATGAGTGAATCTTGAGCTTTCCTTAAGAAAAATGAGGTTTTGGTGAGTGAAATTGAGTTTCTAAGGTGGGTTGCATTATTTTATGTTGGATTGAGCATTATTAGGGTATTTTAGGATTTTCTAAACAATTGTTAAGTTTTGGAGTGCTTGGGAAGTGCTACTTTCAATAAAACCTAAGGTTTTTAAGCCTAGGAAGAGGGTTTTATGGTTTGGCTATAAGATGTTTTGATTTATGTGATCTAATTGTGGAATATATGGTTTTGAACCATTTAAATTGCTTCCCCAAATTTTTAGAGAATTTGACAAAGTTTGGAGAGTGGTTCCTTTGTAAAAGAGGGCTAATTTGAGCCCTAAAAAGTGTAGAAAACCTAATTTGTGTAGTTTGGTACAAAAAAAGCATAGGTGATTGTTGGATATGTTGAAAGGATTTTTAATCGGTCCCTGATGTGTGTTGTGTTGTGAGTTGAAGGGTTGTGTGAGTGAAATTATACTCGATTGAGTGACTTTGATATGCTACAAGGAAACAATGTGAACTTGTTGAATGAAGAGATTCTGATGGAATTATGAATTGAAAATTGTGTTTGCAGTGTGGAATTGTGTGTTTGTGTGTTGCAAGCCTCCCCCTACTACATCAAATTGGTATCAGAGCAAAGGTACCAGATTCTTGGAGAAGAAATTTGAAGATTGTGAAAGCAAGCCTAGAAGGTGAAGAGGCAAGATAGTGAAGATGCCTCCAAAAGAAAAGAATGCATCAAAGGAGATGAATGATTTGAAGAATTGGTACATTACAGAAATCAGAGAATTAAAAGAGATATTGGTAGCCTTAGAAACCAATAGAAAAAAGAAGCAGTTGAGAGCAATGAGTCAGAAGAAGATGATGAAGATTTTGAAGATGTTGAAGAAGAGCTTGATCTAGAAGACCAAAGAATGGCCAAGTTGATAAAGGAAATAAAAGGTGACAAATACAAGGTAAAAATAGATGTGCAAAAGTTAGGTGGTAATTTGAATGAAGAGGAATTGTTAGATTGGATAGCTTGTTTGGATAACTATTTTGAATGTGAAGAGATTCCAAAAGAATAGAGAGTAAAGATTTCCAAAACAAAGCTTAAGGGTCATGCATTTGTATGGTGAGATTATCTACAGTCAATGAGAAAGAAACAAGGCAAGTCTAAGATTGTAGATTGGGACAAGATAGTGGCTAAGTTAAAAGGTAAGTTTATCCCTTTAGATTATCAAGTTCAAATGTTTAAGAAGTTACAAAGTTTGAGACAAAAGGAAATGGATGTAAAGGAATACACTAAATAATTTTATAGGTTGAGTATGAGGTCTAACCACAATGAAAATGAAGATGAGAAAATTGCTAGGTACTTGGGTGGCTTAATAATGAATATACGGGATGAGTTGGCTTTGACTAATCCTAGAAATTTAGAAGAATGTTACAAAATGGCATTGAAGGCTAAAGAGAAAGTAACGAGAATACAAGAGAAAAAAGTAAGAGGAAGGGGCAGCACCATGAGAGGAAGATGAACTTTTTTTACTCCGAGGAAAACAACTAAAAATCAACAAGAAGAACCAAGCAAGAGAGATGAACAAGTTGCTTATTTTAGAGGTGGATATAGAGGCACAAGAGGCATATTTGGAGGTGGAAGAAACTCTAACACTTTTGTAGGTAGATGTTATCATTGTCAAGAATTTGGACATCCTACTTGGAAGTGCCCTGAGAAGGCTAGTTCATCAACAAGTGGAAGAGAAAGAAAATTAGATAGAAAAGCTCAAATAATTCAAGAAGATGAAGTTGGAAGTAGTTCAAGTTCAAACAAATTGATTGCAAGGGCTGAAGTTGGTGAAATGATAGTGATGAAGAAACAAATCTTGAAGACCACAAAGGAGGAAGAGCTGCTCCAAAGAAAGGTTTTATTCAGGACAGCCTTCAGATGTAGAGATAAGGTATGAAAATTCATTGTTGATTCAAGTTGTATAAATAATATTGTGTCTCATGAGATGGTAGAGAAATTGCATTTGCAAAGAGTACCTAGGAAAAGGCCATATAAGGTGTCATGGGTGAGTGAAAATCAGTCTTTGATGGTGAGTGAAAAAGCAAGGGTTGAAGTGCTTTGCCCACGAGTTGTTGTCATTTATTGTTGGAAAGGCCTTAGCAGTTTGATAGGTTGGCCTTGCATAATGGTAGACAAAATACTTACACCATAGAAAAAGATGGTAGAGAGTTTGTTTTAACTCCTTTGGTTGAGAATCTAGAAGAGTATGGTGAGGTTATTATGTTTGGGAGAAAAGAATATGTGGATGAAGATGAAAGAAAGAATATCTATGTAGCAGCAAATACCATGCTTGATAGAGATAGGACAATAGGGATAACACATGAGTATGACTGGCAACCAAGAGAAAAGAAGAATGAATTTGTGTGGAAAAAGAAAATGGAACAAGTTGTATCTCATACTGGTAAAGGAAAAAGTAAGGTTGCAGAACCTTTGGAAAGACAAGATAAGGGTGATAAGATTCTTGTAGGGACAATAAGTTGCCCTGTGGTAGTAAAAAGATTAAGTGGTTAGTCAAGAAATGGTGAAATTAATGAGACAATGAGCAAGAGGATAGTGGTTGGTAACAAAGGAAAGATAGTGGATGATGGTGTCGATGTGACAAAAGATAGTGAGGTTGTCGGTATAGGGGTTTGTAAGATTGAAAAAGTAGAGGACAAGAAGATAGTGGTTGGTAATGATGTTAGGACAGAGGCAAGGACAATGGTAGGTCTGATAGAGACAATAAAGAGTAATAGTACAGTTGTTAAAGGGACTGATAGTGGAAATGGTATAGGTGACAGTGATAAAGTTGTGGATCAAGAGGCTAAGGGATAGAGGATGGAACAAAAGGTAAAGATTCAAGGGATGGCAGATGAAACAAAGCTAAGTACAGGTGTAAAGGAGGATGAAATGGTAGTGTTTTGGAAGGAAGAACACCCCACAGTATGTAGAGGACAATTGGAGCAATGTACAAGTGTGGAAGATTGCAAGAATGTTGAGGACGATGAAGAATCAAAGAAAGAACAAAGACAAAGAGGACAATGTCATGAACACTAAAAGGGTGGACATGTAACCCTCATCTTTCCAAGAGACTTGGAAAAGCTTCAAGCTGGGGTGTATGGTGCAGGAGCACCATTCAAAGGTATTAATCCATTTAAGTTCCTAAGGTCTAGGTTATAGATTTCTGGATGAGTTTTGTTAAAAATAAGGTCTATAAGACCATATGTGATGTAATTGGTCATTTTTTTATAGTATTTCAGGCTTTAGGTGGTAGAGTTTTCAAAATATGCAAATAAGTGTTAAGTTGCCAAGTTAGAATGTTGTAAAGAGTTAAAAGTTGCAAATTTTCCTTGTTAGAGGAATTTGAGGAGTCAAGTATTTTAAAGGGTGGTTAGGGAGTTATAGCCATTTGGTTTTGATAGGAGAAAGTTTGAATAGCATGAGAAAACTCAAATGGAAGGTTGTTGAACATATTTTGAAGCTTGAAGATTGAAATAAACTCATATTTTCTCTATTTTCCTATTTTTTATGTTGTAGCAGTAGGTTGTACGGCCTGTACATCAATTAATTGATCCATATTTTTTGTGATTTACATATTATATTGAATTATATTTCCATTGAATCCATTTTTAATATTTTATATTGAGTATTGTGTATTTTATCTCAAATTTACTCAAACCGGCTTGAACTTGCATAGTTGAGGATTTTGATAGAATAAAAATATTCTAAAACCCATTCCACCCTTTCTTTTCCCTGTTTCTTGGTGGAATGGGTAAAATCCATTAGTAGAAGGTGGAAATATGAGAGTTGAGTGCAGGGGAGGTCTGGAAGGGAAATTGGGTGTGAAGCCCATGAGTGAATCTTGAGTTTTCCTTAAGAAAAATGAGGTTTTGGTGAGTGAAATTGAGTTTCTAAGTTGGGAAGCATTATTTTATGTTGGATTGAGCATGAGTAGGGTATTTTAGGATTTTTTGAATATTTTTTAAGTTTTGGAGTGCTTGGGAAGTGCTACTTTCAATAAAACCTAGGGTTTCTAAGCCTAGGACGAGGGTTTTATGATTTGGCTATAAGATGTTTGGGTTTCTATGATCTAATTGTGTAATTTGTGGTTTTGAACCATTTAAATTTCTACTTCAAATTTTCAAAGAGTTTGAAAAATTTTGGAGAGTGG
The DNA here is from genome assembly GCA_007258455.2 of Sequoia sempervirens. Classification (NCBI taxonomy): domain Eukaryota; kingdom Viridiplantae; phylum Streptophyta; class Pinopsida; order Cupressales; family Cupressaceae; genus Sequoia; species Sequoia sempervirens. Next base: position 84,140,500 of record VDFB02049217.1, on the reverse strand, counting down.
TTCCTTTGTAAAAGAGGGCTAATTTGAGCCCTAAAAAGCATAGAAAACCTTATTTGTGCAGTTTGGTACAAAACAAGCATAGGTGATTGTTGGGTATGTTGAAGGATTTGTAATAGGTCCCTGATTTGTTTTTTTTTGTGAGTTGAAGGGTTGTGTGAGTGAAATTATACCCGATTGAGTGACTTTGATATGCTACAAGGAAACAGTGTGAACTTGTTGAATGAAGAGTTTTTGATGGAATTGTGAATTGACAATTGTGTTTGTAGTGTGGAATTGTTTGTTTGTGTGTTGCAAGCCTCCCCCTAGTGCATCAAGTTACCATACCAAGTTCTTCTCCTAAGTAATACTCCCCCTCTCTTTCAGAGACTTGATTCATTTCATGCATCCAACTTGGTGCACCACATAGGTAGTTAGCCTTTCGCATGGAATCCATTTGCATCATCAAAGCATTAAATATTCACATTGAAATACATATTCATTCATTGCATTTTCCATCAGTATAAAACATAATCATTCCTTCAAAAAAAATAACATCTTAATGCATATTTTAGTTTTTCATTCACCTATTGAACATATTAAGGCCACGATTTACATTTATCATCTTATTTACTCATGAAGGTAAAAGTAACCTAGTAAATAAGAGATGAGGTGTAACAACAAATGTGGTGATGGGTGAAAATTGGGAAGAAGATTCTTGGTGGAGGATGGGTTCTGGTGAGTTAGTTTCGATGAGAGAGGAAGGTGAGAGAGGAACTTGGTGGAGGTGGTCAAAATATGGTGAGATAAATCCTACAAGAAAAGGGGATCAAAGAAGTATTAGGTGGAGATGGATGATTTTTGGTGGGCTAAAACCCATAAAAGAAAGGAGGTGGAAAAAATTCTGGGGGAGGTTGAAATATGGTGGACAAAGGTCCACAAGTGGAAAAAAAAAAAAAAAAGAGAAAATACAAATGGTGGAAGAGATTGGTCAATGGAGGAAATAGGTCTACAAGAGGAAGGAGGAATGAGGGTAAGATTTGGAAAAGGAAGAAGGGAATTGTTCCATCCAAATGCTAGAAGAAGATAAATAAATATTGTAGGGTACCTATCGCAACATCAAAGTACACTACAAGTTGTTTACAACTTGGAAGGGTAGTTCAACTACTCAACTCCATTTTGTGAGCTATTCTTACCTAGTGTGTTTGATGTAGGAGCATTTAGGTTCACAAGAAATCATATATCACCTAGAAATATTTCTTGTTTTTATTTTTAATTTTCCTTATTTTTTTGATTGTGTAGTTGGTTTATGGATAGTTTTCTTAAGAATATTTTCAAAAATAATTACATCACCTTGTAGAGGAGCCTATGGGTATCTACAAATCAAATTTGGTGATAATTGGGCAAAAAATGACTAAGTTATGCTTATGTGGGTTTTCGATTTTCTATCGAACTTGTGTGGATGTTTGTTGCTAAATTAGACCATTTACAACATGTTTTGACGTATTTTCCCATAAAATTGGTACCAATAGGTTTTTCTACATTTGTAGGAACTTCAAGGTCAACTAGATTTGTAGGAATTTCTTTCCCATTTAACTCTTTCGAGAATTCCACATCTGATTGGAGTTTGTAGGTTTCTCGTGGCCATTAGGATTTGCAACTAACTCAAGTGAGCTGAACATTTAAAAATTCAATCAACCGGTTTAGATGATTAGTTTTGATTATAACATTAACATTGTATGATTGCATATGAATGTAACTAAATCGGATAAGTGCACTATTTAAAAGGTTCAGTTCGGTGAGAAAGGGAACTTCCACAAAAAGGGACAAAGATGAAGTAGTCATGACATCAATTAGGTATGAAGTGTGGGTTTTCCTAATTGAACCTACCAACTAAACTTGTTCTAATATTATTGTTTGGGTGGATACTAGACCTTTGCAAGTTGACTTCATGTGATAAGAAAATAAAGCATGATGTTGAATTTGTGTGTAGAAGTGTATTTAGGCTGCAAGGTCAAGTAGTAAATGATAAGACCCCCCTCCCCTCACACCTCCCCTTGATCTTGATTGCATTAGGACCCCTTGCTCCTAGTGACCTAACCTAACCCTCTTTTGACCTTGGGTGAGTTGACTTAATCACCTTTCCACCTGTGGGTTGAATGTTGCCAAATGGAGATGTGTGCCACTCATACCCCTTCATCCTAATCACATCATTCAACTTCCACTTACTTATTATCACCCAATGCTTCATAATACCATCTCACCTTTTCACTATCTTTTTGTTTCATGGTCACACATTAGTGTTACTAGATGTCACTTGCACCTAATGTTTAGATTATTTTTATGGGAATTACACATTATTGAATTATTAAAAGAATTGTGTCACCTATATATTAAAGTATATTAGGTGGCAAAGGGACTACATCCATCACTAATAAGGCTTAAACTTTATGAAAGTACTAAACCCATTAAGAAATGACCATGATCAAATTTAAGATAGATAAAATGTTGGATACAAAAATTATTCTTCCAATTTAAGAGTCTAAATGGGTTAGGCCTATGATTTTAATATAGAGAAAGATGAGCATATCATATTTGTGTTGATTGTCATGTTTCAACACCATTTAAAAAATATATTCCCGAGGGAGTATTCCACATGGATTCTCTAAGCATTATCAATTACAAAGAGCCCAAGACAACAAGGAAAAGATTACATTTACTACATAATGGTGATTTTTTGCATATAACTATCATTTGGATTAAATAATGCACCAATTGTTTTCTACCATATAGAGTTGAAGTATTTAAATATTTCATCTATATATTTTTCTAAGTATACTTAAATGATTAGATGGTGTATGGATGCTAAAATATCACCATAGTAGCTTATGGCTTATGTTTAAGAGATGTTGATAGTTACAAATATCCCTTAACCTAAAGTAATGTTTATTTGCTAAACCATTTGGAACACTTTTGGTTGGTGTAATATATAAAGGCATGCAAACATCAACCACTAAACTAAAAGTAATGAACTTCTAGGTCATACATGCTATCATAAAAAAATATTAAAAATTATGCATAGATAATGAAACCATTTCTAGGTCATACATGCTATCATAAAAAAATTATTAAGAATTATGCATAGATAATGAAACCAACTCTAGGCCATACATGTTATCATAAAAAAATTAGTAAAAATTATGCATAGATAATGAAACCAACTCCTTCAAAAGATGAACTAGTTATTTAGACAAACTAGCAAGAGGAGGCATTTGCACTCTTAAAGGAGAAATTGGCTTGCGCCCCAATTTTATAATTTTCAAATTGGAAAAATTCATTACATATATATGTGGATGTCTCAAATAATGTCATAGGAGCTATTATTTCACAACCTACAAATGGAAAGTGACAATCCAATATGTTTTTCTAGTCAAACAATCAATGGCAATTTTACACCTCATTTGTACCAAAAAGTGATAAATAATTGTCTTACTTTTATTGACCAAAATTTACCTTTGACCATTAATATGCATATAATTTAAAGAATAACCAATATAATCAATGTGTTTCTCTAATAAATTGAAGAATTTCATGGTGAACTTACTAAGATTGCAGCATTCTTAATTTTCAAGAAAGAACAAAATGAATATACAATCTCAGTGCCAATAGCCTGCAATCAAAGTCGTGCCTTTTATCAACTAATTGCAAGTGAATTGTACAAACTCGAGTGAGATGAGATCTTGTGGTGTGTTAGAACATGAACGTGAAGGGTACTTGCATGAATGCCAAGAAAGCATTGATAATGGGCATTATGCAGAGGAAATGGCATCACACAAAATACTCTAACAAAATTATGGTGGTCAACCATGTTTTAGGATTTTATTGAATATGCACAAAGATGTGATATTAACAATACAAAAAACCAAATAAAATAGATATAATTCCATTAATTCCCATCCATGCATAAGAGAAAATTGAGAAGTTGCAAATGATTGTGTAGCTCCCATCAGCCTGTTGGCGTGAGGAAAAGGAGTGTAGTGTAGGAAAAAGTATCCCTTTTTTACACTTAACTTGGGAATGAATAAATAATAAATTAAATGAGCTTAATGATGCCTTAATTTAGTGCTGTAATATGTATTTTACATATTCACATTATGTTCAGGGACTTTTAAATAAAATAGACTTAATTATGTCTTATTTTTGGTGTTGTAAGGTGTACCTTTACACTTTCACATTAATATAGGGCTATATTAATTAATTGAGGTTAATTTTCCTTAATTGGCCCCTTTAATTCAAATCTAAGCCTAACTAATTGCAATTTTTGAGGGATAAAACCCGATTCATAAATGCCTTAACATAATGTTTAATATTGAGCAATGTGTGCCCTAGGTTAGTGACCTAGGACCCATTCGCCATAGAGCGAATGGGTCCTTACTTGCACCTAGGACCTAAATTCAAACTATGTTTTTGATGGTATTTTAATGATTTCAAATGTATATTCAAATGTCGGCTTGTGATATTTGAATTTTGGCAATTAATGTTAAGATATGTATAAATAAGAGGTCATTTCACTAAGTTTCACCTAGAATATTTCAAGCAAGCTAAGAGTACCTTCACAAGAGAATTATTAGAGCATTCAAGAGTATTTTCAAGGAATTAAAAAGTATAATTATTGAAGATTATTGCAACATTCAAGATTCCATTGTCATGTTTAATATTTCTTGTATCATGCATGTTTTTTGAGCTAATATGGTAATGTAGAGTTCAATATCTATTCAAGCATATCAAAGGCATTGTTTCAAAACAAGTTTCATGATCAAGATCCACATCCATTGAATCCAATTCATGCTAGTTGTAGATTTGTATTCCAAGTTTCAAACAAGGGTTTGGTGAGTTGTTACATAAATTTTTTCATTCATCATTTTTTTCATGCTTTTATTCATCTCAAGGTTTAATTACCAAAATAGGGTTTGACCAAGGCAAACCCCCATTCACCTCACAAACAACATTTTTCTCTCTTTGATGTATGATTGCAATTTTTAGGTGGAAGATCTTTTGAAGAGAAAAATTGAAGAAAGTTGCAAAGTTGTCAAAGTTGCAAGAAAAGGTCATTTCATAGAAAATCTTCTATAGGATTTATTTCCGATTGTCCAATAATGAAAATCAAGAAACTAGGAGTGCAAACACAATAGAAGAGAACCCAGAAAGGATTTTTGTTGAGCCCTAGCCAGGACCTATTATCCATGAGGTGAATGAGCCCTTAGTGAGCTTCAAAAGGTGACTTTTAGTGAATGGTACACATCATTCTCCCCTTTCCAAATCTGCCTTTTGATTACTATTTCTGGCAGTTTTGAATATTGTCCTTCATTTTCATTTTATAGCTTGCATTTTTGAGTTTATGTGATGATTGTAATTTTTCTCCCCAAAGTGTTATTTGAATCTTACCCCCATCATTGCATAGAGAGGAAATATGTTGATTCATACCTTGATTTGACTCACCTTTTTGGTTGTTAGTCACTTCATTGTTTGGATCTCATTTCCTTGAATGAAATTAGAAAAATAGGTTTTTGTGGTGAACTCTCTTTCAAACATTTTTCACTTAACCTCCATTTTTTGTTGTTTCATAACCTCCATTTTTTGTTGTTTCATTTTGGTGAACCTGAATTTGATCATTGCATTTTTTAATTTTAGAGTCCTCTTTCACCCTAGATTTAGATCTTTCATCTCATTGCATTGAATTGAGTCTCATTTTAGGGTGTCTAGTTTGCATTTAGCTTTGCATTTCAGTTAATGGTTTTAGGATTGCATCTTTACATTCTTTAAGTATGAAAAATACAAAAAAAAAAAATCATCTTCCAAATCATTTACATAGCATTACATTATGTTCATTTGCATTTGAAAATTAAAACAAAATTGCATATCAAATTAGGTTTTCTATGTTGTCATTTTGTCAAATTTTGCATTTGCATTCAATCTTCATTTCACAGAAAAATAAAACTGTAACTACTTGTATCAAATCGAAATCTAAAAACTACTAAAATTAACTCATAAATCTATAAAAAAAAAATTCAAAACCCTCACCTAGGACCCATTCGCCCTAAGGCGAATGAATCCCTGATTAGGGTCATATTCTGATTTTTTGGGCATTAAAACATTCATTTTTGCATTTTTGTTAGTTGTTCTTAGATCTCTGTTTTTGTTTGCAAAATTTTATGTTTCTTCAATTTGGTCATATCTAGCTTCATTTGATAAAGTTAGTGCATTGTATGATTTCAAAATTGCATTTACAAGACATTATTTTTAGGTTTTAGGCATAGTGTAATCAGAAAATTACCTTGTTTAGAATCTAAAAATTGTATTTATATATTGCATCCTAGTTCATTGCATTGCATTTTACCCTATTTTCATTTTGGGTTGACATTGAGTTTGTGAGTCTTGTATGAGTTTTAGAACTTGGTGTCCTATTAGCAATATTGTTGTGAGATGTAGTTTGAGACTCATGTCATCCCGCAATACACCACTCATTGTGGATCTTAGGTTTTCTAACTCTTTCACAATAGTGTTGATAATCAACCCCCTATGGATCATAGCCTGCATACCTCATTTCCAATGACTTCCTTACCTACAACCAATGTGCATGATGTTGTTCATGTCTTGCAAGAAAGCACAAGAAGAATGGATGAAGGCCTAGAAAAGTTACAAGACTTTGTGCATACTGAAAACATGGACAATAGTATCATTCCTACTTTAGATAATCTAAGGAAAATGATTGAAACTGAAAATGGAATGGAGATTATGTGAGGTATCGGTCATCTTGTTAATAATACTATCCTTTCCATGACTATTTGTACTTAATCTTTGGGATATACTCAAATCCAAGGTGGAAGTTTCATTCCTCCTTCAACAATCCCCATCTCTATTCCTACATACACTAGTACTCATGTTACCACAACCACTCAGCCTACTAGTAATGTCAACACTTCTTTCGGTATTTCCACTGGGAATCCTTCTACCTTTGTGCATTCAAATCTCATATATCCTCAACCATCCCCCCTCACAAACATACACCACTCCACCATATTCCCCTCCATCTCACAATACCAACGATGATCCTATCCTTAACACACTTTTGCAAAACATGGCACCCTTTCAACAACAAATTGCCACCCTAAATCAAAACAACAATGGCCAGCCTTCACAATACATCAAAACCAATATGTTATCTTTGGAGATATTGAGAACACAAATGCCACAAGGTATAAAGGTTCCTAGATTTGAGAAATATGGTGGGAAAGGAGATCATGTTAGCCATGTTTCTACCTACACAACCCTATGTAGTGATTTCATTTTTAAAGATAAGCACTTGGCTAAAGTACTCTTCCCTAGATCCTTGAAAGATACTACTTTAGAGTGGTTTTTCTCCTTACCAAATAATTCAATTTGTTCATTCAATGAACTTATTGATGCCTTTTACAACCACTTCCAAATGCATATTGGTCCCAAGATGACTTTAGTTGACCTAATGAAATGTAAACAAAAGGATGATGAGAAAGTCACTAATTTCATAGTGTGATATCAAATCCTTTATTCACAAATAAACATTAAGATTCCTAATGTTGACCTTCAAGGAATGTTTATTTCCAATTTGCAAGACAAAATTCAAACTAATTTTGAGATGATGAGATTTCCCTCCTTCACACAGTTATGCAAAACCCTTCATGATTACTAGAATTCGATTAGTAGTCGTGGCATGAAAAATTCCCCTAGCCATCTTGAAAAGTTTGAATCCACAACTCAAAATAGTTACCAACATTTCAAGAAATAGAATAGGAGCTTTTTACAAATTAATTCCCCTCAACCAAATCAACAAGCTAATAACCAAGTGGCTGCTATAAAGACGATAAATCCTTTTTCCTTCGGGGATAGGAATAGACAATTTACCCCTCTACCCAATACCCTTCATAATATCATGTTGCAACTCTTGAACAAGAATATGATTTCCTTACCTCCTGTTAGAGCTCCTTATCCTAATACACCATTACCCTCAAACTATATATCAAATGCTTATTGCCATTTCCACCAACAAAATGGACATGATACAAAACATTATAAGCATCCTAAACATCTTGTGCAAGACCTCGTTGATTCTAATCGACTTCAAATTGGAGGTGTGAATGATCAAGGTAATAAGTTTGTAGCTCCTCCTAACCAAAACAAATATTTACCAATCCCATGCCAAAACACACTATTTTATTTGTTAAATCTAGTGAAACAAAGAATGATGTGATGAATGTTGACACGGATGATGAAAACACAAAAGATGACAATGAAGAAGAAATGATTAAAGCAGTTTTGTTTATTGAAGCTAAACCTCACAAGGGCTAAACCAAATTGCCCCTTGATATTGCTTTCTCACAAAATGACAATCAAACATGCACCTGATGGTCCTCTTTACATAGCTAGAAGAATCAATTAAAATACTACTAATGAGATATTAATTGATCTCGTCTGTATAGAGAATGTGATTACTAAAGAATTCCTACTTGTGCATGAACTTTATCAAGATACATACGAAAGACCGAAAGCATGGATCAAAACACATAATAGTTTTGCTTGCCCTACAATGGGCTCAATAAATCTCCCTCTAAAGGTTGGTCCAAAAACATTAAATGTATCATTCACCATCATCCTGACGTCGGATTAGTTTCATGTGAAATTAGGATATCCATGGCTTCACTCCATGAATTTCATCTCGTCAGTTGTGCATAAATGTTTAAAACTTCCCTTTGGCAATGGGATATTTACCATGCATCATAGTGGATTTAATCTCACGTCTTCTTGTGGGAACTTTTCATTGTATTTCTTTTGGCCCAAGCCTATTGAACCTATTAGACTCCGCAAAGACTTCTTTTTCAAATCATATCAAAATTTTAAGGCTAAGCACATAGTAGAACTATCCCTTAGAATCATGCCTCAACCTATGATTGAGCCACCTATCCTTGACAAAAACATGATTGAACCAAAAACCCTTCCAAATATCCAGGAGCAGCCTATTATAAATCCTCCTACCATTTCCTATAAAATACCATGAGATAATCAAAACAATCTCGTTGTCCTTCCTAAAATAAAAAAGGTTTACAAAGCCAAAAAGAAAGTGGTTGAACAACCTTCCATGGTTCTTTTTGTTCCTCCCCTAAGGGAAGAAAAGGAACCTATGGTTGACAAACCTGCTCCTACACAATCACAAATTAAAATAGAATGAAAAGAAACCAAAATGCTAGATAACGTAGGCATAGACATTGTGCTATTGCTTGTATGTTACAAACTAAAGAAGAAAAGAGCAACATAGAAAATCAAAATCCAAACTTTCCTCAAACAATGCATGATGATTCTATACCTTTGTTGAAACGTAAAAAAAAACCTTCTAGGGATATTATCATTTGACCTCTTGTTGTGATTAACTTAGATGATGACATTGATATTGCAAAGATCAATGAACAAGTGCATAATGAGTTGAATTCATTGTTCTCTTCCATGAGCTTAAATGGAAATTCTACTAAAAATAGTGTTGAACTTGGTTTGTGCCCTAGTTCGGCACTTGATGTTGTCCCTTTGGCTAGTTGTCTTCCTTCCACATATACTGAACAAGATTGGGATGTGTACAACCTATTATAGGTTGACTTGCATATGCCTTATTAGTATTTTATTTCTTTTTTTTCATGTTTCTTTATGTGATTGCATTGCGTAATGTGATCCCCCATAATGTTATGTCTTGTGTATCTCTCTCTTTTTGTGCATTCATCTATTTGTATCTACATTCTTCTTTATGTTGTAAACATTTTATCTTTTCTTTGTCTTGTGTTTTGCTTTTGGGGATGACGCAAGGAATCGAGACATTTAGGTCTCTTCCATCTTGACTCGAAAGGCTTTTTTTTTTTCGCTCTCTATGTGTCATTCTTCCCGTTCTATGAGTGTTTGGGGAATGATGATGTTTTCGAGCTCTATAACAACATTGCAACAAAGATATACTGACTTTGAATCTATAGATCCCTTATGTATTTTTGGGGGAAACCCCTCCTTCCTATTTCATGACGTAGCTTCATTTTGAAAACATATGACTTGGCATAGGGATTTTTGAGGAAGCTCTCATGTCTTAGGAATGAACATTGGCTACTTTAAAGCAATTTCTCACAACAATGGTGTTAGAAACCACTTTAAAGTGGGGGAATACATTTATAATATATTTCAACATTTCTCATGTTTCATGGTGTGATTTTCTTTTTTCTTGTGATTCATCCTTTTCTTGGTGGTGTCATTGGGTTTGATGTTCTCTAAGAGTGTGATATTTCTTAGTGTACAACTTTCCTCTTAGTGGTGATGTGACGCACTACATTCCCTAAGTTGTGAATCTTTTACTCTTAACTTGTCCTCTCTTAGAGACATTAGGCACGATGTTCCCTAAGAAAAATACCTTACACAAACTAAGCAAAATCCCTTTGAACAAAAACCTTTACTAGCATTATTGTGCATAAGTGTTTAGCATAACACAGCTTGCTAACCTTATGAAGCTCGAACCCTAAATTCAAGGCCACCTAGCATAACACATCTTGCTTGCCTATGGAGCCTTGTCTTTTTTTCATAGATGCTTAGCATAATACATTTTGTTAAGCCCTATGGAGCATGAAACCTTGTCTTGTGGCACCTTATTGAAGTTATCAAAGGGATAGCTTTCATATGGTATGGGAGCCAAATATGATTCTCTCATTTGCCATCCTTTTGGAATACTCACCTAGTGGACAACTTGAGGTTCAACTACCCCAGAGTGAGCACAAACAGTAAAAGCTTAGATGTGTTCTATGCCAATCAAACAGTCTAGGAATAATTTTCCTCATCTTTGATGGTGTATGATTGCACATCTTTGTCATTGCTACATACATAGGTGTCTTGAATGTCTACTTTAGTGTGTTTTTGTGCTTGTGCTCATCCTCTCACTAAAGTGGGGGCTAAATGTAGTGTAGGAAAAAGTATCCCTTTTTCACACTTAATTGGGAATGAATAAATAATTATATGACCTTAATGATGCCTTAATTTAGTGTTGTAATATGTATTTTACATATTCACATTAAGTTTAGGGCCTTTTAAATAACATGGACTTAATTGTGCCTTATTTTTGGTGTTATAAGGTGTACCTTTATACTTTCACATTAATATAAGGATATATTAATTAATTAAGGTTAATTAGATTTAATTGGCCCCTTTAATTCAAATCCAACTCTAATTAATTGCAATTTCTGAGGGATAAAACCTGACATTCATAAATGTCTTAACATAATGTTTAACATTGAGCAATGTGTGTCCTAGGTTAGTGACCTAGGACCCATTCACCATAGGGTGAATGGGTCCTCACTTGCACCTAGGACCTAAATTCAAACTATGTTTTTGGCGGTATTTTAAATATTTCAAATGTATATTTAGATGTCGGCTTGTGATATTTGAATTTTGAGGATTAATGTTAAGATATATATAAATAAGAGGTTATTTCACTAAGCTTCACCTAGAAGATTTCAAGCAAGCTAAGAGTACTTTCATAAGAGCATTATTATAGCATTCAAGAGTATTTTCAAGGAATTCAAAGGCATAATTATTAAAGATTATTGCAGCAATCAAGATTCCATTGTCATGTCAAATATTTCTTGCATCATGATTGTTGTTTGAGCTAATATGGTGATGTAGAGTTCAAGATCTATTCAAGCACATCAAAGGCATTGTTTCAAGACAAGTTTCATGATCAAAATCCACATCCATTGAAGCCAATTCATGCTAGTTGCAAATTTGAATTTCAAGGTTCAAACAAGGGTTTGTTGAGTTACATAGAGTTGTTCATTCATCATTCCTTTCATGCTTTTATTCATTTTAAGGTTTAATTACTAGAATAGGGTTTGACCAAGGCAAACCCCTATTCACCTAACAAACAACATTTTTCTCTTTGATGTGTGATTATAGATTTTAGATGGAAGATCTTTTGAAGAGAAAAATTGAAGAAATTTGTCATTTCACGGGAACTCTTCTAGAAGATTTATTTTTGGTTGTCCAACAATGAAAATTGAGAATTTGGGAGTGCAGACACAACATAAGAGAACACAAAAAGGATTTTTGCAGAGCCCTAGCCTGGACCCATTCGCCATAAGGCGAATGATTCCTCAGTGAGCTTCAAAAAGTGACTTTTGGTGAATGGTACACATCATTCCACCCTTTCCACATCTGCCTTTTGATTACTATTTTTGTTAGTTTTGAATATTGTCCTTCATTTGCATTTTATAGCTTGCATTTTGGAGTTTATGTGATGATTGTAATCTTTCTCCCCAAAGTGTTCTTTGAATCTTACCCATGTCCTTGCATAGAGAGGAAATTTGTTGATTCATACCTTGATTTGACTCACCTTTTTGGTTGTTAGTCACTTCATTGTTTGGATCTCATTTCCTTGAATAAAATTATAAAAATAGGCTTTTGTGGTGAACCCCCTTTCATAACATTTCCCACTTAACCTCCATTTTTCGTTGTTTCAAGGAGTACGCTATATAATTAATGTCATTGACTATCTCACTAGAGCAAAGGTCACTCCCCCCAAAGATTGTATTGTTACAACCGCTATCAATTTCATCGTGGAAAATATAACTAATTGTTTTGGTTGTCCAAAAATTTTTACCAAGGACAAGGGAATGTGCTTTCTACTTGATAAAATTTTGCATACTTTTGCATGAGTTTATGATTGCAGATCATAAGACTTCTTTGTATAATCCACAAGCCAATGGAACAGTTGAGATTGAAGTCTTCAACAAAATTTTACAAAAAGTTTTAAACACGTGTTGGTTGGAAATTTTGTATACTTGAGAAAGCATACAAAATTGTGGTTTCAGCCGCAGTACATGAGATAAAACTCTCCTAATTAAGGGAAGGCTCCCCATTTCCTATTTTCTAATTTAAACTAATATGGGTAGGAAAAAAATCTTTCCTCTTCTTTCAGGAAGTATTATATTCTTTTCTCTTCACATAAAAGTAACAACAAACTTTAAGAAAACTTATCACAACAGCCTTGAAATGAGATTGAGAGAGAGGAAATGAAGCTTCCTGAAAGCACAAAGACTTCTGTCACCTCCTCTGGGACGGGAAAACAACCACCAAACACAAAGTCTTGAAGATCCAAAATCCTATCTACCCTTTTAGAATGATTACTTAAGAACAATATACAACACATGACAACACAAAGTCTGTAAGTATGATGCACTTGTTAACTACTTCAAATGGGAATTATTATGAGCACAAAGTCTTGCAATTCTTCTCAATTTATAAATACAAATGAATCCAATCTTCAACATTTACAGCACAAATTCTGCAAATATTTAGAGTGAAACTTCTCTAAAACTCCAAACGCAATAAGCAACTCAAAGTTTGCAAAATTGAGCTTGAATCCCTCTTGTACAATAGTACAAAACTCACAATCAATATGCAAAAAATGTCGTCACATAAAACCTTGAATCAACACAAAGTTTGAAAGCAATTTTACTCTTTTAATTGACTGTAATCTTATTTACATTTAAGCTCAAAGTCTTAAAGTGCACATACAAACTAGCAAATTTTTGTTGCATTGCCAAAAGATAAATATTACAATAGACCCCCTCAAGTATTTATAGGGGAGAAGCCTTGAGAAAAAGGTGGGAGGATCCCAACTAACTTGAGAAATTCTCTCAACCACTAACTAACTACAGTTGACTTATTCAACATTACAAGTCCTATTGTAACTTGACTTGAAATGTTATTACATGCAATTACAAATTACAGCTTTGCAAGTGATATGATCACATGCAATTACATTTTTTCATTTTACATGTAATTTGTCAAAACTAAATTACAAATACATAATTGAAACTATTCTAAGTGTCCAAAGACACAACTTGAACTGCATCATCCTTGATTGGGTCTTCATGTCGCTGTTTGGAAAACATTCTTCCATCTTTGTCTTGAAAGTATTATATGCTCAATCATGTCACTTATTCAACTCCTTGTGCAGCTTCATCATGTTGTTCTGCTTCCTTTGTATCATTCTCCAACCTTGGAATTTATTTGAAAAATAAGGCCCATGCCTTATATTATTGATTTGGTGGGTCATGTGTGCAAACGGGATTAACGAAAATGAGACAAAGGGGCTACAAAAGTGAGGCCAAAGCTCAATTTCGGGTTTTAGAAATAGCATTGCATGTGTTGAAAAACAAGAACATTGACTTGCAATTGTGGAGAATGAACATGCAACTTCATATGTGTATGGAAAAATAAAAGTTTTGCAGTTGTGATTGGATCCTAAAGACTCATTTTCAAGTGTTTTTGAGTGCATTTTGGACAAATTTCGGGTTTTGGAAGGCTAACAACAAGTGCAAAGTGTAATCGGGATTTTTGGAACATATTGCAAGTTAAAAAGTGCAAGGTAGGAAAAATGAGAGGTCATTGCAAGTTTATTTTTGAAACTTCTACTTGCACTTTTGACCAAAACTTCCTACTTGCAGTAGGTTTATAAAATCCCAATTTGCAGCCAAGGGCATCATTTTTTTTTTTTTTTCCGTAGAAAATGGCAATGAGATTATGGAGAAATGGGTATGCAAATGAGATGAAATGAAAGGGGAATTTATGAAAAATGAAATGAATGGAATGAAAGGAAAAATGAAGGGTGAATGAAATTGGAATGAAAAACATTTTTTAAATGAAATGAATGCTAAAAAATGAAAGAAGAAAAATGTTTTACAGCCAAGAGACGTTTCTTTTAAAATATACAATCTCATCTTCCAAAAATGGTGACCTAGGAACCAAAGATTTAAAGCAATAAAAATAGAAAAATAAAAAGAAAAAAAGAACATACCTTCAATAAGAGTTTACAAGCCAAAATGAAGAAAAACCCTAGGTGCCTTGAGCAAACTCAAATCTGCAAAAACATGGCAATGGTAGAGAAAAAAATGGGGGATTCAATAAATTTACAGACTTTTCCAAGTGTTCGTCATGCCAAAAATCTCTCCAATCGGGGTACATATGAGCAAGAGCAAGCTAAAAATCCACAAAAACACTTGCAAAACTAATTTCGGGTTTTTTGATGCTCATTACAAGCTTAAAATAACTTGTAAAACTTCATTGCAAGCATTTCAGGTTTTTTAAGTCTCATTACAAGTGAACAAAATAACAAATAACTTTTAAAATTCCCTTTACTTGCAAATCGGGTTTTTAGATACACTTTGCAAGTGATTTAAGCTAAAATCAGGCTTTTTGGAGCTCAAAACAAGCAAACTTATGAGAAAAGACTCAAATCGGACTTTTTAGAGTCAATTACGAGTTCACTTTTTAAAAATAAAAAGAAATAGGAACTTTTGGAGCTCATAACAAGTCACTTTTTTAAAATAAAGAGAAATAGGAACTTTTGGAGCTCATAACAAGTTCACTTTTTAAAAAATAAAGAGAAATAGGAACTTTTGGAGCTCATAACAAGTCAACTTAAGTGAAATCGTACTTTTTATAACATGTTGCAAGTAACTTTTTAAAAAGTAACTTGTAAAGTGAGCTAAATGTTCCTACAACCTGTAAGTTATCTCAAAAGTTCCTACAACTTGTAATTACAACAAAAAGTTCCTACAACTTGTAAGTTATATAAAAAGTTCCTACAACTTGTAACTAGAAAAAAAAGTTCCTATTACTGACTTAAAATAAAAGCAAAAATTTCCTATCACTTACTTGTAAGAAGAAATTAAAACCCCTACTTGCAGTGATGCCCCAGAAACTTGAAATTGACCAAAAACACACCAAAAATGAATCAGAATTTCACAAAAACGGACGAGTGAGTGAAAAATGTTAGTCAAAAGGACTATAGACCCAAAACTTAAAATTCCCAACCTTTGTACCTCGTAATACATGCCTTGAGGCCTAAAAATTTCAAAATTTTGATGGGTTATCTCTGATTTTTGCATGTCAAAAATCAGGGACAACAGTTGGCTCTAATTGGGGAACTGCCTTCGAAAGCGAAGGTAGTAGAATCCAGAATCTCCAAGTGCCTTAGTATCCATTGGGTTACGGGGTTAAGCAACAAAGACACAAAATGATAGGAAAGGATGACACGGTTGACGCAAAGCAACTAACTAGGAATCAAGACACAGACTTGTGCAACTGCACTTATTGAAAAGAAAACTACCTAATGTAACTGGCCAATAAAGAAATGCTTTCAAATGAAACCATTTATTGGCTTAGAAAAATAGTTGCCTTTCTTCAACAACTTATAGTACCTTGCATGATTGTAGGAAACTTTGTATAGATGAAGCACGAACAAAGGTATTAGAACTTGATGCAACACTCCTTGGAAAAGATGAACAAATTCACTTTTCTCTTGAGATGAATCATATGTACTGCTGCTCTGAAATGGATTTTTGAAACTAGACTTCTCTTGCTCAGCTGCAATTGCTTCTTTGACTTCTTTTTGAAATATATCTTCATGTTCAGGTACAAGTGGAACCTCTGATTTCCCACTGGTTTCCAACCAAGCAAGATGTCTTATGGGGCATCCCCTTGATCGAACAAAAACTGAATTCTTCTTACCATCTGCTACTTGAACAACTGGTTCATCAACCATGACAACCTCATGTTGAATGGAAAGATCTCCTTCATGTGATTCAAATGAAAACGTGACTACATTACATTCCTCAGTATGTTGTTTATAACCTTCTGATTGGAGAGAATCTTCAACGAGACTTGAACAAAACTCTTTTATAGTACCCATAAAATTATTTTCATCAAGTTTTGGGGTAGATATCTTATGCATAACATGTTCTATTTCATCCTTAGAAGAACTTTCTTGAGGACCTAAAAAAAATATCAAAACCTCCAACTTGAAAAATAGACTCTTGATTTTCATCCTTCCCAATTTGC
Organism: Sequoia sempervirens; assembly: GCA_007258455.2. Lineage (NCBI taxonomy): Eukaryota > Viridiplantae > Streptophyta > Pinopsida > Cupressales > Cupressaceae > Sequoia > Sequoia sempervirens. The sequence goes on along the minus strand of VDFB02049217.1, from coordinate 84,123,571 downwards.
TCATTGTCTTTTAACTTATGAGATATTGGTTTGGCATCAATGCTTGAACAAAACAATTCCATCTCATCCCAAAACGTATCCTCTTCAATATCTTCTCTCTTTTGAATAGGAGAGCTAAACTTTGCTTCATGACAACTTTCATCAAAGTCTCCAAACTCCAAAATAGAATTATCTTTATGTTCTAAAATTTTTGTTGATGTTGTTTTGAGTAGGTTTTCTTCATTTTTCTCCACAAAAGAGGGCAATTTATCAAACCAAACAACAAAAACCTCATTTTTATCTTCATAAACTATCTTTTCACATCCCATGATGTGATTGTCCTCCTTCATCAACAACTTAGAAAGGTAGCCTTCAACCTCTTGTTGTGTATTCTTCATGATATCTGATATAGTCTTTTCTTTTTGTTCAACAACTTTTTGGAACTACATAAACCAAATTTGAGAGTCACTAGATATGTCTGCTTCCTTCTCTTGGAAGAAACCAACAAGATCACTTTGTTCAAGATCATAATCCTCCACTGTTGCATTTGTTGGTGGTGCCTCAAGAGCAAAATTATGAGTAGCAGGTAGATATGGCCTTCTTGGAATGTCTTCTTCATAAGAGGAATAGAATACACCTTGAGCTAGCTACCTTTTAAGAGCAAGCAACTCATTTTCCAACTTTTGCACCATGGGATTTGTCCTTGTGCTGGAGGAAAATGAATCCAAAGAAGAAGAACCAATTGGTTCTATCCTTATATGCCCAGCAAGAATGAGATCGTGTTCAATTTCTGTCGCCAGAGTTTGCGCAACTGTGCGAGTAGCTGGATCTTCTCTTCTTAATAGGAAACCAACCTCAGGTACTTGAGCATTTACAAAGAAACATTTCAAATTCTCAGTTGTAGGTTGAGCAACAGTTGGAATTCTTCGTGTCAACTTGTTGAAGCGAGCAATGAACTCATGCATAGGCACATGAGATTCCTTCTTCAACTGGGTGAGTTGAGCCAAAAAAGCATGAGCGTCTTCAGGAGGCTTGAACCTTCCTTCAAACTTGGCTATGAGAATTGCCTAGTTTGAAATGGTATGTGGTGCCAAATGATAAAACCAATCTGCAGCAACACCTTGGAAAGTCTCCACAAACAACCTTACAAATACATCTTCGTATTCAACACCATGAACTCCATAAGCACTGTAGAAAGCAGCAACGTGCTTGTCAGGATGTTGTTGTCCATCACCAAAGAACTTAGGAAATTTCTTCCATGAGCCTTCAAGAAGAGCATGTAAAGGAAAAGTCGATTCAATGGACCAAAAGTATTTCCCCAAGGACCTTGAGCAACCATTTACATGTCCTTGGTGAAAGATTGATAAATTACAAAAACATAAATTACAATGAATAGGATACTGGTATACTTCAACCAAAAGCATGAGGCTTTTAGATGCGTATTTGTATCCCTAGTGGAGTAACCAAAAACTGATGGTTGAAAATTTTGTATACCCCTACTTGCAGTGATGCCCCAGAAACTCAAAATTGACCAAAAACACATGAAAATGAGTCTTTAGGATCCAATCACAAGTGCAAAACTTGTGTTTTCCCATACACATATGAAGTTGCATGTTCATTCTCCACAATTGCAAGTCAATGTTCTTGTTTTTCCACACATGTAATGTTGTTTCCAAAACCCGAAATTGAGCTTTGGCCTCACTTTTGTAGCCCCTTTGTCTCATTTTCATTAATCTCATTTGCACACATGACCCACCAAATCAATAATATAAGGCATGGGCCTTATTTTTCAAACAAATTCCAAGGCTGGAGAATGATACAAAGGAAGAACAACAACATGACGAAACTACACAAGGAGTTCAATAAGTGACATGATTGAGCATAGAATACTTTCAAGACAAAGATGGAAGAATGTTTTCCAAATAGCAACATGAAGACCCAATCAAGGATGATGAAGTTCAAGTCGTGTCTTTGGACACTTAGAATAGTTTCAATTATGTATTTGTAATTTAGTTTTGACAAATTACATGTAAAATGAAAAAATGTAATTGCATGTGATCATATCACTTGCAAAGTTGTAATTTGTAATTGCATGTAATAGCATTTCAAGTCAAATTACAATAGGACTTGTAATGTTGAATAATTCAACTATAGTTAGTTAGTGGTTGAGAGAATTTCTCAAGTTAGTTGGGATCCTCCCACCTTTTTCTCAAGGCTTCTCTCCTATAAATACTTGAGGGGGTCTTGTAATATTTATCTTTTGGCAATGCAACAAAACTCTACTAGTTTGTATGTGCACTTTAAGACTTTGAGCTTAAATGTAAATAAGATTATAGTCAATTAAAAGAGGCAAATTTCTTTCAAACTTTGTGTTGATTCAAGGTGTTATGTGATGACATTTTCTGCATATTGATTGTGATTTTTGTACTGTTGTACAAGAGGGATTCAAGCTCAATTTTGCAGACTTTGAGCTGCTTATTGCGTTTGGAGTTCTAGAGAAGTTTCATTCTAAATATCTATAGACTTTGTGTTGTAAATGTTGAAGATTGGATTCATTTGTATTTAGAAATTGAGAAGAATTGCAAAACTTTGTGCTCGTAATAATTCCCATTTGAAGTAGTTAACAGGTGCATCATACTTACAGAATTTGTGTTGTCTTGTGTTGTATATTGTTCTTAAGTAATCATTCTAAAAGGGTAGATAGGATTTCAAATCTTCAAGACTTTGTGCTTGGTGGTTGTTTTCCCATCCCAGAGGAGGTGACGGAAGTCTTTGTGCTTTCAGGAAACTTCATTTCCTCTCTCTCAATTTCATTTCAAGGTTGTTGTGATAAGTTTTCTTAAAGTTTGTTGTTACTTTTATGTGAAGAGAAAATAATATAATCCTTCTTGAAAGAACAGGAAAGATTGTTGTCCTAACCATATTAGTTTAAATTAGAAAATAGGAAATGGGGAGCCTTCCCTTAATTAGGAGAGTTTTATCTCATGTACTACGGGTGAAACCACAATTTTGTATGCTTTCTCAAGTATACAAAATTTTCAACCAACAACATGTACTATAGAATGACATGTATGAAATTTTTTTAGCATATGTAATATAGAATGACATGAATGTGATAATTGTGTGTTAGTTTGATGGACCTACAAGACTACTTATAAGAGGTTGAATAAATACTTGTCATTCCAGCTATCTATGGTATAGAAGTCGTACTTCTAGTGGAGTATGTTATCCCTTCCTTATATGTTGCTTTCTTAAGCATTATAAAACTCATAAAGCCAGAGGATAAGACTTCTAATACAATGGAGATAGGAAATGAAAAAAAGGTAGTCAAAAGGTTTGGCATGATAAATATATGTAGTAAAAACATTTTAGTATGTCAATTTGATGCACTTTCTATGGATCATTTAGGATTTGAACCTAGGATCTTTCATTTGTTGTTGGGTGCTCTGTCGTTGAACTATTGGCCTTTTTTGTGATCACTCCATCTTTGATTCAAATGTGACTTGGCTTATTTTCCAACACCCCCTTGAGCCACACTACAAATACTCGAGGATCCTAGTTTGGCTTGCTTTTGATGACCCAAACTCTAATATCATCTTAATTTCTTTTGGACCAACTAAAATTCAAACCTAAGACCTCCCATTTGTTGTTTGATGCTCTCTCTCTGAACTACCAGCCCTTTTGATGATTAGTTTGTATTTAATTCAATTATGCCTCATTTTCTAATACAATTTATGGTTATAAATTCATCAAATCAAAAAAGTGAAAAAAAGGTAGATGCAACCATATAAGATCCACAATAATCTTAGAATAGGAGGTTGCAAATTACAAACTTACACATTTTTTTTGTCGAGGCACTCTAATGCCAATGAATTATTCTGATGCAAGCTTACAAATAAGGTTGCATGCATTAATATGGCCAAATGGTCATCGTCTAAACACAGTTGAACGTGCAAAAAGGGATTTTTGCATATTTAGTGGGGAGGTTGACTAAAGAATGGTCAAGATATAAGGAAGAAATAGATGGAATTAGGGAGATGAGAGTGAGGGTAGATGCTACAAAATAAGATAATTATGGCATATTTAGTGGGGAGGTTGACTAAAGAATGGTCAAGATATAAGGAAGAAATAGATGGAATTAGAGAGATGAGAGTGAGGGTAGATGTTGCAAAATAATATAAGGATGGGGATAGTTATAACAGAATGAAAAGATTAGAAAGAAATGGTCAAAATGGATGAATGGGAGGAGAATGCAAAAAGCTTGAAGGAAAAAACACAAATAAACCAACATGGAAATAGGAAAATACATGCCAAAGTAGGAATGGTAACGTAGAAGTGAAGTCACATGCTAGATGTAAGAGAATTGAAATAGGAAATATAATGCAATGTTTAAGCAATCAACGTGGAGGTTCAAAGCCCGAAAATTAGAAAGATAATATAAGGAAGAAACTAAGATGAATAAGTGCCACATAGTGGCAAGTACTTGCCTTTGTAGTATTCTAATTAGAGATTTGTAGAGTTGGAATAAAAATAAATGTAAGTTTAATTAATGTAAATAAAATTAAATGTAATTTTTTTTAATTGTTGTATTTTGGTTTTGACTTTTGTATTTTGTGTTCATTGTTTGGTGTTATTTTTTTTCAAAAAAACTAAAGTTGAATACATTTAAATATTTATATAATGAACCGTTGAAATTGAGTTTGTTCTTTAAAATAAATATTTGTTAAACATTAAATAATCAAATGATTTATTATTAATAATAATTCTTAATTGATTCTAGATGATTTTGAAATTACTCGTGAAATCTTCACATTATAGTTGAAGTTAACTATACTATTAATATAATAAATATGTTATATTATAATTTAATATTAATAATTTATAAATTATATTATATAAACTAAGTAAATAGGTAATATTAATATATTAATATATTTTAAAATATTGTTATAATTATTAATATAGTGATTTACTATTATATTGATTATATTAATAGTAATAATATAATAAAATTAATATTATAATTAACATAGTAGTTAATTAAGATATTTTATTAATATATATAAATATATATGAAAGGAGAACCTACAACATAAAATAACCTATATTATATATTATATAAATTAATATATTACCTACATAATATAGGTTAACTTATTTACCTGCAAATTATTACCTATAATAATATAAATAGTATATATAAATTATATAAGGAGAACATATATAATCAAACTATACCATAAAATATTAAAAACATAAAAACATAGATAAAAATATTAGTTTAATGAAAAAAGTAATACAGTTTTTTTTAATATTGTGAAGCCAAATCTAATTTTTGTAAAGATTTAATGAAATTATTTTATAAAGCAAAAAATGAAAAATCATTCTTTAAAAAAATATTTAATTTCGGCTAATAATACACATAACTCTTTTAACCAATTATGCACAAAAAATCATTTTTGTAATTTGTCAAGTTAAATATTTTACAAATTCACTTTAGAAAATTAAATTTTATTTTAATTTTTGTTTAAATATTGTTTTTGATTGGTTGAAAACTAAATTATTAATAACTAGTTAACTAAAATAAGCTAAAGTCCCAAAAGTGGAAGTCCAATGAAAGAGGTAGTGATAAGATTCAAAGTTAAAGTTAGAGCAAAGAAAGATTAAACTTGCAGAAAAACTAGGAAGACGAAGCGAGGCATGGGAAAAGCCAAGTTTGTCACAGTGAGCACAAACACAAAAGCTTCAACCTTGGATGCAGCAAAGAATTGAATACCATTGGAGATGACACCGACAAAGAAGAAAGGAAAGGAATTTAAGAATCCATTCGATCCCCATTGATGAATTACACAGCTGAGATTCCAATGGGAGAGGCACTAAATATGCCTTTAGGTTTCTACAACCATCAAACAGAAGATAGCTACAAATTGTGGACAAAGGAGCTGGAAGGAAATTAGTTGCATAGCAATTGCCTAAAGAGGGAGTTCGGGATTTGTGGGAATTGTCATACTTTGGAGAACCAAAATACTTTGTCAATTTTCTAATATTCAGGTTTTGAGGGACATGATTTTATAGCACCGGAAGAAGAATAAGAAATGAGGTTGACCTCGTCGAAAAAATTACGGGATTACAAAATATGGTTGATGCAATAGCAACAACAATAAAAAAAAATATGAAGGCATTAGGAAAGTCAAGGAGATATGGTGCAAAAAGGAAAGGTTACATTCTAGATGTCGAAAAGATTGAGGATATTAGAACTAGGGTGGCAACCAGGATAATAGGTGCAAAGTTATCTGACGCACTAAGGTGGAATTTAGCATCAAAGGAAAAGTTGGAACTTGCGTTCAAGACAATGCTGATTTCTCTTGGTACCTGCATGAAGAAGTCATACAGGTTGTATAGAATGTGCAACTGCATACTAAAGGAGGCTCATTCAGGTATGGTTTATCTTCTTACTTTGATGTTGCTAAAAGAAGGGTTCCAAACCCTAAAAAGTTTATTGAGCCAAAGGGAGGGACACCTGCGCATAAGTACTACGCTTATACTTGTGCAAAACACACCACACCATCATACAAGGTTATGATGGAAAAATAGTATATATGGGTCCATAACAAGTTTGCAATAGAAGGGAGACTCCCTGCAGGTATCCAGGATATCTCAAAATCTTTCTCGTGGAAAACTTCACCTTAGTGCATAACATGAAGGATATAAGGCTAGGCCAACGTTGGCCAAAGTGCAACTATTAGGAATATCACAGATTCACAGGCATATGGATGATATAGTAGTCAAGACCATAGATTAAAAACTCTAAGACTACTTGTAGGACTTGTGAGTCAAAGTTGGTGTCAAGTGACTTGCAGAAAAACTTGGCCATGAATTGTTGCAATAACTTGCTACCATTCCAAGCAAAAAACTTGCAAAAACTATGAGTTAGGATTTGATTCATCTAAATAAAACAAATAAAGTGTGATCTAATTTCATTATTTAAACAAAGTAATAAAATGTGAAAATAGTATGTGTGATGAAGATTTATGTGGTTTTTTGTAATAATCAACCCCAAATATTTTTTTTTGTTTTTTCCCTGAGTTTGCTGCTTGTTGTCTATGATTTTATGAGATGTTTTTCAATGTGTTTAATAGGGTTTTGCATATGCTTTTAAATGTTCATGAAGTATACAATGAGGAGCATTAAAGTTAAGAGAAATATGCTTGAAAAGAACACTTTCAGAAGCACCACCAATCTGATTTTTATAGCAGAAATATTACAATCACATATTGAAATGTTCATTCATAGAAAATAGTTTTCAGACCTGGAAAATGTATTCTTTCAGCAGCATAAGGGGTTCCTAAATGGCAATGCACAGCACAAGATATTAACCAATGATCTTCCTTGTTTGACCACATCCCTTGCCCTTTCAATCAGACTTCAAAGGTGTTCAGAAGTTGACATAACCAGCAGGTAGAAGCTGAGTATCATTTCCAGCAAAGTCGTCCACCTGAGATGAGTATCAAAACAGCATACACAGGGTCCCTTTTAGCAACACACAGCTTCAAGACTTCAACTTTAAATACCATGCTAAACCATGACCTCAACCCTTGTAAATAGATTGTAAAGCCAACAACCAGGCGCCTGTTTATTTTGCAGATTGCAAACAGAAGAAGACAACCCAAAGGATGCCACCCTTGGAAGTTCAACTTGATCTAGAAAAACAACTCACCCAAAAATTACAATCAAGTGCTTGAAATGATCACCATGATTAGACCAGCTAAAGAGCCAATATCCATTTTGAAATTAAAATCCTTCTCAGAGATATGAGCAAAGGTATGAGTTCAGGCCCTAAATGTCAATGCCTAAAAATTTATAAAATCTCACCAAAAACTTCAAGAATACCACGCCAATACTGAGAAGAGCCAAAACACATCAAAAATGATCAAAACCTCCATCTCTAAATCAGTAATCTACAATTTTGAAGCTCAAATGGTGACCTCTAAATAAAATCACGCCTTCACCAGCTTGAGCAGGTCTTTCACTGCCAAAACCAGTCTTCGAATCTGAGAGTTTTTGTCCTCAAACCTGTTCTTCAGACCTTCTGGTACAATACCAGTAGCATCTCCCTTTGTTGACAAACTCATCCATGGAAATGAACTTGCAAAATGAAGCTTTAAAAGCTTTCTTTCAAATTAGGGCAACCCAACTCACCCTAGAAATCCAATGCCACTTTTGAATGATTATAATTTTTTATTTAAAATAAATCTCCTTCGAACATTAG
>VDFB02049217.1:83898609-84115223 GCA_007258455.2 Sequoia sempervirens | reverse complement strand
TTTATTTACATACTATATTGAATTATATTTCCATTGAATCCATTTTTAATATTTTATATTGAGTATTGTGTATTTTATCTCAAATTTACTCAAACCAGCTTCAACTTGCATAGTTGAGGATTTTGATAGAATAAAAATATTCTAAAACCCATTCCACCCTTTTTTTTCCCTGTTTCTTGGTGGAATGGGTAAAATCCATTAGTAGAAGGTGGAAATATGAGATTTGAGTGCAGGGGAGGTCTGGAAGGGAAATTGGGTGTGAAGCCCATGAGTGAATCTTGAGTTTTCCTTAAGAAAAATGAGGTTTTGGTGAGTGAAATTGAGTTTCTAAGTTGGGAAGCATTATTTTATGTTGGATTGAGCATGAGTAGGGTATTTTATGATTTTTTGAATAGTTTTTAAGTTTTTGAGTGCTTGGGAAGTGCTACTTTCAATAAAACCTAGGGTTTCTAAGCCTAGGACGAGGGTTTTATGGTTTGGCTATAAGATGTTTGGGTTTCTATGATCTAATTGTGTAATCTATGGTTTTGAACCATTTAAATTTCTACCCCAAATTTTCAAAGACTTTGAAAAAATTTGGAGAGTGGTTCCTTTGTAAAAGAGGGCTAATTTGAGCCCTAAAAAGCATAGAAAACCTTATTTGTGCAGTTTAGTACAAAACAAGCATAGGTGATTGTTGGGTATGTTGAAAGGATTTGTAATGGGTCCCTGATTTGTTTTTTTTTGTGAGTTGAAGGGTTGTGTGAGTGAAATTATACCCGATTGAGTGACTTTGATATGCTACAAGGAAACAGTGTGAACTTGTTGAATGAAGAGATTTTGATGGAATTGTGAATTGACAATTGTGTTTGTAGTGTGAAATTGTTTGTTTGTATGTTGCAAGCCTCCCCCTATTGCATCAAGTTACCATACCAAGTTCTTCTCCTAAGTAATACTCCCCCTCTCTTTCAGAGACTTGATTCATTTCATGCATCCAACTTGGTGCACCACATAGGTAGTTAGCCTTTCGCATGGAATCCATTTGCATCATCAAAGCATTAAATATTCACATTGAAATACATATTCATTCATCGCATTTTCCATCAGTATAAAACATAATCATTCCTTCAAAATAAAATAACATCTTAATGCATATTTTAGTTTTTCATTCACCTATTGAACATATTAAGGCCACGATTTGAATTTATCATCTTATTTACTCATGAAGGTAAAAGTAACGTGGTAAATAAGAGATGAGGTGTAACAACAAATGTGGTGATGGGTGAAAATTGGGAAGAAGATTCTTGGTGGAGGATGGGTTCTGGTGAGTTAGTTTCGATGAGAGAGGAAGGTGAGAGAGGAACTTGGTGGAGGTGGTCAAAATATGGTGAGATAAATCCTACAAGAAAAGGGGATCAAAGAAGTATTAGGTGGAGATGGATGATTTTTGGTGGGCTAAAACCCATAAAAGAAAGGAGGTGGAAAAAATTTTGGGGGAGGTTGAAATATGGTGGACAAAGGTCCACAAGTGAAAAAAGGGAAAATACAAATGGTGGAAGAGATTGTTCAATGGAGGAAATAGGTCTACAAGAGGAAGGAGGAATGAGGGTAAGATTTGGCAAAGGAAGAAGGGAATTGTTCCATCCAAATGCTAGAAGAAGATAAATAAATATTGTAGGGTACCTATCGCAACATCAAAGTACGCTACAAGTTGTTTACAACTTGGAAGGGTAGTTCAACTACTCAACTCCATTTTGCGAGCTATTCTTACCTAGTGTGTTTGATGTAGGAGCATTTAGGTTCATGAGAATTCATATATCACCCAGAAATATTTCTTGTTTTTATTTTCAATTTTCCTTATTTTTTTGATTGTGTAGTTGGTTTATGGATAGTTGTCTTAAGAATATTTTCAAAAATAATTGCATCACCTTGTAGAGGAGCCTATGGGTATCTACAAATCAAATTTGGTGAGAATTGGGCAAAAAATGACTAAGTTATGCTTATGTGGGTTTTCGATTTTCTATCGAACTTGTGTGGATGTATGTTGCTAAACTAGACCATTTACAACATGTTTTGACGTATTTTCCCATAAAATTGGTACCAATAGGTTTTTCTACATTTATAGGAACTTCAAGGTCAACTAGATTTGTAGGAATTTCTTTCCCATTTAACTCTTTCAAGAATTTCACATCTAATTGGAGTTTGTAGGTTTCTCGTGGCCATTAGGATTTGCAACTAACTCAAGTGAACTGAACATTTAAAAATTCAATCAACCGGTTTAGATGATTAGTTTTGATGATAACATCAACATTGTATGATTGCATATGAATGTAACTAAATCAGATAAGTGCACTATTTAAAAGGTTCAGTTCGGTGAGAAAGGGAACTTCCACAAAAAAGGACAAAGATGAAGTAGTCATGACATCAATTAGGTATGAAGTGTGGGTTTTCCTAATTGAACCTACCAACTAAACTTGTTCTAATATTATTGTTTGGGTGGATACTAGACCTTTGCAAGTTGACTTCATGTGATAAGAAAATAAAGCATGATGTTGAATTTGTGTGTAGAAGTGTATTTAGGCTACAAGGTCAAGTAGTAAATGATAATACCCCCCCTCCCCTCACACCTCCCCTTGATCTTGATTGCATTAGGACCCCTTTCTCCTAGTGACCTAACCTAACCCTCTTTTGACCTTGGGTGAGTTGACTTAATCACCTTTCCACCTGTGGGTTGAATGTTGCCAAATGGAGATGTGTGCCACTCATACCCCTTCATCCTAATCACATCATTCAACTTCCACTTATTTATTATCACCCAATGCTTCATTATACCATCTCACCTTTTCACTATCTTTTTGTTTCATGGTCACACATTAGTGTTACTAGATGTCACTTGCACCTAATGTTTAGATTATTTTTATGGGAATTACACATTATTGAACTATTAAAAGAATTGTGTCACCTATATATTAAAGTATATTAGGAGACAAAGGGACTACATCCATCACTAATAAGGCTTAAACTTTATGAAAGTACTAAACCCATTAAGAAATGACCATGATCAAATTTAAGATAGATAAAATGTTGGATACAAAAATTATTCTTCCAATTTAAGAGTCTAAATGGGTTAGGCCTATGATTTTAATATAGAGAAAGATGCTCGCATATCATATTTGTGTTGATTGTCATGTTTTCAACAAAGCTTGTCTTACTAATCTATTTTCAACACCATTTAAAAAAGATATTCTCGAGGGAGTATTCCACATGGATTCTCTAAGCATTATCAATTACAAAGAGCCCAAGACAACAAGGAAAAGATTACATTTACTACATAATGGTGATTTTTTGCATATAACTATCATTTGGATTAAATAATGCACCAATTGTTTTCTACCATATAGAGTTGAAGTATTTAAAGATTTCATCTATATATTTTTCTAAGTATACTTAAATGATTAGATGGTGTATGGATGTTAAAAGATCACCATAGTAGATTATGGCTTATGTTTAAGAGATGTTGATAGTTACAAATATCCCTTAACCTAAAGTAATGTTTATTTGCTAAACCATTTGGAACACTTTTGGTTGGTGTAATATATAAAGGCATGCAAACATCAACCACTAAACTAAAAGTAATGAACTTCTAGGTCATACATGCTATCATAAAAAAATATTAAAAATTATGCATAGATAATGAAACCATTTCTAGGTCATACATGCTATCATAAAAAAATTATTAAGAATTATGCATAGATAATGAAACCAACTCTAGGCCATACATGTTATCAAAAAAAAATTATTAAAAATTATGCATAGATAATGAAACCAACTCCTTTCAAAAGATGAACTAGTTATTTAGAAAAACTAGCAAGAGGAGGCATTTGCACTCTTAAAGGAGAAATTGGCTTGCGCCCCAATTTTGTAATTTTCAAATTGGAAAAAGTCATTACATATATATGTGGATGTCTCAAATAATGTCATAGGAGCTATTATTTCACAACCTACAAATGGAAAGTGACAATCCAATATGTTTTTCTAGTCAAACAATCAATGGCAATTTTACACCTCATTTGTACCAAAAAGTGATAAATAATTGTCTTACTTTTATTGACCAAAATTTACCTTTGACCATTAATATGCCTATAATTTAAAGAATAACCAATATAATCAATGTGTTTCTCTAATAAATTGAAGAATTTCATGGTGAACTTACTAAGATTGCAACATTCTTAATTTTCAAGAAAGAACAAAATGAATATACAATCTCAGTGCCAATAGCTTGCAATCAAAGTCGTGCCTTTTATCAACTGATTGCAAGTGAATTGTACAAACTCGGGTGAGATGAGATCTTGTGGTGTGTTAGAACATGAACGTGAAGGGTACTTGCATGAATGCCAAGAAAGCATTGCTAATGGGCATTATGCAGAGGAAATGGCATCACACAAAATATTCCAACAAAATTATGGTGGTCAACCATGTTTTAGGATTTTATTGAATATGCACAAAGATGTGATATTAACAATACATAAAACCAAATAAAATAGATATAATTCCATTAATTCCCATCCATGCATAAGAGAAAATTGAGAAGTTTCAAATGATTTTGTAGCTCCCATCAGCCTGTTGACGTGAGGAAAAGGAGTGTAGTGTAGGAAAAAGTATCCCTTTTTTACACTTAATTTGGGAATGAATAAATAACAAATTAAATGAGCTTAATCATGCCTTAATTTAGTGTTGTAATATGTATTTTACATATTCACATTATGTTTAGGGACTTTTAAATAAAATAGACTTAATTATGTCTTTTTTTGGTGTTGTAAGGTGTACCTTTACACTTTCACATTAATATAGGGCTATATTAATTAATTGAGGTTAATTTTCCTTAATTGGCCCCTTTAATTCAAATCTAAGCCTAACTAATTGCAATTTTTGAGGGATAAAACCCGATTCATAAATGCCTTAACATAATGTTTAATATTGAGCAATGTGTGCCCTAGGTTAGTGACCTAGGACCCATTCGCCATAGAGCGAATGGGTCCTTACTTGCACCTAGGACCTAAATTCAAACTATGTTTTTGATGGTATTTTAATGATTTCAAATGTATATTCAAATGTCAGCTTGTGATATTTGAATTTTGGCAATTAATGTTAAGATATGTATAAATAAGAGGTCATTTCACTAAGTTTCACCTAGAATATTTCAAGCAAGCTAAGAGTACCTTCACAAGAGAATTATTAGAGCTTTCATATTTTTCAAAAGTATAATTATTGAAGATTATTGCAACAATCAAGATTCCATTGTCATGTTTAATATTTCTTGCATCATGCATGTTTTTTGAGCTAATATGGTAATGTAGAGTTCAATATCTATTCAAGTTGTTTCAAAACAAGTTTCATGATCAAGATCCACATCCATTGAATCCAATTCATGCTAGTTGTAGATTTGTATTCCAAGTTTCAAACAAGGGTTTGGTGAGTTGTTACATAGAGTTTTTCATTCATCATTTTTTCCATGCTTTTATTCACCTCAAGGTTTAATTACCAAAACAGGGTTTGACCAAGGCAAACCCCCATTCACCTCACAAGCAACATTTTTCTCTCTTTGATGTATGATTGCAATTTTTAGGTGGAAGATCTTTTGAAGAGAAAAATTGAAGAAAGTTGCAAAGTTGTCAAAGTTGCAAGAAAAGGTCATTTCATAGAAACTCTTCTATAGGATTTATTTTTGGTTGTCCGATAATGAAAATCAAGAAACTGGGAGTGCAAACACAATAGAAGAGAACCCAGAAAGGATTTTTGTTGAGCCCTAGCCAGGACCCATTATCCATGAGGTGAATGAGCCCTTAGTGAGCTTCAAAAAGTGACTTTTAGTGAATGGTACACATCATTCTCCCCTTTCCAAATCTGCCTTTTGATTACTGTTTCTAGCAGTTTTGAATATTGTCCTTCATTTTCATTTTATAGCTTGCATTTTGGAGTTTATGTGATGATTGTAATTTTTCTCCCCAAAGTGTTATTTGAATCTTACCCCCATCATTGCATAGAGAGGAAATATGTTGATTCATACCTTGATTTGACTCACCTTTTTGGTTGTTAGTCACTTCATTGTTTGGATCTCTTTTCCTTGAATGAAATTAGAAAAATAGGTTTTTGTGGTGAACTCTCTTTCAAACATTTTTCACTTAACCTCCATTTTTTGTTGTTTCATTTTGGTGAACCTAAATTTGATCATTGCATTTTTTTATTTTAGAGTCCTCTTTCACCCTAGATTTAGATCTTGCATCTCATTGCATTGAATTGAGTCTCATTTTAGGGTGTCTAGTTTGCATTTAGCTTTGCATTTCAGTTAAGGGTTTTAGGATTGCATCTTTACATTCTTTAAGTATGAAAAATACAAAAAAAAATCAATCATCTTACAAATCATTTACATAGCATTACATTATGTTCATTTGCATTTGAAAATTAAAACAAAATTGCATATCAAATTAGGTTTTCTATGTTGTCATTTTGTCAAATTTTGCATTTGCATTCAATCTTCATTTCACAGAAAAATAAAACTGTAACTACTTGTATCAAATCGAAATCTAAAAACTACTAAAATTAAATCATAAATCTATAAAAAAAAAATTCAAAACCCTCACCTAGGACCCATTCGCCCTAAGGCGAATGAATCCCTGATTAGGGTCATATTCTGATTTTTTGGGCATTAAAACATTCATTTTTGCATTTTTGTTAGTTGTTCTTAGATCTCTGTTTTTGTTTGCAAAATTTTATGTTTCTTCAATTTGGTCATATCTAGCTTCATTTGATAAAGTTAGTGCATTGTATGATTTCAAAATTGCATTTACAAGACATTATTTTTAGGTTTTAGGCATAGTGTAATCAGAAAATTACCTTGTTTAGAATCTAAAAATTGTATTTATATATTGCATCCTAGTTCATTGCATTGCATTTTACCCTATTTTCATTTTGGGTTGACATTGAGTTTGTGAGTCTTGTATGAGTTTTAGAACTTGGTGTCCTATTAGCAATATTGTTGTGAGATGTAGTTTGAGACTCATGTCATCCCGCAATACACCACTCATTGTGGATCTTAGGTTTTCTAACTCTTTCACAATAGTGTTGATAATCAACCCCCTATGGATCATAGCCTGCATACCTCATTTCCAATGACTTCCTTACCTACAACCAATGTGCATGATGTTGTTCATGTCTTGCAAGAAAGCACAAGAAGAATGGATGAAGGCCTAGAAAAGTTACAAGACTTTGTGCATACTGAAAACATGGACAATAGTATCATTCCTACTTTAGATAATCTAAGGAAAATGATTGAAATCGAAAATGGAATGGAGATTATGTGAGGTATAGGTCATCTTGTTAATAATACTATCCTTGCCATGACTATTTGTACTCAATATTTGGGATATACTCAAAGCCAAGGTGGAAGTTTCATTCCTCCTTCAACAATCCCCATCTCTATTCCTACATACACTAGTACTCATGTTACCACAACCACTCAGCCTACTAGTAATGTCAACACTTCTTTCGGTATTTCCACTGGGAATCCTTCTACCTTTGTGCATTCAAATCTCATATCTCCTCAACCATCCCCCCTCACAAACATACACCACTCCACCTTATTCCCCTCCATCTCACAATACCAACGATGATCCTATCCTTAACACACTTTTGCAAAACATGGCACCCCTTCAACAACAAATCGCCACCCTAAATCAAAACAACAATGGCCAGCCTTCACAATACATCAAAACCAATCCGTTATCCTTGGAGATATTGAGAACACAAATGCCACAAGGTATAGAGGTTCCTAGATTTGAGAAATATGGTGAGAAAGGAGATCCTGTTAGCCATGTTTCTACCTACACAACCCTATGTAGTGATTTCATTTTTGAAGATAAGCTCTTGGCTAAAGTACTCTTCCCTAGATCCTTAAAAGATACTACTTTAGAGTGGTTTTTCTCCTTACCGAATAATTCAATTTGTTCATTCAATGAACTTATTGATGCCTTTTACAACCACTTCCAAATGCATATTGGTCCCAAGATGACTTTAGTTGACCTAATAAAATGTAAACAAAAGGATGATGAGAAATTCACTAATTTCATAGCGTGATATCAAATCCTTTATTCACAAATAAGCATTAAGATTCCTAATGCCGACCTTCAAAGAATGTTTATTTCCAATTTGCAAGACAAAATTCAAACTAATTTTGAGATGATGAGATTTCCCTCCTTCACACAATTATGCACAACCCTTCGTGATTACTAGAATTTGATTAGTAATCGTGACATGAAAAATCCCCCTAGCCATCTTGAAAAGTTTGAATCCACAACTCAAAATAGTTACCAACATTTCAAGAAATAGAATAGGAGCTTTTTACAACTTAATTCCCCTCAATCAAATCAACAAGCTAATAACCAAGTGGCTGCTATAAAGATGATAAATCCTTTTTCCTTCGGGGATAGGAATAGACAATTTACCCCTCTACCCAACACCCTTCATAATATCATGTTGCAACTCTTGAACAAGAATATGATTTCCTTACCTCATGTTAGAGCTCCTGATCCTAATACACCATTACCCTCAAACTATAGATCAAATGCTTATTGTCATTTCCACCAACAAAATGGACATGATACAGAACATTATAAGCATCCTAAACATCTTGTGCAAGACCTTGTTGATTCTAATCGACTTCAAATTGGAGGTGTGAATGATCAAGGTAATAAGTTTGTAGCTCCTCCTAACCAAAACAAATATTTACCAATCCCATGCCAAAACACACTATTTCATTTGTTAAATCTAGTGAAACAAAGAATGATGTGATGAATGTTGACACGGATGATGAAAACACAAAAGATGACAATGAAGAAGAAATGATTAAAGCAGTTTTGTTTATTGAAGCTAAACCTCATAAGGACTAAACCAAATTGCCCCTTGATATTGCTTTCTCACAAAATGACAATCAAACATGCACCCGATGGTCCTCTTTACATAGCTAGAAGAATCAATGAAAAGCCTACTAATGAGATATTAATTGATCTCATCTGTGTAGAGAACGTGATTACTAAAGAATTCCTACTTGTGCATGAACTTTATCAAGATACATACGAAAGACCGAAAGCATGGATCAAAACACATAATAGTTTTGCTTGCCCTGCAATGGGCTCAATAAATCTCCCTCTAAAGGTTGGTCCAAAAACATTAAATGTATCATTCACCATCATCCCGACGTCGGATCAGTTTCATGTGAAATTAGGCTATCCATGGCTTCACTCCATGAATTTTGTCTCGTCAGTTGTGCATAAATGTTTAAAATTTCCCTTTGGCAATGGGATATTTACCATGCATCAGAGTGGATTTAATCTCATGTCTTCTCGTGAGAACTTTTCATTGGATTTCTTTTGGACCAAGCCTATTGAACCTATTAGACTCTACAAAGACTTCTTTTTCAAATCATATCAAAATTTTAAGGCAAAGCACATAGTAGAACTATCCCTTAGAAGCATGCCTCAACATATGATTGAGCCACCTATCCTTGACAAAAACATGATTGAACCAAAAACCCTTCCAAATATCCAAGAGCAACCTATTATAAATCCTCCTACCATTTCCTATAAAATACCATGAGATAATCAAAACAATCTCGTTGTCCTTCCTAAAATAAAAAAGGTTTACAAAGCCAAAAAGAAAGTGGTTGAACAACCTTCCATGGTTCCTTTTGTTCCTCCCCTAAGGGAAGAAAAGGAACCTATGGTTGACAAACCCGCTCCTACACAATCACAAATTAAAATAGAATGAAAAGAAACCAAAATGCTAGATAACGTAGGCATAGACATCGTGCTATTGCTCGTATGTTACAAACTAAAGAAGAAAAGAGCAACATAGAAAATCAAAATCCAAACTTTCCTCAAACAATGCATGATGATTCTATACCTTTGTTGAAACGTAAAAAAAAAACCTTCTAGGGATATTATCATTTGACCTCTTGTTGTGATTAACTTAGATGATGACATTGATATTGCAAAGATCAATGAACAAGTGCATAATGAGTTGAATTCATTGTTCTCTTCCATGAGCTTAAATGGAAATTCTACTAACAAGAGTGTTGAACTTGGTTTGTGCCCTAGTTCGGCACTTGATGTTGTCCCTTTAGCTAGTTGTCTTCCTTCTACATATACTGAACAAGATTGGGATTTGTACGACCTATTATAGGTTGACTTGCATATGCCTTATTAGTATTTTACTTCTTTTTTTTTCATGTTTCTTTATGTGATTGCATTGCATAATGTGATCCCCCGTAATGTTATGTCTTGTGTATCTCTCTCTTTTTGTGCATTCCTCTATTTGTATCTACATTCTTCTTTATGTCGTAAACATTTTATCTTTTCTTTGTCTTGTGTTTTCCTTTTGGGGATGACGCAAGGCATCGAGACATTTAGGTCTCTTCCATGTTGACTCGAAAGGATTTTTATTTTTTTCGCTCTCTGTGTCATTCTTCCAGTTCTATGAGTGTTTGGGGAATGATGATGTTTTCGAGCTCTATAACAACATTGCAACAAAGATATACTGACTTTGAATCTATAGATCCCTTATGTATTTTTGGGGGAAACCCCTCCTCCCTATTTCATGGCGTAGCTTCATTTTGAAAACATATGACTTGGCATAGGGATTTTCGAGGAAGCTCTCATGTCTTAGGAATGAACATTGGCTACTTTAAAGCAATTTCTCACAACAATGGTGTTAGAAACCACTTTAAAGTGGGGGAATACATTGATAATATATTTCAACATTTCTCATGTTTCATGGTGTGATTTTCTTTTTTCTTGTGATTCATCCTTTTCTTGGTGGTGTCATTGGGTTTGATGTTCTCTAAGAGTGTGATATTTCTTAGTGTACAACTTTCCTCTTAGTGGTGATGTGATGCACTACATTCCCTAAGTTGTGAATCTTTTACTCTTGACTTGTCCTCTCTTAGAGACATTAGGCTCGATGTTCCCTAAGAAAAATACCTTACACAAACTAAGCAAAATCCCTTTGAACAAAAACCTTTACTAGCATTATTGTGCATAAGTGTTTAGCATAACGCAGCTTGCTAACCTTATGAAGCTCGAACACTAAATTCAAGGCCACCTAGCATAACACATCTTGCTTGCCTATGGAGCCTTGTCTTGTTCATAGGTGCTTAGCATAACACAGTTTGTTAAGCCGTATGGAGCATGAAACCTTGTCTTGTGGCACCTTATTGAAGTTATCAAAGAGATAGCTTTGATATAGTATGGGAGCCAAATATGATTCTCTCATTTGCCATCCTTTTGGAATACTCACCTAGTGGACAACTTGAGGTTCAACTACCCCAGAGTGAGCACAAACACTAAAAGCTTAGATGTGTTCTATGCCAATCAAACAGTCTAGGCATAATTTTCCTCATCTTTGATGGTGTATGATTGTGTATCTTTGTCATTGCTACATACATAGGTGTCTTGAATGTCTACTTTAGTGTGTTTTTGTGCTTGTGCTCATCCTCTCACTAAAGTGGGGGCTAAATGTAGTGTAGGAAAAAGTATCCCTTTTTCACACTTAATTGGGAATGAATAAATAATTATATGAGCTTAATGATGCCTTAATTTAGTGTTGTAATATGTATTTTACATATTCACATTAAGTTTAGGGCCTTTTAAATAACATGGACTTAATTGTGCCTTATTTTTGATGTTATAAGGTGTACCTTTATACTTTCACATTAATATAAGGATATATTAATTAATTAAGGTTAATTAGATTTAATTGGCCCCTTTAATTCAAATCCAACTCTAATTAATTACAATTTCTGAGGGATAAAACCCGACATTCATAAATGTCTTAACATAATGTTTAACATTGAGCAATGTGTGTCCTAGGTTAGTGACCTAGGACCCATTCACCATAGGGTGAATGGGTCCTCACTTGCACCTAGGACCTAAATTCAAACTATGTTTTTGGCGGTATTTTAAATATTTCAAATGTATATTTAGATGTCAGCTTGTGATATTTGAATTTCAAGGATTAATGTTAAGATATATATAAATAAGAGGTTATTTCACTAAGCTTCACCTAGAAGATTTCAAGCAAGCTAAGAGTACTTTCACAAGAGCATTATTAGAGCATTCAAGAGTATTTTCAAGGAATTCAAAGGCATAATTATTAAAGATTATTGCAGCAATCAAGATTCCATTGTCATGTCAAATATTTCTTGCATCATGCATGTTGTTTGAGCTAATATGGTGATGTAGAGTTCAAGATCTATTCAAGCACATCAAAGGCATTGTTTCAAGACAAGTTTCATGATCAAAATCCACATCCATTGAAGCAAATTCATGCTAGTTGCAAATTTGAATTTCAAGGTTCAAACAAGGGTTTGTTGAGTTACATAGAGTTGTTCATTCATCATTCCTTTCATGCTTTTATTCATTTTAAGGTTTAATTACTAAAACAAGGTTTGACCAAGGCAAACCCCTATTCACCTAACAAACAACATTTTTCTCTTTGATGTGTGATTATAGATTTTAGATGGAAGATCTTTTGAAGAGAAAAATTGAAGAAATTTGTCATTTCACGGGAACTCTTATAGAAGATTTATTTTTGGTTGTCCAACAATGAAAATCGAGAATTTGGGAGTGCAGACACAACAGAAGAGAACACAAAAAGGATTTTTGCAGAGCCCTAGCCTGGACCCATTCACCATAAGGGGAATGATTCCTCAGTGAGCTTCAAAAAGTGATTTTTGGTGAATGGTACACATCATTCCACCCTTTCCACATCTGCTTTTTGATTACTATTTTTGTTAGTTTTAAATATTGTCCTTCATTTGCATTTTATAGCTTGCATTTTGGAGTTTATGTGATGATTGTAATCTTTCTCCCCAAAGTGTTCTTTGAATCTTACCCATGTCCTTGCATAGAGAGGAAATTTGTTGATTCATACCTTGATTTGACTCACCTTTTTGGTTGTTAGTCACTTCATTGTTTGGATCTCATTTCCTTGAATAAAATTAGAAAAATAGGCTTTTGTGGTGAACCCCCTTTCATAACATTTCCCACTTAACCTCCATTTTTCGTTGTTTCAAGGAGTACGCTATATAATTAATGTCATCGACTATCTCACTAGAGAAAAGGTCACTCCCCCCAAATATTGTATTGTTAAGACCGCTACCAATTTCATCGTGGAAAATATAACTAATTGTTTTGGTTGTCCAAAAAGTTTTACCAAGGATAGGGGAATGTGCTTTCTACTTGATAAAAGTTTGCATACTTTTGCATGAGTTTATGATTGCAGATCATAAGACTTCTTTGTATAATCCACAAGCCAATGGAACAGTTGAGATTGAAGTCTTCAACAAAATTTTACAAAAAAATTTAAACACATGTGTTGGTTGAAAATTTTGTATACTTGAGAAAGCGTACAAAATTGTGGTTTCAGCCGCAGTACATGAGATAAAACTCTCCTAATTAAGGGAAGGCTCCCCCTTTCCTATTTTCTAATTTAAACTAATATGGGTAGGAAAACAATCTTTCCTCTTCTTTCAGGAAGGATTATATTCTTTTCTCTTCACATAAAAGTAACAACAAACTTTAAGAAAACTTATCACAACAGCCTTGAAATGAGATTGAGAGAGAGGAAATGAAGTTTCCTGAAAGCACAAATACTTCTGTCACCTTCTTCGGGATGGGAAAACAACCACCAAACACAAAGTCTTGAAGATCCGAAATCCTATCTACCCTTTTAGAATGATTACTTAAGAACAATATACAACACAAGACAACACAAAGTCTGTAAGTATGATGCACTTGTTAACTACTTCAAATGAGAATTATTACGAGCACAAAGTCTTGCAATTCTTCTCAATTTCTAAATACAAATGAATCCAATCTTCAACATTTACAGCACAAATTTTGTAGATATTTAGAGTGAAACTTCTCTAAAACTCCAAACGCAATAAGCAGCTCAAAGTCTGCAAAATTGAGCTTGAATCCCTATTGTACAATAGTACAAAACTCACAATCAATATGCAAAAAATGTCGTCACATAACACCTTAAATCAACACAAAGTTTGAAAGCAATTTTCCTCTTTTAATTGACTGTAATCTTATTTACATTTAAGCTCAAAGTCTTAAAGTGCACATACAAACTAGCAGATTTTTGTTGCATTGCCAAAAGATAAATATTACAATAGACCCCCTCAAGTATTTATAGGGGAGAAGCCTTGAGAAAAAGGTGGGAGGATCCCAACTAACTTGAGAAATTCTCTCAACCACTAACTAACTACAATTGACTTATTCAACATTACAAGTCCTATTGTAATTTGACTTGAAATGTTATTACGTGCAATTACAAATTATAGCTTTGCAAGTGATATGATCACATGCAATTACATTTTTTCATTTTACATGTAATTTGTCAAAACTAAATTACAAATACATAATTGAAACTATTCTAAGTGTCCAAAGACACGACTTGAACTGCATCATCCTTGATTGGGTCTTCATGTCATTGTTTGGAAAACATTCTTCCATCTTTGTCTTGAAAGTATTATATGCTCAATCATGTCACTTATTCAACTCCTTGTGTAGCTTCATCATGTTGTTCTGCTTCCTTTGTATCATTCTCCAGCGTTGGAATTTGTTTGAAAAATAAGGCCCATGCCTTATATTATTGATTTGGTGGGTCATGTGTGCAAACGGGGTTAACGAAAATGAGACAAAGGGGCTACAAAAGTGAGGCCAAAGCTCAATTTCAGGTTTTCGAAATAGCATTACATGTGTGGAAAACCAAGAACATTGACTTGCAATTGTGGAGAATGAACATGCAACTTCATATGTGTATGGGAAAATAAAAGTTTTGCAATTGTGATTGGATCCTAAAGACTCATTTTCAAGTGTTTTTGAGTGCATTTTGGACTAATTTCGGGTTTTGGAAGGCTGACAACAAGTGCAAAGTGTAATAGGGATTTTTGGAACATATTGCAAGTTAAAAAGTGCAAGGTAGGAAAAATGAGAGGTCATTGCAAGTTTATTTTTGAAACTTCTACTTGCACTTTTGACCAAAACTTCCTACTTGCAGTAGGTTTATAAAATCCCGATTTGCAGCCAAGGGCATCATTTTTCTTTCTTTTTTCCATAGAAAATGGCAATGAGATTATGGAGAAATTGGTATGCAAATGAGATGAAATGAAAGGGGAATTTATGACAAATGAAATGAATGGAATGAAAGGAAAAATGAAGGGTGAATGAAAGTGGAATGAAAAATGTTTTTTAAATGAAATGAATGCTAAAAAATGAAAGAAGAAAAATGTTTTACAACCAAGAGACGTTTCTTTTAAAATATACAATCTCATCTTCCAAAAATGGCGACCTAGGAACCAAAGATTTAAAGCAACAAAAACAGAAAAATAAAAAGAAAAAAAGTACATACCTTCAATAAGAGTTTACAAGCCAAAATGAAGAAAAACCCTAGGCGCCTTAAGCAAACTCAAATCTGCAAAAACGTGGCAATGGTAGAGAAAAAAATTGGGGATTCAATAAAGTTGCAAACTTTGCCAAGTGTTCGTCATGCCAAAAATCTCTCCAATCGGGGTACATATGAGCAAGAGCAAGCTAAAAATCCACACAAACACTTGCAAAACTAATTTCGGGTTTTTTGATGCTCATTACAAGCTTAAAATAACTTGTAAAACTTCATTGCAAGCATTTTGGGTTTTTTAAGTCTCATTACAAGTGAACAAAATAACAAATAACTTTTAAAATTCCCTTTATTTGCAAATCGGGTTTTTAGATACACTTTGCAAGTGATTTAAGTTAAAATCGGGCTTTTTGGAGCTCAAAACAAGCAAACTTATGAGAAAAGACTCAAATTGTACTTTTTAGAGTCAATTACAAGTTCACTTTTTAAAAATAAAAAGAAATAGGAACTTTTGGAGCTCATAACAAGTCACTTTTTAAAAATAAAGAGAAATAGGAACTTTTGGAGCTCATAACAAGTTCACTTTTAAAAAAATAAAGAGAAATAGAAACTTTTGGAGCTCATAACAAGTTCACTTTTTAAAAAATAAAGAGAAATAGGAACTTTTGGAGCTCATAACAAGTCAACTTAAGTGAAATCGTACTTTTTATAACATGTTGCAAGTAACTTTTTAAAAAGTAACTTGTAAAGTGAGCTAAAAGTTTCTACAACCTGTAAGTTATCTCAAAAGTTCCTACAACTTGTAATTAGAACAAAAAGTTCCTACAACTTGTAAGTTATATAAAAATTTCCTACAACTTGTAACTAGAACAAAAAGTTCCTATCACTTACTTGTAAGAAGAAATTAAAACCCCTACTTGCAGTGATGCCCCAGAAACCCGAAATTGACCAAAAACACACCAAAAATGACTCAGAATTTCACAAAAACGGACGAGTGAGTGAAAAATGTTAGTCAAAAGGACTATAGACCCAAAACTTAAAATTTCCAACCTCTATACCTCGTAATACGTGCCTTGAGGCCTAAAAATGTCAAAATTTTGATGGGTTATCTCTAATTTTTGCATGTCAAAAATCAGGGACAACAGTTGGCTCTGATTGGGGAACTGCCTTCAAAAGCGAAGGTAGTAGAATCCAGAATCTCCAAGTGCCTTAGTATCCATTGGGTTATGGGGTTAAGCAACAAAGACACAAAATGATAGGAAGGATGACATGGCTGACGCAAAGCAACTAACTAGGAATCAAGACATAGACTTGTGCAACTGCACTTATTGAAAAGAAAACTACCTAATGTAACTGGCCAATAAAGAAATGCTTTCAAATGAAACCATTTATTGGATTAGAAAAATAGTTTCCTTTCTTCAACAACTTATAGTACCTTGCATGATTGTAGGCAACTTTGTATAGATGAAGCACGAACAAAGGTATTAGAACTTGATGCAACACTCCTTGGAAAAGATGAAAAAATTCACTTTTCTCTTGAGATGAATCATATGTACTACTGCTCTGAAATGGATTTTTGAAACTAGACTTCTCTTGCTCAGTTGCAACTACTTCTTTGACTTCTTTTTGAAATATATCTTCATGTTCAGGTACAAGTGGAACCTCTAATTTCCCACTGGCTTCCAACCAAGCAAGATGTCTTATGGGGCATCCCCTTGATCGGACAAAAACTGAATTCTTCTTACTAGCTGCTACTTGAACAACTGGTTCATCAACCATGACAACCTCATGTTGAATGGAAAGATCTCCTTCATGTGATTCAAATGAAAACGTGACTACATTAAATTCCTCAGTATGTTGTTTATAACCTTCTGATTGGAGAGAATCTTCAACAAGACTTGAACAAAACTCTTTTATAGTACCCATAAAATGATTTTCATCAAGTTTTGGGGTAGATATCTTATGCATAACATGTTCTATTTCATCCTTAGAAGAACTTTCTTGAGGACCTAAAAAAAATATCAAAACCTCCAGCTTGGAAAATAGACTCTTGATTTTCATCCTTCCCAATTTGCTCATGATCTTTTAACTTATGAGATATTGGTTTGGCATCAAAGCTTGAACAAAACAATTCCATCTCATCCCAAAATGTATCCTCTTCAATATCCTCTTTTCTCTTTTGAATAGGAGAGCTAAACTTTGCTTCATGACAACTTTCATCAAAGTCTCCAAACTCCAAAATAGAATTATCTTTATGTTCTAAAAATTTTGTTGATGTTGTTTTGACTAGGTTTTCTTCATTTTTCTCCACAAAAGAGGGCAATTTATCAAACCAAACAACAGAAACCTCATTTTTATCTTCATAAACTATCTTTTCACATCCCATGATGTGATTGTCCTCCTTCATCAACAACTTAGAAAGGTAGCCTTCAACCTCTTGTTGTGTATTCTTCATGATATCTGATATAGTCTTTTCTTTTTGTTCAACAACTTTTTGGAACTACATAAACCAAATTTGAGAGTCACTAGCTATGTCTGCTTCCTTCTCTTGGAAGAAACCAACAAGATCACTTTGTTCAAGATCATAATCATCCACTGCTGCATTTGCTAGTGGTGCCTCAAGAGAAAAATTATGAGTAGCAGGTAGATATGGCCTTCTTGGAATGTCTTCTTCATAAGGGGAAGAGAATACACCTTGAGCTAGCTACCTTTTAAGAGCAAGCAACTCATTTTCCAACTTTTGCACCATGGGATTCATCCTTGTGCTGGAGGAAAATGAATCCAAAGAAGAAGAACCACTTGGTTCTATCCTTATCTGCCCAGCAAGAATGAGATCATGTTCAATTTATGTCGCCAGAGTTTGTGCAACTGTGAGAGTAGTTGGAGCTTCTCTTCTTAATAGGAAACCAACCTCAGGTACTTGAGCATTTACAAAGAAACATTTCAAATTCTCAGTTGTAGGTTGAGCAACAGTTGGAATTCTTCGTGTCAACTTGTTGAAGTGAGCAATGAACTCACGCATAAGCACATGAGATTCCTTCTTCAACTGGGTGAGTTGAGCCAACAAAGCATGAGCGTCTTCAGGAGGCTTGAACCTTCCTTCAAACTTGGCTATGAGAATTGCCTAGTTTGAAATGGTACCTTGGAAAGTCTCCACAAACAACCTTACAGATACATCTTCGTATTCAACACCATGAACTCCACAAGCACTATAGAAAGCAGCAACGTGCTCGTCAAGATGTTGTTGTCCATCACCAAAGAACTTAGGAAATTTCTTCTATGAGCCTTCAGGAAGAGCATGTAAAGGCAAAGTCAGATTCAATGGACCAAAAGTATTTCCCCAAGGACCTTGAGCAGCCATTTACATGTCCTTGGTGAAAGATTGATAAATTACAAAAACATAAATTACAATGAATAGGATACTGGTATACTTCAACCAAAAGCATGAGGCTTTTAGATGTGTATTTGTATCCCCAATGGAGTAGCCAAAAACAGTTGGTTGAAAATTTTCTATACCCCTACTTGCAGTGATGCCCCAGAAACTTGAAATTGACCAAAAACACTTGAAAATGATTCTTTAGGATCCAATCACAAGTGCAAAACTTGTGTTTTCCCATACACATATGAAGTTGCATGTTCATTCTCCACAATTGCAAGCCAATGTTCTTGTTTTTCCACACATGTAATGTTGTTTCCAAAACTCGAAATTGAGCTTTGGCCTCACTTTTGTAGCCCCTTTGTCTCATTTTCGTTAATCTCGTTTGCACACATGACCCACCAAATCAATAATATAAGGCATGGGCCTTATTTTTCAAACAAATTCCAAGGCTGGAGAATGATACAAAGGAAGAACAACATGACGAAGCTACACAAGGAGTTGAATAAGTGACATGATTGAGCATAGAATACTTTCAAGACAAAGATGGAAGAATGTTTTCCAAATAGCAACATGAAGACCCAATCAAGGATGATGTAGTTCAAGTCATGTCTTTGGACACTTAGAATAGTTTCAATTATGTATTTGTAATTTAGTTTTGACAAATTACATGTAAAATGAAAAAATGTAATTGCATGTGATCATATCACTTGAAAAGTTGTAATTTGTAATTGCATGTAATAACATTTCAAGTCAAATTACAATAGGACTTGTAATGTTGAATAATTCAACTGTAGTTAGTTAGTGGTTGAGAGAATTTCTCAAGTTAGTTGGGATCCTCCCACCTTTTTCTCAAGGCTTCTCTCTTATAAATACTTGAGGGGGTCTTGTAATATTTATCTTTTGGCAATGCAACAAAACTCTACTAGTTTGTATGTGCACTTTAAGACTTTGAGCTTAAATGTAAATAAGATTATAGTCAATTAAAAGAGGCAAATTTCTTTCAAACTTTGTGTTGATTCAAGGTGTTATGTGATGACATTTTCTGCATATTGATTGTGATTTTTGTACTGTTGTACAAGAGGGATTCAAGCTCAATTTTGCAGACTTTGAACTGCTTATTGCATTTGGAGTTCTAGAGAAGTTTCACTCTAAATATCTGCAGACTTTGTGCTGTAAATGTTGAAGATTGGATTCATTTGTATTTAGAAATTGAGAAGAATTGCAAGACTTTGTGCTCGTAATAATTCCCATTTGAAGTAGTTAACAGGTGCATCATACTTATAGACTTTGTGTTGTCTTGTGTTGTATATTGTTCTTAAGTAATCATTCTAAAAGGGTAGATAGGATTTCAAATCTTCAAGACTTTGTGCTTGGTGGTTGTTTTCCCATCCCAGAGGAGGTGACAGAAGTCTTTGTGCTTTCAGGAAACTTCATTTCCTCTCTCTCAATTTCATTTCAAGGCTGTTGTGATAAGTTTTCTTAAAGTTTGTTGTTACTTTTATGTGAAGAGAAAAGAATATAATCCTTCTTGAAAGAAGAGGAAAGATTGTTGTC
This sequence comes from Sequoia sempervirens, assembly GCA_007258455.2. Taxonomy (NCBI): domain Eukaryota; kingdom Viridiplantae; phylum Streptophyta; class Pinopsida; order Cupressales; family Cupressaceae; genus Sequoia; species Sequoia sempervirens. The sequence continues at coordinate 84,094,852 of VDFB02049217.1, read as the reverse complement.
CTACCCATATTAGTTTAAATTAGAAAATAGGAAATGGGGAGCCTTCCCTTAATTAGGAGAGTTTTATCTCATGTACTGCGACTGAAACCACAATTTTGTACGCTTTCTCAAGTATACAAAATTTTCAACCAACAACATGTACTATAGAATGACATGTATGAATTTTTTTTAGCATATGTAATATAGAATGACATGAATGTGATAATTGTGTGTTAGTTTGATGGACCTACAAGACTACTTATAAGAGGTTGAATAAATACTTGTCATTCTAGGTATCTATGGTTTAGAAGTCGTACTTCTGGTGGAGTATGTTATCCCTTCCTTATGTGTTGCTTTCTTAAGCATTATAAAACTCATAAAGCCAGAGGAGAAGACTTCTAATACAATGGAGATAGGAAATGAAAAAAAGGTAGTCAAAAGGTTTGGCATGATAAATATATGTAGTAAAAACATTTTAGTATGTCAATTTGATGCACTTTCTATGGATCATTTAGGATTTGAACCTAGGATCTTTCATTTGTTGTTGGGTGCTCTGTCGTTGAACTATTAGCCTTTTTTGTGATCACTCCATCTTTGATTCAAATGTGACTTGGCTTATTTTCCAACACCCCCTTGAGCCACACTACAAATACTCGAGGATCCTAGTTTGGCTTGCTTTTGATGACCCAAACTCTAATATCATCTTAATTTCTTTTGGACCAACTAAAATTCAAACCTAAGACCTCCCATTTTTTGTTGGATGCTCTCTCTCTGAACTACCAGCCCTTTTGATGATTAATTTGTATTTAATTCAATTATGCCTCATTTTCTAATACAATTTATGGTTATAAATTCATCAAATCAAAAAAGTGAAAAAAAGGTAGATGCAACCATATAAGATCCACAATAATCTTAGAATAGGAGGTTGTAAATTACAAACTTACACAATTTTTTTATCGAGGCACTCTAATGCCAATGAATTATTCTGATGCAAGCTTACAAATAAGGCTACATGCATTAATACGGCCAAATGGTCATCGTCTAAACACAGTTGAACATGCAAAAAAGGATTTTTGCATATTTAGTGGGGAGGTTGAGTAAAGAATGGTCAAGATATAAGGAAGAAATAGATGGAATTAGGGAGATGAGAGTGAGGGTAGATGCTACAAAATAAGATAATTATGGCATATTTAGTGGGGAGGTTGACTAAAGAATGGTCAAGATATAAGGAAGAAATAGATGGAATTAGAGAGATGAGAGTGAGGGTAGATGCTGCAAAATAATATAAGGATGGGGATAGTTATAACAGAATGAAAAGATTAGAAAGAAATGATCAAAATGGATGAATGGGAGGAGAATGCAAAAAGCTTGAAGGAAAAAACACAAATAAACCAACATGGAAATAGGAAAATACATGCCAAAGTAGGAATGGTAACGTAGAAGTGAAGTCACATGCTAGATGTAAGAGAATTGAAGTAGGAAATATAATGCAATGTTTAAGCAATCAACGTGGAGGTTCAAAGCCCGAAAATTAGAAAGATAATATAAGGAAGAAACTAAGATGAATAAGTGCCACATAGTGGCAAGTACTTGCCTTTGTAGTATTCTAATTAGATATTTGTAGAGTTGGAATAAAAATAAATGTAAGTTTAATTAATGTAAATAAAATTAAATGTAATTTTTTTTAATTGTTGTATTTTAATTTTGACTTTTGTATTTTGTGTTTATTGTTTGGTGTTATTTTTTGTCAAAAAAATTAAAGTTGAATACATTTAAATATTTATATAATGAACCCATTTATTGAGAGAAGGAAGTAGTTTATGAATTATTTGTACTAGACATAATTATGACTAATAAAGTTGAAATTGAGTTTGTTCTTTAAAATAAATATTTGTTAAACATTAAATAATCAAATGATTTATTATTAAAAATAGTTCTTAATTGATTCTAGTTGATTTTGAATTTGCTCGTGAAATCTTCACATTATAGTTGAAGTTAACTACACTATTAATATAATAAATATGTTATATTATAATTTAATATTAATAATTTATAAATTATATTATATAAACTAAGTAAATAGGTAATATTATAATATTAATATATTTTAAAATATTGTTATAATTATTACTATAGTGATTTACTATTATATTGATTATATTAATAGTAATAATATAATAATATTAATATTATAATTAACATAGTAGTTAATTAAGATATTTTATTAATATATATAAATATATATGAAAGGAGAACCTACAACATAAAATAACCTATATTATATATTATATAAATTAATATATTACCTACATAATATAGGTTAACTTATTTACCTACAAATTATTACCTATAATAATATAAATAGTATATATAAATTCTATAAGGAGAACATATATAATCAAACTATACCATAAAATATTAAAAACATAAAAACATAGATAAAAATATTAGTTTAATGAAAAAAGTAATACAAATTTTTTTAATAGTGTGAATCCAAATCTGATTTTTGTAAAGATTTAATGAAATTACTTTATAAAGCAAAAAATGAAAAATCATTCTTTAAAAAATTATTTAATTTGCTTTATCGGCTAATAATACACATAACTTTTTTAACCAAACATATGCACAAAAAATCATTTTTGTAATTTGTAAAATTAAATATTTTACAAATTCACTTTAGAAAAATAAATTTTATTTTAATTTTTGTTTAAATATTGTTTTTGATTGGTTGAAAACTAAATTATTAATAACTAGTTAACTAAAATAAGCTAAAGTCCGAAAAGTGGAAGTCAGTGATAAGATTCAAAGTCCAATGAAAGAGGTAGTGATAAGATTCAAAGTTAAAGTTAGAGCAAAGAAAGATGAAAATTGCAGAAAAACTAGGAAGACGAAGCGAGGCATGGGAAAAGCCAAGTTTGTCACAGTGAGCACAAACACAAAAGCTTCAACCTTGGATGGAGCAAAGAATTGAATACCATTGGAGATGACACCGACAAAGAAGAAAGGAAAGGAATTTAAGAATCCATTCGATCCCTATTGATGAATTACACAGCTGAGATTCCAATGGGAGAGGCACTAAATATGCCTTTAGGTTTCTACAACCATCAGACAGAAGATAGCTACAAATTGTGGACAAAGGAGCTGGAAGGAAATTAGTTGCATAGCAATTGCCTAAAGAGGGAGTTCGGGATTTGTGGGAATCGTCATACTTTGGAAAACCAAAACATTTTGTCAATTTTCTAATATTCAGGTTTTGAGGGACATGATTTTATAGCACCGGAAGAAGAATAAGAAATAATGTTGACCTCATCGAAAAAATTACGGGATTACAAAATATGGTTGATGCAATAGCAACAACAATAAAAAGAAAAATGAAGGCATTAGGAAAGTCAAGGAGATATTGGTGCAAAAAGGAAAGGTTACACTCTAGATGTCGAAAAGATTGAGGATATTAGAACTAGGGTGGCAACCAGGATAATAGGTGCAAAGTTATCTGACGCACTAAGGTGGAATTTAGCATCAAAGGAAAAGTTGGAACTTGCGTTCAAGACAATGATGAGAAGGCATCAGTTTAATTTCTCTTGTTACCTGCATGAAGAAGTCATGCAGGTTGTATAGAATGTGCAACTGCATACTAAAGGAGGCTCATTCAGGTATGGTTTATCTTCTTACTCTGATGTTGCTAAAAGAAGGGTTCCAGACCCTAAAAAGTTTATTGAGCCAAAGGGAGGGACACCTGCGCATAAGTACTACGCTTATACTTGTGCAAAACACACCACACGATCATACAAGGTTATGATGGAAAAATAGTATATATGGGTCCATAACAAGTTTGCAATAGGAAGAGACTCCCTGCAGGTATCCAGGATGCATACCAGGATATCTCAAAATCTTTCTGGTGGAAAACTTCACCTTAGTGCATAACATGAAGGATATAAGGCTAGGCCAACGTTGGCCAAAGTGCAACTACTAGGAATATCACAGATTCACAAGCATATGGATGATATAGTAGTCAAGACCATAGATTAAAAACTCTGAGACTACTTGTAGGACTTGTGAGTCAAAATTGGTGTCAAGTGACTTGCAGAAAAACTTGGCCATGAATTATTGCAATAACTTGCTACCATTCCAAGCAAAAAACTTGCAAAAACTATGAGTTAGGGTTTGATTCATCTAAATAAAACAAATAAAGTGTGATCTAATTTCATTATTTAAACAAAGTAATAAAATGTGAAAATAGTATGTGTGATGAAGATTTATGTGGTTTTTTGTAATAATCAACCCCAAATATATTTTTTTTGTTTTTCCCCTGAGTTTGCTGCTTGTTGTCTATGATTTTATGAGATGTTTTTCAATGTGTTTTAATAGGGTTTTGCATATGCTTTTAAATGTTCATGAAGTATACAACGAGGAGCAATAAAGTTAAGAGAAATATGCTTGAAAAGAACACTTTCAGAAGCACCACCAATCTGATTTTTATAGCAGAAATACTACAATCACATATTGAAATGTTCATTCATAGAAAATAGTTTTCAGACCTGGAAAATGTATTCTTTCAGCAGCATAAGGGGTTCCTAAATGGCAAAGCACAGCACAAGATATTAACCAATGATCTTCCTTGTTTGACCACATCCCTAGCCCTTTCAATCAGACTTCAAAGGTGTTCAGAAGTTGACAGAACCAGCAGGTAGAAGCTGAGTATCATTTCCAGCAAAGTCGTCCACCTGAGATGAGTATCAAAACAGCATACACAGGGTCCCTTTTAGCAACACACAGCTTCAAGACTTCAACTTTAAATACCATGCTAAACCATGACCTCAACCCTTGTAAATAGATTGTAAAGCCAACAACCAGGCGCCTGTTTATTTTGCAGATTGCAAACAGAAGAAGACCACCCAAAGGACGCCACCCTTGGAAGTTCAACTTGATCTAGAAAAACAACTCACCCAAAAATTACAATCAAGTGCTTGAAATGATCACCATGATTAGACCAGCTAAAGAGCCAATATCAATTTTGAAATTAAAATCCTTCTCAGAGATACGAGCAAAGGTATGAGTTCAGGCCCTAAATGTCAATGCCTAGAAATTTATAAAATCTCACCAAAAACTTCAAGAATACCACGTCAATACTGAGAAGAGCCAAAACACATCAAAAATGATCAAAACCTCCATCTCTAAATCAGTAATCTACAATTTTGAAGCTCAAATGGTGACCTCTAAATGAAATGACGCCTTCACCAGCGTGAGCAGGTCTTTCACTGCCAAAACCAGTCTTCGAATCTGAGAGTTTTCGTCCTCAAACCTGTTCTTCAGACCGGTACAATACTAGTAGCATCTCCCTTTGTTGACAAACTCATCCATGGAAATGAACTTGCAAAATGAAGCTTTAAAAGCTTTCTTTCAAATTAGGGCAACCCAACTCACCCTAGAAATCCAATGCCACTTTTGAATGATTATAAATTTTTATTTAAAATAAATCTCCTTCGAACATTAGCTTCTTTTTTTTTTCCTTTTAATTTTTATATCACCTCCATACTTGGGCACCCAAGATTAAATAAGCATTTTAACATGTTATAATTGTTTAAAACAACTTCAAGTTATTGCACTAGGCACCATGGTCCTTTTTTTGTCCCCTTTTGACCCCTCAACATAAAATTATAAAGTTACATTATAATAGACCTTTTTTCAAAGCCAAAATCAAATATTTAAATGATTTTGCCTAAGTAACTTTATATCAACTGAATTTGTGCTGCTGATTAGCCTAACCAAGTCCAGTTACTCAAAATTGACTTACTATTTTTAGTAAGTACTAAAAATAGCAAGTGACATCCCAAAGGCTCGAACTGGAGAAATTTTGATGTTGCACCAAGACTCACTATCAACAATGAGCACCATACTGGCCCTGCTAAAAATAGAAACCACACCCGAAACACTGAAAAACCCAACAAAAAGCACTAGAACAAGGCATTAAAACTCATTGGGCAACCTCCACATGTTGCCCAAATAGGAAACCCTACACTGCTCTGCTTGTCGAACCAGTTACTAAATATAGCACTTACTAAAAATAGTAAGTGTGTCAAACCCAGACTAATCCAAAAAGGACATCAAAAAATGGAGACATTACATTTTTAAGGCCTTAATCTGTACTTGGTGGCAAGGGCTTCGCCCCTCGACCCTACCCTATATTGCACTAGGGGCACTGCCCTTGGATCCTACAAGGGACACGACCCCTTGGCCCTGATGCAGGCTTTGCCCCCAAACCTCGACAATGGGCACTACCCAGGTCTCCATCCCCAAACCACCACCTTGCCACTATCCCCAAATCTAGGCCTTTAGTCCCTCCATCCCCTAAAACCATTAGCTAGTTTTACCAATGTTCACCTTAATATAAATAAATCATAGATTCACATTCACAATGAGAAGAAATAAATTGATTTTAAAAAATTTTGTCATTTGTCTTATGCTAGGCTTTATTTCCATTTTGTAGTTTTTGAAAAAAAAAAATGGAATCTACAAGTAGGAAACATGACAAATCTAAGGGCTTTCTTTTTGGTCAATGACATGTATTGAACTCTAGTTTTGATTCATATATGAACAAAATCAATAATATTTGTGTTTTTGAAAAATAATTTTTAAAAGTTGTGTATTTCTAAATGTTTGATAAATGTGTTGAGTTTTTCCTCAAGCTTTTGTTAAGTCACATGGGTCAACTGAGTTATTGCCAGGCCAGGTTTTTTAACTATGGTCCAAACAGGTACAAGGAAGGGAGTGAATCATGGCATATTATTTTGAAGGTGATCTACATTGTTCATTTGTAAACAAATCCTCACCATATGATCAAAAGGTCAGGTGATTATAAATGGTGGTAACAAGTAATAGGGGTGTAGGAGTAGCTAATAGTGAGATAATTGTCTAGGAAACGGTTGCAATAAAACCTACACAAGATAAATTTTTGCACAAGAATTTGTAACCTTGAATCTTGATAAAAGAATTAACATATTTTGTAAACCACAATTCATGAGTAATATAATGAAGGCTTCATCCTTAATCGTGCCACTTCTTAAAGTAAATGCGTAAGTATCTCAGCAATTACATAATATAAAGATTAATGTAGTTGTGTGCAAATAATCAAACCACAACTAGCTATTGTGCACAAGACCTTTATTTTCTCCTTTTTTAAGATATACAACTAACAATGGGTCTCAAAGAGTTGTGCAATAGGGAGCTTTGAAGTCCTAGGCTTGAGTGATATACCAATGTGGTGACTCTATAATGTCCCCTTTTTGAAATGGGATAGTAATAATAATAAAATAAAATATAAAGTATAATATAGTTATAAATATAAAATTAAAGTTTAATTTTATCAAAGGTCAACGGTCATGTGAAGTATCCTGACTATTGAAGGAAATAGATATACAAGTGACACCAAACAAGGAGAAATAGGCACCATATGAAAAATACATCTTTTACTATCTGATTATTACTCCTTTGGAGGATGGAACTGCAGTTCATTTAACCTGAGGACAAAACACCTCATGGCAGAAATTAAAGGACAAAAACCCTTTTACTTTCCTTGCTGAGTTTGTGGGTGAAGACCCAACTCAGGAAGATTAAGCAATTATTTACCAAAGGCATTAAATTGCTCTAGACTTGAAGAAAATTGACAATACTACAGAAAATAATACGTGATATAAGTCTGGGCAGATTTCTGAGTATCGAAAGCAATTTAATAAATTTAATTTTGACAATAAATATTATATCAACAAGTTACAAATCAGGAATTCTTACTAATAATCAATTGTGCAAGTTTATATTCTGTATGCTAGGGCTTGAGACTAAAGGAATTAAAAAGGGGGCATTACACTAGCTGCATTGAATGTATTGAATAGAAGTTCCTTCCAATAATAATTCAACTAAAATTAACTATATTACAAATGTATCATTAAAATAACTTCATTCATCAAATCAACTTAAATATTACATTACAACTAAATGATGCAAATAACTTAAGTACTAATAAAATGTATACCATATCGATGATCTTGCAAAATAATGTACGATGTATAACATTTTCTCTCTAAAATCATCAATATACATTTGACAAGGTTATGAGAAATCTTCATGAGAATCAATTAATAATCATACGGAATTGATAGCTGATCATAGAGTCGCAAATTTCTGCCAAAACTACATTTAAGGGGCCACATAAACATTCTGCATCAGAGAATCCTTACCTCAAGTCCTTGGCCTATATCAAAACCCTCTCCTAGGCATAGGATAAGTTGCGAGTGATTGATGACATCCCAAAAAGGGTAACAAAATCCAAATGAAATAAATTCCCAATGCCTCGGAAATGAGCAAAGACTTCTAAGATGATTCCAACCAAACTCGGTATTAACAATCCACAATCAAATACAAAAATAATAATAATGATAATAATAACACCTCAGCCAAAACCAACATCAAACACCCAAGACCAAATCAAATTACATTTCAATGACAATGCCAAGACAAGGTCGAAGTCTCAAGTTTAATCAAGACATAACAAAAGTCAAAATATGACAGTAAGTCAAACCCTACAATTACTTTTAAACCAAATCAAGCAACATTATCAAGTTAAGAGTTAAACCCATAAGCAAAATTATCAAGTTAAAAAATCATCAAGTCACAGTCCATGAACAACAGTTTCACTTTCAACAGACCATCAACACATGTCATTATTGAATTCTTGAGTTGACACTCAATCCATAATAAAAAAATAAAATCATTAATACTACCCATGCCAACTGTTTAAGTCATGGTAACAGCATTTGAAGTAAAGACAGTTATGCTGGAGTACAATACCACTGAGGATGGGGGGAGTCGGGGGAATTTAAACTTAATTCAAATAATCTCTTTCAATTATTTTGAACATATGGAATGCAGATTTCAGATTTGATCATTCATCAAATAAAAACAACATGCTTGTAAAGCCTTCAAACTTTGAATGAAAAAGAGCATAATCAGATCACTTAGAACACCATAACACAATTTTTTATGAGTGGAAAACCCTCATAGGGATAAAAAACCACTCAAAAAAATGCCTCACTGGCTTAGTAAAAATTCCCTGTTTACAAAGCCTCACTGGCTACTTTTTATGTCTCACTGGCTACAATTTATGCCTCACTGGCTACACAACATGCCTCATTGGCAAATACAACCTCACTGGCTTCACAAAATGCCTCACTAGCAACATACAACCTCAGTGGCCAAAGATCAAACTTGTCTCACTGACATGATCTTATACAACACATTCTCAAACATGAATAAATCAATTACAAAGGGTTACCCTATCTCATTGCATAACATTACAACTTTCAACTCTTAACACATCCTATGTCCTAAAGATTCATAACACTGGAAACTTTATAAACACAAAATGCTTCAGGTACTCTTCACTGTTTTACATACAATCTTTACAAGCCAAATTTCTGCATTCTGCTCAACAATAATGACTCTCATCAGAGTTTGATATTACAAATAGATGCATCGAACCCAGAACGGTAACATAGCACTGTTTTTATAAGCATACAAAAGTTCACATATGCTGCCATCTGTCACTAGATAAAACTATCAAATGTAACCTTGAAAACCTATTTCCATAACTGCCTTTTGTGTCATAAGATGCTTTTGCCTTCAACAAACTAAACTGCCTTTTATACATCGTCGACACATTCTCAAACATGAATAAATCAATTACAAAGGGTTACCCTGTTTCATTGCATAACATTACAACTTTCAACTCTAACACATCCTATGTCCTAAAGATTCATAACGCTGGAACCTTTATAAACACAAAATGCATCAAGTACTCTTCACTATTTTACATACAATCTTTACAAGCCAAATTTCTGCATTCTACTCAACAATAATGACTACTCTCATCAGAGTATGATATTACAAATAGATGCATCAAACCTATAACAGTAACATAGCACTGTTTTTATAAGCTTACAAAAGTTCACATATGCTGCCATCTGTCACTAGGTAAAACTATCAAATGTGACCTTGAAAACCTGTTTCCATAACTACCTGTTGTGTCATTGAGATGATTTTGCCTTCAACAAACTAAACTGCATTTTATACATGGTCGACACATAGTACAAATTATGTGTAAACATTAAGCAAAAGACACATATAAATGTGACATAAAACCCATGCTTCCAAGTTGACAACAAAAGAGCAAGACACAACCTATACAAAGACTTTTAACAAATCTGCTAAATGGTTTAAACCCCATGCCCTAAGCAACAATAGAGGATAACACAAGACATGCTTATGGCATGCCCTATCAATAGGGTTTTGAAGACTCAAAATAATAAACCCCTGCATTAAAGAGTACACAACCCCCTATGACAAATAGACCAAGGTCGAGGCAACAAATGACAAAGATGAAACCATTTTGACACCCATTTTCAAAAATTCAAAAACCCTTGAGTCAACTAGATGAATACACAATGAAACCTGACTACAAACAAATGGTGAAACAATATAATCTTAGCAACAAGCAAAGACCAACAAACTCTTAACAGATTTTCAGATAATGCACAACAAAGTTACCACTTTGAGAACTTTAACTTTGCCTGAAAGAAGTCAACGAATCTTCAACACAACTACCACTTAAACCTGGAAACCACTTTCTAAATAGCCAAGCCACTATACCACCTTTTTCATCGAGCTCTCCAAGCCCTAAATCGGCTGCTAAAAACCATGCTTTGTTGTTTTGCCAAAGGGAAAACAATCATAATGTCGATAGACTTCACAAACAAACATTCACTTTGAGCCACTCATTATGTCGGTGTTCCCACTCAACAATGTTTAACCTTTGCAAATCAAACCAATTATCATTGTGTCGGTGTTTGAAACATAATTTTTATGCAAATAATAAACCTCATCATGTCCAATAATGTATTTGCAGTCCACTTAATCAAGCACCATAATGCCTTGTGTCGGTCTAATAAAACATGTGCAAAGTGAAGACCAAGACCCTTGTAAGGTCTAGTAAAATCTAAGTGATGAACATAAATTTAAACCAATGCATGGTCTAAACCCCAAATGTATCAACTGCAGAATCGAAAACTCATTTGCATATCAAGTATTGCTGCCTCCATGATTTATCAATGCCCATGCAAAGTCACCCATAATATCAACCAAGCCAAACACATATAAATATAACAATGTGTATCATTTGAATATGTGCCAAGTTGAACACTCAACTTGACATCAATGCCAAAACCAATGTCAAAGGGGCAACAAGTTAGGAACAAAATCAACACAATACCCATATCAACAATATTCAAGAATAACAGTCAAGAACTAGATGTAAACAACACCCATGTCTACAACATTCAAGAATACGATTTACACAATACACATGTTAACAGCATTCAAGAATAACTATCAAAAATAGGATTTACATAATCCTCAGGTTGACAACATTCAATAACAACTGTCAAAAATAGGGTTTACACTTTACACAATACCTAAGTAGCCGGTTCGGGTTCGGGTTCGGGTTCGGGTTCGGGTTCGGGGGTTCGGTTTGCCGGTTCGGCAAAATTTTTTGGGGGGTGGGTTCGGTTTGTCTTGGGTTCGTTAGTACAAATTACAAAATATGTAAAAAATATATATATATATATATATATGCAGCCTAGAAGCATGAATTAGGATTAGAATTTAGAATATCACATATCTGATAACATCATATAAACAACAAAACCACCATAAACTTGAATGTCATTTAAAACATGCATGATAAATATTCATTGTTCAAACTTCAAGCTCAATATTACAACACTTTCAAAGTTTTAATCATCATATGGATTCTCTAGATCATCCATATCAATGTCAACATTGACATTAGATGAAGTAGGAAGACTAGATGAATCACAAGTGCCAATGGCACCATCACTAGCACTACTAATGTGCCCATGCCCCTGTTGGATATCCTCATCCTCATATGCAATATGTTGGGAACTGCAAGCATCCAAGTCAGTATCCTCTGGCACTATATCCCACAACTTCGTCTCCCCGTCCTTGTAGTTAGGTTGTTTGTGTGAAAGGAGACGCAAGTTGGAATGCACATATACTAAGTTCTCCGCTTTTTTTGACAGCAATTTATTGCGCTTTACTGAGTGGATGAAAGAATATGTGCTCCAATTCCTCTCAGATGCGGATGAACTAGCAACCTATGAAGACAAAGTAAACAATTAAAAATTTATAAATGGAATTATGAAACTTTTAAAACTAAAATATGAAAATTTATTAAACTTACTTGTGATAAAATTTTGATTGCAAGGGGCTGCAAATTTTGGAAGTATTGTCCATGGAAGTACCACCAAGAATGAACATCCTTTAAGAACCTATCACGGGAGGCATCAACATCTAGATGATTTGAGTGCACAAAATCAGTGAACTCATCCGTGACTACACTCCGCAAATCTCGATCAGGGAAGAGTCTCACAAATGCTGCCTTGTACCCTTCAAGCCACTTCTAAATCTCTATATGGAGGAAGCCTTCCTGGTTGTGAAAGAACCTGAGAGCTGTAGTATTTTGGAGTCAATGCAAAGGCAAGAAGGTGTAATGGAGTTGTCATTTTGTTCCATCTTTCTTCAACAATTGTATGCACTTGTTTGAAGAAAGTCTCTTCAGGGTCTTGCTCTCTTGCATTTATGATGCACTTGATCTTCTCAATCATTGAGTCTATACCATCATATATTTGTCCAATGCATGGCTTGTCCATGTCAGTATAGCGAATCATACTCAAAATGGGCTCGGTGAAGCTAAGGAGATACTCCACACGATCCCACCATGAGTCATCTAATATCAGGCTCTTAATTCTTGTTGCTCTTTCAGTGCTGCTTTGCCTCCATATAGACCAATTGGTGCTAATTACCATGCTAGAAAGTGCTTGCCTAACTTTCACAAGTCGTCTCAAGACGATTGTATTAGAGGCAAAGCGGGTTTCTGCAACCTATTGCAAATTTAAAAAAATAATTAATATTTAAAAATAAACTTGTCACGTCTCATATTTTGATACTATTTTGACCATGACTTACTTTGATGCTATCTTGACCGTGACTTATTTTGATAATGTTTGACCATGACTTTATGGGATTTAATATACGAATTATGATACATGTTAGAGCAATGTTTTAATATAATTGTTTTCTTTCAAGAATTATGAGTGCATTCATATAAAATAGGAATGTTGATTAATTATTGTTTAAATTTATGTTTCTACAATGGTTACTAATACACTTTCGTTTTCGCACGCCTGAGTGCATCTGAGTTGCAGGTGATCGAAGGCCAAGGTGATCGAAGGCCAAGAGTGTGATTGAGGAAAAGAAGGTTAGCTTCCCGACAGGGTAAAAGAGGAGAAGCTCTCGATTACGCACACACCACTTAAATCATGTAGCTGCATTAGGTCATGTCTGTTTTTTTTTATGTGATTGCGTTAGCATAGCAAATTTAAAATATGGTTTAATTAACCTTAGAAATTGTGGAAATAATATGGCTTATTCTATTTAATTAATCCCCATTTATATTTGAGCAACAAAAAGGAAAAATCTGTTTTAAAAGAAATATAATTAAAAATAAAACAAAAATAAATAATGGAATAGAATATTGTGTTTGCATAAAATGAAATTATAGTTTTGCATAAAAGGGGGATATATTTCTGTTTGGTATATGGTTAATTTTCCAAAAATATTGAGGAATGAACAGCCCGAGAGAACATTGGGCTCTGGAAAATTCTATCTTAAAACCAACAATGCAGTTGGCATGTGGCAATCCTTAGAATCTGCATGAGAATTTTATCTGTCATCTGGAAATTTTATGCATGATCCTCGAAAAGAGGAAGAGAGCTTTAAGAGAGAAAAGAGGACTTCGATTGAGGCATATCCGAGAGCTCTGGAACAGAGACGAAGAAGGTATTCTGCACTGGAAGCAAAATTTGCCAGGTTCTTTTCATGCTTTGCCTTCTTTTAATTTAAAATGGCAGTAAGGAAATGGAAGGAATGTAATGCTTTATTCCATGCTATGAGTACAAACAACTGAGAAATCTTTCCAATTTTCGTTTTTTTAATCTGGGTAATTGCTTACTTCTCTTTGTTGCAATATAGAATACACATTCTTTTCTTCAGAATTAGGGTTTTTATTCTGTTGCAAATTCTGCAATTTATTAAACTGTTCTCAAGTATAACTGCAAATATATATATATAAACATATATATATATGCATATATATATGCACAGGAATTCGAATTCCCGTGCATATATATATGATATATATATATGCATATATGGTCTGCATAAAAACTCTGTCATCTGGTTAAATTCAAAATGCCTTTGAGATAAATTCGAATGCAGATATACTGAACGAAATGACTTCTTTATTTTGAGTTTTGAAATTGTAAACCAAAGGAAAGAAAGGGATTTAATCCCTTGTCCTCCCCATGGGAAGGACGCGACCCTGTGAGAGGCTCGCGCCTTCCACAGGCCGCGGCCTGTGGAGGAGGCGCGAGCCCCTCACAGCCCGCCCCCTCCCCATGGGAGGGGCAAGGGCTTTTCCTGCGCCCTATGTTGCTCAACGCCAGTAAGAAAACCCTGAAAAATGCCCTGTTCTGTGTGCTCGGCCAGTGAACTCTTTGAACAGTTTTAAAAACCAGAATTTCTTTCTTCAAATTACACGCAGCTGTACATGAATTCTTTTACACACACACACACACACACACACACACACATATATATATATATATACATTCAGCTGTATATATGTACATATATATATATATATATATTTATATATATACATATATATATATAGATATCCATGCATATATGTGCCAAGATACAAGTTGAAACAGGAAAACCAGTTCCAGAAAGTAGTATGAACTCTGTTAATTATACACAAATATCTCAGAAATGTTAAACCTGAAACAAGAACAGAAATGTCTTTGAGAAACCATGTAAACTGGAAAGCATCTTGATTACTTTAACATATACTTACTTACAGAAGTACAATCCTGAGTAAAGGAATACAACATGAAAATTGAATGCAAGATTATCTTTCAAACCTCTGAATTTCTGAATAAATTGCACTATTTCAGTATATTATTATTACTCTGAAACCTGTATGGAAATTGGGAATTACACTTTCAGTCAGCCTGAGCTTGGAAAGAATAGAAATACATACTGAAAACAGAAAACACTGTTCCATTCAAACAAATTGATTAAATCTTCTTTCTAATAATGCACTGAAAAGTATTAAGACATATATGTTCTTCTTTAAAAACAGAGCCTTTATCCAAATCAGAAAAGGGTTACTTACCAAGGAATAAACGAAATTTTACTACTGAATTTACAAAGAATGTTCTGAAATTCACATTTGAAACTCTTTTAGAATTAATTGAATGATTGAAACATGTACGAAAATGCATAATTTTCTGCTTTGGTATTTATTCATACTTCACTATGGTAACTTCCGGGACAGGGTGCCGACGGTGGGCCAACAGAGACGGTAGTATTACCTTTTCTAAACTACCATTTACTTGTATTATTTATGCTTGGCCAAGCACTTGTACCATTGAAATAGATGGGTTGTTTTTATTTTAAAAGCCTAGAAACATATATGTATTTGAGTCTCTGCCACCTCCTGTTGCAAGAAATGTGTTTATTTCTCATGTTAGAAATGCATATAGGCATCAGGCACGCATCGAGAGTTCCCTCCTGTTTTACTGTTTCGGGTTGCTAGGCTCCTTTATGCAGGGCGGGGATTCCTTCGAGTTAGGAAGGGACCCGGGGAAGTCATGGACTTCGTGGTTGGGCGGAAAAGGCGCCTGAATCACATTCTTGGCCCCAGCTCGCAAGAAGACCAAAGGTGTCACGGCGGTTGGTGGTTCCAAGTTTATTTGCTATTGATGTACTTGTGTATTTCAATGACTTTCTCATATACATATATTCAACCTCACTTGGAAGAATCAACAATTCTAATAGAAACATCTTTTCTATGCTAAGTTATAAAACTTTAACTTCTCAAATCAATGTTACATTAGATACTTTCAAAACATACTTCTATTTCAAAGTTTCAACAAAGAATGACAAATACATATACATTTACAATGGGCTTCACAAGCCAATTATGTTTTGTAAAATCTTGATACATTACATTGATATTATTATTATACATGAAATGCAATTTAAATTCTCTTTTATTAAGCTCATTTGAAAGTGTTATGAACAATGTTGACTACTTGGAAACCTTTTATAATGATTTGAATAAATTGAAAATACTCTTTAATACTGATTTAAACGGATTGAAAACACTCTTAATTTTCCGAGCGCTACAAAACTTTAAAGAAGAATTTAAATTAGATTGAACAATCAAATTATGAAAATCAGAAAATGACAAATGTAAATATTACTTCTCTTACCTTCAATAGCTCCAATTTTGAAAATGTTCTAAAGATCCCTTGAGACAAGTGGTGGTTGGTGACGAACATCTGAATGTCCTCAGCCTCAGTATACAATTGTTTGATCCATTCAATTTTATTCCCAATCTTTTGCAGCATAAGATTGAGTGAATGGACCGCACAAGGTGTCCAAAAGATATGTGAATATCTTTCCTCAACCAACAACCCTGCAGCTCTACAATTCTTTGCGTTGTCCGTTACAACTTGAACAACATTGCGGGCTCCCACTTGCTCAATGGCTGCAATAAGAATATTAGCAATAAATTGCCCATCTTTTACTTGCCCCTCACAATCCACGGCTTTCAAAAACATTGCCCCTTTAGGGGACACCGCTATGACATTGATCAAAGGCCGATTTTTTGAGTCCTTCCAACCATCTGAAACAATGGACACACCTGTCTCAACCCATGAATCTCTTATTGGCTTCAATGCATCTTCAACCAACTCAACCTCCTTTTCCAATAAAGTGCTACGCACCTTCTCATAACCCGGGCCCTTGTACCCTTTTGGAGCTTCATTAACCGCTCTCAACATCTCTTTCCAATATGGAGAACGAACAACATTAAAAGATAGTCCATTGGCATATATGCATCTTGCTACACATTGGTCGGCAAGGGCTCTACTCTCATTTTGAAATGCAACTTCCAAAGGTCCCTTTGCTCTCTTGTTTGCAAAAGGTTGTGCACTTTGAGCTTGAAGATTTGGAATGGCCATAAATGGGTGGTCTTCTACCACAATATTGGGATTGGGATTAGATGGGGGCTGCATTCCCTTTGATTTTTTATTTGACAAAGGGTGATTTCCTTTTTGGGCTTCCCGTTGATCTGCTAGTTCTTGCTCCATAATGTATTTTGCAACTGTCTCAGGTTGAATAGGGGCATCTTTCTTTCCAGGGCAAGGTGAGATGCCTTTTCCACTTATGCCACACAAATGTGCTTTCACCCTATGGTATGAACTAGAATATTGAACATCACACCCATTGCATTTCCAAACATAACCACCACCACCTGGAAGCTGTCTTATCATTTCAACATACTGCCATAGAGGAGAATTTGCATTTGTTTTGAACTTTGGGTTTGGTTTAGCTATGGAGCCGGAGGTAGAACCCATTGACATTGTGATTCCTATGGCAATTTGTTTTGCAAACAACACATTCAAAATTTGAATGAAAACAAAATATAATAATTTTTAAAAAATTAAAACCTAGCTCTTTTGAATCTTGCACAATGTATACATTCATAGAAGAACAGAAAAAAAAAGATGCAAAACAAAGTTTCTGTTTGTAAAACAAAAAAAAAAGAATGAAAAAATGAGAAAAAAATGAGAAAAACATACCTTTTTGCAAAAATAATCTTCAACAATCTTTGTAGCAGCCAATGAACACTTGCAAATCTGTAGGAATGGCAATGCAATCGTTGTAGAAGCTTCAACAATCAATATTCAACTCCTTTTGTCAATCCAACAAGTTAAAATAAGAAGTCAGCCTCTTGGAATGAAAATGCTTGTTTGCAAAACAAATGAATGAAAATGAGGCAGTTTAGGTGTTTAACATGTTTTAGAGGTCACTTTTAGGGTTCCCATGGGTGTGGGTCAAAGTCAAAGGGAAGGAAACATTAAAAAAAACAAAAAAAAATCACTTTTTGCCGCCCAGACGCCCGGGTTCTGCTTGGGTTCGCCTTGGGTTCGCCTGGGTTTTGCTCGGGTTCGCCCGGGTTCTTCACCGGCAAACCAAGGCCCAAATGCAAGGACCCTGGCTGAACCAGCAGAAGGACCGGACCAGGACCCGAACCCAGGGCGAACCCGGACTAGGACCCAGGCCAGAACCTGAAGAACCGGCTACATAGCACAATACCCATGTCAAAATAATAATGCTAGGTTGACTTTATAATGACCATTAAAACTGTTAATACAGCCATGGCCGAACCATGGAGTCCATACCAATAGTTCTCAACTAGCATTATTAAGGCACAAGGTTCATGACACATTCTATTCTTATCCAAAATCAAAACTGAACAGTCACAGCCAAGCACATAACAAATCATTAAATAGATGGCCATAAGAAAAACCCAATGGATGAAACATAAATAGAACCAAAAGTAACAGCCCAACTACTACATGGTTATGACAGACCTGACAAACCATTCCGAGTATATGCATCATTCATGTTTTATATTTAAATTCCATGTAGGTAAATGGACTATAACCATAGTTCATATTATACAAGCAAAATCATAGAAAGATACACATACCCATATCATCTTATTATCGATGTACACTTCAAAATGGGTTAGATATTACCAAGCACTCTGGTGAAATATAACTGGGGCAATTTTTGTGGTGACTCCAAGGCCAACTTTCCACCACACTCCCTCAAAATTCATCAACAAAAATCCTCCTTTTCCAAGTAAGAACCCCTCTGTTCTCTATGCATCATAGCCATGAGTTTATAACCTGAAAACTAGTTGATTTCCATCAAGACTAGTGGAGGACTCGCGGCAAATCAACAAAATATCAACATACAAGAATTCATGACACAAACCCACTAAACGAAAAATAATACCAAAACCCAATAGATAAGTCTCTACATAGAACCCACAACTTGAAAATTAAATGCTAGCACAAAGAGACCAGTGGACAATGTTAAGTCATAATAGATGTTCAACAAAAAACCACCAGCACAAGTCCACAAGGACTGTTTTATTACACTCATGTGTTCAAAACCAATTTCATAGATTTTAAACCTTAGAATATATCCTGTAGCCCATGACCTTAAGCTAAGTTATCTCCTTATAAAATAATAACAATACTTAGGGTTTCTTAGGTTATAGACTTTATGTCAATAATATCTTATATCTAAATATACACATATGAACACCAATAAACAAATACATATAATACTATACGGCTATATACATATGTGTGTGTTTATTTACATTTTTACTTGAATATATAATTATATATAAATATAATTAATCAACTATGTAGTGTAACTGCATGAACCACACATATACAGTACACAACATACATACACCAAATGCAAATGAACAGTCAGCATAATCGAAACAGAGTTTACAATGAATAGTCAAATCAACTGACAAAGATGATGATTAAGACTACTTATAATAGCAACAAATCCAAACAAAACTAATTCAAAATATTTCCCTAACAATTCGCATCTTACCAAGTGCCCTTTCTCTAAGCAGGATGTTTATCTTTGCTTAAATTTCCCTGCAAGAAAACTAGAATCCATTAGATTCCGCTTGTGGCAAATAAACCAAATGAAATTGGAACACTACAATCAAATTGAACAATCAAACCTCTCCCGTGGACCAAGATCATTCCTGCACAAGACATGCTGCCAACAATGGACAAAATCTATTATCATCGAATAAATGTTAAATCTTAATTTAGCAGATTATCGCAAAAAAGGCCCATGACAAACCCTCTAGGGGACAACTTGTAGAAAAGAATAAGGGAGAATATGTTTCTAGAGCAGTAAAGTTAGATGAATTGCAAATAGGTGTGAATTGGAGAATGTAAACTTATGTGAAGTTAACAAGGCCATGGCTCTCCTGCTGGAATTCTATAAGAAAATGTAGAATCAGATTGGACAAGTTGATTTTAAAATGTGCCCATTTTTTCTCCGAAGGGAGAAAATGGGAGGATTGATTTTAATGTTTCTTAGAGAGAAATGAGTGGCAGTTGGCAATCTGTTACACTCATTGTTTTTTAAAAGTTCTATCAAAGGCTCTACGTCTAGAAGGTTTAAGTTCTTGTTTAAAAGTTGATTATGAGAGATAGTCAAACTTCAAAAAAAAGGCAGAATCCTTGACGACCTTTTTTACTGTTGAGGGCATCTAATGCACATGTGAATTTAACCAAAACAAACAAGTGGGAAAAAACATCTTTAAGTAATATTTCAGCTGAGGATTATGAAAAGCATTAAAAGGAACTTCATCTTGGTCAACTTGAATTGGCTTGGCTTGAGTAATTCTTTTTATTAGGGGTGTTCTCCTCTTCACGCATGCTCCTATAGGGATTCACATCAACAAAATACATTTTGGTATTATTCATCTACAAAAATAAATCAAGCAAGTCTGCCCTCTAGTATTCTTAACTTAAAGTGATTGCTACCTATGCTCAACAACCTTATTAGAGCCAAAGCCAGAATAGCTAGGTTATTCTTCAGATGCCTTAGTTTTTACTTTCAACTGTTTTGTGAAAAAAACTAATGTATTTTTTATTCTGACATATCTCTTCGAGATCTCAGAAAACAAAAAGTGAAGAATAAATAGGACCTTTCATTTTGGCCAAGATGATCCACCTGATTGGTTAAACAAAAGTGTAAGCATATAGCTACGAGAATTCATGAAGAACCCTGTAGGACTAGGGTTTCTACTTCAACATGATGGATGGGGATAATGAAACAAATTTTGAAAAAACAATTATGGTTTCCCAGTGGCTGAGGAAATAACAATTTAGAAATCCTAACAATATGACACATTTATTGCTCTAATTATCTTTCCCTTTAGACACGGCAGAAAAGACTAGAAATAATGTTGTGCATCTTTTCTAGAGAAGCAAGAGCTGTTAGAAGGCTTCGGCAGATGGAGAATATAGAAACTTTAGTAAAACTGTAATAACAACCCAAGACATCTAAGGTTTAAATTATGTAATACAACTGGAAAGGCAAAGACATTCAAACTCTCAAGATCTATCTAAACTGCCCATCTTCACTACACTTATTAAGTGCCTTGACATGTGTGGGATTTAGCATAAGGTATATATGGGATCCATGAAACTTTGGCCCATCACCTTTCTGAAATTCCATTCCCCATGAAGAGATCGTTTTACTGTTAGGGAGATGTTGGGAATAAAGAAAAACATTGGCCCACATGGAGAGAACTAAATCATACCCAAAGGTTGAGATGTAGAGAAACCAGTCTTCCCCAAGCTTGGTAAAGAAATTCTTTAAAGATTTCCAAGTTAAAATCCAAGGCCAACAACCTTACTGGAGAGAGAAGAAAGAGTTAATGTATTTTTATTACTACGAAAAGAATTTGTATGATAGAGTGAAACGTGAATTCCCAACTGCACCATGTTTAAACAAAAGTTGGATAATTTTTTTACCTGAAGAAACATAGCAAAGAAGATATTAGAACCTTTGGTAATCAAGAAGTTCATTTACACAGTTTTGAGATGGATAGTTCTTCATTTAAAGTCTGCAAGTCACAAGAAGACTAGATAAGACTGGCATATTTGATTCCTTGTGTGATGTAAGAGACATTTTGATAAGGCACATATTCTTATTATTACATATTTTGGCATGGTAACTGGAAAAATATATTTTGTTCTTTATACATCCTCTGTTTTGGCATTGTCTTTGAGACACTGACAAGGAATTATGGCATATGGTAAGGCTGACAGCTCAATTTCCTTTAGAAGAATCAAAGTCACTTTAATGACACTAATTTGATCCTGAACTCAGAGAGAGGTGAACATTTTCAAAATAATCTGGCTATGAATGTTGGAACCTGAATTAATGGTTTCAGAAAGGAAGTAGACTCATCACCCTTGGGGCCAAATGCCCAGATGCCAATCATCCAATTATTCATAGGATGATTTTTTCCTTGGTTTCCTGATGTTCTGCTGATATGATATAAGATGCATTTACTTAAAAACAACAAACTCTATCCTCAAATTTAGACAGTTCAAACTGCAATTAGAAAAGGTTTCAACACCAAAGGCAGATCTGCTTTTAGATGTCACTCTAATGCACACACCCTATTTATATCAAATTCAAGCTCAAATGCATCTTAAACAATACAGTTAATGCCTCTTGCTTCAAGATTTCACACCTGTCAATTTTGGAACAATCATAGATCAAAAGCCTTTGATTAAACTGACATGATTTGGGGAGCATGCAATATTAATACATCAACAATACAGGAAGAGAGCAACCCACTAGCATTGTGATACATAAAGATTGGACAAAAGAATATTGTTATCTCATCTAGAACATTACATTTGTGCACCTATTAGGTACATATACATGTGTTGGCATAGCCAACAAATGTCCCCATTCATCCATTCTCTTGATGAAACCTAAATGCAGACACCACAGCAATGTGATTAAGTTACATTATGGCTAGAAATATTGCATGTCACATCTCATGATTCATACTACAAGACTGCTATGTAATAAGGAAATAATATAGAGTCTCTGCCTATAGACCACTGGCAATGAGCCATGTCCAATTTCATAAGATTATGTAACTTGTACAAATGATAATAGTGAACTTCGCCAGTCAAAATTGTTAATTTAGGACCACAAAGCACGACTGGTAATTGCATCATCAATCATTTCCATCTTTCCTTCCTTGTAACTTAGAGACCATTTCTCAAAAGAGCCCTCTACAAAATTATAGTAACCACCATGAAGAAACAACTTCTCCTGAGCTACAAGCTCTTTGAGCCAAGGGAATGTCAATAGGTTTGATAAGGACTGATTCACTGATTCCTGAAATAAAGAAAATTGTCACAAATCATGTTGTACTCTCCTTGTTTATCCATAGTACACTGTTCCTCATACAATTATCCAAAAAGAATAACCAAGATTCAATATACATTTTCTTCCAAAGAAAGGTAGAATTCAAAGTTACAAACCTTTTCACAGTGGCCACATTGTTGAGCAAAAGGTTGATCTGCAGTTAAAGATTTTGTCCGCAAGCGTGCTGGCTTTGCTATTCTAATCCAGTTCTCAATGAATTCACTGTTACAAAGTCATTGAAATTGATGAATATGGGACTTGAGATTGAATATTGATATGTGTAGAAATGTTTGAGATCTAAATGTTTTCCATTGAATAGTTCTTGTCAATTCACCTATATATTCAGGTATCTATAAACTATAAATATAATATGGGACAATCAATATTCACTCTAAAATAATTTCTTAATAGCCAGCTTTAATTTTTTTTAATCTTTGAGATTCCACCTATTGGCAGATGGTCACCTGGAGACACAAGACATCTCCAATACGGGAGACAAGTACAGTGACTGGGACATCAGTTTTCAGAAATTAGGATATGAGGGTGCAGGAACCACCACAATACCAAACTGTTACATGTATATAAACGTCATAAAGCTTTCCCAATCATTATATCACCTCACAATCAAGAAACAATTACTCTTTAAATTCTATCATCTACAGCTAGCAAAATCAGATGGCATTGACTATCCAATCAAAAGCTAAATCTACAGCTTGCACTCACTATTGCTCCACACTCACCCTTTCACCTCACAGAAGTTCTGCAACCATCTGATCCATAGCTAAATCCTGCTAATAATATTGCATCTAGCCTTTCCAAAGCTAATTCTAAGAAACTTCCCATTTAAAGGTTGAATAAATGATCATCATCCCTTAATCTCTAACAATGTTTTTGGCAAAGTTTGACCCCAACAAAGAATTTGAGCCATTGATATTCAGCAATCAACCCCGACAAAGATTCCAAACTATTGATTGCAAGGTAAATCAACAGCCCTCATTCATATCCAGCACCTTGAAATGAGGTGCAGTTCCATAAAGATAATTAAAGGTATTTATAATAGCAAATCACTGCTCTATAAAAATCTATATACAGTTATATCTGCAAGGATTCTTTTAGGTTGTTTCATCTTCAAAATTATATCTACAAGTATTTATTTTTTGCTTCAGCCTTAAAAAATGTTGAAGGGCATATAATGCACCAACATCATGCACCCACCAAACTTGGCTGCCCAAAAAGCTTATAAAAGGGGGAGCATACAACAAAGAGGAGGGGCATTTTCAAGAAGTGTTTTGGAGGGCTCTCTTGAATGAAAAATATTTTATGAACTTTACAGATGGGTACATTGAAGCTTTTGGATTCTCCATCAGTTGCCTTGTTCCATACTTCCCCAGTAATCTTCACCATTTCTTAATTTGTATACAGGAATATGAAAGTCTATTGACAAAGCCGTTTATTCAACACATATGAAAGCACAAGAGCTGTGGATTTTCCCCTTTAAAAGCTTGCAATTTCTGAATTGCTTAGGTTAAAGCTACCCAAACTGTAAAACTCGATATCCTTCAAAGAATTTATTCTATTTACAATTCTTCCTTTTTCAAGGCGATGATATTTTTGAAGCCTTTATCATCTCAAAATTTGCAAAAGCTTCATCATTTTGTTTTCAAGCTTCTAAAAAAAGTATTGCATGAATTCATTACCTATAGCGCTCACACAGGTCTGATAAGATTTTATTGTGTAGTTAGTTTTTAGTGCCTCTACAATTTATATTAATCTTCTGTTTCCACTTTTATTAAATCTTTTCTAAGAAAATCCGGTGAGACTCCATTTCCTAATTGATAAAGCACTACGTTTCAAATTTATTCAAGGCTTGACTCTCTAAAAGAGTGAAAGTAGAACTGCAAATAAAATCACTTCATAGATAAGAGGGATTACCCCCAAGTAAAAGTAATCCACCTATAGCAGTAAGATTTTATATCTCCATGGATGCCTTGAGGTATAACTTGCACTAGTTGCTAACTCAGGGAACAACATATCTTTGCTTAATTATTTGATGCAATAGGCTTGCAAACTTTATTGCAAATAACAGTCATTGATGACCTGTCTCATACCCTTGACCATGCTTAAAATTAGAGCAACAAATTGAACCTCCAGCAACCTCTCTCAAACCACATATAGCTTGAGTGTGACTAGCCACCTAGCTTTAAGAACATTCAATTTTAGCACCTAAATCCACTGCTTAGGATTCTACCATTAAGCCCTGGACTTGCATACTGCCAACCTGCTAACTAAAGACAGCCGATTTTAGCCATTTGTTGGGTGAAGGTAAAGTTCCACAAACTATCCTTGCTTTTTCCCTAGATGTTTCCAATCACCAACTTTTTATTCTTAGCCATTTCTTGGACCCCGTGAGTTTGGTTACTTAATGTTAGCTTGGAAATAACTTAGAAAGATTTCTTCCACATGGAATTATTTCTGTGACAGAGCAATTGGTCCTTGTTGTCTGACAAACCATTGAAAGCCTTTCATCAAGTTACTTGGCTTTCCAATGAACGCAGTGATCTTATAACCAAATCACTTTCCACACTTGTTTTGAGTGATAAGCATGCATTTCCAAGCCAAATTTAACAGTAGGTTGCTGAAGCACTTTGCGTGCATACGATGGGCTTGTATACTCTATCATAAATAATAGACATTGATGATCTGACACATACTTTTCGCCATGCTTAAAATTAAGACAATAGGTTGAACCTCTAGCAGCCCCTCTCACATCACACATGCTTGGGTGCACATAGCCATCTAACTTTGATAACACCTTGCAGGGCATGGATCAACACTACTAGGCCCTCGACCATTAAGCCCCAAACCTTCACTTATTTAGTTGTGCCAAAGTCTAGCTTGAACCTCTAAAAAAGACTGAAATTTTAGAAACAATCCATTGTTGCAAATCGTATTGACACTGAAACAAGAAGCATCAAGCATTCAAGATTTTGAAGACACCTTGTCAATCCCACAGAATATGGAATGTGATAAATAAATTACACATATTAACCCAACGTGGATCACTATAGCAGATGTATTATCTATATAGAGGTATTTTAGGCCATCACCAAGCATGATGTCAGTTTGTCAACTTGTGCAAGGGAACTGTATAAATAATAATATGATGATTACAACTTTTGAAATACTAATGTCCCATACAAGGGATCACTTAAAGGCCAATTAATCATGGCACCTATATAACACAATGTCCAAGCTAAAGTGAATTATAAAAAATCTTGTAATATTATAAGAATTATTTTCTAGTGTTGATAATTACTCTTGAAACTTTGCAGGTTATCTATGTAAAGCAACATATGGTATCTTATTGATAGTTACTAAATACTTTTAAGAAAAAAGTTGAAAACTGTCTTTTTAAGTTCAAGTTTGTTAGACTTTATCCTTAATAAACTCCTTTCCTTTGACGTTGTATCAAACAACTTCGAATCATATTTTTATTTAAATTACATGTGTGCAATAAACCTAAACCTGGTTTGAATCAAATTTTTTTAACCATTTTGTCTATGTGCAATAGTCCTTAGATCACTAACGAATCATTTTTTTATTTAATTTGTCTGTGGAATAGTCTAACCGTAACTAGAAATCAGTTTCAATTAAAGGAAGCAATATAAGGATGTACAGAACTTCAATGCAGAAATTGTGCATAAGGCAATAGATCATCAGTAAATAAACAGAAATTCGTGAAAATTTTATTTTATCTAACATGGTAAAGCAATTGATATCACCTTAGAGATGCCTTGAGGAGAGTGGAAAAGAGTAAATTACAAAGATGAATATTAAAAGGATGTGGAAACCAAACAAGCATGTTATCTGTTTTGATGCAGTAGCATCTCAGGGGTCCAGCCATCAATATCAACCAAAAATATTTTTTATTGCAATTTTTAGTTTTTGTGGTCTAACCTTGTGTTTCTACATGCAGAAGGCAATCTCTACACTCCAAATTATTCAAATTCAAATTTTCCCTCTCATTTGGACATTCACCTTTAGCTGGAAACTTTAAAGAGCCCATTTGACACATGTTCACTTGCACATGACACCCCATGGAAGTTGAAGAGTCATAATGTTTCATGAGGGCACTTGAGTTGGTCGGCCACTTGCATGTTGCTTATTTAATTACATGTTCTGACCTTCATTTGCATGCCAATAACCTTGAAAAAGGTGTTAATGTGTGGAGGAGTTACAAATTGAAGCTAATCTCCCATGCCTTGTCTTAAATATGTTGACTAAGTGGAGGTTACACTTGATTTCTTGACTTTGCATTAATCTTTGATGAATGATGCCATATTTGGAGGGAGTTACAAAGTTGGGTCCTTATTCCTTGACTTTGCATTAATCTTTGATGAATGATGCCATATTTAGAGGGAGTTACAAAGTTGGGTCCTTGACTTCAAACCTAAAGCCCTTGGAAGAATGGCACACATTTGGAAAGAGATGCATTTGGGAGTTACATTCTTGACTGGTTGAATAGAATCTTCAAGCTAGGTGCCATACTAGGACAAGTTATAAAAAGAGGAAAAAGGAGCTCATTTTCTTTAGCTTCTCATATGTTTTTCCTGTAGGTTGAAGGTGGGAGAAGGCCTTTGAAGAGTTGTTTTGCAGATTTGGAGCTCAAGGGAGAAGTTTTGAGTCATTAATTGGAGCTAGTCTTAGCATAGGGGTTCCTAGTTCCCATGTAGAGGTTTGTTTATGTTTCAGATTTGAGATTTGTGTATGTCATTAGGAAGGTCTAATCTGTTAGAGATCAATTATATAAAGGGAAATGCTATCCAAATTTCCCCATAAACAATGATGTAATCTTGTGACCCTGAAAATCGGCACCTTTTTCTATGATTTGTGTTCGCAAATTGTCCTCCAAAATCCATGAGTGTGAGAATTGTTAAAGCTTCTTGTTACCTGTTTTAAATCAATAAATTAGAGTGCCATATGAGTGTTCATGGTCTGTCAAAAATCAGTAAACGAGAGAATGAGTAATTTCCAAAATCAATACAAAAACATGGTTTATGCGGCTCCTTTCAATGACTAGGAGAGTGTAGTTTAGTTGGATCTCTTTAGAAAGCCTTCAAAATTTGGTTCCCTTAGTGTCTTAGGGACTTTATTGGACTATTAGAAGTGTGTTGTGATGTCTTGAAGCAGGTGAAAGATCACCATTCATTTGACTCCCTATCCTTAATAGCATCATGTTTGCTGACCATACATACATATTGACAAGTGAAGTGAAGAGCACATCATTAGCCCACACCAAACACGATAGCTCAATCGGGCATTCATCTTAAATGAGCCAGTTGGCTTGGAGTTTGAATTCCATAGAATTGTTGATTTTATGAAAACATTATTTCTAGGTTATCAGTTCAGGTTCAGGTTCAGTACAGGCTTCAAATTCAGGAATGGCAGTTTGCTGATTTTTTTACCCAGATTTGATACAGCTTCAGTATGGTCATACAAAAAAATTTATGAAATATTTTTAATATTAAAAAAATAGCCATAATTTCACAAAATATACAAATGTAGTAAAGGTTGTCTTCTTTTGTGTTTTATGTTGTTAGTGTAATTAGGCCAAGTAATTTTTAGGGTTAGGATAGTTTTTTATTTACTTTTTTGGTTTTTCATTATGAATAATAGATTGTGCTTATGGGGCCCCAAGTTCACCCCATGTTCATCTCAGAAAATGTCAGGAAGTACCCAAGCAAGATCATTTTTGGCACAGAGTTGGGGCATAACCATACACAAACCATACAAGGTCCATGACCCAGTATCAAAATATGCCTATAAACAAGAAAACCCAGTATCCAAGCATTATATATTTATACAGATATGTTGATGACTAGAAAATGTTATATATCATACAGATAAATGATCTTTCTTCAAGACACCCTAGATCCAAAGGTTTTTGAAGCACTCATATGTTCAATACCATTCAGTGTAATCTAAGCTTGAGATTTTTCCATCTAAACTCAGGATTTGAAAATTTTACAAGTTTAATGATGTGTTATCTAACCTCGAGGTTGTTCCGTCATCTGACATTGACATAAGCGCCTTGATCCCTCCACAACTGCTGTGACCAATAATTAAAATATGCTCAACCTGTTCACAAAAGAATGTATTTAAAACCAAAACCTGTTTGAGAAAACCTAGTAATGAACCAGGTTAAAAGAATTTCATTTTAAAAAACACACAAGATAGTTTCTTTTATGGGAACAGCCAAAGGAAAGAAATTAAAATTATCTATCCTGTAAAAGTTCATAATCAAATAGAGAAGCCTTGCCTTCAAAGCAAGGACTGCGAATTCTAATGCAGCACTAGTTGATGGATACCCACTCTGCAAGGATACCAACAAAACCAGTTAATCATGAACATCATATATGCTTCAATATTATGCCCGTCAAAAACTTCAAACATAGAATATTTATCTAACATGCAATGCAAGTAATTATACCGCACTAGAATTTAGATCTTTCCCAACTAAGAATCTGTTTTTGTGAGTATAATCATATAGATACAATTAAGAATTTTGCAGATGCTCTGCAAGATAACAAATCAGTCAACTTTGCTCACCTCCCCATATGGGGGAACTAAATTAGCAACATTGCGTATCACAAATGCTTCTCCTGGCTGAAAGCCTAATATATTTGATGGACAAACTCTGGAGTCTCCACATGCAATCACCATAAACTGAAATAAAATAGTTGTCAGTTGGCAGAAAAGAATGTCATGATGAAATCTTCCGGTGATGATAAAAGGGATGATATTGTCACCTTTGGACTTTGGGAGGTAGCAAGATTGGCAAAAAGATCTGGTTTCTTCCTGGGAAATAAATCAAAAAATAATGACAAACTTAAGTTTCCATCTCAAGTAAATGTACTCTAACGTTCTGGTGTGCTTTGCATTAATTACTTACAAGTAATGCTGCTGTTTGAAGGTCAAGAATCTATTCCTGATCATTTCAAATGGGTCTGAAGCAGCATTTACAGATTCCTCTTTGATCAGTTCTTCAGTTGATTCCTTTGCAGCAACTTGCCTTAAACCAGGAGTTTCTCTGCATGTTCAATATTTACCTCAAAGCCAATAACACAAAACAAATATAGACATGCATTTAGTATATATTGATGCTGAATATTTTCTCTCTTTTCTGAAATAACTAAAGGCAAGCAGATAACTGTATTGTGATTGTCTTCTGTCGCAAAGCTTCCCTCAATGGTACTTAAGCTAGAAATTACATGCATCCAACTTTGAAGCCATAGTTATGAGACACTATGATAACAAGAAACTAAAAAATGTACAATGGCCTGAGATAGATATGTTACATGTATATGTGACAGGTGGTGGATTAAAAATTATAGCATATGTGATACAAAAACCCCCAACTGAGTAGGCATGAGCACAAGAAAAGTTCTAGTTATCAATCAAAATGAGAGAAATATTAAACACATTCACAGGGAATAATTTAGATTGCGCGAGCACATATGAATCTTCCATTTGAATCTCATTCTTCTCAGGTGTGAAATAGGCCAGCCCATACTCCTGCAGCCTGCCAAATGAAATTTTATGAACTAACCCAAGAACAGTACACACTTAACAATATACCTTTCATCTTTCCTAAGTAATGCGGTATTGATAAATTGTTAAAGCATTAAGGTATTTCTTAGTCCCCACCTCAAGCAGGTTTGTTGAACTGAACTTTGATGGAGCTGCTAAACGTAATAAGGATCTGACAGGTGCAGGTGTGGTGACCTGTTCTTGTACGGGTCTTATGTTAAAGGGCCTCTCCTTCTATTTGAGTTCTAAATCTAACAATGAAGTGGTGACTTGGTAGTGTTAGAAGACCTTAAATTTGCCATCCCTATGGGATGCAAAAACCTGGAGGTGGAAGGTGATTACTTGATCTTGATTAGTGAGGCAAGGAATGACTCTTTGAAGGATTGAAGACTGAACAATATCATAGAGGAAGCACGAAATCTAAACATTAGCTTCAAAGCTAATTCTTATAAGCATTGTTTTAGATAAATTGATAATATAACAGGATTGTCAATTGTCTTGCTAAAACTGAGGTTGATCAACTCCCTTTTTGCTTCTAAATCTAGCAATCTATCAGGAGATGGGATTTATTGTCTCTGCTTAATGAGGATCACCTTTCCATCAAAAACTAGATAATACCAACATTTAGATCATCCCCTTTCTTTAATGATGGGCAAGATTATTCTTTTGAGATGGATGATATCAAGTGAAGGTCCACTCTCAATTTGAAAGGACTTGACCCATGTGGAGTCTTTTCATTCCTTCCATGTTGTCCTAGCTATACCATACAAGTGGCTCCTTTAGCCGGCATTCCAGCTCCCCACTCCCCATTGTTGCTATTTTTCGCTCTTAGTTCTCTGTTTTTATTTCAGGTGTATCAAGGATGTTTTTGTTTGTTTCCAAGCAATTATGAAGCACAGCTTCTTTATTCGATATTTTCCCTATAGTGGTGTGGTTTCTGACCACCATCTGCATAAGACCTTCTACATTCAAGACAATGCAACTCCACACTTCATCAAGGATATTTTGGGCTCAAAGGGTTTGACTTTGAACAATATGGTTCTCATGCATATCAGAGTGACCATTACTTAAGAATTCACTACAATACAGTTGTCAAGTCCACCAGAGCATCCATTACTTAAGAATCATCTTCAAGCTTGGTGCCAAGATTTGTGATTCCGTTAGGAAAGAATGGATTCTCTAACAAATCCTTCCCGATGATAATTTAATCATGCTAGAGGACAATTCTGAGATGAACATACTAAAAGTGGGCAATGCTACAAAACAATTACAACAAGCTGGAGAGTTGGCAGGCGAGCTTCCAACATCCTGTCCAAGAAACTTGCGATTTAGTTGTGTATAGCCAAGATTTGCCCTTGTATCTGGATAACATTCAATTTATCATTTGGGAGGATTGTTTGGAAATCACAAGTTTGTACACCTTACCAGCCATCTCTAGAAATGGTGTTTCCTAGGCTTTGGTAAGATCCATAATAGAGTCGGGAGTCCAGATGGCAGCTGAGAAGGATTCAGCACCAGGCCCCTCTGGCTGATCTGGCCAGCATGGTTGGATGCATGTTCTTGGTTCTAGTTGCCTTTTGTTTTCTTGTGCCCAGGTTGTACCCTTCAGTATGCTGTTTTAGCATATGCCTTTTGGATTGCTCTGTTTATCCAGACCTGTATTGTAAAAAGACTCGTATTTCTGGGCGAGGGCCCCTTTAGTACCCTCAATTAACCTATCAAAAAGCCAATATAATTTCAATCATATGGATTATAACATATTTCATACACTCTCACTGATGAAGCCAGACACAGGGAAGGTTGCATGGGTACTAAGAATAATTTCTAACCCAGGAGGGAAGGCTTCGAGATCTCCTAGAAAATATCATATGAAAGGAAACTTTGCATCATTTATGGTTTTCTAAATCTTTGGATAGTAAAACAATTTGTAAATGGGCTTTACTTATCAGAATACAGAAAATAGCTTCTCTAAGTGAGACAGGAGTACCTTAAGGTTCATGGAAATGGACATCAAACAAAAAAAAATGTTGTTGAATTTTGTTGGCAGGTTTAATTTGGCTTGAGACAATCTGAAGACCCATACTTAGAGATGGCTAATGTGGTCCATTAGTTCCAAGATGAGCTTTATTTGTTGGATTAAGGATCATCAATTGTTCCGTGGTATTATTGATTGCAATTTCCAATGTATGTCAGAACTTATCCACATGAATTTTAGAAGTTTCCAAGCAGTTGAGAGACCAGACACATTTAAAGATAACCTTGTAGTATTTGAGAATATCCTCCAGCAATTGAAGAGTTGTCTTCATGTGCATCTGCAAAACAGGACATTTTTGGCTGTATAATGATCCACTTGGGTCTGAGTGACCAAGTATTGGGCAAAGTATTTGTGGTGTTGGACATCTAAGACAGATGCAAGAAGTGTCTGTATGTGTTATGGACCTAAGATGTACTAGAATTTGTTTTCCAGATCTGTTTTGAGTCCATTGTGACCTGCTGTGATTTCCTGTTTGACTGCAATAAGACTGTCTTTTGTGTTAAGGCTGAATCCCATTTGCTTTGTAATTGAAATCTAAAGATTTATTAAAACTCTGTGGTCACTTCTCATTTTCTGATTTTTTGTTTTCTTTTTTAAAGCTTCTATTGTGTAACTGTGATCTACGCTACTGTTGGATTTACATGGCCCACTCCGGAGCACTGCGCAACTAAGACTACCTACATTAGCTGATAATAAAAAGGAAAACTGCACTGTAAAAGATTGTTTCAAATGACCTAAAATCTGGCAGAATTAGCTAGTGTCTGTTGAGATGATTTTGTGCAGCTGCAGCAAGTTCAATATTTAATTGGCATTCTTACAAAAATTAAAATTAAAATGAAAATACAGGCATCCAATGCCCTCTGATCTACTTGCCAATGCCAACTAACTAGGACTATCAATTTATTTTTAATTTATTTTAAATGAAGGCTTTAAAGAAGCAATACCAAATATTAGAAGCTTCTGCAACAAAATTACTGCTCATCTAGTAATCAACAATAACATCAAAAATCCATTAAAACGATGCAAAACTCCAGTCCAGGCCAAATTATATAAAGACAAATGTTTGAAGCCGGTTTAAAGAAATTTCAAAAATTGCTTCATTTTGCCTTTAGAAATGGTTTCAGAACTGAGAATGCTTCTACATAAAATTGAAACCTTCCATTTTGCATTCAAATCAGATACATTGGCCAGAGATTCAATCTTTAATGGCCCCATCCTAAGTGGCCCTGATAGCATGCCAACTATAAGGTAATTTATTTCTCATTTTCA
Source organism: Sequoia sempervirens (assembly GCA_007258455.2). Lineage (NCBI taxonomy): Eukaryota > Viridiplantae > Streptophyta > Pinopsida > Cupressales > Cupressaceae > Sequoia > Sequoia sempervirens. The sequence continues at coordinate 84,060,921 of VDFB02049217.1, read as the reverse complement.
GAATATTTAACCACAAACTATTTGTTCAGCTTTAATCTGTAAAATGCTGGATCTAATCCTGAACTTTTGCAACCTCTTACAGAGAATTAGTGCAATAGACAGAATTATAATCTTAAGTTATTTTATTATTGAACATTTTCAAGAGTTGGGCGCACTATACAGAATCCAGGAAACCCCTAACGCCTCTAAAAATCTGCTAACCCAGCCTGATACCCTTTAAGAACCAAGCGTTATCTCAAAAATTCGGTAATGAAAAATATATCAAAATTTGTTAATTAAGCACGAAAAAATAAAATCGCGTAACCACTGGCTCCAAAAAAAGATTCTCCTAAAAAAAATTGGAGCAGTGCCTGCTAAAAATAATTAGCTAAACGGGTGCATGGAGCGGCGGGGTTGCGGGCAGTGGTTTCAGGGATTGGGCCGCCATTTCAAAATAGGGTAGGAAGTAAATTTCTTAAAAGTACTCGCATATTGTATATAAAAATTCAATCACCAATAAATGCAGCACCTTTCCCGACATAGATTAGAGTATATACTAAAATTAACAACATAAAATTTCTAAAGTCCGTGATATTAATGTAATGATACTTCTGGATTTTAACTTTGTGATGAAAAAATTATCACACGGTTAAATCCAGAAATATCGTTACATTTATAAACTAAAAATTCTGGCAACCATAGGTTAAGCCAACACACGTTTAACTTCAACTTCCGCTTTAGAGAGACTGAATACTTTGGTATGGTCTTCTGGTTTGAATTTGCATAGATCACTTCCCAAAAAAACCTGTTTACCTCATACATTGCTTACAGACTAAAGGAAGTAATATTTTCCAACAACCAAGAACCAGCAGAACAGATTATTCATTTTATAATTCAGAATTCCATATTTCTTATTGTTTTCTTCTGTGAATGTCACTAGAAAAAGTAAATTCTCGAAAAAAAAAATTAATTTATAATTGAGAGTAAAGGTGCAAGGATCCTCGTACTCGATCACTTGGAGAAAGCGGCGATGCTTGTGGTTAAATCGGCCTGCGGTAAGCTGTCCTCTTGCAGACGCTCGGGCCTGGATCCGGATCTGTATCTGCAGTAATATGCAACCGGGCAAATCATCAATCCATGCATAAAGTAAACCACATTATGACGTAAAAAACTTGACCAGTGAGACTTGATATCATGACCTTCCGTGTGAGTCTCGTTCCTTGGGGATGCTTTACAGAAGACTCTGGCTTACTCCCTTTGGAGTAGAAAGCCTGCGAACTGTGGAATGCCGTGTGTAAGGAGAGAGCAGGTGCCATGCCTCCCCATACACGAGATTGAGAGTGCATTGTAAGTGGGAGCGTAACACCCATATTGAAATACAAAGCGATCCTCGCTTTCCCCGTCAGCTACCGTTACCTGCCTCGCCTGTACTGTGAGTGGAGTTTCCAACGTAGTTGAATGGATTTAGTACGTGGCGTACCCTTTTCATGTGCGGCAATTTCTATTTGTGTGGATTGTGTGCACTTTTCTAAAATGCACTTTATCTACTAACTTTATCCAATTAAAATAGAAGAGAAATTTAACATCCACGAGCTGGAGATAAAGATAGAATAGAATTTTAACATCCACAAGCTGGAGATAAAGATAGAATAGATGCCACGAATGAATGATGGAACATTTAGCTAGATGTTTGGCTAGTTTTTAAGCTGGTTTTTCAGCTACAGTTTCCTAGTTTGATGAAATTGTTATTAAAAAAATAAAATAAGCAATTCCTAAGCAGAATTACTGGAAAAAGAAAATTAAAATTGTCAACCGTTATTCTCAAAATAATCCTAATAATGGAGCTACCGTTTTCAACCAGAATTAGTAATTAAAAAAAAGGCAAAATTTTTAACATGAGATTTTTCTTTTAATTGTGGCTTATAATTTATATTTTTATGTTGTTTAATTATTATTAAATGTTAAAGATAAAATTTAAAAGTAAATAAAAAGAGGAAGTAGTTTCATATATATATAAAAGATATGGAAAGGTGTATTTTTTTATTTTATTATGTTAGTTTTAAAAAAAAAAAAATTGAAAGGTGTGATTGTTTTAAACAATTACATAGATTCTGGAAATATGTGGTCTTTAAAAGAAGAAGATAAGATATGGAAGGCTATTATTTTTATTGTGTTAGTTCTAAATATTTAAAAAAAATAGAGGTGTGATTTAGTCATTCAACTTTTGGATAATCTTGATAAGTGAATTTTTTCTATTAGTGAAATTTAATCAAAAATTGACTTTTAATTTAAATGTATTTTCATTTACAATATTGTAGTCTAATATATAAAACAAAGATATCAATATTTATATAATCTAATTATTTGGATAATATTGAGAAGTGATTTTTTTTCTTTAATAACAATTTAATCAAAATTGATTTTTAATTTAAATGTATTTTCCTTTACAATATTGTAATCTAATATATAAAACAATAATGTCAATATTTATATAATCCAATTATTTTTATAACTGATCTTATATTAAAATATTGTTATTAATATTAAATTGAACCCCTTATAATTTTAATAATCCATATTTATAACTCAATTATTTTAATCAAATCAAATTTATTAATAAAACCTTACCATCACATCAAAAATCACTTATTAAGAGCACCCACCTATGAAACATGCTCTTTAAATGTTCACCACACAAAATAGTGCGCGGTTTTAAATGCCGCATTAAGAGGGCACCTACTTTACCGTTTAGACTTTTTTTGAGTTTATTGGAAAGTGATATTATACCTACCTACTTATCGTGATACGTAATGGTAGTGCCAATGTTTTGTTCACCAAATTTTTAGAGCAATTTAATTTTTTGTTCACCAAATTATTTCAGCAATTTAATTTTTACTTTATGAGGGTATACGATGGAGTGTACGTAGCAATTTTGTATCTTTTAAAGTTATAATGATTTAAATAATTTTTATTTTTATTTTTAATTTAATTTTTGAATTTATTATTTAAATGTGAGGGAGTTAAAAAGAGAGGTATAATTATATACTTTATTGATATTTGTTAGTTTATGTCAGTCGTAAGTATATTAATGTATATGTTGGATGTAATTTTATGTGATCTATTTATCTAATTAAATTGTAGATGTAAAAAAATTGAACAAAAATAATGTATTTTTATTTTTTATTTTTTTCTAATATATCAAATGAGTCTTTTGTTTATTTTCTTATTGGTTGTTGTTGTGAATAGTCAATGTATGAATCAAAAGTCTTCATGTCAAAATTTTCTTTCATTCTTTTGCATTTTCATTTCAATTGATGTAAAAAATTATTGCTTCTTGACTTTAAATTATGTGTGCTAAAAATTCCACTCTAATAGTATTTTTTGTGTGATTAGATGACATTAAAAACTATTAAAGTTATCACTTAGTGATATGTGTTTACATGTGGCAAGAGTAATTCATTGGTTTTGGACAAACAATTAAAGTGGTGGTGAAAGGAAATAGAAAATTAGAGGCATGGATGTGTCATAATTTTCAACCAAGACTTGATAATTTCATCATATGGCTTGCATTACTTTATTTGAGAATAGAGGTTCAAACATTTCAAACATTGTAATTTAAAACTAGATTGTACTATATCACTTATTGATTTTTAATACATGTGCAAACAATCACATAAACAAAAAAATCAATTCATTCTTTAGTACTTGTACCTCTTTTCTATAAATTCATAGTTACTCTTCTCTTTAGGAACTACAATGGCCTTCACTTGAGGCCCAAGCATTGACTTTGCTTGAAGGAAATGCTTAGTCTTACAATCCACTTCGTCGCTACCTAGAATTTGAACTCTCCGCCTTCTTTGTGGCACTATGTGGCTTTGGACTATGCAGTCAATGCCTAGCCTAGAAGATGGACCCGAGGTCCTCATAATGAATCATGTGAAATAAACCATGAGGACAACCTCTAGTGCCTCCACCCACAAGAGCCATATGCTAAGTCATGGTGTACAAGTTTTCTAATTGCCTTGGAGAGAAATAGTTTTGTTTACTCTACACTCTATAGCTTTCACATCTTTGACACTCAAGATGCATGGAAATGCCTATATAAAAGTGGCTCTTCCTCAACCCAATTTCAAGGTGTACCTATGTCACCAATAATTCAACAACCACTAGAATGACATTTATTCTCTCATAAACAATGCCTTCTACAACATGTTTAAATCATTTTTCACATGTAATACTTTGGAGAATTTGATGATCATGAACTCAAACTTGCACAATGATATCTATTGGAAGAAGACTTGTCTCTTCACTAGTGACACTAACATGACAATGCAATTTTGACATTCCATCATGGAATCTATTGACAAAAAATGAATGAGATGGCTAATTTTTCTCTACCAACGCACCATTATGATGGGAAGTTATGTTTGTGACCTCTACTATAATCCATTGAAGATGGAGATACATATAAGCACATTCTCTTAAAGAAATTACTCTAGAGAGAATGATAAAACCCAGGTGTTGACGGTCTTCCGACAGAATTCTATAAATCCTTCAAGGAGTGGATAGTGGAGGACCTCTTTTGCATCTACAAGGAGGTGCTAGAGATGGGCTCTCTGGGGAGGGACATCAACAAAGGTATTATCAAGTTACTTCTGAAGGATGGGGACAAGACACAAGTGAAGAACTAGAGACCCATAACATTGCTAAATGTCTCATACAAGATACTGGCCAAAATTTTGGCAAGGAGACTGACTAATGTTTTGCCTAAACTCATCAATACAACTCAAATAGGCTTCATCAAAGGTAGATATATCTTGGAAAATCTCCTTAACAACTGGGAAGCTCTAGAATGGGCCAAAAGCACCAAGCAGGAAGTTGTTATCTTATTGTTGGACTTTGAAAAAGTGTATGACAAGATTGAATGGTCATTTATAAGACTCACTCTTGAAGCATTTGGGTTCCCACAAAACTTTTGCAACATGGTAGTCACTTTGTTCAAAGATGCAATTGCTCAGGTAGATGTAAATGGCTCCCTTACAGAAGAATTTTCTCTTGAAAGATCAATCAGGCAAGGATATCCACTAGCCCCTGCACTATTTGTGATTGCATTAGAAGCACTATACTATGTTCTTAGGATCGATATGAGTTCCACAAAGGTAAGAGGCAGAGTACTGTCAAACAATGATGAACTGTTGAATGTCGAGTTTGATGACACAACTCTTTTCCCCTTGCTGGAAGAAGAGAATATCTCCAATTTGATGAACAAACTGAACATATTTTGCAATGCTTCAGGTGCAAAAATATCTCTCTAAATCAATCTTCCTAGGTTGGCATGATAGGCCCCCAGATTGGATTGAAAATTTTGGCATTCAATGGGGAGGCCCATGCAAACAAGTGAGATATATGGGAATCCCTTTTGCAGTGAGCTCGAACCTAAAGGAAATTTGGGAATGGATTAAAAGAAAAATTGAGAGGAAGCTGGAGAAATGGAATAAGATTTATCTCACCTTGGTAGGAAGAATACAAGTCTGCCAAAAGATCCTCTCCTCTTATAGTTCGTATTTTTCCTCGGTGTGGCTTTTTTGTAGCTACCAGGTATATCGGATCCAAAAAAGAATTTGGAGATTCCTCTGGTCAGATGGAAAAGGGGGTAGAAATAGACATGTAAAGTGGAGCTAGTGTTGTGTAAGAAAATCTAAAGGTGGGTTGGGTCTTAAGGACCTGAAGATCCAGGGCATTGCACTAGCTGCTAAGTGGATCTTCAAGGCTTTAGACGGTAACGAGCTGTGGAAATTCTTAGTCAGGAACAATGTTCAAAGGGAAACCCCAAAGATCGAAAAAAGTTGGAGGAACCTCCCTCTCAGTGACCTCCTCAGTTGTCCCCTCCCTATAACCCTAGAAGGTTCAATGGTTTTCAGGAGCATTTGGAAAGCATGGGAAGTGGTAAAAGTGTGCATTTGCAATGCTCAAGCCATACATGGCAAGTTGGTTTATACTCATAGGTCTATCTGGTGGAATCTTAACCATAATGGAAAACCCCTGTCCCTCTTGCAAGGGTGCTCAGCGAAGGCCTGGAATTGTAAGAGTATAAAGCACTTTTCTGACATCTTGAACAAGGGCCACCTAATAGGTTGGGACCAATTGAGCGCTAAGTTTCACTTACCGGCCACCCAATGGAGGACATATACAATCTTGAGAAAAAAATGCAAAGGTTTGGAATGGTCAGTTAACACTAAAGACACTAATAAACAATTCCAAGAGTTCCAATGGACTAATGGCTCCAACATTGGGAGCCTCAATGCTAAAACTATCTATAATACCCTTGCCAAATAGCAGGAAACATATGACTACCTAAACAGCAAGTGGAATATGAACCTGGATAACACTGAATGGTCCAAAATTCTATCTAATAACTGGGTTAAAACAATTGTGTCAAGGAAGGCACATTTTAGGTGGCTTTTGATCTTCCACAGGTTACCATACAAAAACAATGCTAATGAAACAGAAAATTGCAGAATGTGTAGAGTTCTGGAATCAATCTCTCATATTTTCTTTGAATGTATATATGCAAAAGAAGTTTGGAATTTGTTTTGTAACCAGCTAAATGTATGGAATAATAATGGCACTCTTAGAATGGATAGAACTATTCTATTATGCATCGGATGAGAATGGATTTTTTATTGCAGCGGTGGCTCTCCCCTTGGGTACCTAGACCAACCACATTGCTGAAGCCATAGGGGCATTTCAAGTCTTGAATCTTGCTCGTTAGTTGAGCTTTAAAAATGTGTGGCTTGAAGGGGACTCGAACAATATCATACAATGTATTAAGGGCCTTCAAAAACCCTCATGGATTATAGAGAATTGGATTAATCTATCCAAGGGGATTATTAATAACTTTGATAAATACTTTATTTCCCATGCATATAAGGAAATTAACACGGTGGCATACTTTTTTGCCAATAAGGGAGTTTAGGCGAAGGACAAGTTGATGTGGCAAAGGAGTGATGAGCTAGAGGCTAATGTCATTTCCTTATTAATGTATGATCGAATTCACAGGAAGGTTCAAATTCCCCCTACCAACATATGATTATGGGTGTTGAGTGTCTTGTCATGCAGTCTCAGGACTATTGTTCAATAATTCTTCATCATTGGCTGAAGCACAACAATATTAATTACTATTCTGATTTTTTATGCTTTGCATGCTTTCTGGGTATTCTAATTACCAGCTTAATTGGTTTTCTGGAGTCTTCTGAACAGGCCTGCAATTCTACCAACATGGGTGGTGAGTGTCACAGGGTGGAATCGACGGATTGTGAGGAGCTAAGAAGTAACACTAAGGTTTGGGAGCTACTGGAGAAGGGTGGGATAACCAATTATATCAAAAAACTCCATGGTTGGGACCCGAACGTCACTAGGTTTTTTGCTAAGGAATGGAAGGATGGTGAGATTAATTTGTTTGGGAGAAAGGTTACTATTGATGAGCAGTTAATTTTTTAGGTTATGGGGCTTTCCATTAAGGGCATCAAGTTTTACAAGGACATGAAACTCTTCGACTAGGCTATGCAAAAAAATTTGAAGATAGAGAAGAAAAAGGAGGATCTGCGAAGGACTACCAAAAGTAGTTATGATTCAATGAAGATCGTCTCACATTGGAGAAAGGTGTTGAAAGTGCTTATGGAGTACATTACCCTGGATGGTTGTTACAATAGGGTATTTGTGTACCATTTTGTGCTCCTCAACCATTTCCAACATCGCATTAGGGTTTCTTTCCCTTTCTATCTTGCTACCTCTCTGAATGCTAGTCTTCAAAACTATAGTCAAAATCCGATTAGGCATTCTATTCTCCATGAGGGTTTGCTTGTTTTAATCTATGAACATTTCAAAGTTATGTCAGCTTTGTCCCACCAAACCCCTTCTTCCAGGGGAAGGGTTGCAATTAAGGGGAAAGGTAACTCTAGTGTCTCTCCCCAGGGGAAGGGTAAGAGAAAGGTCTTGGAGGATCCCTCTTATGATACTAATCAGGATGATTCTCAATCGACCCCCTCATCGGAATACTCCAGCTACTCTGCCACTGACAAAGAGGATAGGCCTCATTATCCCAATAAAATCAAGGTGGATGACCATCACTTTAAAGCTAAACGTGAATTTCTTGATGACATTCTTGCTATTGCTCATAATGGGTCTGTGGATTTCTTTTGGTTAATCAGATGGGTGTTTTTTGAGATTAAGGAACTTAATTTAAATCAGAGGGCTATGAACAGTAAACTAGAAAAGGCCGAAAATAATGATAATAATATTAGAGACAGAGATAAGGCCACCGACTTATGGACTAAGGAAGAAAAGAAATACATAATGGATTGCCTCAAGAAAACAGTTGAGGATTTGCAACAATTTAAGAGTAACCATGATGGCAAGCTTTCTAGTATGGAGGAAAAGATGAACATAAAAGATTCTATCCACAAGGTTTTGGAAATGAGCCACAAAATTTTAAAATCTACTGCAAAGACCATGAAAACGATGGTTGATAATCTAGAAAATGCCTATCAGGTCAGGACTATTGTGTATGTGGATGTTGAGAAAGAGGAAAGCCAGGTGGAAGGCGTGGGGCCAAGTAAATGAACTAGAGCGAACCTGAAGAGGAAGGTTGACCAGGCTCTTGTTAACATTTAGGAGATTAAGAAAGTTGCTTTAAATATGAACAAACTCGAGCAGGAGGCGGAGAATATCCTCACGAATCTGGCCTAATGGTTGGATTTTTGTTGGCTTTTTGTTGGCTTTTTACTGTCTTTCCTTGGGATGGTTCCTTGTTTTCTTCTTTGATGGAAGTTGTCTGTTTTTTGTCATGATCCTTTTGACGTTGTATCTTTCTCTTGTTTACTGTTAAGGGTTTTGGGGTCCCTTCAAAACTTGCTTGTTCCTTAATCAAAAACTATTCTATTCAGCATCAATAAATTTGGCAAGGAACAAACTATATTTTGGTCTTGTCTCTCAATAGAAATTCTATGGCACGTTTGGAATTCAAGGAATAATGAAAGATTTAATGGGGACATGAGGGTACTTACTAAGTCCTCACGAGGACTCATCATTCACAAATTTTTTGTGCAGGTCACATTGGCAGTGAAGGTATCCAAACTCAAATTTCTCAAATTGTTGGAAGTTGACAGCATTCAAACCACCATGAGGGAGGCCAGAGTTGGGCATACTTGGCAACTAGGGCAGACCAATATAGACATCTTTCTCCAAGCGTTGGAGATCTTCCAAAAAGAGTTCAATAAAAAGGTTGCTAGAGAGGCACAATTGGAAGAAATTGAAGCAGCAGAGATTCTTTTGGGTATGAAGGACCCAACAGGCAGTGAGGATGCATCAAACTAAGGAGATGAAGTTGTTATATTTTTGTGTGGACTTGGACTTTTTTGGCAAGGTAGCTGGGCTCTCTTGAAAAAATAGAGGCTCCTTTTTGTTGTAGGTCATGAGGCTGGTAATGCATTATGGGCAGTAAAATTGCTATCTTAGCTGGCGGACAGGTTGGTATCTTCCACTGTAAATTAGATTGGCTCGACATAGAGGCTCTTCCTTCAACACAATGACTTTTGTTGGCAACCAAATGGACCCTTTTCTACAGCAGTCTAATAGGATATCTCATACATTTTTTTCTAAAATTGGACATGTAAAGATTATGTAAATAGCCATAGGTTGTATTTGTAATGGGAGGAGCTTCATCCTGCTATTATTTGTGGGGGGTGGAGCTTTATGCTCCTTGATCTCATTGTACAACTTGTTGTTCAAATGATTATCAATACAAAAATTACTCCAGAGAGGAATCAGGTTTCCATTGTGGTGGATGATTTCAATCGCAATGAAATATGATTTACCATAATAAACTATTTTTATTCATTCTTTGTATATATTTTACAAAAATTTAATTTAATTAAAGCAGTTTGAGTTGGATGTTCTTTTATTTATTTATTTTTAAACCAATCTTACATTAAGGATAATGGTATTAATGGTGCACTTGGATTCAACAATACATATGACAAAGAGTGGTTAGATTAAGAATAGTAGTAATGGAGGGACAATGATGAAAGTCTTAATACTTTTCTTTTAAAAGTCTACTGAATGATAATATAATTGTTATATTACTTCCTAGGTGTGATAAGGTCAAGTATGATTACTAGATCATTTTAATGAATTAGATCACCTTACTCTCGATTGTCTAAATAAAAGGTTTAATATTATTTTAAGAATTTTTTATTTTTCTTCAAACCTTAATGTTTCAAATCAAGTGTGCTATAATTAAAATGCATAGAAAATAAGCCCATCTTGTCGTATTTTAGTTGTTTGGTCTATTTGATTTAATCTTTAAATATAAGTGTCATTAAAATTTTATTTTTATTGTTTCTTTTGATAAATATTTTCATGTTTTGCAACATTTTTAGTAAAATTTATCTATTTTGCATTACAAAGATCATTTTTTCACAATTTGTCAAAAGGGCTTAATGTTTATCAATAACATGTAAAGAGAAGCAATGTTCTTTATGAATTTATTTTTTTACTAAGCTTTCTTCAAGTGTTTTTTCTTGTTAATTTTTGGAACATCCCTTGACTTTCATCTTTTCTATGTGTGCTTAGTTTTTAGGTTGCATTCTTCTTCTTTTTTATTATTATTTTTGCGGTATAAATCTAATTGATTTGGTCAAAATATAAAGGGTCTCTCGCATGGGTTGATTATATTCATTTTAAATTGAAAGATGCCCTTGACTATGGATTACTTGATCAATGATGATTATGAATCTTGAGAATTTGCAATGGTGAGTATGGCTTGTTTTGAATTTTATTCTAATCTTTATTTTTATAAGTTAATTTTAATAAAGATTATTTGTTTTAATTAATAACTAATAAGTACCAATTTATATGTATTTTTAATAATTTTATTTTGGTGTTAAGTGGCCTTTTTAATATTAAGATATTGTTAGGCATGCACATATATTCACAAGGATTATTATAAGAAGGCATGTTTTGCACATAGTCAAGGAACCTAATTTGACTTATTTTCTCCAATAAAATAATAATAAATTTAACTAACCACTATCATCATTTACATGTCATTTAAATTATGTTTGTGGTATATATTACACACCAACTAGTTTGTCACATTCATTTGGGGGTCACTAAAGTTTCACAAATTTCAAAACATGAAATGCGTAGATTCAATCCAAAGAATTGAAGTCCATTTGATAAAGCTCAAAGTGCATGTACATTGTCTCATACAGTATTTTTGAATCCTATCTAATAATTCCAAAAATACGTAAGATTAGGTATTTTATTGATATAGAAACAACATGCATTATGTCTGCAAAGCAGAAGATCAACACCATACTAGAAACCATGGATTTATCCAAAAAAAAACCCCTAACAATTCGACAACCCCACCGAATACGACCAAACAAGCTACAGCCGAGCCATCAGCAAAACACCAAACTAAGCAACTAACCGACAAGCAAAATTTGAGCAAAAGGAGGCCATGCCTCACAAAAAACCATTTAAATTAGCAAAAGATTCAAACTCTTCCACCCACTCCAGACCTTCCACAGCCACTAGCCCAAATTTCGGTTTCAGAAACTCCACAGCCATAACTGAAACCATCTGATGGCATTTTTCTACAAAAAAATATTTACACTAAATATACTACACAATTAATACAACCTAATTATTGCTATCATCACCTCAATATATTATTTCAACCACCAACTCACATATAAATAATCATATGTTTGTAAAACACTATTCACTTTACATGACAATGTTATACTTAATATCTATTATCATTTCATTATTGTTTTTTACAAAGAACTAGCAATAATTAAAGTTCTTTAAAATTAATAACTCTCATTGATTGAAATAGTGTGCTATTATCTAATATCACTTTATTACTTCAATACTAAAAATGAATAGAAATTATTTAAGTCATTATGATTAATGAATCACAATTTCTATAATAGTATGTTATTTGGGTGAAAGTCTAGATGTGTGTCACACTTTTGGTCAACAAAGTAGTTTCGAGTGACACAATTTCACCTTAAACTACTTGGCAGCTATATGGCACAACTTGATTTTCAAGTGAAACCCTTTCACCCAAGAATATTAAATCAATAAAATGTAATTTTAAATTTTAAACCAAGTTCAATTTGTATGTATGGAGCTCCACTCTTCATTTACCCTTTTTAGGTTGTGATCAATATCTCAAGTTTCACTATTATTTTGATTAAGCTTCCCATTTTTGGCATGACACATTCCTTGGTTTTGGAGACTCAATTATTCTACAGTTCCCTTAGAGGTTTGTAGCTATGGAAGCCTTTCAAGTTTTTGTAAGAGTTCAATTCTTCCGTTGGAGACCTAACTTTTATTTTTACCATAGATTCTCTTTAGATCAATGATCCACACAATATTTTGGAACTTGTCAAAATATTTGATTTAAAGGTTACACCAATAGTTGAAGTTTCTATCTTAGTGGGTAGTAGGTCTCACCTCATAAAAAATAGCAATCAATAGGAAAATAAAATGGAATTTTTAATTCAATGTACAAGGGAACCACACAACAACATCTCACAACTTATAAACTTTTCCAAACTAACAAGTTTATAGTATTGCACTATTGGTTGTAGAAAAATGAGTTAATATTCATGGTGGAAATCAATGAATTTTGAGAATTCTAATGAAGAAAGGTGGTGACATCATGAATGATGTATGGAACTCACATAAGATTTTGAAGATATCAATTTGACAAGTTTTAAACATCATGCTACTAGTTAAAAGGAACTAAGATATCAAAGGTGGTCCCCCTCTTTCAATTCAATTAAATAGAATCTAGAATTAATCACATCATTGATCATTTATTCATAGCAATGATGCACATAACATACAAATGTTGACATTCTTGCAAATTTAAATCTGTGTACTATTGGTTGTTGAGTCCAGGATAGGTTTTCAAGTGGATCCACCATGGATATTGATGTTCATGTTTCCTAGTGTCATGTGTTGCAATATGCTCTTCAAAAAATATGATTGTTTAACAATTATTTCTTATTGTGTCATTGGCTAAATACCAAGATGTCAAAAAATTATGGAGCTCATGCCAAGGGACAAGATATTCAAAAAATATTTTACTAAGCAAGAAAAGGATGATTTATAAAATGCAAGGGTGTCATTATCATGGTGGTTGTGGGAATCATTCTATAGAGCTATCAGATGCATTTATTGTCAAATTCAACCCATTCCACTATCAATGCAATGGGGATGGAGATTTTTGTTGCAAAGAAAATTGTCGTTGCACCAAAAGATCGACCTGTTAATACCTGATACAAATACTAGAGTTAATGAGTCCACAGGAGGTGGTTAAGCCATGTCACAAACCCAAGCGTTGTGATGCACAACATAAGGAGACCAAGGGTGCACACCCTGCAACAATCCCCCCAACACAAGCAAGGAGTTTGAACCAGTGACCCAAGCTCTGATACCAATTGTTGCAAAGACGGTTGTCGTTGCACAAAAAGATCGAGCTATTAATACCTGATACAATTGCTAGAGTTAATGAATCCATGGGAGGTGGTTAAGCCATGTCGCAAACCTGAGCACTACTTTGCACAGCATAAGGATACCAAGGGTGCACACCTTGCAACAATTTTTAGCTACCAAAGGGATATTCCTACCTACAAAATTCATTTCACGCCTCAAGTTATGAATTATTTTGCATACCACACCAAAATGACTAAGGAACCCATATTGTCCATCAATCCAATGGAGATTTCTAGCTAGCTACCAAGAAGATTTTTTAAGCTACTCCAAGCACTCAAGCATGAATATTTTGTGGGATTGTTCCATGCCTTGCATGTCACCTTATCAAAGCCCAATCCCCTAAATTTCACCTACTAGATTTGCATCATTGGTTTTGATGATCAATATGAGCTATTGAATCTTTTCATGGATGTCATCTTCTTCTACTTAAGGCAACAAATCTCTTTGTGAGGGAGAGAATAAGAGAAGGCGAGAAACTTTGTAGTAGTGGCATATTATAATACTTGACTTTTAAGTTTTTGTTTGAAATTAATGTATAAAGGTGTGAACTAATTTATATGGCTATGCACACAACCTTTTATGTAAATTACTCCATTGGAATATATAAAATAAATAAATCATCCTTTGTGTCAAATTTTTTCCATAATATGATCTTTCTCCCAACTCTTCACCTTGTTGATAACTTTGATTCATTTATGTCAAATTCAGTTATTTGTCTAATTGATAATTATGCTATTGCAAAAATGAATGATTGATTTTCTAATTATGAAATCATGTGTAAACATTACAATATAAATTAAGAACTTTCCATCTTGCACATCACCTTATTCCAATTTTAACTTTTAGCTTTTTCCTTTTTCATCTCAATCCTTATAAATACATCAAATATCTTGTGAAGAGCGATCTTCTATAACCTTTGAGATTATCATACTAGTTTTGTCTTAAATCTATGATATTTCCCATTTTGATATATCTAAGAACCCAAAGTGCAAATTTGAATAATGATAATTATGGCATGCCCAGTGGGATCCAAGTAAATTTAAAGGAGTAATCCATAAAATCTCTATTTTGCTCCATTTTTATGATAAGAAGGCTTGTAACTAGATAATTCTCATCCAATCAATCTCATCTCCTAGTTTTGTATTTGGTTATTCCTCCAAAGAGGTGGATCATTAACCAAAACCCTTCATTTCCTCCACCAATGGAAGCATAAGGGCCCCAAGAAACTTCATCAATTGGGATAACAAAATTCATTTGATTCCTCTAGTCCCTCCAACTACCTAGGATCTTATCATTGCTAATGATCTTAAGGCCCTCTCAAACTTCATGGGAGAATATTTTAAGACTCCAATTGAGCACCTCTAGGATGTTACAAACACATGTATTATGCATTATTTTATTAAGAAAAATATTGTAGTAAGGCTATTGTCAACCTCTTTCAAAGGAAAAGCATTGGATTTGTATCAACCATTGGCACCAAATTCCATCAATTCATGTGATCAACTCAAAGACGCCCTCTATGAAACATTCAAAGAAAATGGAGATTATTCTTCACTCCTACAATAACTAATCACCATAAGAAGAACTATGCAAGAAGTTACTAATTCCAACTCCATATTCTAAAAAAAATGGGAGAGAATACTTGTTATAGCATGCTTACCAGTGGAGATGGCATTTGTCTTCTACTTAAAATCCTTCAACTCAGACATATTATTGATGATCCAATCATTAGGTTGACAAAACCTCCCAACAACTCATGAATTAGAAATGAGATGGAAAATAATATCATTGATGTAAGGATACTTCATCCCAAACTACATATGTTTATGTTCCCAAAAATTTCACTACCAATGCAAGAAGAGCCATTAAAGTTCAATATTTTATCAATCAATACTCAGACCACTCCTTTAATCTATGTTTACCCATCTATTGCAACCCAAAAAATGGATAACATGAAGAATATGAAGTTGTTCTTGAATGAGACTATTAACATGAAGAGATAATAAGTTGCATATCCTACACCACCCTTGTATTTAGAACAATCAAGGCCAAAGGCCACAACACCAACCAAATAGATACCCTTGAAATAATAAGGCTTGGGACATATGCAAGCCTATCCATCAAATCAAATTATTCTTGTGCTCATACCACTCCAACAAATATCAAATAATTTAATGAGAGATATAACTTTCTTAGATAGAATAATTACTGACGTAGTCGGGATTGAAGAGCCTTATCAGGCTGTCAATCAAGCAACCAAAACCTCAACACAACACAATAGGAAATAACCTTCCTTTATTGTATTCAACAGAGTACATATTACATTTAGAATTCAGTTACAGATCATTTTCACAGAGACCAGATTGATTTCCCCAATTATAGTCCAATCGATCATTCCCTCCTTTGTGAATGCTACTCCCTTTGATTCACCTACCTTCCCCCTGTGGCACGCCCTAGGAAAAAATAGTTCCAATCCCTTTTTCCTTGACGAAATGGTCTCCCTACGATTAACTATCAAGCACATGAACTATCGAAACCAATAGTCTTCAACTCCATCCCATCGGCTTGTTGAGGAGACGGCTAAAGATCTCCCTTCGACATAGGATGTCTCACCAAAAAATCACAAAGTACAACATCATCCACATCGACAACAGTGTATCAGCCCATCAGAGTGACGACATTCCAAGTCTCGGCGATATAACTATCTCCTGTCGAAGAGCTCAAGGCTTTGTATCGGGTCGTCGGAGTGACAACTTAGTGACTCCCGTCGAAGTGGTCAACTCTCACCGATAAAGACTTCCCGCCTATGGATTGCATTCATATCTTCCATTGGGTATTGAGGAGACTATATTCAAATTCCCTCTAAAATTACATGGTCCAACCGATGATACACATCTTCACACCAAACTATCGAAGAGACAATGCTTAGAGTTCTGTTGAAGTAGAAAGGTCTCACCGACGACGCATAGTCTTCACATTGGGCTATCAAAGGGACGCCATTTAAAGTCTCTCCAATCACATAATGTCACACTGATGAAAGAGCAACACCGACCAAGGGGCAAAGACTTACAAGATGAACTCAAATGCATCTGCAAAGCACAACAAAATTGACAAAAAAAGATAACCAATTATGTACAAATTGATGCAGATAGCTTGAGAGCCTGAGATGCTCCTGCATCAGACGCACCTGGTAAGAATTTTGTGAGCATAGGCTCACAAAACGGAGTTGAGTAGCAGAACTACTCTTCCAAGTTGCGAACAACTTGCGACATGCTCCTATGCTAAAACTGATATCTGCAAATTATTTCTTTTTCCTCTTCTTCTAGCATCTTATCAGAATGTTCATCATCCTCTACCAACAACTTTGGACTCCATTTTTCTTTCCTCTTGTGGACTTGTGTCCACCAAGTACCATCCACCACCACCTAATGCTTTCTTCTTGCTCTTTGTTTTTGGAATATTTTCCACCATAACCCGACCACCTCCACCAAACTCCACTTTCATCTTCCACCCTCATGGGAATTAACCCACCACAATCCATCCTCCTCCAAGAACTTTCCCTCTAATGTTCATTCATCACTAAATCTACAAACATATCAGTATCAAGATTATGGAAATTAAAGATTTCCACCAACCAATTTTCTTCACTGGCATCTTTCTCTTCAACCTCTCCTCTTGCCATATTAACATAATGGTTTTTCTCGGGCTGCACTTCAACCCACAAAATCTTTGTACTTTCTACTTTCTCAAACTCAAAAGAATGTAAATGAACACATTCTTCACAATTACATCAATCAAACTTTACCTCTACTGCAACTTGTCTCTCTTCTATAAGACTTATAACTTCAATTTGCTCCTCATACACTGCTGCAACTTTTGGGTTACTCTCTTTTTCCATCTCTCCAACAAGGCATTCTTCTTCCACTTCACTCTTCTCTTCCTCATCCTTTTTCACAAATATTTCTTCAAGCCTTCCTGTGGATACTCTTTCTTCAATACTTTCCACATTCATCAATTTGTCCTCCAAAGGATAATTTATTTTTTCTCTTTCTACTTCTTCAATCACAAATGCAACTCCTTTCTTACCTACAAACAAATCATAAAATAAATTATAAAAATCACATATCCCCAATGGTCCTTCTTGTGCCACCAATTTATTCTTCTCTATTAACTCTTCACCTTCACTATCCAAATAACTTTGGATTATTCTCATCTCTTCTCTCAACAACATTTCATCCTTGTTCTCCTCAACCTCATCATCAAACTTGGGACCATTCATGTTCACTATTTCAGCTTGCAAACACATTTCTTCCATTTCACACAACTCTCTCCACTCACATGCCATCGCTACAACCTATGACTTAGCATCTTCTCCACTTGTGTGGACTGCCCCCACATTTTCTTCCTTCCATGCCCCTTCTATCAAAGGGCTGGAAAACTTTTCATCCTTTGTAATCTCTTCTCTTTCTTCTTGATCCTTCAGGAACTTCTTCCTTGAGAATAGACTCACCCTAGAAGTACCTTTTTTATCTTCATCTTTATCCTTCATAGGATTCAAAGTAAACTCCTGACCATCCTTCTTAATGGTATATGTATTGTTCTTACCATCATGAACAACTTGTCGATCAAATTGCCATGGTCTTCCTAGTAAGATATGACAAGCATCCATTGGCATTACATCACAGAGTATTTCATCCTTGTAATTACCAATCTAGAAATTAACCAAGCTTTTCTCTCTTACCACCAATTGGTGCTCCTTCTGCACCCACGAGACCTTGTACAGGCTAGGATGCTTTATTCTTTTCAGCTTCAACTTCTTTACCATTTCTTCAGACACAATATTGTCTATGCTTCCACTGTCGATAATCAATTTACAACACTTGCCACCTAACTTGCATTTGGTTCTAAACAAATTTCTTCTTTTTACAAGTTTCATTCTTGCCTTTTCATGGCTTAACAAAATCTTTCTCATCATCAAAGACTGTTTGTTCTCTATATTTTCTCCATGTTTCAAAGTTTCTATTACTTCATCTTCTACTTGGGCCACATGAACTTGGACAATTTTCCTTTACCTCCACCTTGAACTTGTGGACATTCAAAAGACCTATGCCTGATCTCTCCACATTGGTAGCATATAACAGTGAAGCCTCTTCCTCTTCCAAAATTACCTCTTCCTCAAAAATTTCCTCTACCTCCCGTTTCCTGAATTTGAGAGGTACCATCTTCATCTTGTTTGGCAGGATATCCTCTTCAACCACTACTCTTCCCTCTATCACGAGCATTTCTACCTCTACCCTTGTTATTGCTTTGTTGTTTCCTATTCAGCTTCTCTTTGACCATCAATGCACACTGGTAGGCCTCTTCCATACTCTGCAATCTAAGCAATCTAATCTCATCTTGTATAGACACCCGCAAGCCATTTAGATACCTTACAACTTGCTCAACCTTATTCCCTGAGTGATTTTCTTGAATGCTTAATTGATAAAACTCTTTTATGTATTCCTTGACATTGGATTCTCTTTGCTTCAAGTTCTACAATTTTCTAAACAAAGTTATCTGATAGTCTGCAGGCATGAATTTTTTCTTCAATTTACTTACCATTCTATCCCATGACTTTATCTTCTCCTTGCCTCTTCTTTGTCTATCAACCTGCAAATGATCCCACCACAAGGATGCATGCCCTTTTAACTTTTTACAGGAATATTTCACCTTCTTGTCTTCCTCTATACCTTCAAAATCAAAGAACTTCTCCATCTCGATGATCCAATCCAACCTTTCATCTAAATTCAAATTACCACTATAGTTCGAAGGGTTAAAACAGGGTTTGGTATTTATTCTAGTTAAGGCTCAAATGAACCTCTCTTCTCCTTGTTCAAGTTCAGGTTGATTTTCTCCTCCTTCAACTTCAACCTATTCTTCTTCATCGTCACTCACATCTTCGACAAGATGACCTCTTCGTTGTGCAGTTTCAACGGCTTCCAATATGGCTGTAATTCCTCTCAACATCTCCATCATGATAGGTTTTGCATCTCTTTGTGCTCCTCATCCTTTGCCATGTCCTCTATATGTCATTTTATGCAAGCCCTCCACAATTGCAGGTCGTCTTCCTTTTCTCACTTACCCACAACAAATTCCCTTTCAAAACTTCGTAATATCTTTGACACTTTCTCCAAGAGAAAACCTACTTTGGTACCACTTGACATAGTCAAAATTGAAGAGCCTTATCAGGTTGTCAATCAAGCAAAACCTCAACACAACACAACAAGAAACAACCTTCCTTTATTGTATTCAACAGAGTACAAATTACATTTAGAATTCAGTTACAGATCATTTTCACAAAGACAAGATTGATTTCCCCAATTATAGTCCAATCAATCATTCCCTCCTTCGTAAATGCTACTCCCTCCGATTCACCTACCTTCCCCCTGCGGCACACCCCAGGAAAAAATAGTTCCAATCCCTTTTTCCTTGATGAAATAGTCTCCCTATGATTAACTTTCAAGCACACGAACTGTCGAAACTAATAGTCTTTAACTCCATCCCATCGGCTTGTCAAGCAGATGGAAAAAGATCTCCCTTCGACATAGGATGTCTCATCAAAAAATCACAAAGTACAATAGTATCCACATCGACAACATTGTGAGTGATGACATTCCAAGTCTCGGCGATATAACTATCTCCAGCCGAAGAGCTCAAGGCTTTGTATTGAGCCGTCAGAGGGACAGCTTAGTGACTCTTGCCGAAGTGGTCAACTCCCGCCGATAAAGACTTCTCGCCTATGGACTGTCGTCATATCTTCCATCGGGTATCGAGGAGACTATATTTAGAGTCCCTCCAAAATTACATGGTCCCACTGATGATACACAACTTCACATTGGACTATCGAAGAGACAATGGTTAAAGTTCTGCCAAAGTAGAAATGTCTCACCGACGACGCACAGTCTTCACATCGGGCTATCGAATGTATGCCATTTGAAGTCCCGCTAATCACATAATGTCACACTAAAGAAAGGGAAACACCGACCAAGGGGAAAAGACTTACAAGATGAACTCAAATGCATCTACAAAACACAACAAAATTGACAACAAAGATAATTGATTATGTACAAATTGATGCAGATAGCTTGAGAGCCTAAGATGCTCTTGCATCAATTAGTTTGATAATACCAATATGTGGTATTTTCTATGTAATGATTCTCATTCATCCAAAATGTTCCCAATGGGTAATTTACAACAAAAGGTGGATAAAAAATGCAAGTAACAATGTGGGGAGGAGTAGTTGCACCAAAGGATCCATACCAATCCCCTAAAGTGCAAAATTTCATTTAAACCACTCATATGCAAGGTATGTCCATTGAGCAAGAAGATGAAATTTCCTTAGAAAAAGCATTATTCTCATGGGTTAAAGAAGAAGGGGTTTTTTTTTGCTAATGACCCCTCAACTTATAAAGATTTATAAGTCTAATTTGACCATTTCACAAGATCTAAAAGGATAATGGTGGAAAATCTAGAAGTGAGGTTGCAACTAGGACCTACAATTCAGAAAGCAACAATGGCCCAAGATTCCAATCCAATGTTAAGAAGATGGGAGAATAGTAACACCAATCAACAACATGGGGTTTCCTCGATGAAATTTACTTGAATATCTAGTATTATAGTTGAAATTACCAAGATATACATGTTATGAAGGGTGTGCCCCTAAAGCTCAATTCGTTGCTTCATTCAATGTAGTAGAGAAATTGGAGAAAATAACTTCTAAAATTTCACTTTGGTATGTTATATCTATTCTTGAGAAAAAATAATATGTTTTAGGAAGATTTAAGATGAAAAGGGATAAAAATAAAGTGATTAATCAAGCCACTAACATTAAAGAAAAATTAATAGGACAATGAAGGCCCATCCAAGTCGAATAACCTGCTACTCTTCATAATGTTAGCACAAAGGTGAGTAAATTTAAGCCTATGTCATTTTATTTCATGTTGATAATTAGGAATATGTTGTGTGACTATATGGTAGATTCTGGTGTGAGTACTATAGTGATTCCCAAAAGGATTGCAAACTATATGAGTTTAACTTATGAGAACATGGAGAGGAGATTCATGCAATTAGACAGAATAAAGGTTTAAAGAGTAGGGGTTACAAAATATTTTTCCCTTACCTTATATGCATCCCAAAATATCATTGTCCTTCAAAATATGGTGGTAATAGATATCCCACTCACCCTTGGTTTATGTCTATCTAGGGATTTCACTGCTAACATAAGAGGATATCTATCCCTAGACTAGTCTCATCTCATCCTTAGGACTAAGTATCAATTTTATCAAACCCACTCCACAAATAACATATTACCCATGAGATAATTGGTAATTTTGAGCCTACCCAAACTATGATAACTAAGGAAGAGAGACTTGATATTTAGCTCCTAGAGGATGAAGACTCTTTATATTTTAGGGATAACCAATGGGAAATGTATATTTTAGAGAACACTTAATGGGATCCTTATGGTAATTTTTATTCTATTGGTTTTGGGGCCTATGGTATATATGACAAATATCAAGCTATACCAAAGGTAAACCCCCCTCTTAAGTTGTGAATCAAAAAACATATATCGATTCAAAGATTATGGAAATTGTATCCTAATGGCACTACATGCATAAAAAAATTAGGATTTATGATACTCCTAATCTCACCTAAAGGAGGGAAGGTTCTTAAGTCTTTATGTTTTCAACTTAGGTGCAACAACAATGAATTTGAGTACACAAGGCTTTAATACAGGGACTTATCTTAGTAGACAGGATAAATATAAAACTACAAATGTGCAAAGACTTAGATTTATTTATAAATCATGTCAAAGGAATAGTTTTTGCTAAAAATGTAAGAATGATATCGTATCACCATAGGGTGTGGCATCTTCTTAAAGGATTTGAAGCCCCAAGTATCTGATTAATTCCTAGATTTAAATGTGAAGTATGCTAGATGGTTTGATTGGATCTCAATTTATATTATAAATAATTTATTGTTGAATAGGTATCATGTGAAGTTAATTATATGGTTTGTAATCCCAAAAAATAGAGACCATTGATAAGTGTTTGAGAATTAAGCTCAAGAAACTTCATTTCTTCAACAATCAAGAGAATTTGTTGAGAAACTTCAACTAAGGAATCATATGAAGAATGGATTGTGTATATAAAGTAACATAAAATTTTGAAGGGTTTGATCGCCCTTCAAGTTTATTCACCCCTAATAATGCAAAAGGAGAAATTATACTATTAATAAGGAGGATTAACTCAAAGTAGATTTTTTACTTGATAAAATGGTAAGAGTAGGAAAAGTGTGTACCTAAAACGAAATGGATCACTAAATCAATATTTTTTCAAAATATGACTAGGTTATGGAAAGGAATTATGAGGAGTTAAGAGGGTATAACAAATATGTGTTTGAACATATTATTGAACTCTCTCTTGATTCAAAACTATTTTGAAAAAAACAAAGACCAATCAATCTAAAAATTGAGCCTCTAATGAAGCAGAAGCTCGCTAAATTGATTGAGTCCAAAATCATATTGGGTGTTAAATTTGGTACTAGTGAGGAATGACATGTGCACAAAGATGGAGCCAAAAAGTGGCCAAAACCACCTCTTAGTCTATTTTT
Source organism: Sequoia sempervirens (assembly GCA_007258455.2). Classification (NCBI taxonomy): domain Eukaryota; kingdom Viridiplantae; phylum Streptophyta; class Pinopsida; order Cupressales; family Cupressaceae; genus Sequoia; species Sequoia sempervirens. Next base: position 84,037,716 of record VDFB02049217.1, on the reverse strand, counting down.
TGTATTAAAGATAGTTAAAAAATAAAAAAAATTACATCAACAATGAAGTATCTATCTTAAGAGTATAATGGGACCTCGTAGGGTCCTATTCTAATCATAAGGAAATAATTCAAGATTAATGCTAGCCAATATATGTACAAAACCAAGTGGCATTAAGTATATTATTGATTGTTACCTTAGGAGATCCTACTTTCACTGTATTGCTCCCAGTCTCCATACCCAAATAGAGGACTAATTCCTAAATTCTCATTACTGGATCTTATGACTTACATAGCAAAGTCATCTCCTTGATTTATATGGAGGCAGGATTTATTCTTGGTCCCCATATCTTTCTTCGGCACATCAGGATGGGGACCATTGTTGTATCTTTTTAGAAGGTCTGCAATTCCATTTTGGAATGGAATATTCTCAATTTTGATAAAGGCCCAAGTCTGTCCATTCCTAACCTCTGAAGTGTTGACTCTAATAGTGTCATCCTCTAGAAGCTTCTTGAACTTGTGTCTTGAGATCTCCATGGCTAATCTAACATGCATTGCAATATTATAAAATATGAGTCTCTTATAAGACTCAATAAGTGACCTCCTAACTCCCTTAAACTTTCCTCATTTCTCTTAATCCAAATATGCCAAATAATTTCAATAGAAAGAATTAACCAAAAAATAAAAATTTCTTTATTTAATTTATCCATTTTTCTAAATAAAATTTCAGTCAAACAATGTTACCTCCCCAACCTTTAAGACCAGAGAAAAATAAATTCTAAATTTCCTTTGCACAAAGACAGTAAAAAAATGTGTTGTATTATTTCAAGTTGTCTACAAATGTTTCACAACTCAACATCATTATGATTAATTTTGTAAGGAAAACTTTGTAGAATCAATAACCAGTTAAAACAAGCCTTTTTTTCTTCAATAATGTCTGACCAAAGTAACTTGAAAATAACCTACCATTGATTACCAGTTAGGGATAAATTCTAGGTTTGATTAAGATAATCAAATAAAGAGTTTTTATTGCATAATGTTTTATAAACAATTCTAGTATTAAATTTTTGGAGATTAGTGCCATCAATCCACTTAAACTAATTAAAATAGTCACTATTTTGAATACAAATTTTGGGTAGTTGTAGAGTCCTACAAGCTTCTCTAAGAATGGAATAGGTTCTCCAGTTTGAGATAGGAAGAGAAAATTCATTGCTCAGGGAGGCCCATGTTTTAAGTTAGCCTCCACTTAGAATGTCCTTAAAAATCAAATACCTTTACTAGACCAATTTTTGGTACAACAATATTGGACTAAAGCTAAAGGCTTATTTTTATGCTTGAGGTTCCACTAGATGGACCTCTCTTCAAAAATCATATCATTATTTTTAAAATTCCATTATTGACAATATTGTTTTTAACAACATCCCAAGCTTTCCATATACTTTTGAAGACAATAGAGCCTCCAGGAACTATTGGGAAACCATAAGCTAATAGGTCATTAAAAGGGAGAAAATTCTAATATTTGGCCTACTTAGGAACAACAAGCTTGATATTGATCCTAACCAAGATTTTCCATGGCTCCTCACCCTCCAAGGCTTTGATGATCCATTTAATGGAAAGAGCCACTCCATGAAGCCTTAGGTCTTTCAATCTAGACCCCCATCAAATTTATCTATAGAACACCATTCCCATTTAACATAATGGTGATTTTTCTTCCCCTTACCATTTGACCATAATAATATCCTAATCTTTTTTCTGAATTTTTTTCACCTAGTAGCAACTGAATAGCCACACAGAAGAGTAGTATAAACTGAAAGATGATCATATGTTTTGATAGATTTGTATCCTCCCTACTAGAGATTGGAATTTCTTATTCCATTTGTCAAGCTTATTCTCAATCTCTCCCTTTATCCAAAGCCACATATCCTTTAAACAAGGATTAATAGTAAATGGTATCCCAAGATATCTAACTTACTTGGAAGGCCCTCCCCATTGGAATTCATGTTTTCCAAACCAACTCGAGGGTGTGTCCTGCCATCCAAGAATAATGGACTTGGTAGTAGAGAGTTTAGCACTTGAAGCATCATAAAATATCTTAAGTTTATGTATAATGGAATCCATGTTTTCCTCATCAAGTTCCACAAACAAGGTTGTATCATCAACAAATTGCATATTTAATAAATCCTCCTTATTGGGTAGATAGATGCCCCTAATCTTAGGGGACAAGTTAGATTCCCTCAACAAGTAAAAAATTGCATTTGAGGCAATGACAAAGAGTGCAAGGGAAAGGGGACATCCTTTCCTGATTAATCTTTCAAGAGTAAATTTCGTTGATAGGGAGCCATTTACCTCAATTTGGGAAAAAACATCTTTCATAAGAGTTTTAACCATGTGATAAAATCTATCCAAGAATCCAAATACTTCTAAAGTCATAAGAAAAAAGGACCATTCAACTCTATCATATTCCTTTTCAAAATCTAGGAGAAATATTGCCACATTTTGGTTGGACTACCTTACCCAGATCATGGTCTCCCGACTTGTCAGAAGATTCTCTAGAATGTATCTTCCTTTGATAAACCCCATTTGTGTATTGCTAATAAATGCAAGGAGGATATCCACAAGTCTAAGAGCAAGAATTTTTGTAAGAAACTTATAAGATGCATTAAGCAAAGTAATAGGATGTTAGTTCTTTATGAGAGATTTATCTCCATCTTTAGGGAGTAATTTGGTCACTCCTTTATTAATGTTACACCCAAGAGACCCTTTATCCATAAATTTTTTATAGACTTGTAGTAGGTCCTCACTGATCCATTCTATATTATGTTTACAAAACTCCAAAGGAATCCCATCAACACCAGGGGACTTATCATTGTTTTACACATTAATAGCCTTTTTAACCTCTTCAAGGGTGATTTCACTGTCTAACCTAATGATATGATCCTTTTATAATTTCATAGGAATGAGTTGTTTACAAAAATTTCTTGCACTCTAACATCTTGGATTGCTACCTTCAGATGTAAAAATATCCTTGTAGAAACCAAGGAATAACTTATTAATCTCCTCTTGATCATAAATAATTTTATCCTCAACCCAAACCTTGTCAATTTTCTCTCTAATCTCTTAATCTTAATGAGACTAAAGAAAAAATTAGATCCTTTATTCCCATTTTTCAACCAATTCATTTTTTACCTAACTCTAAGACCTTGAATCTTTGGTCTGTAATCTTCTCAACGAGTCTTTGACCCTTGTCAACTCTTCGTTTAATCTCGTATTGGAAGGGTCATTCTGAATATCCACCTCAACACTCAAAAACTTTTCACTAAGTCCATCCTCCTCTCTCCTCCTATCCATAACCCTTTTCTTCCCTATAGTTTGATAGATAACTTTATGTAGATGTATAAACCTAATTGATCAAATAAAGCTAAATTGAACACTAATTGTAAATCTATGATCAATTAAACTATAAATCTCAATGAAATTGAATACACAAGCAAATTACCTTTCAAATTATGAAATATCAAAGCAAAATCAAATGAAAGATACCAAGCATGTGCAAACCTTAATCTCGTTGGGGATTATGTCCTTCATGGATGTGGAGTGCTACAATTGAGATAAAATCCTTGACATTGCAAAGAAAAATTGATGAAAATTATGATCAAATGGTCTCACAAGCTCTCAAATTTTCTCAAATTGAGGATTCAATTCAAGAGAGTAAGTTTACTAAAATCTTGTGGATGAATTTTATGAAGAAATAGCTCACTATTTATAGGTTTTCAAAAATTGGAATCAAGGGTGAGGATCAATGACTAATCAATGGATGAAATTGAATTGAAGGAGTGAATATGGATCAAGGACAAATCAAACGGTGGAAAATCCATCAATCCATCAAGCATGGATCAAAGATCAAATCAAGGGCTCAAGATCCATGAGAGGCCCAACTAATTTCCTAAATTTTAGGAAATATGTTGGAGGAATATTGGAGATATTTCCCATTGAGGGGAAATATTTGAATTTAAAAATAGAATATTCCCTAAAATGTTCATTGTGCAAGTGGGAAAAACTAGAGGATTTGAAAGATATTAGTCAATTAAACAATTTTTTAAAATTATTTAATTGTGCAAGATGAGAGAAAAATATTTAATCAAATAATTATGAATTATTTAATCAAACTAGGAAAAGGTGATAATTAATCATGTAATTTGAATTATTTAATCAATTGAGAGTGAAATTAGTGTGAAGAATAGTGAATTAACTGAATAAATTTGATTTATTTAATTAATAGGAGAAAAGGTGAATTTAACTAAATAATTGAAATTATTTAATTAAATGGAAGAATTAGGTGAAATAAATTATAAAGTGATGTTAGTTTGAGAAATTGAATATGAGATATCATCGGGACAAATTTATGTGTCTACATTTTTCCCCTCTTTGAATCAATGCACTTGTTGCATTTTTTCAAAGAACTAATGCCCCTTAGATCAAAAATTTAGAAATTCGCAATTTTTTTGGATGCCCCACTGTGCCCCAATAGAAGGAATGAATGTTGGTTTGCTGCCTCTCAAGAGATCGAGCAAAAAAAACTAGTTTTTGATTGAGCTCATGACATAGTTGCAAGATTAGTTTAGCTACGGAAAAGATGAGTAAGAACCTCTAGGACAGTAATAGAAAATTTAAAATATGGTGCCAGGTTCAACAACAGAGACACTAGGATGAGAACCTAGGTTTTCATTATGCTTCTAGGTCAAAAAAATCCTAATTTTTATGCATATATAGGGGCTAAAGGGAATTTTCCAATTCATTTGCACACTTTGAGTTTGAAGATTAGAGATATTTGGAGAGAAACCCCTCAAAGCACCTGATGCAATGGTTGATCGTGCAATACACCTCATAGATTGAGTCTGAGTTCTAATGCCCAGTCAATACAGGACCATCAGTACATAACTCAAAAATTTATGCTTACACGCTTTTCTATGCATTATTTTTTTAGGTCAAAAATGGTCTACAAGTGCACTACGATTTCATCAACACACTTGTTACGATCACTGGCACACTTGTGCTACCAGCAAAACACTTGCTAAATACCTGCACAGTTTCTTTCTACCAAACCAACACACTTGTTGCGACACATATGTCAAACCCTAAGCACACTTGTAAAAGTATTGCACATGTGTTTTAAAGTCGCACACCTATAAAAGTTACCAGAGCAATGCATATGTTTAGGGCAACACACTTGCAAAAAGTGTCACACACATGTAAAATGAACCATTGCAGTGCACATGTATAAATCAATGCACTTGCTTTTTAGTGATGCACTTGTAACAATGTCGAGCATATGCAAGATTGATAGTGCAACGCACTTGTTTAAAGTGGTGCACTTGTTGGTTTAGCAGTTGAAACTTTGAAATTTTCCACTTATTTGATGTTGAGTGTGTGATGCGTGCAGGAGACCTTTCATCCTTTACAGCCACGGGAGAGGAGACCTAGTGTTTTTTCACGATTAGCATATTTTGGAGATGATCAAAACTTATTTTTAGGAGTTATTGGTCTAGGATTCATTACACACATGCCAAATATTTACACACACTTGGTGATAATGACCGTGTTGGTTGAGCAGTGGCATTTAGAGACATCGTCCTTCCATCTTCCAACAAGGAGGCAACCATTATGCTTGAGGATGTTTGGCGCATCCTTCAAGTTCTGATTCATGGTGTGAGGGTGATTCACGACATAGATCTTGGCCTAAAGGCCATGTTTCGGGTTCTAGATTTCGGTGCGTTACAAGTGGAGAGCTACTAGATCAACTTACGCTGACACCGAGGACGTGTCAATGATCTGATATTGGTCATTTCTGAATTAATCATGTGGGTTCTAGTTTTGGACAAGCGCAACCATAGCTTTAGTGTCATCTAGGGTTTAGTGTTAGAGGGGATGATTGATGATATGATCACATATGCATGGGGCCCAGTAATTCTTGCATTTTTGTACCATGATATGTACTAGATAGTGTATATGAAAGGACACAATTTATCAACTAGAGTTAATTTATTGCACATTTGGGCTTGGGAGCATATTGTCATGCTTAGGCTTGCTATCACCTTGGTAGCCACAAACAACGAGGAGCTAGTGGTTTACAGATAAAAAGCTACGATCACACTTCACCACATCGGCATTACTAAGATAGCCTATTGGAGACAAGTGATAGATGATATATACATCATTCTAATGGAGACCCTAGATCTAGGCCCATCCATGGGTCGATGATCAGAAGCAACTATTCTATGCCAGACAGACACAATGGATTATGGGTTGCCATCACCACATTATTGAGCAATAGCTTCTAGATAGGGTTACCAGGTAGTTTGGTGACTAGTAGGATGTCTTATCTCTTGCTTACAGATCCATATACACATGTACTACTAGGGAGACAGATTGGGGAGATATCGTGGATCCTTAGTTGGCGATCCAGGACTTTGCACATATTCAGCCATTGCCATGGGTTTATGTCGGGGGACCCGATGATCCGAGTAGGACACCAACTTATGATGCTTAGTTTGCATAGCATGCCCCAATCAAGTTGACAGATCCAGTAGGAGGGTATCGTATGGGACGAGGAAAAATGAGCGGCAGAGGTAGAGGGAAAGCAATCAAACAGATACCACAACACCCACCATAGAATCCAATCCATGACGAACAACATGATGGTCACATTCTAGTCGATGGTCAAAATGATGGTTAGATTCCTGTGATTGGTCAGCATGATGGTCAGGAGGTAGGACCAACCCCTCTAGCACCACCAAAATAGCAGCAATAGGGTTCAGATATGAGAGATGCACATATAAGCACTAATGGTCGAGAGGGACCAATCCATTCAGGATCGAGATAGATACCAATAGGAGTGCGACCAGGAGCACCAACAGATCCAATAGTTGGCTTTGTAGCTTTCCTAGGAGATAGCTAGGTGATAGTAGCTTGAGGCGACTAAACAAATACAGGCCCAAATGTAGGGATAGGGATTGGTACTAGCTCCATGTATGGATGAGTTGTAGTAGAGGCTTCGTATTACAGGACTCTATACTACAAAGATGTTCCCCCACATCGGACAGTCAAATATTTCACACAAGAGTGGAGTTGCACTGAGTGACTTTGCAGGTGGACCATTGGTAGGGGGAACTTCAGATAGAAGACATCAACCACCTTCCCACTAGGATGACCGACAAAGCAGAGGATAGCTCTATGTAGACATATTTTTTATGTATAGCTTGATTGGGGATGTATATTCATTCATGGGCTCATTTTTTATAGCCTTGTGTATATATTTATCACATACTTGAATTGTATCATGAGATTTTATGATTCTAATATATATGAGATGAGTTTTGATGTGATCATGATAAGATATTTTATTTTATGCTTATGATGCTATGTTATGGATTCCTTATGCTTTATATGGATGCATTATGGAATGATGTATGCTTATGTGTGCAAATGTGATGGGTTTGTTATGCTTATGATGTGATGTATGAAAATGTATATGATTCATGGATGAGATGCATATGTTATGGATGAAATGCATGCATTTATTTTCTTTGTACTTTTTGATATAACATGTTATGCATATGCATGATGTATGTTATGGTGATAGTTTTTGGATGTAGGATGGATGCACTTTTTTTTTGTGATGTCATGATACCTGGATGTTAGTAAGAACTAGATATAATGTGGATAGAATAAGAAATGATTCATTGATTAGCCTTTCTTTCATGTTGATATTGATTCACAATTCCAAAAAATCCATAATTATTGTAAGATCTTATTGGATGTGATGATGATGAGAGAGATGATATTGCTTTGCTTCCAGGACTTTGTCTTAATTAATCATAGCAATCCTTATTTTTGATATAGAAAATGGACACAATGCACCAAGGTATGAAGAACCAGGGTGACATTGTATCTAATGCGATGGAATTTTGACTCCGTAAATAGACAAGAGTATCCTTGTTCATACCTGACATACAAAAACCTTGTTTGACCATGTGAAAGAATGATCCATCAAGGTAAGGAGACTAATACACAAAAGGTATGAAGAACCTAATATGTCCTAGCCATTGTATTATTTGAGACTATCCTGGCACATGCAAGATAAGTATTCACTGAGGTTGTACTACAAGAATATCCAACAAGCACAACAAGTGAAAAATGTTCAATGCCCCATTGCTTTCTCTCTAAATATTTTTTTAGACATCATCAAGAGATCATTGGAATGAACCAATAAGATAAACCATAAGAAAAGATTAACTAAACAAGCAATCAATGTTATTCATATCTATTGCCAAAGAGATTTTTATATGTTCTTAGCTAATATCTGAATGAAGCCCATTGTCGAAAAGATGTATCCTAGGAAATTCATTGGATAATTATGTTGTTATAAACTTAAGTAGGCCATTGATATAAATTTAAATAACATGTTTGAGGATTAACCTTGACTTCATGACTTGTTTTAAAGTTTACTTTCTGAAATGTCGCAATTGTCTCTACTTACTTCATCGAAGGGGGGGAATGACAATCAATTTATTATGAATGAAGATTATTATGGGTGAAGGAGTGATGAGGCGGGTGGTTTTGAGCTTTTTGGAATATTTTAATTTTTTTGACATTTTGAAATGTTTTGAGGCTTTTTTTAGATTTTCGATTATTTGACTGTTTAAAGTTCCAAGTTATTTGAGGCTATTTTGAGTTTTCAAGATATTACAATTGTTTAGGTTTTTCAAAAATATTCAAATATTTTTGTGTTTTCCAAGGGGAAGAATAGGACCTGAGAGGGATTGATCTAGTGCCTTGGGGACTCATCGATAATGGCCTTTCCTATGTAAGCGTAGAGACAATGTAGTTTGACTGACTCTTGACCATTTATTAATGAGATATGAACATTGTGAACTATCAATTTATTATGGTGGACTCATAAGGACTAACCTAATGCCTTCGGGGCTCATCGATGATGGCCTTGCCTATGTAAATGCATAGAGACAACATAGTTCGACAAGTTTTTTTGAATTTTTTGACTTTTTGATCACCTGATTAGGGGTTTTGAGATGATTTGGACATTTTTGAGATTTTTGACATGTTATGAATGTTTTTGGATTTCATGATGATTTGGACGTTTTCAAAAAAATTGGAATTTACAACTCAAATGTTTTTGGATTTTGGACTTTACAAATTTTTGAATGTATTTGAATTTTGAACTTTAAAAGTTTTTGAATGTGTTTTTTGGATTTTTGGTGTTTACAACTTTTTGGATGTTTTTGGGATTTTGGTGTTTTCCAATGTTTTTGGTATTTTTGGGAATGTTATTTACAAAACCTAGGTAATACAATAATCCAATGTCGTAACCAAGTATAAGAAATTGCCCCCAACCAAGTGTTATGGAACTTTAATATGAATCAAATAGGATGACCTAAGGGTACAACTCAAATAGAATGGATAAATCTTTTCTTGAACAACAAGCCATGATAGAGGTGAAATCGGATGGGTGGAAAATGGAAGACAATTTTATTATGGATGAGACGAAGTGATAAGAGTCACTAATAGATGGAGATGAATTTTATTTATGCAAGGTGCCTATTTACTAGGTTTTCACCAAGGTACTTGCCCAAAGTGCCATTGAAGTGGTTTTTTGTAGAGGACAATTTTTTTCTTCACTGTTTTCAATCCTTTTTCTAATTTTTTTGGATTTATTTTTTTTATTTTTTTTGATTTATTTTTTTTAGAATATTACCCCTCCTAGGCTAGGCATAAAATCTATTCAGATGCATGTTGTTCATAGGTTCTTGTAATGGATCTCCTTCTAGTGTTACGAGTTGATAAGTTCCTGATCCATAGCGAGTTGTGATGACAAAGGGTCCCAACCTATTTGGTTCAAACTTCCCCTTGCTATTTTGGTTTTCTTTTAACACAAGATCACCTACTTGGAATTTTTGACCCTTGATTTTTCTATTATAACTCCTCTTTCAAGTCAGCTTTGGTACACCTAAATATGGTTGAGTGCTTCTAGATGTCGTTCATCTAGCAATTCCAATTCATTTAGCCTTCACACTTTGTATTCCTCCTCAATGATCAGATTCTATAAAGACACTCTCAATGATGGGAGATCAACCTCAATAGGAAAAATGGCTTCATTACTACATACTAGGGAGTAAGGTGTACCATTAGTTGGTGTTCTGATGTTGGTTCGATATGCCCAGAGAGTGAAATTTAATTGCAAATGCTAATCCTAATCAACGTTATTAACCATCTTTTTGAGAATCTTGATAATGGTCTTGTTCAAGGCTTCAGCTTGGCCGTTTCCATGGGGATATTATGGGGTTGAGAAATAGTGTTGGATATTGAATTTATTGCATATATCTCTTACATCGTTGTTTTTAAAGGGTGTTCCATTATTTGTGATAATGGTTTGTGGAACACCGTAACGACAAATAAGATAATTTAGGATGAACTTGGAGATTTGTTTCCCAATTATATATGTCATAGGAATAGATTCTATCTACTTTGTAAAATACTACATGGTGGTGATAATGAACTTGTGTCTATTGGAAGAAGTGGGTGTAATTTTTCCTATTGGATCAAGCCCCCATTGAAGGAATGGCCATGGAGTTATCATTGGTTGGAGCTCTTGTGCTAGAGCATGAATAAGATCTCCATAATACTGACATTGCAAGCATTTTTCACAAACTGATGTAACTTCTACTCCATGATAGGCCAATAATATCATGTTTGCAATAACTTTTTAGCCAGGATTACACCACTCGAATGTGACTCGGATATACCTTCATGTAATTCTTTCAAAGTGATATAATCTTCTTCTTGGTTAACACATTTAAGTAAGGTGTTATTGAAACTCCTACAATATAAGGTATCACCAACAATAACGAATCATGAGGCTCTTCTAATAAAGGTTTTACGTGAGTTATGGGTTACGTCAGTGGGGAATATACCTCTATGTAGGTAGGTGAAAATATCATGGTACCACCTAGGTGAACCGAAACCAAAAACTTCACACATGAATTCTGATTCTAGAACTTCGGATGTTGGTATGAGAAGCTATTCCACCAAGAGTTTATATTTTGAGCTATTCTTTGGGATATCCAGCAATGACCCAATGGTTACCATTGCATCAGTTGCTCTATTATTAATCTTGGGTATTTTTTCAAAAGTACTATCAATGAAGTATTCCTTACATATGTCCACCAATTTCTTGTATGGTGTGAGCTTGTCATCCTTCACCTGATAATCATCATTGACTTGGTTCACTATTAACTGTGAATCTCCATAGACTTGAAGATCCTAAATTTTCCATTGAATTGTCGTTCTTAACCCTATAATCAATGCTTCAGACTCTGCTATTTTATCAGTACAAGAGAAATCTAATCTGAAATACTTGGGTATGCAATCTCCTTGCAGAGTGATAAACAATATCCCTGCTTCAAATCCATGTTGAGTATGTGATCCATAAAAATATAGCTTCCACTACTTGGATGTTGTGAGAGTAAAGATGGACTCGTCTGGAAATTTTGATATTAGTGGATTTCCTGCCTCTAATGGTGATTCGGCCAATTGGTCTGCGATGACTTGTCCTTTGATCACTTTTAGATCTACATATTCAATATCAAACTTACTTAGGATCATTATCCACTTCGCCATTCGACAAGTGAGTGTAGCTTTGGATAACAAATATTTCAATGGATCAAATTTTGAAATGAGCTTAACCTGATGTGCTAACATTTAATGTCTTAACTTATGGGATGTGAACATAACTGTTAATCATGCTCTCTTTATAGGTGAATAGTTAAGCTCAAATCCCACTAAAGTCGTATTGATATAATAAATCGCTTGTTCCTTTCCATTTTCATCATGCTGAGCTAGAAGAGCTCCAGTAAGCGCTATTGATGTTGCTAACACATATAGAATCAAATCTTTTCCTGTGATGGGTGCCATCAAGATTGGGGGTGTTTCCAAATAATTTTTGAGCATCTGGAATGCTTGTTCAAAATTCTCATCCCACTTTTATGCTACACCTTTGTGAATAAGATGCATGAAAGGATGGCATTTATCTGCAGGTTGTGTTATGAATCTCCTTTCACTTCATCAACTTCGATGCCTCTTCGTGACACTATGTATCCCAAGAGGTTTCCCATGGTGACACTAAAGACACACTTTTTTGGATTCAACCTTACATTGTATTTTTCAAGCCTATCAAAAATTGGTCCTAGTACATCCAAATGTCCTTTTCTTGTTAATGATTTGGCCAAGATATCATCTACATAATCTTCCACTCTTTTCTGAATCATATCATGAAAGATTAGTTGCATTGCTCTTTGTTATGTAGCTTCTGCATTTTTAGACCAAAAGGCATTACATTCCAATAATAGGTTCCCCATGGACATGTAAATGTTGTTTTGTGTTGATCCTCTTTAACAATCATGATTTGATTGTATCCTAAAAATTTGTTCATGAGTGATAGCATTTCATGACCAGCTGTGAGATCTACAATAATATCTATGTTCGACAATGGAAAATCATCCTTAGGGAATGCTTTGTTTAGATCTTTGAAGTTGGTGTAGATCCTTATGCCCCTAGTGGGTTTGGAAATTGGGACCAAGTTGGAGACCCGCTCAGAATAATCGATTGTCGAATGAACCCATCAAGTAATTTTTGTAGTTCCACCTTTACTAGCAATGCTATTTGGGGATGAATCTCGTGTAACTTCTGCTTGACGAGTTTAGCATCGAGATTCACTATAAGATGATGTACCACTAGAGATGTATCAAGACTAGGAATATCAACATAAGACCATGTAAAACACATCCTCCTTTCCCTGAGAAATGTGGCCAAGTTCTATGTTTCCTCATCATCTATTGACTCAACATGAAATGTTATCTGTGGAGCTTCCTCTAATCCCACGTTGACTAGCTTGGATGGTTCTACTAGAACTGCTATATTTTCTTGCTTTAAATAGGGGAGATTGAATCCTCTATCCTTAAGTGCCTCAGAGAGGTTTTCACCCTTGGATGCACCATTTCTTTTTCACTATTTTATGATTGGAAAGTGCCACCTTGTTGTATTCACTTAAGGATTACATTTTTATTTTCAAATTTTCTCTTTTTTGAATGAAGGATTCAATCGTCTCCCTGAAATAGGCTTTTGTGTCTAATTCAATGTCAAAACCGGCCTTGTGATCTCCAAAGATAGGATGTCTAACTCCCATGAATTTTGCAATCACCTAATCATTTTCAAATGAATCTAGAACCGGTGTGTGTTGTTGGGCCCAATCGATTAATTGAGGGTAAACAAGGTTTATCTCATTGGCTTGGGTTGGTGAAGAAAAGGAGGTGGTGGTAATCACGTATATCGATGCATGCTCAAATAGGTTTGTGATACACATTGGTTCATCATCAATATTTTTGTACTCAGATGTATATAACCATAAGGAAGATTTATCCTCTTTATTTGAAATATCATTGACATTAGGGACCTCATCTTTGGTGAAGGTGTAACCAAGACTAATATTCTTTATGAATTGTATAGGAATTATTGGTTCCCTCATTCCTTGTTGATTTAGACCAAGACCACCAATACTTGTGTATCCCATATTATTCATCAGCTTAAATCCTTTTTGCTTGTGTCTATTGCTAGTGGTAATTCCTCGCTCTTGTCTTGATATATCTATTATGACACATATCCATCATCTATGATTTTAGCATTTAGGTCCCCCCCCATTTTTGAAATTCGGTTTGTTTGATCTTCTTGGTTACTTTCTCAATGTATTGTGGTTCACCATGAGCCTTTGGGTTGGAACTTAGTTACCCCAAGAAAGCATCTGAAAGGTTGTATTCTCCACAACCTGCATCCTTGGTTTTGATTTTGATATCCATTATTTCCACTTTAGGTGTTGGTGTAGTATTAGAAGTAGATGGTAATGTGGTTGGATCAACAAAGGAAGAAGGTATTGGAACCTCATCATTTTTAGGGACTTGAAACACATTTTGATACTTTTCCTCTAGTCCTCTATAATACATGAATGGTTATGGATCCCCATGGATAGTGATCTCTTTGTCGTTGTAGAGGAATTTGATACACTGATGGTACATAGAAGCAATTGCTTGCATAGCATGAATCCAAGGTTGACCAAGTAAGATGTTATATGGTAGGTCAAGATTCTACACTTGGCATGTGGTTTCTGCTATGGTAGGACCCACTTGGATAGGTAATGTTATGGTACCTTTGAAATCTCTTTCTTCATCATCATAGCCTCTAATCATTACTCTACTTATTTCTATGACCCCTTCTGAATAGCCAAAGTGTTTAATGAGTTGGAGGGAAAAAAATATTTAAACTAGAACCTCCATTTATTAAAACTCTCTTCACTTTGTTCTTGTGCACATACACCTCAAGATGGAGTGCATGATTGTGAAATGATTGGGTCGGTAGATCATGTTTTGTGAATAATATTTGGTGAATGGATGAAACATGGCCTACCATGGCTTGGAATTATTCAATTTTGATGTCAGTAGGTAAACCTGATGAGGATAAGGCTTTCTCTAAAATCTCCTTATGAGCTAGTGATATCTTTAACAGTTCTAGAATAGAGATTTGGGTTGGTGTCTTCTTGAGTTGAGCAAGAAGATTATAATTTGTGGTTTTTTCTTTGGATGGTACCCTTGGTGGTAAAGGATCCCCTTGTATTGTAACCTTTCCCCTTTGTGTTTTTACTCCACACTCAATATTTCTCCCTTGGATTGTGATGACAAACACATGATTATCAGATGTATGTGTATTTCCCACGACATTTTCATAGACATAACTTACTTTGTTATACACCTTTCCTTTTACTTTATCATTTCCTTGTCCATGATATGACATTGGATTTTTATATATTTGAAGGTTTGTGTTTCCCGATGTTCCTAGTTGTTGGTCAATGTTTATATCTCCATGGTCTATAAGGTCTTGAATAACATTTTTCAATTTCATGCAGCTAGATGTTTTATGACCTTTGATACGATGAAATTCACAAAAAATTGTCTTTGTACCATGGTGGTTAAACCTCAGGTTCAGGATATTGATGAGGATCTAAAATTTTAATAAGATTATTTTGAAGTAACTTATTCAAAAAGGCTTCAATGGGCTCTCCTAAAGGAGTGTATTTCTATTTTAGAGAATAATTATTTATTCTTGATTGACCTTGTTGTTGATTTTTGATCATTTGCACATTTTTTTGATTTGATTATTGGAACATAGGTCGTTGGAATGTACGTCTAGAAGGAGCATTAATGACCACCTTTTTGTCCACCACACCATCATTAGTAATATTTTTGTTTTTAGCCCAAAATTGGGGTTTGTCACTATTACTTGATGATGGTTTATCATTTGATATTTGGATGACTCCTTTTGCAATTAGAGATTTTTCAGTCATAACCCCTTTTCAGATTAGCTCTTCAAAAGTTTAGACACATTGCATACGTAGTTGAAAAGCCAAATTAGTTCCTAGATTTCCAACAAGTATTTCTACTTGTTTTTTAGGAATGGGCCACTTGCACTTGCTATCTTTGTGTCTCCAATGTTGCAAAAAAGTAGAAACCTCCTTTGTTTTTTTTCAATGTGTAAAATGTCTTCCATTGTAATATCGACATCAATATTATATGAGAAATGTGTGTCAAATTTATCAATAATTTCTTGGAATGTTCAAATTCCTAGAGGTAAATGTGAAAACCATTCCATTACTAGCCCACCCAAGCTTCTTGGGAATAGTCTCATAAGATATGAATCATTGTAGGAGACCTCCATATAAGCAACATAAAATTCCCTTATGTGTTCTTCAGGATTTCCTCTTCCCTTATACTTGTCGAATTTTTGGATATTGAAACTTGGGGGAAAAGGTATCATCATGATGTTCCTATCAAATGGATATGGGTATAAGTCTTGAACTGCATATGACTTTTTAACCTTTCCAACTTGAATATCTTGTATCCTTTGTTATAATGTTTGTATTTGTGAGGAAATTTCCATATTTGTAATCATCAATGGTGGAACATATTGCAAAGATGGTTCTCATTGCACCAAAAGATCGACCTGTTAATGCTTGATAGAACTGCCAAAGTTAATGAATCCACATGAGGTGATTAATCCATGTCACAAACCCAAGTTTTGTGCTACACATCACAAGGAGACCAAGGGTGCACACCTTGCAACAATCCCCCTAGCACAAGAAAGGGGTTCGAACCTGTGACCCAAGCTCTGATACCAATTATTAAAAAGATGGTTGTCGTTGCACCAAAAGATCAACCTACTAATGCTTGATACAACTCCCAAAGTTAATGAATCCATGGGAGGCAGTTAAGTCATGTCACAAACTTGAGTGTTGCACTGCACAACACAAGGAGACCAAGGGTGCACACCTTACAACAAAATATACATATGATCTTGATATGGTGGTGTGTTATATGAATGATATTGTGAATTTGGTGGGGGTGTTGGAGGTATGTTATATGTTCCACCATATTGATATTGCGGTGTAGCATTTCCTTGAGGTTGAATGTATTGTTGTCCTTGGGAATTAAGATATTGTTGATTTTGAGACCCAATATATTGTTGACCTTGTTGTTGAGCAAGCATATGTTGTATATATATTTGTTGTGCTTGTTGATAGGTCTAGATAATAGCTTGTTTTTTGTTGGTTTTGTGCAAACTTTAAGATACTTTTAAACATACTTTCTAAACAATATTCCATATCATACTATCCTTTTTATATCCATTATGTAGACCTAAACCCAAAAAAACATGGTGATGGAAATATGGTTTAATATATTAGCATTAAATTGTTTATATGAATATGTGTATGGAAATGTTGATGGAATGCTATATTTAATTATGATAGTTATCTTTGTGTACATGTTTTGTGAAACTAACTTGTTTTGCAGCCAAAAGAGGAACCATGATACACAGTAGTTGCAAAATGGACCCATAGCAAAAGGGGTGTTGAACACCAAAATAGGGGAAACTGCAAAAATAATTGAACATGATGATCATTGGTTGAATGCACTTAATAAAGATAGAACACACATTAGTACAATTAGTTAATAAACGTTGAAGAAGAGGTCTTTCTTACATGGGACTTTGAAAGATGGATGTATGGTTGCATGCATTATGTTTTGACAGAGTTCTAGTTTTGATAGGATTCTCCTTCTCTTTCAGTTATAGGTTGAATAATTCCAAGTCTTAATATTTCTACGCTCTAAATATCTGGAGTGGAGTTAATGATTTTGGTTAAGTTGTTGCTTTTAATAAGGATTCCCTCAGCTTGTATATAACTATTGGTTGAGTCCATAGGTTAGTTAGTTGGTTTTTAGTAGTTTTATGTTATTTGTTACTTTCAATTTGAAACTTGAATCTTCAAAATGATTGAGTATGATTTGTGCAAGAATATTTTGTAATCTTTCACCTTATGCAATAAATGGAGATCAATTCATGGAATGCATGCAATCCATTAGTTAGATTGCATTCAATTAAAGTGTGTTCAATTAAAGTGGGAACAATTACTTGAGCAGGCCACTCAATGTATTGTTCTTCATTTCACCTTTTCAGTTATTTATTTTAGTTGATAGTTGTTATTAGTTTATTATTGTTCATAAATCATATGCAAGATAATTGGGATTGCATTTCTTGCTTATTATGAATGAATTCTTAGGGACATGCATGTAATAATCTTTGGTAGTACTCTAGAGGATAGTTCAGTTGAGTTAGTAGTTTCTATTAAGTTTTCAGTAAATACAATATTATTTCATTAGCAATAGTTTAGTCACAACTTTTACTATAGGTACCCGTAGCAACTAGTTTTAGTTTATACTTTTACTGTTTTACAGTTTTGTGCATTTCCAGCAATTAGAATGACTTCAGTAGAATAGTTTAGGTAGTTTAAGTCCATGAAAGCATATACAATGTTGCACCATCATAAGCTTATGCACCTTGGTTGATGATTTAATGTAGTCTGAGCAATGTGGAGTGGACTGTTCAGTTAGTTAACTTTCTGAATTGAGTAGATTTTACCAAGTTTACATAACACTAGCTTAGACTCTACATTTTTGGCACCGTTGTCGGGGATGGTGCTATCTTTATAGACCTATTTTTACAGTTTCCATAGTTAATTTTTCTTTTCAAGCTTTAGGACTATTAGATACCACCTTTTTCAACACCAAGCTATTAACATTGTGTAGGCCTGTTGAATTTAAAGTCACATTTTATGTATGCGAAGGCGTAGAGATCCCTTGGGTAGGTTCCTTCCTTCCACATACCAGGAAGCTATTGCAAAAATTGGTGATGCTAGTACTTAGAGAGAAGGTACCACTGAAGAAGAAATTTCATTTTCACCAATTTCTAGTGCACATATAGAAGGAACATACCACACCATGTGTGATGCAATAGATGATGATGATGCCCGACCAACATTTGGGTTTTCTATTACTAACCAAGAGA
Source organism: Sequoia sempervirens (assembly GCA_007258455.2). Taxonomy (NCBI): domain Eukaryota; kingdom Viridiplantae; phylum Streptophyta; class Pinopsida; order Cupressales; family Cupressaceae; genus Sequoia; species Sequoia sempervirens. Next base: position 84,019,222 of record VDFB02049217.1, on the reverse strand, counting down.
GGGCCACAATGCTGAAGAACATTCCTACTTCAGCCTTGCCAGTTTTCTATGGGTTAATGACTGAAGACCCAGATACATTCCTCTTTGAATTTTATGTCTTATGCAAAATTTATGATTATACTTTTGATGCATATAGGTTAAAGCTCTTTCCTGCCACTCTCAAATATGCAGCTTTGAGATGGTTCATGGGATTAGGTAGAGATGTTGTCCTTGACTAGGACACCATGAAGACATTATTTTTTGAGAAGTATCAGGACTACTGCAGAGGACCTGACAAGAGGAATGATGAAATATTCTAAATGACACAAAAGGATGATGAGCCTTTAGAGGGTTATGTTGAAATATTTTAGTTTTCTCTCAAGAAAAACCCCCAGAACAAGTTTTCAGAAGAGTCTCTCAAGCTAGTCTTTTTGAGAGGGGTTAATGAAGACTGTATGGATGCCTTGAACTTCATTGGCTAGGAAGATATTTCTTAGCAATCATTTTCATACATTTGTAAGGTCTATCAAAATTATTCTAGGACCTTTACAAGGAGGCCAAGAGATAATAGGACATCGATTCTTGGTAAATCATCTACTGGGGTTTCAAAAGTTGAGCTAAGCAATCTATTATCCAACATGAAAGAGGATATAATCAATCATTTGGAAACTCACATCAAGAAAAAGCAGGAGGAAGTTGAGGCTATGCTCACTGAATATTGTCCAAGATGTAGGCAAAGAAAAGCAAATTACAAATGCAAAAGAGTGGCCAGTATCCAACAAGATAAAGTTGAGAAGCCTGACTTTCAATCCATTGAAGGAGATGATGGACAACTTTTTTATATAGCACAAAGGAGGCCATGGAAGTAGAGACAGGGTATGCCACAAGACCCCCTTAGCTTTAACTCATCTTTTCCTATTGGAAACCAAAACTTCTTTACTTGGAACTCTCAACCCTAGCAAGTAAATCAGAACCAGTGGAAAAATCCCTAATGGCCAAACCCTCAACCTAGTTGGAACCAATAGCCAAATCCTTGGCCATAGCAGAACTTTCAAGGTTCCAATTACAATCCAAAATGGCCAACCCAGCAGAATCAATGGTAGCCTTAGTGGCAGAAAGGTCAGCAATGACAATAGCAAAATATGAGCTATCAACAACCCATGATCCCTCCTCCAAAATAGCAACAAGCTCTAATGCCACCATCAAATCCTAGATATCCCAACCACCCAAGCAATAAATGCCTACCCAACCCGCACCTAACCCTAACACTAAGCATGTTTAGTAAGCTTATACTAACGAAGCTATGCAATACCCCACTTATGGGGTAGAGGTGAGTGATGTCCACCTCAGATTAGGAAAACAACTTGTTAGAAACTCATCCCCCCAAATTACAGAAATGGAGGATGAGGAACCTATAGTTGAGGCTTTTGATAAACCACCTTTGGAGCCTGAACAAAATCAGGTACAACAAACTACCTCAAATCCCAAGCCACCTTTTCTTGAATACCTAGCTCTACAAAAGCATCACACACAAGCTGAGACAGACCTTTTAGGGCAGTTGAAAGATGTCAACATCAAAATTCCACTTATCCAAGCTATCAAATACATCCCTATTTATACTAAAATAGTAAGGGATCTTTGTCTTAAGAAACTAGGCAAGAAAAGGAAAGATCCACAAACAGTTCATGTCTTGGGGAATCTTGCGAATATCATGTTGGGAAAAATTATAGTCCCTAAGTATATTGATCATGGTAGTCCAATTTTCGATGTTAAGATCAATGGGACCCTCATTAAAAACACTTCGATAGACTTGGGGGAAACCATCGATGTCATGACAAAAGAAACAATGTATTTGCTTCAGTTGATCAACCTCAGGCCCACACAAATTGTTTTTCAATTAGCTGATAGGTCCACGGTCAAGCCTAAGAGAATTATTGAAGACCTAGTTATTGCATTGGATTCTTGGGAATACCCTATAGACTTTATAGTACTACAACCCAAATTCAATCTTGCGAGTTACCCACTCATCCTAGGTAGGCCTTGGTTGGAAACAACCGATGCATTTATAGGCTACAGATCTGGTAAAATGATAATATCTAATGGGACAATTACAAAGAACTTGGTTCTTTATCCACCTGCCCAACCATATGCAGACCTTGAGCACACAATTTGGCCCAATTTGGGTGAGGAGGAAGATAACTATTCTCTTCAAACATTTATAACTATTGAGAGCAACACCTTATTGGATGACCAGGATGAAGATGAGATTATTGCTCATATAATCCAAAATAACTATGGCAGGTGCTCACAGCAGCAGGATTATCTCATATGCCTACAAGACCCCTTGCAAAGTATTGTACCCATCAATTCTACAAAAGAGATATCACAACTATTTCATTCATTACTCCCTCAACAATGTTTGCCCATCATACCAAGCCTTGATCTCTCATCAGTTCAAGAGTCATCAAATGAGTTGGAAATTATGCCAGGGAGGATGTTAAATATTAATAATGCCTTGATTGAGGAACAACAAAATCTCTGCAATTAGTGTTGCAGGCACACTCAGCCGCATATGCATGGGATTACTATGATATGAGGGGCATTGATCTTGAACTAGGAATGCATGGGATTTACATTAATTATGGTTGTAGACCTATAAGACAACCACAAAGACGCATGAATCCAACTGTAAGAGATATATTGAAAGCTAAACTGCAAAATCTTTTAGATGCAAGTTTTATATACCCTATATCAAATAGTGAATGGGTTTCGCCATTGGTAATAGTTCCCAAGAAAGGTGGGAAATGGAGAGTTTGTGTTTATTACAAGGAATTAAATTATGCCACAAGGAAAGATCACTTCCCACTGTCATTAATTGACCAAGTTCTTGATTCTTTGGCAGGAAAAAAATATTTCTCATTTCTTAATGGCTTCAGTGGTTATAACCAGATCAAAATTGCACTAGAAGATCAAGATAAGACCACATTCACCTGTCCCTGGGGAACCTATCCATATTTTGTCTTATCTTTTGGTTTGTGCAATGCTCCAACTACCTTTCAATGAGTAGTACTCAACATATTTTTTGATTTTGCACATAACTACATGGAGATATACATGGACGACTTCACCACTTATGGTGAAAGTTATGAGGAAGCTCTTAATAACCTGGAGAAAGTGTTAAAAAGGTGTAAGGAACATAATCTATCCCTCAACAATGAGAAGTGTTTCATGATGATGACACAAGGAATTGTGTTAGGACACTTTATATCCAGTGAAGGAATACATGTTCGCCCAAAGAAGATTGAAATTATATCTACCCTACCTGTACCACAGAAACAAAGTGATGCACAAAGCTTCCTTGGACATGCAGGATATTGTAGGCTATTCATCCAAGATTTCAACAAAAAAATTGCACCTTTGTTTGATTGGATTGAAAACTGTCATAATTCATTTGAGAAATTAAAAGCAACTCTAACTCATGCACCAGTTCTAAGAGGTTCAAATTGGACATTTCCATTTCACATACACACTAATGCATCGGATTTTTCTATTGGAGCAATCATAGGGAAGAAAGAAGGGAATAAGGAATATGCAATATACTATATCAGCAAAAACCTACAAGGAGCGGAGTTAAACTACACTGCCACAAAAAAAGAAATGCTTGCAATTGTCTATGCAATTAACAAGTTCAGACACTATATTACTGGCTATCAAGTGTTCATACATACAGATCATACAAAAATAAAATACTTGATGAATAAACTAGTAATAGGTGGAAGACTTGTAAGGTGGTTGTTGTTACTGCAATAATTTGACATAACAATAGTTGACAAATCAAGAAAGGCTAATGTGGTTGTTGATTTTCTGTCTAGATTTCCTACCCAATTAGCAGAAGGGGTGGTTGATGATTCTTTTCCTTATGAGCATCTATTTTCTCTAAATGTACAAACTCCATGGATTTCTGATAGAGCTAACTATTTAGTGATAGGGCAGATTCCAGGTTACTTTTCTCCAAGAGAGAAAAGACAGTTAGTTCACAAATGCTTCCCTTATTCTTAGACTTTTGGATTTTTATTTTACACTGGGCCAGATAACATTATGAGAAGATGTATCAAGGAGGATGAAGTATTTGATATATTGAAAGCATGCCATGATGAACCCTGTGGTGGACATTTTGCATCCAAGAGAACAACCTTCAAAATCTTGACAACAAGATATTACTAGCCGACCCTACATAAAGACTCTGTTAAGTATACTAGAAGTTGTGACCGATGCCAAAGAATGGGGAGACCCACACGAAGTGATGAAATTTCTTTACAGCCGCAGCTCACACTAGCTCCTTTTGATAAATGGGGGCTAGATTTTATTGGACCTATCTCTCCCAGTTCAAATAACAAGGAATACATATTGGTATGCACTGACTACTTAACCAAATGGGTAGAGGTAAAAGCATTGCAGTTTGCCAGAGATGGCAATGTAGAAAAATTCTTGTATGAGGAGATCTTCACTAGGTATGGTGTACCTAAGGAGATAGTTACTGATCAAGGACCATAATTCACATTAGACCTAATTTCCAAATTGGTAGAGGAGTATCAGATCAAGCACAAGAAATCTAACCCATATCATCCTCAAGCTAATGGTCAAGTAGAGGTCACCAACAGAGAGATTGAAAATATATTGACAAAAATAGTGCAACTTCATAGGAGAGATTGGGTATCCAGATTACCAGAAGTTGTTTGGGCATACAAAAAAACATGGAAAACAACAACAGGTTTTACCCCTTATGAACTAGTTTATGGAAAAACAACAGTATTTCCTATTGAGTTTGAATATAAAATATTGACGACAGTAGTAGAGTTGGGAATGGATTTAACAAAATCCTAGAAGGAAAGGTTACATTCTTTGAATGGATTGGATGAGATAACAATGGAGGCAGTCCATCATACAAAGGTGATGCAGGAGCAACAAATGAAATGACATGATCAGTATATAAATACAAAAGAGTTCACTAAAGGAGATTGGGCCCTACTATATGATTCAAGGTATAAAGATTTCAAGGGAAAATTCTAGTCTAGGTGGTTGGGCCTTTATGAGATCAACAAGGTTTACCCTAATGGAGCAGTACAGTTGCATACTATTGATGAAGTTCGGTTCTCACTTCTTGTTAATGGCCACAAATTAAAGTTATACAAGAAACCAATGCAACATGATGATTTCATATTTTCATTAATCCAACAATATGGTGCTCATAGCGAACCTGAAACATAAACTGATTCACAAAGTCCTACATCAGTACTATGGGATATACCCAACACGTCTAGTGATCCAGAGGTTGAGTTACACAACTCAACCCCTGAAATCACCCAGGCATAATTTCTCATGCTTTAAACCACCTGCACACACAACACCTTATTCATACACACATTGCACAATTCTAATAATGTTCATAATATCTTCCAAGGAACCTATTATCAATGTTCACAAGGGATTTGATGCTGAAGGGACCTGTAGCTTCACACTATCAATGTTCAGAAAGGGACCTGACACTGCAAGTTCCCATAGCCACAACTGATGACAGGAGGAATATTCAATACATTTAGTGCCATATTTATTGCAAGGTTATGCACATTCATTTCCAAAATATCCATGTATTTTATCCATCAATTCATGCTAAGTATCACAACATAATTGCTTTATTGCTCGCGTTCATTTCAAATCTTTGAAGTTGTCAAATCACCAACTCGCATCCATCACATCATATCAACTCGCCATCCAATACGCATTACCTTGCAATTAATATATGTACCATCAAATCAATAAACAAATATGTTCTTTCAGTTTCCACGTGCCATCGATGGTTATTTTTGCACGATAGTACTTAAAGTATGTTGTTATGATTAATCAAGTTTTCTTTAAACTTTTTATGCACTTTTCATTTAATTCCATGCATGCAAAATATTAAATTATTAATTTCCATCAACTCACATTTACACCACCTTCAAATCATCATCATGAAGTGAGGTCACTTCACCAGTCTTACTCGATCTTTTCGCTAGTCTTTTCAAATCTGCCACCCTAAATCGAATTTAATGAAAATTATGACATGCACAAACCTTAGTCATATTTTATTTTTGTTGCTATTTCCACTGTTATTTTCAAATTTGCTAAAAACTTAAAATTCTGTGGAGTTTGTGAGAGCTTTAGCTTGGTTTATACTAGAGCTGAATTTGAAGAGAAAATTGCAGTTATAGTGTGGAGTAGTAGTAAGAATATATATGGAAATTGAGGTTTTGAAGTCATAGGAGAAATTGAGGGTGGTAGGCTGTTATTGAGTTGAATTTTCAGAATTGAATTTAGAATACTGAGCAATAAAGGAAACTAGGATGGGAGAAGATTTCATAAGGAGAGAGTCAGAAACTCATCAATAGATTTTGGAGGATGCAATTGTCCTTCCCATCTTCACAAGGGTTGGTTGGCTCAATTATTTTCTGAAATTAACGAATTACAGTGATGATTTAATGAGAAGATTTGCAGAAACCCTCTAATGCGACGAATCCATGAAAAAAAGACTTTATGTGGATGCGTCAGAGACCACCATTGCTCAAGTGACTGGATTTCCAAGAATAGGAACAAAATTCCCAACTCGGTTTGATGCAGTTATAGCTCGAGAGGGATTATGCACAAGAGGAGAGGAATTGGATTTCTTATCACAAGGTATGAAAAGAATGTCTCTACACTGGTTGTGGGCAAGATGTGTCACTTATATTATTAGATATATTACCTGTGATGCAAGATAAAATCTATTATATACTATCCATTTCAAATTGTTAATTCATCTCAGGCACAATAGGATAGTAAATGTACCAAATTTTCTCTATAACTTGTTGAAAAGAATGGCTTCAAAATACCAAAGAAGACAGTTTGATACTTCTCTCTCTCACCATTGCTTAGTTACCCTGTTGATAAAAAGGAGCCTAAGAATTCAATACCCACAAGTAAGGTGGGAGGATTTTAGGGCCGAGGAATGCAAAGACATCAATAGTTTGATTGAGGAACCTGTAGTACCTGGGGATATAGGAAATCAAAATGAGCCCCAAAACGAGCCTGAAGAGGAAAACCCTCATGATTCGCCTATGGCCTCACCTACCTGCAGCCAAGGCAAGCATGAAGAACTTGTAGATCCAGAGTCTGGGCCATCTAAAAATGAGGAGTTACCTTCTTCTTCTAAGTCACAAAAGTCTAAGAGTAGTAGTGTATCCACCACTTCCATACCCTCTAAACTAGAGGAAGAGGGTTGATCAAAAACAGAAAAAGGAAAATGTCCCAAACAAGAAAAAGAGTACTAAAAAAGAAAAGAAGAAACCCTTACACCCAGACCTTTTGGTAGGCTCAGGCAACAAAATGTTGCAAAGGAAGGTATAGGGGAACCTGAAGGAGAAGAGGTGAGTAGAGAACAACCCTAGGGAAGTCAACAATAGCAGGAAAATGTTATGGTTGTAGAGACTAATTCTGAACTAGGACGGGATCCCCTTGGTGACATGAATGTACCTATGAAAAAGAGAAGGTATATGGTAATGACTTCTTATTATGAATCGAAGGACCCATTTATTGCAAATAAATTTAGGACATAAGCTCTGGATAGTCCTATACATGGAGGATATGAAGCAAGAAATGAGCAGTTTGAAGATAGAGAAGAAGTTTACCTTGAGGAGAGAAATGTGAGGCAAGAACTCTAGGAAGCACTGTTGATGTGTTTTTTATGCACTTCTCAACATAGGCAGTGCGTAGGTGTACTACCTCTCTTGAAAGACAATCTTCCATAATCAAATTGCAAAACACTATCCCAAGGTCTCTAATGTCAGGTCTTGACAGTGCTTAGAATATCTCAGTTGTTTGATGTAATTTATTGGAATCACAAGGCAATCTTACGGATGAGTTACAAAGCATGGGAAGTTGGGTTTGCAAATGCAGTTTCAAAGTGCTAAAAGTGAATGAACAGTGGCTGTCCACTCAAAACAGAAAGCTGAAACTCATCAAGTTCATCTGATTTAGCTTCATGGTGATGCTTTGGGTCCTAATCTAACCAAGGATTAAAAGAAACAGCAAAAGGATAAGGGTTAAGAAATTATTCTAATCCTAAGCTACGAATGAATAGTAACAATGGTGGCTGCTACAGTAGACAAGCTTCCTAAACTGAGTTTTGTTTGACCAAGAGAAACCTACAGCTACACAAAACCAATGCAATCTTCTAAGGTCTGCTGATTTTCAAATTACAGATACACATCATGAACATGTAATTGAACTAGGTTACAACAATGACATAAAGAAGCCCAGGCTAACTTTGCACAACAGCTTGTCATCAACAAGTGCTAAAAGTATGGGCTGGAAGCTCATCAAATACTATAACAACACAATCATGACAACCATTCAAGAAACTAATACTAAAACTAACATAAAAGGTAGAACCATGCATGCAAGATGAGCAAAATCAAAGAGAACATCCATAAAATCATGCAATGTTGTCTTCTATTGCAGCAAATGCTTTTTACAACAGCTCTCCAACCCTTACAAATGAGGGGCAAGCCCCTATTTATAGTTTTCCAAGGCCCGAATGAATGGCTAGGATTAATTCATAATGAGTGGCTCAGATTCAATTACATTAGGGTTTCACCTACCCCGCAATATTCAACAATTTAAAATACATCCTTGTCTTTTCTCTATTTTGTCATCTAGTGCCCAGGTGCTATAGCAATTTCGTCATTTAGCTGATTGCCCTTTTACTGTAGCTGAAACTGCTTGAAAGCTGCCTTCTTACTTGATGTGTTTGCAGTGTTCTTCCTTGGATCAAATGAGCCTGTCGACGATTGGCATCAATTGATTGGTTGCCCTTGATTCGGGCGGACATCTCATCATCATCGGGTGAAAAGTAGGACAACTCCTTCATGCCTTCTTCAAGACCACCCCCTTGCATTTTTGTCATTCACTTCCTTGGCACAGTCCTTCTAACATTGACCCTGTTGGTGTGTGCTAGGTGGAGAGGCGAACATGAAATGAATGGTGACAGGAGCAATGCACTTTTCCTTGTTCAACTTTCTCGATGGGTCTCCTAACAGACCGGCAATAAGCTTCTTGAATCCTGCATATATGAAGTGTCGTAAGTGCTTCCATACACAAATAAAGGAAAACATTAGTCAAATCTTGCAAAATTCTTGTTAGATCCATCCATGCATCATCAAAAGATCATAATATTCATATTTGGAGCTCATTTGGATAGTAAACATTAATGCGGGCCCAAGGGGGCGTGCAGCGAATGGGGGACAACAAACTAGAAGGGAAGTTCCCGGACCTCACAAAACTTGACAAAACCAAGATTTTTTAATTATAGCACATGGGAAAAGGGGAAGGAAGAGTGCCAAGAAAAAACTCCTCAAGATTGGACTCATTTCAAAAAAAGCGGAAGTTCAAAACGGCCACGAAGGGGCAGAGTCCCGAAAACGGCCACGAAGGGGCCGAGCTCCGGAGGCCTGGTTGTCGGGGCCTCACGGATGTTCAAAATGGCCAAAGAGGGACGGAGTCCCGGAAACGGCCACGGAGGGGCTGGGCTCCAGAGGCCGGGTCGCCAAGGCTCCACGGATGTTCAAAACGGCCAAAGAGGGACAAAGTCTCAGAAACGGCCACGGAGGGGCCGGGCTCCGAAGGCCGAGTCATCGAGGCTCCACGAATGTTCCAAAACAGCCAAAGGGGGATGTAGTTTCGAAACCACCGAAACTTAACGAAACCTTGGCAATTCACTTAGGCACCTCAAACACATCCCAAATCCACCAAAAAGTTGGCCCCAAAGTCAAAAATGTGGAAACCGGACCGATAGGGGTCCACAGATGTTTCCAAAACAACCAAAGAGGAAGGGAGTTCCGAAGGGAAAGTTTTGAAAGCATCGAAACTTAATGGAACGGTGACGAAACTTTGGCAGTTCACTTAGGCACCTCAAACACATCCCAAATCTACCAAAAAGTTGGCCCCAAATTCAAAAATATGGAAACCGGACCGACAGGGGTCCACGGATGTTTCCAAAATAGCCAAAGAGGAAGGGAGTTCCAGAGGGAAAGTTCTGAAACCATCGAAACTTGATGGAACATTGACGAAACTTTGGTAGTTCACTTAGGCACCTCAAACACATCCCAAATCCACCAAAAAGTTTTCCCCAAAGTCTAAAATGTGGAAACCAGACCGACAAGGGTCCACGGATGTTTCCAAAACAGCCAAAGAGGAAGAGAGTTTCAGAAGGAAAGTTCTGAAACCATCGAAACTTAATGGAATGTTGACAAAACTTTGGTAGTTCACGTAGGCACCACGAACACATCTCAAATCCACCAAAAAGTTGGCCCCAAAGTCAAAAATATGGAAACCGGACCAACAAGGGTCCACGGATGTTTCCAAAACAGCGAAAGAGGAAGGGAGTTCCGGAGGGAAAGTTCTGAAACCATCGAGACTTAATGGAACATTGACAAAACTTTGGTAGTCTACTTAGACACCATGAACACATCCCAAATCCACCAAAAAGTTTGCCCCAAAGTCAAAAATGTTGAAATCGGACCGACAGGGGTCCACAAATGTTTCCAAAACAGCCAAAGAGGAAGGGAGTTCCAGAAGGAAATTTCCAAAACCATCGAAACTTAATGGAACGTTGACCAAACTTTGGCAATTCACTTTGGCACCACGAACACATCCCAAATCCACCAAAAAGTTTGCCCCAAAGTCAAAAATGTGGAAACCGGACCGACAAGGGTCCACGGATGTTTCCAAAATAGCCAAAGAGGAAGGGAGTTTCGAAGGGAAAGTTCTGAAACCATCGAAACTTAATGGAACGTTGAAAAAACTTTGGCAGTTCACATAGGCACCTCAAACACATCCCAAATCCACCAAAAAATTTGCCCCAAAGTCAAAAAATGTAGAAAAAAGTGAATCAAGCGATCAGGGACCAAGTTAGTAGAAACAAGACAATGGGAAAAAAAGGGACGAGGGACTTCATTTCTCCGTGGATTTGAATACCCCAAGTAGGTGAATTTGTTCAGGGGGATTTGATCGTTTGAAAGCACATGACCAATTTGGGCTTAGAAAATGGGGCACACAAAACAAGACAGGAGCAAAGCAGCCTATCGAGAGCGAAAAAAAAAAGGGGGTCCCTGCCTACGGCGGGGCATGTGTGCAAAACATGCACAACAAGCACTAGACATAATTAAACACCTAGAGGAATTGGTGAAAAATTATGAGCAAAAGGATAAAGAAAGGGAAGTAAAAATGCAAGAGATGGAGGAAAAACTATAGTTGTATGGTCATGGTGCTAAGTTAGATTTGCAAGCACAATTGGCTGTCACTAAGACAAGGGACAAGGAATTGGCTATTCCAAGTGAGAGACCCCCTCCTTTTAAAACTCTTGGTTATCACACAATTTTTTCTCTAGGATACCAATTGTGGAGTGTAACTAATGAGTGTGCAAGGGAAAAAGAAAAATGGAAGAAAGAAAAGGAGGGATATATAAAGGAATTAGAAAAGAAAGAAATGGAATTGAATAATTTAGTAGTTTGATTGGAAGTTGTAGATAAGGCTGCATAAATTGTCAAGTGTAGGCCTCCACCCAGGACTTATGCATTGTTTCTACAAGAAAGGTTCTTGTGTTTTCAATTTAATAGATTAATTAGAAAATAATCTACTGTTATGAGTCAACCTACTGAGTTTCTTAAAAAATTTGCTACTTCCACATTTGAAGCCCAGGATCAATTGTGTGAATTTTATCTGCATAATTATGTGATTCTTGATGAAACAGAATGGAACCCCTTAATGTTTGTGGGGGATCTTCAAGTCAGAGCACTTGCTTCTTACTACAAGAATGAACAGCTTAGAGGGGAAATTATGGAAGAATATGATGAAAAAGATAAATCTATTGCACTTCCAATAAGAAGAGAGGCTAAGGATTCAGAAGCAATTATTGATGAGTGGATGCAACTTCTTGGGCATAAAGGAGTTGGCAAGAGAATAATGAAACTTAGGGAGGTAGACTATGAGAGAATGAAAGTATTGGTTGTAGGTATTGTACAACAGTGTTATAATTATGTGCAGAAACGATGGAACAATCTAACCCCTGAATTGCAAAAGGAGCCACATTTTGTATACAATTTTACTGCTATGCTCCAAAGGGTGCAAAAATATATGGCAGTCAATATCAACAAAGGAGTTCACTGGATACATCTCACATTTCAACCACTAATTCTCCTTTGTCCAATTCCACATTGGACTAGAGATAAAAGTGATGAATATGAGAGGGAAGGAGCTATCAAGATGAGGCAACTTTCAACATACCAAGGTTTTTATCAACAACAGGATCAGGGTGCCAGTACAGTCATGGACCTAAGGAAATTTTCTCACCAATATAATCAAGACCCTTAGTTTTTTGCTTGGGGACAAGCAAAAAGTTAAGTTGGTGGGAAATTATAGGTCTAGATAATAACTTGTTTTTTGTTGGTTTTGTGCAGACTTTAAGATACTTTTAAACATACTTTCTAAACAATATTCCATATCATACTATCCTTTTTATATCCATTATGCAGACCTAAACCTGAAAAAACATGGTGATGGAATTATGGTTTAATATATTAGCATCAAATGGTTTATATGAATATGTGTATGGAAATTTTGATGGAATGCTATGTTTAATTATGATAGTTATCTTTGTGTACATGTTTTGTGAAAATAACTTGTTTTGCAGCCAAAAGAGGAACCATGATACATAATAGTTGCAAAATGAACCCATAGTAAAAGGGGTGTTGAACACCAAAACAGGGGAGACTACAAAAATAGTTGAACATGATGATCATTGGTTGAAGGCACTTAATGAAGATAGAACGTGCATTATTACAATCAGTTAATAAACGTTGAAGAAGAGGTCTTTCTTACATGGGACTTTGACAGATGGACGTATGGTTGCATGCATTCTATTTTGACAGAGTTCTAGTTTTCATAGGATTCTCCTTCTCTTTCAGTTATAGGTTGAATAATTCCAAGTCTTAATTCTATGCTCTAAATATTTGGAGTGGAGTTAATGATTTCAGTTAACTTGTTTCTTTCAATAAAGATCCCCTCGGTTTGTATATAACTGTTGGTTGAGTCCATAGGTTAGTTGGTTGGTTTTTCGCAGTTTTATGTTATCTGTTACTTTCAGTTTGAAACATGAATCTTCATAATGATTGAGTACGATTTGTACAAGAATATTTTGTAATCTTTCACCTTATGCAATAAATGGAGATCAATTCATGGAATGCATGAAATCCATTAGTTAGATTGCGTTCAATTAAAGTGGGAATAGTTACTTGAGAAGGCCACTCAAGGTATTGTTCTTCACTTCACCTTTTCAGTTATTTATTTCTATTGATAGTTGTTATTAGTTTATTATTGTTCATAAATCATATGCAAGATAATTGGGACTTCATTTCTTGCCTATTATGAATGAATGCTTAGGCACATGGGTGTATAATCATTGGTAGTACTCTGGAGGATAGTTCAGTTGAGTTAGTAATTTTTATTAAGTTTTCAGTTAATATAGTATTATTTCATTAGCAATAGTTCAGTCACAGATTTTACTATAGGTACCCATAGCAACTAGTTTCAGTTTATACTTTTACTGCTTTATAGTTTTGTGTGTTTCCAACAATTAGAATGACTTCAATAGAATATTTTAGGTATTTTAAGTCCGTGAAGGCATATACAATGTTGCACCATCATAAGATTATGCACCTTGGTTGATGATTTAATGTAGTCTGAGCAATGTGAAGTTGACTGTTCAGTTAGTTAACCTTCTTAATTGAGTAGATTTTACCAAGTTTACAAAACACTAGCTTAGACTCTACACTTGTGTTGGGTCATGAGAAAATCCTTGATATTGATTCATGTTTTGGTTAGGAACACTATGTTGATTTCAGACAATGTGTTGATTTGGGATGGGATTTTGATTTTTCATTATGTGGTGGTATTGATTGGGCACATTATTTTGATTTGGTACTCCATTTTGATTTTGACTCACATTTTGGTTTGGAACCACATTATTTTGGTTTAGGTAACCTTGATTTTGAATCACTTTCTGGTTTGTAATCACATTGTTTTGATTTGGTACTCCAGTTTGATTTTGACACACATTTTGGTTTGGAACCACATTGTTTTGGTTTGGGTAACTTTGATTTTGCATGATGATTGATTTTACCCCATATTTAGATTTTGACTCATGTTAGGATTTGACACTATGTTTGTATGTGGAACCATGTTTTGATTTGAACCCATGTTAGGATTGTTGCAAGATGGTGTGTCCCTTGGTCTTCCTTGTAGCACAACGCTTGGGTTTGTGACATGGTCTAGCTGCCTCCTGTGGATCTTAATTGGCACTTATATCAGGCATTGACAGGTTGACCTTTTGGTGCAATGACAAGGCCAACAATTGGTATCAGAGCTAGTCGCAGGTTCAAAACCCTCGCTTGTGTTGGGGGGATTGTTGCAAGATGGTGTGTCCCTTGGTCTTCCTTGTAGCACAACACTTGGGTTTGTGACATGGTCTAACTGCCTCCTGTGGATCTTAACTGAAGCTTGTATCGAGCATTGATAGGTCGACCTTTTGGTGCAATGGCAAGGCCAACAAGGATTTGAGCCCATGTTTAGATTTGACACTATGTTAGGGTTTGAACCCATGTTTGGATTTGACATCATGTTAGGATTTGAACCCATGTTTGGATTTGAAACTATGTTAGGGTTTGAACCCATGTTTTTATTTAACACTAAGTTAGGGTTTAAACCCATGTTTGGATTTGAAACCATGTTTGGATTTGACACTATGTTTGGATTTGAACCCATGTTTGGATTTGGGACTATGTTACCTTGGTTTTGCATTTGATGATTTTGTGGTTGTTGTGATGGTTGTGGTTGGTTAACCCCATGTCCTACCAAGTTTGGATTTGATGTATTCAATGTAGGTGTATTTGAAACATTTTGAGTCCCTACACTCCCCACATTTGTGTTGGTATTGTTTGAACTTTAGACATTTTGTGAAGGATTATTATGTTGAGTTGAATGAATTGTTGTGGCACCACCTTGTGTATACATTAGTTGTGGTAATTGTTGAATGAAATTTTGTATAAAGGACTCACTCCCTTGTGGTCTATTCTTTGAAGCATATTGAGAAAAAGCTTGATCTTGTGATTGTTTTGGTTGCTCAAAGGGTTGTTCCTTTAATGTATTGACATCAAATTTAGATGGAAGTTTAGCACCCATTTGTGCAAGTTTTATCATTTATTGTGTAGGTTTTTGCTTCATTAATAATTTCATGGCATGAAGAAAATCTTGGTTTTGTTCTAACTCTAAGATGTCTTCTTGAGCGATCTCATGTGATGGTTTTTGTCCCTCCTTAGTATAGATAGTTTCTAATTCCACTTGTGGTTTGTTTTTGTTTGTTGTTGGAGGGTTTTTGTTTGTTGTGTTGGGTGAAAATTCTGTAATCTCTTTCCAAATTATAAAACTTTGATTTTCAGCCACAATTATGTGAGATGAAATCTCTCCTCTTGAAAAGGGGAGGCACCCTTCTTACTACTTACGGAACTGAAAAGTAAACTATTCTAATATATACACTATACAACTCATATGGGGTGTGTCAGATTCATGATTCTCTCTTTTTTCAGAGAATATGTTTACAATGTTCCACGATTTTATATCTCTGGATGTAATACAACTCTAAATAAAATCTAAGCAGTAATTTTAATACTTCTAACTTGTCAAAGCATAGTCTAGGAGTACTAGTGTGATAAAGATATGTAACCAAAGGCTCACAAAGGCACAAAGTCATTCCATAGTCTTCAATGATGAATTCAATAATAAGTAACCAGCAATGTAAATGAAGCACAAAGTCTTCAATATACCTTACAAATCAATCCACGAACAACATGAACAACTTCAATTACAAAGCCTTAAAGATAACTCACCAATATTATCAATAATTACGTGATTCCAAGTAAAAGGTGCAGCACAAAGTCTACACAAATTATCTTGAAAGCCTTTCAATCTCATTTTATGCCACCAATCCAATCCAATAATAAGATAAACTTATGAGAATGACATAAGAACATTCAAATACATTGAAATTGACCAAACTAAAAGTTTGGTATACAATTTATCCTTCTTTATTGATTTGAAAATAGTTTCACAATAAGAACTCAAAGTTTCAAAATTGCTTCACAAATGAGCAACACTTCGTTGCATAAGACAAAAGGTTTTTAATACAATAGAATTATCTCATATTTATAGATGAGAGAAGAGAGCTAAACTAGGAAAAACCCTAACTAACTATTGACTTATTCAAACGTGATGTCCCTAAATGTAGGAAAACATCGCCATTTTTACATGCAATTACATTTTGCAAAATGACATGTAAAAATATCAAGATTATTTACATATAGCATAGAGAAAGCATAAAAATCTATCTCTGGAAATGTAAGAATACTTTATGGTTCCTCGCTCTTGGCTTGGAAGTCTTCATATTTCTTCATAATATTATGCATTGTTGTTTCATATGGTCCAACAGTATAATCAATGATCGTGTGAACCTTTGTGATAGACTTCTTCACAACAAAATAGATCTTCTTACACCAGATGTGTCTTGAGATTGTCCAAGGTTAGTTGTATATCAACAAAAGAGTTCATTTAATTCAATGAGAATGCTTCATCTTCCATCTATTTCTAGATAGCTTCCTTCTAAATTTGGACAATCTCGCTTGTCAGGAGAAAGGTATTATCCTCATCAAGAAGCCTCCTGGGTAGCTCTTCAATTCTATTCACCAAGATAACTCGATGTTCTTCAACATCTTATTGTACTTGTTGAGTATCTTTGATGAGATTCTTGGTGACAAGTATGTGGTTCTTGATAGACTCCTTAACCTCCACATACTTTTCTTTGTTGGGAATGATCCCAACTTGTACTAACTTACTCAATTTTACCTCCTTTAACCGCAACCATGATTCAAGATTCTGTTCCATTTGCTTTTTTTTAGTAGAAAGTATACCTACTTTCTTATTTATCTCTAGATCAATCTCAAAAATCTGAGCAATCTTTTCCAATGCAACAGTCATGTACTTCAAGCCTTGTTCGATTATCCTATCAACAGACTCATAAATGATTTTACCTTTGGAATAATACTTTCCCACCTTTTGAACAACAAGTTCCTCAATATTCACCATGGCCATAGGCTGCACACTCTCTGATGTTCTTGTGATTTTCCTCAACACATGCATATTTTTCAGATCTTTCTTTGTACATATCCTTGGCTTTCTCCATCTTATCCAATATGTTCACCAATGCATTAAGAGACACTTGGGCATCTTCTTTGGTGCTTGTATTAGTAACTTTCCCAAGTTCAATCCTTGTCATGGTGTAATCTTCATACTGACTTCACTCTTATCTTGTGGAGTGCTGCAACATCCACATATTTATAGCCTAATTTATCCACATGTAATCTAGAGTGAATCTTTTCCTTTTTCTTCCCTTTGGATTTTGGAAGTACTATCTCCTCAAGATCTAGTTCATCAAGAGAAACCATCTGTTTCTTTCATTTAGATACTTATGATACTAACCATGGAGGAAGAAATGAAGTGTTATCTCCTTGACCCACTGCTAATTCCTATGTGGCAGTTGCATCTGTAGAAACAAGTGTTGTAGTCACAATTGGGTTTGTTTCAGTCATCACTACTCTGGGAGTCTGCAGATTTGATGTATCTGGAAATGACTCTCTCTAAACTGATCAAACTCAGCTTGTGATGAAATATCATAGGATGATGAAGATAGACATGGAATTGATGAAGGAGAATCTGAGGAAACATCAATACTTTGCAAAATTGAATCAATGGAAGGAGTGGAAAGAACTAAATGCACTAATGGGTGGATTGTTACTTTTAGTGTATGCAATCCAGCTATAGGTGGAGGTGAAGTGGGAAGAGGAGGTGTGTGAGGTGTGGTAGAAATGAAGGGTGATGATGTATGTGGGGGATCTTCAGCAATGTTCTCTTGTGGAGATAATTTCATTTCCTCATCATGCCTTTCTTCTTCCTCGTTACCTTCCTCCTCTTCTTGATCTTCTCTAGATTGTTCATCCTCACCAGATTTTTCAATTTCAGCTCCTTCTTCTTGTTCAAGTTTCTCTTCTAATTCGAGCTCTGGTTCTTCTTCAACAACTTGTCCTTCCTCAGTAGTGTGCTCTTCTTCAGCATTTTGTGTTGTGCTCTTCCCACAAGTGAATTTAATTTTAGGACCTTTGTGTGAGGAAGAGGGGGCAACACCTACTTTGTGCTTAGTTCAGAGCTCCTGCTGGCAGTTGGCTTCACCTTCTAATACTTCTCCTTCTGATTCTATCCTAAAGGACTTCAACTGAAAACCATGCTTCTGCAACCATTCACTTGTGTTGTGAAAAATGGGAGCAAGCCTTTGCCGAATAGAAATTTTCTCTTTTTGGACCATTGGATTAGTGGCAAGGGCTTACTTGCAATCTCTTTTTTATCATATGCAAAGTCCAGAATGTCACCAGGATCTTCAAAATCTTTTGGAATATCTGCCAAGCTTAAATCTCTAATCTATTCCATAGTGATTCTATAGAATTCCATTCTCCAGATGTCTTCCTCATCTCTACATTTTTCCCATATGTCTTTGAAACGATGTACATGACTATATGAGCCTTCTTGATTTTTCTTTTTTACATCTCTATAGTCAAAATCATGCCTATACCTATATGACCTTATAGTCATAATGTGCATCCCTGTTGTTACTGATTTGTCCTTTTGTACACTTTGAATTGAGTATCTTCCAATAGCAATTGGAAACCTAAAGCCTGGTTTGTGAATAGCCTGGTGTTCTGTGTGCACTGTAATCAACTATCTACATAACTCCATTAACACCCACTTGTCAGAAGGATATCTTGGTAACATATATGGGCACCCTGTATAGCACCCTACTCTTAAGTAAGTAAAAGTAGGAAACTGCAAGAAAATACATCCAAACTTGCTGACAACTTTCCACGCCTTGTCAGATACTCTTTTATTTTCTAGAGTTGGATCAAACGTGAAAAGAAAAGGTGCAAAGAAAGCATCATTCACTCTTCTGAAATTATTAATGCTCCCTCTCAAAGTTATTTGAGAATAGAATTTATACACTGGCACAACACTCCTATTTCCTTCAGTTGATAATCTTGGAAATTATCTCATAACAACAACAACATACACCAGGTAGGAGGTCATGTAGAACTTCAAAGTTGTTTGCATATTGATTAGTTGTTCATGAATCTCATCATTAATTTGTGTACCCTAATCTATGTGTTTCTTCTTCCTCTTGATGATTCAGATGTACTCATACATCCATTCTTGGAAACTATATGAGATGGGTAAACCTTTCACCCTGCTTAGAAGAGTGATCATGTCTCGAACATCTTCTTTGAAGTCACTACATGGAAGACCTTTAGGCCATCTAGAAATGGTGGGTCATGGAGTTTTCAACCATTGTGTGTTGATCAACTGCTTGGCTTTGTTTTGATCTTTGTCATAAACCTCTTGACCTTATTGAATGGAGATATTTGTACACTTTTCCATGTTTGGAACCTTGAAAACTATGTCGAAGAAATTTGGATCCAGCCTCATCATTATTTTCCCTAAAGAATCCCTTACACTCTTATCATCTCTGACATAGTGTGAAGCAACATGTAGAACAAATTATGGGCAGTGAGCAGCTATTAAAAATGAGGCCACTCAATGAAGATTGTTGTGGAAAATGGCCTTCAAATCCTTCTCCAAGGGCTGCTTTTATGTTCTCTTAACAAATTCCTCCATTTCAAGGTGACTAATCTTTGTATGGATTGATCTCATTGATCTTGGATGTTACAACGATGGGTGGGTAGATTCCTTGATACTTATATTTCATCTTGTTTTTCTCAAATGATGAAGGAGATTCCTCTGTTTTCATTAAGAGCACAAGAGATCACTGGAAATCACCTTCGAAGAATACCTGATAGGATTTGAAGGTAACTGCAAGGAAACATGGATTTATTCAATGTTAGGAGCATATGCATTACAAGAGAAATTGGAATGTGTAAAACTAGGAAAGCACTTTGGAGTGAGTAGGCATGAGCTATGGAACATGAAAAACTGAGCAAATGCAGAAAGAATGAAGGTTTATAAAGCGTTTGCGGAATATTTTGAGTGTTAATGATTTTTTTGTTTTTTGTGCAAGGGTGCTAAAAATCAGCACCCTTACACTTGGATGGAATTGACTTTTGTTGTAATGGCGCTAAAAAATAACACTTTTACATGCTTGAAAGTACTTCAAACAATTTTGGTGTCAAAGCGCTAAAAATTAGTGCCTCAAATTTTTTGAGGAAGTTTGATTTTATGTACTGGCGCTCAAAATACCCGCTTCTACATGCTTAGCAAAAATCAAGTCATGTGCTAAGGCAGGCTTTTTTGCCATTTGTGAACAAAGGGGAAGGTCAATATTTTGTAGGAGAGGTGATTTTCACTGCTCCTATGTCTAGGAGTTGGAGATACATAACACATGTTGAGGTGGTGAAAATCACCGCCTCAACATATGTTCAACGAAAACCCTCATACACAACTAAAAGCGGTGAAAAACATTGCTAAGAAATGTAAATAAAGTTTGGGAAGAATAAAAGGCAGCAAAAATATGTGTCAATGCACCAAGGGAAAACATCAATGTCTTAGTGGTGATAAATACCGCTTTGACATCTAATGGGATTGGGGAATAAATAGAGGATATGGCAAAAAATTCTGACGCTATTACACCTTGAAACAACCAAAACAAAAAAAATCATAAAAAGAAACCTAAGGCAAGAAACATGCATGACAAAGAACGTTTGCAAAAATATATAAAGCACAAAAACCCTATGAAACGAACACAGGAAAAGACAATACATTCCCTCAAATGAAAATGACACGAAAAATATTTGCATAAAACCAAATGATCAAAATGAGAACATAAAAAATACTTAAAACATTCAAGAAAAATGAGGAAAATAGCAACGTACTTGTGCAAAAAGATGGTGAACCCTAAAACGATGATGAGACACAAAACGCGTGGATCCTTCAAAAATAAGGCTTGACGTGATATGGGAATTCCAATGTACTCACATGAGGCAGAGGAGGGCGAAAAAAAGAAGATGCGAAGAAATGAAGATAAAAAGGCTTAAAAAGCACTTAAAACATTATTAATGAATCATCATTAATGAACACAAAGTTCATTAACTTCGCATGTGGGAGACTGGGTGGGAATATGTAAGGGTGGTGATTTTCACCACCCTGACTTATTCAAAAATGACATAACACAAAGGTGCATAGGCAGTGAGAAACACCGCTCCAGCATCCAGAAACCTTAACCAAACATCAAATGCAAAAGTGCTAAAAATCAATGCTCGAACATGTGAAGGGTGAGAGAAGTGTAGTGGCGCTAAAAAATACCTCTATACTTAGAGAATTTTTTTTAAAACTGCTCATGTAGGGGCGTTGAAAAACAACACTTTTGCATGGGCAAAAAAATTTCTAACTCCCGAGGACTAAAAATTGACAAAATATTAATTTTGAAGATTTTCGAGAAATGACGAAAGATGAGTGCTCAAAAGGATGATTCAATGCTTAGGACCATGTGTGAAGGAAAATTGAAATTTACCGCATTTTGCGTGCTTAGAGTGCACGGGCCTATGGAACGGACTAGTTTCATAGGGGGTTATCCCGTGAATTAAGCGCAGCTGGATTTGAGGATAACATGGTTTTGAAGGAACCTCACTTGTTTGAGGCATTCTATAGGGTTGATCACTAACACTTGAGTTAGGATCTCTTAATTCCTTAAGGTTATTCTCCATTTATTTCTTATATTGTGCTCTTGTTGTGACCATACAATATTAAAAGTGTATTTTGCAACCTCAAACTTTTGTTGTCAATGATGATGTATTAAGTTTGATTTGGATCAAAGATGATAATGATAATGTGAGTGATATGAAACTTTTGACTTGGACTATACCTAGAGATTGGTTTGATTTTAATTTTGATATGTTTGATTATGAACTCACCACCTTTGAAAGTAGACTCATGACTTCAAATTCAATTTGTTCACAATGATGTTTGCTAACCCAACCTAGATATCTTGAAAAATAAATCATTTCCAAGGATAGGATAAATTAGTGGATGTGATAAAAAATTCAACCCTAAGTGATATTCCCAAATGTTTAAGTTTTTTGATTTGATATGATATTTTTATGATGTTTGAATGGATGTTAGATGTTTTTGATGTCGAATTATTTTGATCCCTAAATGACAACCTAAGTTTACATTTGACACTTTCCAATTTTTTGCGACAAATATTCTTGTACGTTTCAATTTTGATGGAGAATGATGTTTTCATTTAAGGATGACCCAAATATTTATTTTGATGAAAACAACCTTGAACATATATTTCCTTCTTTTCTTTTTTTAAATCAAGTGACCAAATGTTTTAAATCATGGCCAAGGAAAATCCTGCTTTGTGGGTTCAATTCTTAAAATTTAATTTAATATGAATTTTTTTACCACATGGAGGTCTTGATTAAGTTTAAATCTAAGATGTCTATTGTTGGTGTTTTTCCAGTACACCCTTAGAACTCTCTAAAGAGTAGCCAACTCCAATGAACAAGAATCCCTAAGATGAATAGCCAACTTAATGAGTAAAGGCTTTAAGGACTTTACTCCTTCACTTCAAGCTCTGTGGGACCTAGGAGGGTGTTGCTATTTGTGTTCATTTTGATCTACTTAGTAGAGAACACATCAACTCACATATTGGTTTCTATGATGAGTAAATAAACATAATCCACTAAAATATTGGCTGATCTTTGAGCAAATAATCATTCATTCACTAGGAACAAGGGATTATTTCAAATACATGCCTTGTGGTTAAATTTTTTTAAATGAATTTATGCTCTGATTCTAAATCCATGATCAGATAGACCATCAACATGTTTCAATTGTAAATAGCCTTAGTAAATAGACTAGTGTTTCATCAATTGGGCAATGGAGTCACACATATAATAATCAGTAATGTAGAAATTCTTTAATTCTGATAATAATGGACTATTTACACAATTCCTTACATCATGAAAACTCACAGCTACAAAAACATGACTTCTTACCATATCCTTTGCAAATTTTAGCAAATATGTGACCCTATTCAAGTATTTAATTAACTCATTGAGTCAAAACAAAAACAAGGTCACACATTCAAATAAACATTTGACAACAAACAAAGATACCATTGATATTTCATTCATAACTTGCAAAGATTTACAAAAGGAGAGAAAATGCTTGGGATATAAGATTTGTTTCAATATCAGCAATTTATGTAAAACTACTTTAAGATTATTACATATATGCTTCAAAACCAAGACAATTTGACAGTTCTATTCACTAGTATCCTTTATACACCTAATTTCTATTCGGACTGCATACAGGACTTAGAATTTTAGAACCAGAACCCTTTGCAATGAGCCATGAAATCCACTTTATAGTACAAGGGAGCAACAAACATCCGACTTAAATGAAATTACATTTCTAAATGTGTCATTTCAGCTCAAATTTGAATTTCATTTCAAGAATCCCCACATGGTGAACTGCAATCATTTGTTGAAAACAAGGAGGAAAATTTGATAACCACCATCAACAAGGGAAAATAAAATACCACCAAAATTTCCCTTTAACTACTAGCAAGGCCCTGCATTCCATGTCCACGTAGCCTCGAATGTCCATAGTCAGCGTGAAAAATAAAAAACTAGCAACCCACACGAGGAACAAAAGCAAACACCACGACAACCCTATCAATCAACACAAAATTTGAAGACCCATACACCAATTCTTTTAACCAAAAGAAGGACCAACACTAGAATCAAACCCACGATACACACACCCACTTCACGTCCTTACAGGGGGCGGAGAATAAACTTCTACTCCCTCCTCATCGTTATCTTTACCTGGCACAGAGCCATCACGCCCGCTTGGAGTTTTCACAAATATCGGCAATACCGGTAATACTTCCAATCTCAGGGTGACCAGTTGATTTAGCATCTTGAGATACTGTCTATAGCTCGAGTCTATCTCTGTTGCATTGCCCAAAGGGCTACCGTGATAGAAATTTGAAAAAAAATTCTTCCAAAAGAGCCATGACCATACCTTATCTTTCTGCACACTCCTGATGCAAACAATGCAAGCTCTTTGCCTTTCCCTTCCGTCTTCTCTGTAGCAACACCCTGGCTCTTCAACCATCTATTGCTTCTGGTAAGAACACATGAAGACTTCTCACCAGGGGCTTTCTCCTCCAAGATTGGAACACATTCAAGTACATTGTGCTCATGTACAAAAGATTCATCCTGGGGCTTCTACACATTGAGTCTTGGAGACCTTCTTATTGGTGCTGCAGAAGTAATCAGCTTACTCGTCTTTATTATGCACAAATTCAAAAAAAATCTAACTACTGAATGCAATGGTAAAAATGGCCACCACTTCATCTATATTTATCAAGTGAGTCTGATGATGTTTGATCATCAATTTTGGTGTCACATGCTCAAGGAAGCAATTAATCATTAGTGTCGATTTCCTCATCATTAATCACCTCGATACTTGGAGATTTGTACACCATTCCTCATAATGGATGGAAATTAATTCCTCACACACACAAGGACTCAATTTGATTGCTCTTGAAGAGAGCATGCCATTAATGCTCACTAGTTGTAGAGAAAAATGGCTAACACATGTGTGTCTTTGATTTTTTGAATGTTAGTCATCGATGTTGGAATGAGGTGGAGAATTGAGCAACCAAGATGCGGTCAAATTAGGTTTGAAAACCCAATACCATAGCTCGTCATCCTATAGCCAATGAGAAAACACTAACAGGGAGCCATGTCATTCATTCCATGGACTCCACCATAATCTACATGGTGGTCAAGACACTCCATGTGTCACCCTTTCGTGTACCTTGCAAGTTGTCCAACAAGCATTAATTAAATGTTGCGAGGTGTGTGATGAACGACTAGGATCAAATCCTAATGTTGCACCATAGTCGTTGATCTCCCCATCATTGGTTGTTAGGTACATGTATAAGGATCAGGCCCCATACTGCAAGGACACGCATCACAATCTCACATACCTCACATGTTTTATGGCAGTTGTTCATAAATACCCGTGCGGTGTGCAATGGGTGGTGGGGATTAAATCTCCAAATTTGACGGGCTACATCCCTGCACATGCTAAATGTTAACATTAAGGTAGGGCCACGACTACGCCAATGGTAATAAAACCCTTGAGGACAACAACTTAAGTCCCTTAACATAAAATATTTTTCCCAACTTTACAAAAATTTGGCACAGGACAATGCACAGGGTGACCATCTCTCCTAGATGAAGGGGCCGGTTAACGAATGCATTTAAAGGCTTAAGTGACGACTTACTCAACTGGCAATCAACGGAACAAGTCACCGCAAAATTATAACCCTAAAGGGTTTCAAGAGAGAACATTTACAAAGTTAGGGTTTACAAACCAAAACCTTTAGCCCACCCTAAAACACAAAGCTTGAAAATCATGATCCAGATCATGATTTTATCAGAATTTTGCAAGAATTCAAAGAGCTCCATCAATCTATAACCAAGGAAATTGAATTCCACAAAATCTCAAAATTTGTGAAAAGCAAGGTGCTAAATCATAGTCCCCTATGTTTACTTTGAAACAATGAGTAGAGATATGAACATAATTACTAGGAAGCACACTAATATATTGTTTTATATAAAAATATATATACTTAGGTGCATACAATAGTATAGTGTCCCTCAAGTGTATTCGATTATATTCAAAGGGTTCAAAATTTAGTGACTATGTTCATGTTGGTTTTTGAGTTTAAATGACAAGCAATGTGTTACTGAATCAATAGGTGAGGGGGATATTTCACAAACCTTCTTCCATAAGGTTCACTAGTCTAGTTCGAACAAGATATTAGTCAATTACAACCTATTTTAGAGCAAAGGTACGTTTCTTCACAACAGACTTACCTTGCCCCCAAAAGAGTGATGTAATCCATTTCTAATGGAGGGGTCAAATAGGACATACCAAGGTCATGTACCACCTCGATACTCCTAGAT
This sequence comes from Sequoia sempervirens, assembly GCA_007258455.2. Lineage (NCBI taxonomy): Eukaryota > Viridiplantae > Streptophyta > Pinopsida > Cupressales > Cupressaceae > Sequoia > Sequoia sempervirens. Next base: position 83,993,015 of record VDFB02049217.1, on the reverse strand, counting down.
TTTATGAAAGAGAATGAACTCTTAAGCCTTACACCTCAACCATAGATTGGACATGGTAGGTAACTTCTCATAATGGTGTTATTGTGATGCACTACTATGATGAAACATTTCAAAAAACTTGGATTTGGCTTATAAATACAAAGGTTTGTAATGACTTAGTGAACACCAAAGGTATACTTCAAACATGAGACACTAAAGTCTCTAATCAACCTCTAAGTATCCCATACGTCCGCCCTATATTTTTACACACAAGGCATAACATCCTCATATAAGTGCTACTTACTTTCATTTTTGCACCCTTTAATATAGCCCACCTGAAAATGTGCTTTGAGGTCGCCTTGAGTTCTCTATTGCAGGATGTATCTCAAGCAAGGCCTCTCTATTAAAAGAAAAAGGAATGTTATTTCTCTTCACCCAAGATCACATGAAGCACAAGGGGAGAGGATACGTAGCAAGCCTTGGGTGACTCAAAGAAAAAGTGCAAACTAAGAGTGTTTCTCTTCACCCAAGATCGCACAAAGTGAAAGGGGAGAGGATACACACTACTGGTTTACCAATCAAAGCAAGTAAAGAAAATAATTGTTCATTTTAGTGCACTAAAGATACATGTGAGGTTAATTTTAAAGCACCAAACTAAGTGTGAAGTTGTCTTCAATTTTAGAACTCAAGGTAAAATGAGGTTGTTTGGTTCAATTTTACTCCAACTTGGAAAAGCAAGATAAATTGTTCATTTGTTAAGCCCAAATTGAAGTGTGAGGGTTAAATTATTAAGCACCAAACTAAGTGTGAACCTAATTTAAAGCTTAAAAGTAAATTTCTCTTAGATTATCCTTCGCTTAAGTGTTTAAAAACACTAAGTTGAGAAATTTAATGAACTCATGTTTATGAAATGTTAATAAACACTTTTGTTTCAATCCATGCTCTTCATGCTCAATCTAATCCTACAAGTTATTAGTCCTTAAACCAACAAACACAAATCAACAAACAATTGGGGTTAGAAACCAAATTAATTTGCAAATTTGGATTAAACCTTAAATTTTACCTTTCTGGTTTACCTACAAGTGCACAACTTTGTCAAACAAGTGTGCTAGAGTTTTCCTGACAAGTGCGCTAGAGTTTACAAATGTGTCATTCCACCTCTAGACAAGTGCGCTAATATTTTCAACTGCGCAGATTGATACCAGAATAGGTGCACCACTCTGTCAATTTTTTAACAAAAACCAGAATGATCAAATGTGTTTTTGAAACAAGTGCACTACTTTGTACCAAAATAAGTGTGTTCCAATAAAACAAATGTGCACCAATGTAACAAATATGCGACTCTAGTTCAAAGACGATGTGTTGGCCTGCTTCTAATTCCTGAAATCATGAAAATATCAAGCAAATTTTAATTAATTAGGGATATAGGGTCCCATCGGGCATGCCATTTTGTAGATGTATTATAAACCTAATTGATCAAATAAATCTAAATTGAACACTAATTGCAAAGCTATGATCAATTAAACTATAAATCTCAATGAAATTGCATACATAAGCAAATTACCTTTCAAATTATGAAATATCAAAGCAAATTAAAATGAAAGATATCAAGCATTTCCAAACCTTAATCCCATTGGGGGATCATGTCCTTCATGGATGTGGAGTGTTGCAATTGAGATAAAATCCTTGACATTGCAAAGAAAAATTGATCAAAATGATGATCAAATGGTCTCACAAGCTCTAAAATTTTCTAAAATTGAGGATTCAATTCAAGAGAGTAAGTTTACTAAAAGCTTGTGGATGATTTTTATGCAAAAATGGCTCACTATTTATAGATTTTTGAAATTGGAATCAAGGGTGGAGATCAACTTGGCTAATCAATGGATGAAATTGAATTGAAGGAGTGAACATGGATCGAGGATGAATCAAACAGTGGGCAATCCATTAGGCATGGATTAAAATCAAATCAAGGGCTCAAGATCCATGAGAGACCCAACTAATTTCCTAAATTTTAGGAAATATGTTGGAGGAATGTTGGAGATATTTCCCATTGGGGGGAAATATTTGAACTTGAAAATACAATATTCCCTTAGAATATTCATTGTGCAAGTGGGAAAAGCTAGAGGATTTGAAAGATATTGGTCAATTAAATAATTAATTAAAATTGTTTAATTGTGCAAGATGAGAGAAAAACATTTAATTAAATAATTATGATTATTTAATCAAACTCGGAAAATGTGACAATTAATCAAGTAATTGACATTATTTAATTAATTGGAAGAATTGGGTGAAATAGACTAGAAAGTTGTGTTAGTTCGAGAAATCAAATATGCAATATCATCAGGACAGATTTAAGTGTCTACACTTTCCAACCACTAACATTGTGCTCCCATCTTTCAATGGCCAACTTATCCTTCAACATCTATCTATTTATTTCTTTAAAAGTGAAGAAAACATCATTACAACCATCATCCTTAAGGAGATTTGTGTTGAGAATGAAGTTTTTCACTCTTCTATGATATTTATTAACCATGTTATTTATCAAAATATCCACTTGGATAGGGTAGTGGTCAGATAAGGTATAGGGGTATACACTAATAATACAACCTTTTCCATCATTTTCAAAGTTAAAGAAATCTCTATTGGCATTAAATATTTCAAACCTACAATAGATTCTATTTTTCCCTTTTTGGGAGTTGCACCAAGTGTACCAAATATCCTTATTCTCTTTTTTGTTCCCATCTGATGGGTCAAAGAGGTTAAGCTTAGATTTTATTCTTGACCAGAAGTACAACTCATTACCCTTCTAATCCATTCCATCCCTCCAACTTATCTTCTTGATGCTCAATCATGTTGAAATCTCCCCCTATAATATAGGGTATGTTGTGGAGAATGTAGAGCCAATTCCATAGCTCAATTTTCTCCTTCAAATCATTATGCACATATACTGAGAACTGCCTGAATATAAGATCATCTTTCTCAATGATTACCCACACAACTCTTTGTCAAGGAGATGAACCATTATCTTTAACATGCTAAGCCCACATATTAGATAGAAAATTAATAGATCCACCTTTCCCTTACTCATGATTGATAGATAATTGCATTGAATCTTTCCATATAAATCTAAGTTTAGTTTCAAGTGTAAATTTGGTGGCCTTCACCTCTTGGAGGAGGAAAACATCATTCTTTTCTAATAAGGTTTAAAAATCTTCTGACAATATATTTCTTGTCAGGGGACTCATCATGTAGGTTTTCCCTTGTTGAATGCACATTAGGTTGCCATGGCTATGTTTCCAATGTGATGTAGAATGTGTTTAATCATTGTTTGAAATGAATCAGTTTATGAAAGTTGTCAAGTGAACCAATAGTAGTTCTTTTCTCTGCATCAATTTGCATCTCTCTGTATAAACCCAAGAGATGACCAACTATTTTTCCATGCTTGGGTATAATTTCAGAGTCCATAAAAAATTTGACAATCAAGCTATTACTGGTCAGATTCCTAGGAGCCCATAAAGACCTAAACTTTTGAGCAACCTAAAGGTTTGAGTTACCATCACCAAAGTCTTTTGGATCATTGGTTTGAGTATTATCATTTGCAATCAACATTTTCTTTATGGATAAATCTATCACATTAGAATTAATTAGGTCATTAAATATGTTTTCAAGTTGTTTTCAACCTCAGGAATAGAGTAGTCTGAACCACTATTAGGCTTTTACAAACTCCTAGGGATTTGAATTTTATTTTTAAAATTCATCACAATTATTTTAACCATATAATTTGTTTCATTATGCAAGGAGGATTTGTGATTTATCTCATACTCATCATTATTTACTGATAGATCCAAGCTAAGAGGAGAGTCAAGGTTGTAGCAGGTATCTAAACCAGATTTATCAAATTTCTCCATTTGCTCTTTATTGTTGAAGGCAATATTTTGATGAATTTTTTCCATCACTAGTTGTTGGGAATTCTTTTTATCTACCCTTGAGGAAGGTACATGACCCCCAATTATCCCAACACTTTTTATGGGGTTAGGCATTTGGTTAACCATCTCAAAGAAAACAAACCAGTTTGGGGGAAAAGGATTGGAAGTGCCAAGATATCTTAGTCTATTTTGCATGTAATATACACTTGTTATGGCTCAATCGTGATTAAGCCTAGGTTGGTCACAACTAAGTTGTAACATGAGAACATTATAATGCACTTCCATTTTTCTTCGATAAAAATTAAAAAATAGCATATCACACCCATTTTAGGCCAAGCTCATTTTTTTCCCAACACCCAAATGTAGAGAAGTATCATGAGTGTTTTTTCAAGCCATTGGAGTGGATTTAAACCCAGCACAATGTCACCATGACATCCACAAGTTTGAGGAGGTAATATTTCAATATTTTATGGATTTAAATAAAAATAAAATTTTATCTTTCAATTTTTTTTATTCAATTTTTTATTTGTATCAATTGAAAATCCTTCAACTCCTCTAAATGATAATTCATCCAACCATGTGCATGAAGGAAATCCTACTGACAAGAAAGCACAACCTAACCCTCTTCAAACTCCTTTGTCCGTTCCATACCATCATCACAAAATGTTTAAGAAAATATATTAGGGAAAATTGAAACAAACAAAAAGAAAATCCAAGCATTGGTCGAAATGTTAAAAAATTCTAATATAATGAGAAAACATCAAAGAGTCCTTGACACATCCTTGAAATTTATCATCTCTCACATAGATTTTTTTAGTGTCCAAATAAACATATGGTCAAATCATAGGGAGAATGCATGCCAATTTTATTCTACAAAATTATGATATAAACAAGTGAGAGATAAGAAATTTTTGAAATTCAATTAGTGTGCATTTTTTATGGATTTGTGAACTAGTTCACTAATGTATGGAATTTGGAAAATATTCCCTATTCATTGGTGCCAACACCATGGAATAAGGGATATTTTTTTATATAGGTGGTAGATGGTTTTTACTATCCCCATGCAACAATAATGATGTGCATCTTGAGGAAACTATATTGTGAGTTCATTCTTAATGACATTCTAAATTATTTTGATATGCATGATTTCTATGGTAGAGGAAAATTCTCTACATAAGATAGGAAAAGAGCATGTCATGTTTAGGAGCTACCACCAAGACCCCTAGCCAAGCCATCTATTAAGTATATCATGATCTCTTTTGGTATCAAGAAGAGTGTTAAGGTGGAACTTGTAGTCTATTAATTTCATTACATAGACCTTATTACAACAAAATTTGGCCTCTTTGAAAGAGTGATGAGGGTGAGTATCCTAGATATTGATAGCCATCACACCTTTGTAATTCCTATGGATCTATGGATGCTTAGGATACTTATATTGGATAATATGATCCAAATTTTGAGTATGCTACATAGGTCCAAGAGGATGATACATTCATATTAGATAATATGGTGTTGACAAATGATTTTCTAGATAGGACCTTTGGTATGGATCGACGAGTAATTTCCAATAAGGTTTTACAATTTATTATATTTCATTTAAAAATATACAATCAACTATATCAATCTATTTTAATGAAAATCAATATAAATAATTTTATATAATATGAAATTCTAGGGTCAATGTATTCATCCTAGATCTGTTGGCCCTTCAAGTCTTTATTATGTGGTCATGTTGAGTCCACAGGTATGTAATTTGTAACACAATAGTAAGTATAATACATGTTTTCTTTTTCATATATCAACATCAATCTTAAAATTTACATTTGATGATGAATAGGTGGATGTTGAACCTTCAACATCAAGATCCATATGTGGTAGTAGTCATATGTTATCTTTCACTGAGGTAATTTTTACTATTTTTAATCATCATGTATGTAAATATTGTTATTTAGATCTTGGTAAAATAACATTGTCTTATTTTCAATTGATAACATCCATTCAAAATCCTCCTAATATTCATGGGGCAATGGAGGTACACATTATTGCAAAAGTTTTGTCTTCAATATGTTTGATAGAGGTATGAACTAGTAATGTAAATTTTAATTTATATTTCTTATTTTACCCACTACTTTATTGTAAATTTAAATTATATTCATCTTTAGCCTAATTTTCTTCTTCATACCCTTCATAATGGACCTCAACTCATGTCCGTGCATCTACCTCTTAGATGAATGGAAAAAGTAATGAATGATTGAGGTAGATTATCAACTTGTGGTAAATGACTTCACTTATGTCATTGTTTATTTTGTGTTTTCTAAATTAATTTTTATATTGTTTTAATGTATTAATAGGTGGAGCTCCAAAAAAGTGACAAAAAGAGGTCCACTCAAAAGATTAGAAAGAAAGAGTCATTAATTGCTTCAACATCTTCCCAACAAAAAAGAGTTATCAACTATTCCATGACACTCTATAGGACTACCTATGTTATGGAATTTTGTTGTATGCCTATATGTCTTTTTTGTAGATACATTCTTGTTTTTCCAACATATAATATTGTGTGTCTATATGGATTTGTTGTATGTATATTTTTGTTTTACTAATGTCTAATATTGTATGCCTACATGGCTTTACTTTATATATTTTTGTTTTGCTAATGTATGATATTGTATGCCTATATGGATTTTGTTTATATATTTATTATATTCATAACACTATGTATACATTATATGGCATTTTCATGACATTATGTGTATGGAATTTTATATTATATATGAAAATCAATTATGACAATAGATTTTATCACATTTATTATTTATATATGATTCTCATATTTTATTATGGTTTGATGTATACAATGAGTGCATAGGAAACATATATAAGCCAACATGAGTTAATTCAAATAAATTAACCTTCAATTTATAAATAAATTAAGGAAACATGACTACATTCCTAGACATCAATAGAAATGATTGTTATTAATACATTCATGGATTCATAATAGTCTTAATGGTATTGAGTTTTACTTCCCATAGCATTCCTTGTGATTGAATATTGACATGAATATGAATTTGTACTTATCAATGTCATTTGGATACTAGATGTCAATATGATATTCCTATAACTAATTATAGTCCTCTTGTGAAATGTTTGGCAATATTTTAATTTTTTATCCATTCTTCATCTTCCTATAGGATAGTGTTAATGGTAGAAATGTAGGTTTACTTCTGTTGCATTTAGGAATATCTCTCCATGAGATACACCAAGATAAATCTCACATCAGATTGATAAGATCTTGGAAAGAGATGAATTTTTTTATGATGTTTTAGAGCAACCAATTTTTTTCCTTATACCAATGGAGTGTAGGAGAGGGTTTCATGACTAAGCTAGGAAAATGATAACCTTGTCATGATAGTCCTTCATTATTTACTTGGTTTTCCTCTTCAATTTTACCTTCACAAGTTTTTTTTATTGATCATAGTCATCATAATGATCTCTTAAGCATGGTTAATACCATAACTCTCTTGGTAAGATGAAAATCATCTTAAACACAAATTAACTCTTGTAGTAATTGGTTGTCCTTTCACAACAATCATATAGGAGTGTGATAGTCTTGACTATCATAATACCTCTTATGACATGTTTTAGCTCTTGAATGATGTGAGTGCCTATACTAATACCATGTCTAATTATATTTCCACATATAAGATAGTTTTGATATTGTGTATAGAGGTCTCCATACTAGGATAGAATCCTCTATCTCTTTATGCAAACTTTTCTTATTGCTCATCACAAGCTTTTATTAACTATTTTAGCACGAATGTTACATCTTTTGTCTAATTCCTTAGATCACTATGTGGTATAGTTTGTAAGGAATGATGTGATTAAACTCTTTTTGTTCTCATAAACCTTGCATAATATTGGAGATAGGATAACCAACCCATCTATTACTATGAGATTACTCTCTTATGGTTGATTTTATGACTATCATCTCCATATGGTAGCATTATTTATAGTTTTGGATGGTAAACATTATCTATTTTATCTCCTTGAAACTAATAATATTCATCATGGGCTGAGAAAACACAAGGATCTCATGACAAAAACACCTTGGACATTGATAACCTAGATGAGGGTGGTGATAAGGCTTCATAAAGTGGTTTAGGATAACCAAAAGATAAATGGATGGTCCACTTCACCCATTTATGATAGCCCTATCTTGATCATGAATCCATATATATACAATTTATTTAATTTCATCAACTTCTAGGAATTATTTATGGTTTTAATGAGCAATCACAAGGAAAATTGGTATTCATAAGTGCATTCTTGGGTAAGTGACATTCATGACAGCATTAAGGGTTATTTTTATCCTCTCAATTTTAATGACACTTTCATGATTGTTATAGGGATATATTATTTTTGTAATATAATCTAATCAAAATTTCTTCATATTAGTCAAGTAGATCTAGCTAGGACAAGGTTTATATGGCCTATAACTCTTTTTTCAACACTTAAATAATCTTCCTAGTAGTTGCCATAATGAAATATTAGATTGAGACAATAATAGGATAATCTTAAGGATGTTAATCCATGGAATAAAAGGACTTTGTAGAGGGTCCCAACATCCACCTATAGGTGCAAACATGACATTCCTAGGTGCCATGATTTGATAGAATAGGCAGATGAAATTTTGGTAACTATTTTCCATTAAGCTCTTAAGTGACTATCTCGGTGCAATGTAGCCTAGAAGGATTGGGAGACCTTTGGAATAAAATGAGGCTTCCACTAGCATTCAAAAACCAACCCTAACATGATGGGATGTTGATTTTCTCCCATGAGGTGTAGAAGAAAAAGCATGGCTATTGGAATATTTTCACTACTCTCTATTGAAAGGTTAAAGTGTTTGTCATTGATATGTCTATTGGCAACATGATCATGAGTATGAACATGGGTTGTATAGTATGCATATACAATTTTGTCATTGATGTCAACATTGTGGTTTGATATGAAGATCAATGTGTAGATCATTTGTTGTAGCATGAACGTGCATAAATATGTTAATCCAGTGCATAGATGTAAAAAGTTGTGATCCAATGCAAAAAAGTTGTAGAATTGGTTGTGTCGAAATAGAGTTTTTTGTGTACAGGACATCCATTTTTTTGGTCTGCATTAGTATGGCTTGAGGAATTTTGCTTTGTGGTTCTAAGGAATTTTTTTTGGAAGTTAGAGGAGTCTAAATCCAAAATTTCACATTGTTTTGTCTTCTAGCGCAGAAGTTATGAATGATAGAATATTTAGTTTGCCATTGATAGTATTTCTAGTGCAAAATGTATGGTTTGATAGGTCCGCACTTCACCATGGAAAAATATTTTGTCTTGCAGATTTGTGGAATTATTTATAGGTGTTAGATGCACCTATGTTCCAAGTGGCATGAAGTTTGGTGGTCTACATGTTGGTTTGTGATTGATTAGTTGGTGAATTTTGATGTTAGGTCACCAACAGTGTTGGCCTAATATATTTGGGGTATTACAGAGTTTAAGTAAGTATTGATCTATTATAAGGGAGCTATTATAGGTCCACCCTGACCTATTTGAGGTGTTACATGTTTTGAATTAAGGTGTGAAGTGTGTATGGTTGATTGGTAGCCGAAAAGTTATGTTTTTGCTTGATAAATCTAATTAGGCCAACCTAATTGATGTTGTAGGTGTTAGTGGATGTGATGGATATGTATGTAGGATCATTTTAGTGTTTTAGAGTGTGAATAAAATTAATGTTGATGTGAATTGTGCCAAAGTGATGCAAGTGTAGAACAAAGCAGAGTGATATGAAGTGTGTTGACTATGTATATTGAGCTTCAGTGGAACTATATTCCAGCATGTTGTAGATGTATTTGTAATAGTTCATTCTGGTTGTGTGCCACCCCTTTCTTCTATCTTTTATTCTTTTTGTGGGTATTGAGTCTGCTAGGACAATGAGTCCATCTATAGTGAGCATTTATGTAATATCTTATAACCGGTTATAATATATTGTGAACTAATATTCACTGTGGTTTTTCCCTTTTGGGTTTTCCATGTAAAAATATGGTGTTCATGTGTTATGTGGTTTTGATGGATGTTTTCGTGCTTTCCTTTATTACTAAAAATTTTAATATTCTATGTGGAATGAATGTTTAAATGTTTAAGTGGTTTTAGAGAACATTGATTCACCTCCCCCCCCTCTCAGTATTTTGGGCATTCAAAAATTGGTATTAGAGCTTGGTTCACTTGGAAGAAATTGAAAAAATAGTCGTTAGAAGATATCCTACTCCTCTAGCTTGCTATTGGATTCACTTAATAAGATTACATGTTTGACACGAATGGAGAACTCAAAATAGGCCATGAAGATCTAGAAAGGGCCAAAAGTAACAACAAAGATTTGAAAGAAAATATCAAGGAAGCAGATGAATGCATTAGAAAATTGAGAGGACAAATCAAGAAATTTAGAGAAATATATAAGGAGGTTAATGAGCAGCTGAAGCAAGCAAATGAAACAATTACCAATCTAAAAATACAAGTTGAAGAAGGACAAAGAGTTGAAGAATGTTTGAATTCGAAGATGAAAATAAAATCTAAAAAATGTTCAAAACTTGAAGATATAACCTTGAGATCATATCTGTAAAAATAAAAGTGTCAGGAAGACAAATTCAAGATGAGCTCTACAGTTCTTGATGAAGTGATTGCAAATCAAAAGAATTCCAAAGACAAAAGTGAATTAGGGTTTGAGAAAGGAGAAAGTTCAAAGGAAGATCAAACACCAGGTGTTGAAAAGAAGAACAATGAACAAAAGAAGATTGAGGATAAGAAGAGCAATGACAAGTAGGTCTGGAAACAAAGGAGAGACTTCAAAATACCACCTATCAGACAACAGAATGTAGAAAGGTACTTATATTTTAATAGTTTCTATTATTCTTTCAATAAATTTGAACATAAGGCTATGGAATGTAGAAGCAGAATGAATCAGAATATTCAATCATTTCTCGATCAGTGTTTTACATGCAAAATAGTTGGTCATAATGCTAGTGAATACCTAAGTCAAATGATGAATGGATATAACAATGGTATAAGGTTGCAATCCTTCAATGGATACTATTATGCATGCAATGGATTTGGGAATAAAGCTAATCAATGTAGATCTAAAATGGGTGGAAGTAAGCTTGTTCAAAATGTTGTCATATGTTACAATTGCAACAGACCATGACACATTTCCAAATTTCACAGAAGCAAGAATGTGAAGAAGAATAATCTAGTAAAGAAGAATGATCTGGTGAAAAAGGCTAATCTAGTAGAGATGAAGAAATATATGAAAAAGATTTGGAGAAAGAATGAAGATAGTGATACTAAGCCTGAGTCTGTACCAACATCTGTTGCAAATGTTTCCTTCGAAAACTAAGTAGAAAGCTTTGGCTTAGGGGGAGCATTAACAAAATATATTTTATCCCCTATTAGAGAAATGTTGTCGATGCTTCAACATATTGGAATAAGGTGTAGGTTGACATGGTTAACCTATTAATGAAAGAACCGGTAGAAAATATCAAGGTAAGGAAATTTATGGAGCAGTTGAAGGTGACTGTGCAATACAGTTAGGGTTTGACAGCTTTATCAATCTAAGCATTTAATGTGATTTAGGTTATGGAAAAAGGTTTATAAGTGATTTCATATTCAATCTAAGTCATTTGCAAATGAGAATTTGAAGTGAAAATAATATTAAAGAGCAAAGTAAAAGCATTCCATGTCACAACCCCTATTTTCAATAAGTAATTTATAATTCAATAATACTATTTTGATGCATTTAGTATTTAATTTAGTTGAATGATTATATTGTTCGTACTTTTGAATGTTTAATTAAATTAATTAGTAGTGAAATAAAAGTGCAATGAAACAAAATGAATTTATTATAATTTAATTATAGATTTTATTTTGCAAATAAATGATAATGCTTTGTTATTTAGAATAATTATTTTATTTGCTATTGAATGATATTTCCTTATTATTTATTCGGAATAAATATTTAAATTGCAATTAAAATGGTATTTTCTAAATATTTACTGAGGATAAGTACTTTGTTTGTAATTAAAATAGGATTTCTTTATTATTAGTTATCGAGGATAAATATTGTGCATGGAAATAAACTTTATTATTATTATTTTCAAGATTAGGTTATTGGAAAAGTTGGAGAGAAATATTTAAAAGAGTAAAAAACAATAACGAAAACAAACAATATGGTTTCTTGATCTTTATTTTTCTCTGCAAGAACAATAACTGGAAAAAAAATGGGTGTCGGGTAGAAGGTTTCTAGAGAACAGTAAATTAAGAATGGTGAAAAGAAGAAAAAAAAAGAGAGAGAAGGAGAAATAATGAGGGAAAATTCTACAGAACATGATTTCTAGGAAGGCAAGAACAAGAAAAGAGAAGAAGAAGAGGGGAAAACTCAAACAAAAGGCAATTTCCAGGTTTTTGAATCCCTTCCAATGCATTTAAATTTTAAAATGTGAGAATAATTGTCTATATTGTGAAAAGTTGAATTTCCTCTTTGAAAACCATTTGTGCATATTCACTGTATTTGGGTGCTTGGTGTTTAAATGCTCTATTTTTCTGTATGAAATTCATTATCATGACTGTAAAAATCTGTACTTTCTTTCCTATTCATTTAATATATATATATGGTGTTAAATTTATGCATTTCGATACTTTGCAAATCCTTGTATTGAATATATTTTTATGCTGAACTGAAATCATAAATTACCTTTAATTTCTCTGTTCTAGAATATAATAATATTATATATCTACATATATACAGTGTCGTATATATATAAATATATAATACTATTATCCTACAGTTTGGAATGGAACAAATAAATTACATTATGAATCAAACTATTTCGTGTATTGAGAGATCATTTGTAAATGTTTGGGGAAAGCTTTTAGTGGGAGTTAGGCTCCCCCACACAGTTGCGCCACCTTTGGGAAAGGCTACATTGTGGGGGCAGGACCGCCCTCCACAGGTTGTGACTTGTGTAGGCGGCACTGCCCTCCTTAGGCAACGCTCCCCTAAGGGAGGTCGACGACCTATATCCCTCACCTTGTGTGCTTCCTTTTAGAAATCTCTGCTATTTACTGAAACTTGTTTCAATCTGTCACCGGAAATTTAGAATCTTGGCTACGTTCCAGTATAATAGCATTTTTTTTCATCTGCATATATATGTGTGTGTGTGTGTGTGTGTGAGAAAGTATTAAAATTTGACAAGAAAGGACATAAAAATCAGAATTGGAAGGTTAAATATTTTGTTTTAAATCGATATATTTTTGTATTAGATGGATTTATTTCAAAATGTATGTATAAATAAGTAAATGTATAAATATATATATATATATGGGTAAATATATACATATGCTTATATGTAAATGAGCAAGTTTACTCTTTAGAATGCATGTATTTTAAATTGAAAGTATTTCTATCAAATTTACACAAATCCGTTATTTTAGATTAAATCATTTAATTGGAAATAGAATATTGGATACTTTGTAAGCAAGTAGAAAAGAGAACATGTGCATTTAATTGCTTTTATCCATTGGAGTGTAGTGGTTTGACTGTGATGAATTCCGTGTGAAATGTAAAACCAGATGTAGAGTTTATTTCTTGTGAGCTAATCTCTTGTGTAATCAAATAGCAAACCCCAGAATTATAAGAGTACTTTAGAAAGAATAAATATTTAACAAAGTAAGTTATTATATTTAATTTTAAAATAATATTTAATATACTCCATTGAAGAAAAATATTCTAAGTATGAGATTCATATAGGAGGACAAAATTAAAGATTTGAATACGAAATTTGATATACTTTATAACACTTGATCAATATATATATATAGATGTAGATTGCAATTAATCTACGCATATTATGTAATGTGAATCAATTGGGGATTTTATAAAAAGATGAATAAATGTTAAATCATACCTTGCCTTATTAAAGTTTAAGTTTAATGATGACATTCTTCTCATGCATCATGGTTTATCATGCACATACGGAGAAAATAGGAATTCCCTCACTTAGTTGATCTTGAGATTTATTTGTATAAGAATGTACACTCATATATATTCCTTAGCTTATATATGTATTCTCATACATACATGAGCTATACCTTCTTAACTCTTTTATAGTATTATTCTCTTATTGTTGAAACCTCTATGAATCAATGAGTTTAGAAGTAAGAATTCTTGTTATAATTGCATAGGCATGTGTGCATTCTAGCAGGCCTAGGATTACTTTCATGAAGCTTTATGTGATTGGCTTATGGCTTTCAGTGTACTTGTGTGATATTTGAGAGGTTATTGGAGGTAGAATGGTCTTATTTGCAAATACTTGGGAGCGATTCATGATAGTGTTAGCATTACCTTAATTTCATATGCAAGGATGATGCGTTGGTGAAATTTAAAAATGTTGCATGTAGACTTATGTAACTTGTAAAAGAACTTCCTTATGCTCCTTATTATGTGTGATATTCATGATATCCAGAAATATGTAATGAATGGTCATGTCGATGAGATAGTATGATCATTGCCAGTGAGGCATCTTGTAACCATTGAGATTTTGTAGCCAATAAGGCTTTGCCAGTAAGGCATATCATTAAGCCAGTGAGGCACTTTTACGAGTGTTTTTTCATCCCTACGAGGGTTTTCCACTCATGAAAATCTTTGTGTTATGGTTTCTTTGTGGATGTATTTATGATCTTACTATTTCCTTAATTTGCATTACAATATTTGAATTTACATGTATTGCTAAGACGATAATGTGTTTTGATATACTTTGATTCATTGATGTACGTTATTCCATATGAATATAGTGATGAAAGTAATTTAATTATTCCTCTTATTCCACACCTTTTTATAATTATTTTATTCTATTAAATTATTTTGGAAACTAAGAGATATAATTGGTAAATGAGATTTTTGGACCTTTCATGCCAAAAATCCTTGCAAATGAAACCCTAACTAGAAAGAAATCGAAGGTATTTGTAGTTTCATCTTGCCCTAAGATTTCATAAAGTGTTTCGAAATATTTGAAATGGCTACTCCATGAGTAATTAAGGTCTTAGAACGACCTCAACCTAAATTTAAGACATCCTGACAAGTCTATGGAGATCAACTCGAATGGTGCATTTTCAAGGATTATGTATGGTGTGTTCCACACTAAGGATGTAAGACTTTATATTCACACAAAGCTGGAGGAATATTATCACTCAAATCTAGGTGATATGTGGGTCAAGGAACTCATCGAATACAATTTCGTGCTAAAACCTGACTTCCAGAGCTTGGTGGAGAAGAAGCTCAACGTATGGAAAAAATTCCCTAATTTCTACCATGATGATGCATGGATGAGGTATGTAAGAGTTGTTGATGAACTCGAGCACCTAGGATCACTTGTAAAACTGAGATTAACCTTCTACATTAGAGCAACAAGAGGATGAAATGTTGGAATATGGTGCAATAATAGAGTGATGATATTATCACACTCAAAATGATACAATATGCATCAGCACTCCCTTGAACTGACCAAGTTGATATGAGCTCATCTGGACTAGATAGGAGGGAGAGGTGAGTGATGATTATATAGTTGAATATGGACATATAAATCCAAGAGGGGTAATAAATCCCAAATAACCAAATTAGGTGGGAGTTATTTATACTTGGAAAATGTCAAACATGTGGTATAACCTACTTAGAAAGAGACAGGATAGTGGTTTTGGGAGGTGGCATAAAAGGCCAAAAGAGGGTGTGAAACTCAACCACCCAAGTGTGGGTGAGAGAGACACATGTAATCTATGGATTATGCCACGTTTCCTCACATAAATCATGCCTCATATAACCTAAGTATACTTAATAATGTGTAGGAAAAATAAATATTAAAAAACCTACACTAACACCCCCCTTAAGCATAGTTTAGGTGGGTGAAAGGATGAAACAATACAAAGATGGGCCCCAACTACAAGGCCATGTTAGGTACCCATGTACAATCATGAAACCTCTCAAAAGATGAGAAAGAGAAGACTTGTAGGAAAAAACTCCCTCCCAAGAGAGAAGAAGAAGAGAGACCATCCAGCCCCCCAATGTAGAATCTCCTACATTGTTGGTGGATACTCGACACAAGAAGTTGAAGATGATCCAAGATCGCCAAAAAATATTCTTCCCCTTAGGAAGAAAGAAAACCAAGGATGTATGCAAGATATCTTCCCATTCCTAAAAGGAATATGAAGGAAGAATGATGAAAATGTATGATGTCTCTAAACTTGGCTCAAGTGTCCCCATGTCAATGTCGAAAGTTGTCACCATCAAATCAGGTGTTCTAGGCCACACTACAGAAGATGACAATCTAGGACCTAGTGGAGATGGATGTAGAACAAAATCCAAAGACAAAGATATCTCCTCTAAAGACAAAGGCACCTCCTCCAAATGTTGCACAATAGTAGCCACAGTCATTTCAAAATGTGAAGAATGATCATGTGGGTAAAGAACAAGAGGGTCAAAAGGTTTCCCCTCAACAGCTAAAGAAGACAAAGAAACTTCATCAAAGAGAATATGTATGTACTCAATTGTGTCCTCCAAGTCTACAATATAGGACTCATAAAAAAAACCTGCAATGTCTATCAAGTACTCATCCCAAGTAGTTGTGTCTGGAAGACAATGAATGTCCTGCTACACTGAATCAATAGAGGCCATGGATGTAGCAACACTAGTATCATCAGAAACAATAGGTGATGTAGGAGATGGAGTATCAACACATGTCTCTTGAACCTCGGTTGAAATAATACCAAGATTCACTTGACCATACTAAATCTCCTCAAAAGTGTTTACACTAGATGCCTAAGTGTGTACATCAGCTGAAGGAACATTAGAGGAAAAATGTGAGAAGGTGTATAGTCGAGATTGATGATCTGCCTCCCCAATTGCAACAATATCTCTGCTATGCAAATCCTAAATAATCACAGAATTTGGTGTGAACTCAACACTCTTTCCTTCCCCACCATGTGTGATTTGATAGATAGAAAGGATATTTATTGACAATGAAGGAACATAAAGGACATCATTGAATGATCCTTGTCTATGTCAATAGACCCTTTCCCACAAACACACATATATGTGTTGTTAGCCATCATGATATTCAGTGACGAACAAGTTTCAAATGAAGAGAACATACTTTGTGATGAAGCCATGTGATGTGAAGCTCCAAAATCAAGGATCCATCTCCCTGACTCAGAATCTGCAATTGCAACAAGTGATTTTCCATTTTGTTTCTCTAACTTTGGTTTAGAAGAAGATGATGAATCCTTTGACATAGTTGAAGGTAAGTTGATTTTATTCTTTGTTAAAAGATTCTTCAACTCATCAATTTGTTTTAAATAACATTGATGTTCATCATGCCAAGATTTCTTGCAATATGCACATGTGGGCTTCTCCTTTTTAGATGATTCCCCTTTTGAGGAAGAGGATTCAAATTCTTTTTGTGGCTTCTCTTTTTCTTCTTTTGTTTATGTTCAAGATGCCCTGATTCTTTCTTTACTTTAGGCTCACTAGCCACCAATGCTTGTGACTTAGAAACCTTGATAAGACCCATTTGAATCAACTATGCTTCCTCTTGGATTAGAAGATCTAAAAATGCATCAAATGTAGGCTCAACATATGCAGTTCCTATTGAAATACTATTGTTGTGGAAGACAAAAACAAACACAGAATACTCAGGAACAAGCTTGGATAACACATTGAGAATCAACTGTAAATCCTCCTTAGTAATCTTGCAATCCTTCAGTTGTGTTCTTATTTGCTTAATCTTGGAGATATAGTCTTGGATGTGGTCAAAAATTTTTGGATCAAGATTCATCAAATCATTATCAATATGATAACCCCTAATCTTATCAGTTTTACCATACAAATTTTCAAGAGTCTCCCCAGCCTCCTTAGGTGTCTTGCACGATTCAAGATGAAATTATAAATCAAAAGAGACTAGTGAACAAATGTAACCAAGAGCTCTCTCACGATTGATCTCCCATTTTTCCTTAGCATCAGCATCAGTAGGTTCAAAAATAGATTCTTTTACATAACCTATGCAACCTTTTTCCTTTAAATAATTCCATACTAATTTTTTCCATATTTCATAATTATATGAAGTTAGGAGTTCAATTTGAGATTTCCCCACTGTACTAACACACAATAAAGGAAATGAACACAATCAAAAAACCATAAGATCACCCCCCCAAATTCACTCAATCAATGATCCCCCCCAGAAAAATATGATGGTGGCACTTTATAATTAGTGCGTTTAAAATTCTGGAGTTATTACCAAAGTTTTACAATGTCCAATATTGGACCAAAATACTGAAAGTACAAAATAATATCAGAATTAGAACATCAAAATAGAACCATTGTGTAGTGCTTGAAAAAATATCAACTTTCAAAACAAGAATCACCTCGATCCAAGGTCGTATGTGAAAGTTACAGTTGTTTAAAGTTCAAAAAATGAGAATTGTCCTTCAGATCTGCTGAGAAAACTAATTTTCTAGAAAATTTGGATCACTTAAGCAAAAAATGATTCCACCACTGCAAATCCTATGAAATTCTACCCCAAATCAAAAAAAAAATTGCTCGAGAAAAGGAGGTTGTGAGCTCAAGTTATGAGCCTCCAAAGTTTGCCTGCAAAAATGAAAATCCAATTGGAGAGGGGGCAAAGTTTTTAAGAAGGTGTTGACGCAGAGCTGACGTCAGCAAACCAGCCGATTAAATTTAATACTCCTCCCACCAGAAAAGAATATACTCCTCCCACCATAGAATATTCTCTGGATCTTTAGCTTAAGGTTGACGGGTTCTAGGCTGTCGCACTCCCGGTACGAGCTGTTGGAATCTACCCTATATGACCGGAATATTCTCTAGTTTGTCTGCCAGTTTGAATGAAATGCCAGATTTAATTGAACCTGCAAGTTATATTTAACAACAAGGGTTTTGTGTTTGGACCGCTAAAGATTTTTTGCCGGATTTTTTAAATTGCTACGTCGATTTTAAAAATTTTGAATGTCGAATTTCTATTTTTCACTGACCGCCAATGAGGATTTTGGTAGGGCCGGATGATTTCCATGGCAAACCGTCAATGTCTACAGGTACATGGTACCCTACGGACTATGCAGGGTACTTTGTACCCTGCAAATAATTTATTTTTATTTTTATTTTTATTTTTGCTTTTTTATATATTTTTTTTGTTTTTCAAAACAATTTTTTTTTAAAAATATATATTTACAATGATTTTTTTATTTTTTTTTATAAAAAAAATTCAAAAAAATTCAACCAACAAAGAATATAATTTTTTTTTGAAAAAATTGTACCGACTACTACAGATGGAGGTCGTACGATCCGTATAGAATAGTTTGACCAAATTCTTCAAGCTCAAAAATGGTCAAAAAATTTTGGTAGCCAAAATATGGAATGCTTTATATCAAAATTTGTCTGCGAAGCGTTCTGGACTCAATGGCAATGTCCATTTTTCCTGAACACGCACCCAACAAAATATCACTGCTGAATTTCTCCCAAATTCAAGAAGGAGCTTACATATCTTAACGCTCTAATACCATGTAAGAGTTGCTGATGAACTCGAGCACCCAGGATCACCTGCAAAACTGAGATTAACCTTCTACATGAGAGCAACAAGATGATGAAATGTTGGAATATGGTGCAATAAAAAAATGATGATATTATCACACTCAAAATGATACAATATGCATCAACACTCCCTTGAATTGATCGAGTTGATATGAGCTCATCTAGACTAGATAGGATTGAGAGGTGAGTGTTGATTATATAGTTGAATATGGGCATATAATTCCAAGAGGTGTAATAACTCCCAAATAACCAAATTAGGTGGGAGTTATGCCTACTTGGAAATTGTCGAACATGTGGCATAACCTACTCAGAAAGAGATAGGATAGTGGTTTTTTGAGGTGGCATAAAAGGCCAAAATAGGGTGTGAAACTCAACTACCTAAGTGCGGATGAGAGTGACACATGTAATCAATGGATTACACCACGTGTCCTGACATAAACCATGTCTCCTATAACCTAAGTATGCTTATTAATGTGTAGGAAAAATAAATATTAAAAAACCTACACTAACAAGGTATACCCTAAATTGAATCCGTGATAGATTTTTTTGGTTTGATATGCCTCATATGATCACTAAGGAGGTAATTAGGGTTATCACAGGATTGTGCTCAACTAGACCAGTTATGACGTTGAAATCTATAAAGAATGAGGTTGTTATGGAATTAACTAGTGCAAAGTATGACAAGAGAACTTTCACAATCAAGGATATTAGAGACCTGATAGTCAAGTATGCCACCATGATGATTGGATACAAAATATACTTTTCTAATAGGGAGAATTTTGTATCATCCAATGTAATAAATACTACTTATGAGATGGTTGTAAATGGTGCAAACTTTGATTTGTATGAGTTATTGAGGGCACAACTAATTGAGAATCTATAGAAGACAAAGGATTCAAAGTATCCTTTCAAGTTTGCCACATTGATTATTTGTTTATAATTTTACTTTTTGAGGGAGCTACCCAAAACAAAGAACATAGTTTGGTTGAGGGACAAATGGGTAGCACATAAAATTAGAGACTGCCTAAGGAGGTTAGGTGATGTGGATGCATAGGAGAAGCTTTATGGGGATTTTTCAAAACATTTCAAAAGAACATGCAAGACAAAGAGAGGATTCCCTGAAATATGGTTGAAAAGTACAAAAATGACATTAATTTTCTTATTTCAAAAGAAATTTGCATCATACAGGTTGTTGAGCCTAGGTCTATCTAGATCCCAAAAATGGGATATGAGATTATAGAGGAAGAAATTGCCGCTTCAACAAATTTCATGTTGAACAAACCAAGAGACACCTCTGAGGAGAGGTATGGTACTTATGAGGAGAAATCCATGAAGGTTCACATGGATCAAAGACAAAACAAAATAAAGGAGATTGTTGAGAAAGTGACTACATAAATTGCAAAGTTGGTGGGCCTCAAGAAAGAAGTAGAAAAGGATAAAGGCTTATCTGTTGCTCTGGAAGAATCATGAAGTGTTAAGAGATCTAGTAGAACAACAACCATCCCTCTAGTTTCCCCCAATTCCTCTGGGACTAAGCTTATCATAAGAGAGAAGAGAAAAGAGCCTAAAAGTTCCTTGGTGAAGGAGAAAAGATCTCTAAAAAAACAACAAACATGCCCTATGAGGAGAAGAGTAAAAATAAAAGCAACAAGAGAGAAATATATGGGTGTGAATATAGAAGATGAGGAGGAGAAAGAAGAAGGACCACAGTTGTTCTGAAAAACAAAACCCAATGTGTCACAAGGAGAATCAAGTGGAAAGAAATAAAATATTGAAATTGTGGACACTGATAGTGAGGTTGAAGTTGAAAAGGAGAAGGAAGGCTATAAGATACAGATGAGGGAGAAGAAAATAGAGTCTAGTAAGGGAAAAAGGAATTCAGAAGCAAAGAAGAAGAAGAAAGACAAATCTTCCCCTTCGATAAGGAGATATATCCCCATGAAATTAGATGCTTTATTTAATGGTATTGTAGAGCATGAGATGTTAGAGCAAACCGATGCTCTGTATACTACAACATATGATGTTGATAATGATATTATAGAAGAAGCATTTATAAAATAAATTGTTACTTTTGAAGTGAATATGAAGTATATTGAAAAACAATTGCCTAAGGAGTTAAGAAATGTACTGTATGCTAGAAGATAGGAAGCCATCAATGAAGAAGAAAAGTTAGGATCTTTTACTTTGGAGAAGGTTAGTGCATCCCTCTCAGATGAAAATAAAGCCACATTGACTTAGTTGTATAATAAGGATTTCCAAACAAAGCAAAGGGTAACTACCCTTATAAGCAAAGATCAAAATGATCTTGAGTCTCTAAAATGAAACTATGGAGAAGGTTGTAAATTTGGCACAAAGATTAGGACTAACTCTGAACAGTGAAGAAGAAATGCATGATGATATGCTAGCTCCAAAATTTAATGTAATAGAAGAATCACAACAAGAAGATGTTCAACATGAGCATGGTGCAGAAGAGGACAATGTATAGGATGACACTCTTCTAGATATGGAAGAAAATATTGGAGGATAAAGTGTTACTGGTGATGCTCCTCTAGTTGGATAGAACACTACTTTAGAAGTAAATGTTACTAGAACATAGAAGAAGGATGCACCTATAGGCCACAAATCCCCTCCTTTGAAACAAGAGAAGAATGCAGAGGTTATACAAGACAACCTAGAGACAAATATTCCTCCAGATAACCTTGATAAATTTGTTGATGATAAGAAAAATACTATGAATGCATCTGGTATTGAAGAGAAGAAGGATGAGGAAGAGCCTATCATTGTTGAGAGGAATGATGAAAAATAAATGAATATAAATCTGGTACCTAACACTTTAGATGATGGAGAAGAACTTCTTATGGAGTTTGAGACACAAAGCCGCATGCTTGGCCTAGCCAAAAAAGAATGGGAAGAAGGCAAGAAAGATTGGCAAGCACACTTTGAGAAGTTGCAAGCGTCAAACACTTATTTTGGTTAATGGTGTATATTTATTTTCTTCTATTCAATTTAGATTTCTTAATTAGATTTCACTGTATATATGCAGATGGTAGAGATGGCTTTCTAGTGCCAATTTTGATCTAGTTGGTGGATAGCACTATTTAGGGAATTTAGTTAAGTTTTTTGAATTTTGGTTACTCCATTTATATATATATATATATATATATATCAGTTAGGGGGAGCACATGAGTATGTGAGTATGTGGGTAATCCAATGGATTCAAAATCATGCAAGTCATCAAAGGGGGAGCAAAGAACAAAACATATGTATGTGCCCTTTGCCCTTGATGTCAAAGGGGGAGAGTAGTTTTGGAGATAAATTTTGGCATGTTTCCATCAATAACAAAGGGGGATATTGTTGAAAGGTTAAAGAGTTTTTCATTTATATATCTGTTGGAAAAATGAGCATGGGTTGTACAGTATGCAGATGCAGTGTTGTCGTTGATGTCAACATTATAGTTTGATATGAAGATCGATGTGAAGATCGTTTGGTGTAGCATGAACATGCATAAATATGTTAATACAGTGCATAGATACAAGAATTTGTGATCCAGTGCAGACAACAAGTTGTAGAATTAGTTGTGTCAGAATAGAGTTTTTTGTGTACAGGACATCCAATATTTTTTCAATCTACATTGGTCCAGCTTGAGGAATTGTTCTCTGTGGTTCTAAGGAATTTTTTTTGGATATTATAGGATTCTAAATCCAAATTTTCACATTTTTTTTCCTTCTGCTGTAGAAGTTATGAATGACAAAATACTTGGTTTGCCAGTGATAATATTTTCAGTGCAGAATATATGTTTTAATAGGTCCTCACTTCACTACAAAATAATATTTTGTCTTGCGGATTTTTGGAAGTGTTTACAGATGTTAGATGCACCTATTTTCCAAGTGGCATGAATTTTGGTGGTCCGCATGTTGGTTTGTGATTGATTAGTTGGTGAATTTTAATATTAGGTCACCAACAGTGTCGACCTAATATATTTGGGGTATTATGGAGTTCAAGTATTGATCTATTATAAGGGAGCTATTATAGGTCCACCCTAACCTATTTGAGGTGTTACATGTTTTGAATTAAGGCGTGAGGTGTGTATGGTTGATTGGGAGCCGACAAGTTATTTTTTTACTTGATACATCTAATTAGGCCGACCTAATTGATTTTGTACGTGTTTGTGGATGGGATAGATATATATGTAAGCATTTAAATTTTGTAGAGTGTGAATACAAGTGTTGTTGATGAGAATTATGTGAAAGTGATGTGAGTGCATAATAGAGTAGAGTGTTAAAGCAGAGTGATATGAAGTGTGTTGACTCTGTATATTGAGCTTCAATGGAACTGCATTCCAACATGTTGTAGATGTATTTGTAAGAATTCATTTTGTGTATGTTCCACCCCTCTCTTCTATCTTTTCTTCTTTTTGTGGGAAGTGAATCCACTCGGACAATGAGTCCATCTGTAGTGAGCATTTTTGTAATATCTTATAATTGGGTATAATATATTGTGAGCTAATCCTCACCGTGGTATTTCCCTTTTTGGGTTTTCCACTTAAAAATATGGCATTCTTGTGTTATGTGGTTTTGATGGATGTTTTCATGTTTTCCTTTCTTAATGAAAATTGAATATGCTATGTGGAATGAATGTTTAAATGTTTAAGTGGTTTTAGAGAATACTGATTCACCCCCCCTCTCAGTATTCCAGGTGTTCAATACTCTCAAATGAGACATTTTACAAGAATGCATTCATTTTTTCCATAATCAAATTATCTAGAGTTGAAAAATGATATAGGGTACTATAGAGGGACCCAAAATCCACCTATAGGGGCAAACCAAACATTCCTAGGTGCCACAAATTGATACAATAGCTAGGAAAAAATTGGAAATTTTTTGCTCTTAGGGCTCTTAAGAGATTCCCTTAGTTTAATGTATCTTGGAAGGATTGAGATACTTGGGGAATGAAATGAAGCCTCCACTAGAATTCACTCACCCACCTTGAAATTCTAATATTATTAGTTCAATCCCACAATGAGTGGAAGAAAAAATATGGTTATTAGCACCTTTACTTTGCTCTCAAATGAGGTATTTTGTAAGAATACATTCATCATCGATATAGTCAAATGGTATAGATTTGAAAAAAAATAGATATAGGATATTGTAGAGGGACTTGAAATCCACTTGAAGGTGCAAATTATATATTCCTAGGCACCATAAATTGAGAAATAATAGGAAAAAGTTTAGCAACTTTCTACTCTTATGACTCTTAAAATATTGTCTCAGTGTAATGTAGCATGGAAGGAAAAGGATACTTTTGGAACACAATGAGGCCTCTACTATAATTAATCCTCCCACCCTGACATGTTGGTACTATTATTTGGATCTCATAAGGTATAGAAGAAACATATGTCTATTGGAACCTTTATGATGCTCTTAAATGAGAAATTTGCAATAATGCATTCATTGTTAGCACAATCAAAAATTATAAAGTTGAAAAAAATTGAGATAGCCTACTATAGAGGGACCTAACATCCACTTGTAGGTGCAAATGAGACATTCCTAGGTGCCATATAGTGAGATAGCAAGCATGGAAAAGTTTGGCAACTATTTTCTCTTAGCTCGCTCTTGAGAGATTGTGTTGGTGCAATGTATCTTAGAAGGGTCAAGATACATGAGGAAAAATGAAGCCACTAGTAGCATTTAAATACCTACCGTGACACGATACCATAGTTAATTCAATCCCATGAGGTGTTGAAGAAAAAATATCTCTATTAACACATTTATATTGCTCTCAAATGAGGCATTTTATAAGAATGCATTCATTGTTGGAACAATTAAATGGTTTGGATTTGATAAAAAATGAGACATTTTATTGTATAGGGACTTTCCATCCACTCGTAAGTATAAACACGACATTCCTAAGTTCCATGATTAGACATAACAACTAGGAAAAAAATTGGCAACTTTATGCTCTTAGGTCTCTCAAGAGACTCTCTTGGTGTAATTTAACCTAGAAGGATTGGGAGACCTAGGGAATAAAATGAGGCCTCCACTAGATTCACCTATCCACCATAATGTGTTAGCATAGTTATTTCAATCCCATAGGGTGAAAACAAAAACTATTTGACACCTTTATACTACTCTAAAATGATATATTTAACAATAATGCATTCATTGTTGGCATGATAAAACAATTTGGAGTTGAAAAAAATAAAGATAATATATTTTAAAGGGACCTTACATCCATATATAGGTGCAAATAAGACATTTCTATTATCTTGGATTGAGATAACAAACGGGCAAAAATGTTGTAACTATTTTCTCTCAAGGATTTGAAGAGATGGTCTTAGTAAAGGATCCAAATAATTATGGGAAAAAATGAGGCCTCCATAGCATTTAGTTACCCACACCAACAAGTTATAATATTCATTTTAGTTTTATGAGGTGTGAAAGAAAAAATATGGCTATTAACACATTTACACTGCTCCCAAATGAGGCCTTTTTTTAAAGAATGCATTCATTGTTGGTTTGGTCAAATGATCTATAGTTGAAAAAAACCAATATATGAAATTTTATAGGGACCAAAAATCCACCTATAATACAAACTAAATATTCATAGGCATCATGGTTAAAGAGAATAACTAGGTAAAATTTTGACAACTTTTGACTCTTAAGACTCTCATGAGACTATCTTAGTGCAATGTAGCCTAGAAGGATTAGGATACTTAGAGAAAAAAATGAGACCTCCACTAGCATTCACCTACCAACCCCAACCTACTAGCATAATTAGTTTGGTCCCACGAGGTGTAGAAGAAAAATATGGCTATAGCACCTTTAAACCACTCTTAAATGAGGTATTTACAAAATGAATTCATTGGTGGAACTTTCAAATGATATGGAGTTGAAAAAACAAAGATAGGATGTTATAGAGAGACTTTACATCCACCTATAGATGTAAAAAATATGTTATAAGGTTCTACAAATTGAGAGAACCAAGAAAAATTATAGAAACTTTTTGCTCTTAGGGCTCTTAAGAGACTATCTGGGTGTAATGTAGCATGGAAGTATTAGGAGACACGGGGAATAAAATGAGGCCTCCTCTAGAATTAATATACCTAATTTATGTGTTATCATATCAATTTGGGTCCCATGATGTACAAAAAAATGAATTGGCTATTGGCACCTTTACACTACTCTTAAATGAGATATTTTGCAAGAGTACATTCATTGTTGGCATAGTCATTGAGTTTTGAGTTGAAAAAACTAATATATTTTTATTGTAGAGGGACCTAACATCCCACTATAGGTGTAGATGAGACATTCCTAGATGTTAGGATTTTAAAGAAAGTGAAGTTTAGCAACTATTTTCTCTTAGGGCTCTCAAGAGATTGTCTTGATACAATGTAGCTTGTAAGGATCAAAAGACATAGGAAACAAAATGACACCTCCACTAGCATTCACCAACCCACCTCAACATGCTAGCACTATTGGTTTGGTACCACAATATGTGGAGAAAATTTATGGCTATTCACACATTTACAATACTCTCAAATGAGACATTTTGCTAGAATGCATTCATGGTCAAATGGTTTGGAGTTGATAAAAAAAATAGATAGGGTAATATGTAGGGCCTTGAAATCCACCTTTAGGTGAAAATGATACATTCTCAAGGTCCATATATTAAGAGAATAACTAGGAAAAAGTTTGGAAACTTTTTTCTCTTAGGGCTCTTAAGATATTATCTTGATGTAATGTAGCCTAGAAGGATTCAGAGACATGGGAAATGAAACAAGGCCTCCCCTAGCATTAAACCACCAAGCTTGATGTTATTGAACTATCATTTTGGTCACATGAGTTGTGAAGAAAAAATATGACCATTTTCACCTTTACATTTCTCTCAAATAAAGCATTTTGTAATAATGCATTCATTGTTGGTATAGTTAAATAGTCTAGAGTTAGCAAAAAACTAAGATATATTATTATAGAGGGACTTGAAATTCATGTGTAGTTAAAATGAGATGTTCTTAGATGCCATGGTTTTGGAATATAGTCAACTGCAAGTTTGGAGAATTTTACTATAAGGGCTCTTAAGAGACTATCTTGATGCAATGTAGCCTAGAAGGATCAAGAGGCATGGATAATAAAATGAGGCCTCAACTAGTATTCACCCACCCATCCCAATGTCATGGTGCTATCAATTTAGTCCCATCAGGTCCAAAAGAAAAAATATGGCTATTGGCACCTTTACACTATTCTTAAATGATGCATTTTTTAAAAAATTGTTCATTGTTAGCACAATCAAATGGTTTGGAGTTGACAAAAATTGAGATAGGTACTACAGAGGAATCTAAAATCCACCTGTAGATGAAAATGAGACACTCCTAGGTGTCATATAATCAAACAAAATTTTAGTAGTTTTTTGCACTTAGGGCTCTTAAGAGACTATCTTGGTGCAATATAGCTTGGAAGGATTGAGAGACCTGGGGAATGAAATGAGGCCTCCATTAGAATTTTGTTAGAAGTTTTCTTGTCATTGATGAGATTGTTGGAAACATGAGCATAAGCATATATGGTGTTGTCAGTGAAGTCAAAATTGATGTACAATTGTTTGATGAGAATGAGTGATTGTGGTGATGGTAATCCATTATACAGGTGCAAGAGTTTTGATCTAGAGCAGAACAAATGTGTTGGTTATCTGCCTAAGTCTTAGAGTACAATTTTTAGTGTACAGTGAACAGGTTTTGAGGTCCACATTGCTCCACCATGTAGAATAAGGTTATGCGGTTCTAAGGTAATTCTAGAGTATATCGAAGGAATCCAAATCCAATTTTTCATGTCTTTATGTCCTCCAGTGTCAAAGATAGAGGTGACAATGTATCTGGTTTTCCAGTGACAGTGCTACCAGTATAGAGAACATGATTGGAATGCTTTGCATCCCACTATGGAAGAATATTTGGTTACATATTTTTTGAGGGAGTACTTACAAGTGTCATAAGTGTCTATGCTCCAAGTGGGAAGTGTTTTGGTGGTTCACTCATTCTATTGTGGATGAACAGATGGTTCATATCACCAGTCTTTGCTATCTAGTGCCGACCTAAAGAGTTTGGGGTTGTGCAAAGTTAAAGTATGAATTGAGCAAACTTATGGGAGTTATTATAGGTCCCTGCTGACCTATTTTGATGTGTTAAAAAAAATTGTTTATACTGTGAGACATGTATGGTTGGATCTTGAGCCGACAAGTTGATGTATTACATGTTTTATCTAATTAGGCTAATCTAATTGATGTTGTAGGTGTTTTGTAGATGTAATGTGTATAAATGTTAGTTCACTTCGATGTTGTAGAGATGGTGTGTGTGCTATACAGAAATTGGTGAATAAAATTCCTAAGTAGAGTATGTGAATGTGATGAAAAGAAGAGTGAAGTGGGTGTAAGTGCTGAGAAACATGAAGTGTGTTAAGTTAGTGTATTGAGCTTTAGTGGAATTATCTCTAGCATATTGTGGATGCATTATATCAATTCAAATCTTGGAAGTGAGCCACCTTTTCTTCTTTCTCTCTTACTCTTTGGTAGTGAGTCCACCTAGTAGTGAGCCTTTCTATAATATCTTGTAATTGGTTATAATATATTGTAAGCTAATCCTCACTGTTGTTTTCCCCTCTTGGATTTTCCACGTAAATCTGGTGTTCTTGTGTTATTTGATGTGATGCATGTTTTAATTGCTTCTTTTCATTTCTACAAGGTGGATGAAATGTTTTGAATACATGTTTAAGTGGTTTCAAAGAATACTGATTCACCCCCCTCTTGATATTCTAGGTGATCAATAATTGGTATTAGAGCTTGGTTCCTTGGAAGAAGCTTAACTACTTGAGGAAGATCTTGGAGGTTGAACACATGGCTACTAGGAGATATCCTACCACTCCGACAAAAATTCCTATGGTGGGATTCACAGAAGAAGATTGTATGGTTGATATGAATGGAGAACTCAGATTATCCCTTGAATATCTGGAAAGAACTAAAAGTGAGAAAAAAGATCTGAAAGAAAATGTCAAGGAAGCATATCAATGCATCAAGAAGTTGAGAGAAAAAATCAAAAAGTTTAGAGAAAGATATAAAGAGGTGAGAAAGATATAAATAGGTTAATCAATTGAACCATTCAAATGAGACAATCACTAGTTTGAAAGTGCAAGTTGAAGAAAGAAAAATATTCGAAGAATGCCTAAATGACAAATTGAAAAAGAAAATCTATAGAATGTTCAAAACTTGAAGAAGAGGTTGTGACTATGAGATCAGATCTGGAGAAAGCAAAGAATCAAGAGGAAAAATTCAAGAAGAGATCTACAATGCTTGATGATATACTTGTAAACCAGAAGTATTCTAAAGACAAAGGAGGATTAGGGTTTGAAAAAGGAGAAAGTTCAAAAGTAGATCAGACACCAAGTACTGAAAAGAAGAACAATAAACAAAAGAAGATTTGAGACAAGAAGAGCAATGGTAAGTAGGTTCAGAATCAAAAGAAAGACTTCAAAAGGCCACCTATCAAAAAACCAAATACACAAAGGTACCCATATTTTAATGTTTATTGTTATTCCTTCAATAAGTATAGACATAAGGCTATATATTTTAGAAGCAGAATGAATCAGAATGTTTAATCATTTCCCAATAAATGCTTTACATGCAATAGATTTAGTCATAAGGCTAGTGAATGCAAAAGTCAAATAATGAATGGTTACAATAATGATATGAGGTTTTAATCTTTCAATGTCTATTGTTATACATGCAATGGATTTGGGTATAAGGCTAATGTATGCATATCTAGAGTTGGTGGAAGTAAGCTTGTTCAAAATGTTGTCATATGTCATAAATGCAATAAACCTGGACATATAGCCAAATTTTACAAAAGTAAGAATGTGAAGGTTGAATTGGTAAAGAAAAGTGATCCAATGAATAAGGTTGATCCTATAAAGATGAAGAAAGAGATTAACATGATCTAGAAAAAGAAAGAGGAGAATGAGGTTAAGAATGAGTCTATGCCACCTTTTGGTGCAAATGTTTCTTCTGAAAACTAAATAAAGAGCTTTGGATCGAGGGGATTTTTAACAAACAATCATTAAGTCCCTACCAAAGATATGGTGTTAGTTCCTTCAACACGTTGATATAAGGTGTAGGTTGACATGCTTGACCTATTAGTGAAATCATTGGTGGAAAATATTTTGTTATGAAGATTTGCAAAGAGTTTGAAGGTGATTGTGTCATTACAGTTAGGGTTTTTCAACTTTTGACCTAACTTCAAATCAATGTAATCAATGCATTTTAGGCTATTCAAAAGGTTTTTATAAGTGATTTCATTTATGAAAAATTCATTTGTGATTGAGTATTTGAAGAGTGAAGAGCGTAGAAGAGGCAAGTTGAAGCGATTCAAATTTTTTGCTTGAAACCCTAATCAACAAAGAATCTAAAGGTATTTATAGTTTTTTCACATTGCCCTAAGTTTCAAAAGAATTTCAATGGTATTGCAAGATGCATACCCCACAAGTAGTTAAGGTTGTGGATCAACCTTGTCCCAAATTTAAGAATCACTCTGATAAATCAAAAGTGAAGGATCCAGAAGGTGCATTTTCACACGTTCCTTATGGGGTTATGCATATTGAGGATATACAGATGTATATTCATGCAAAATTTAAAGAATAAAGTCATTCAAAGTTGGGAGAAGTGTGGGTAGATGAGCTTATAGTGAATATTTTGAGTTGAAACTCGAGTATGGAAGTTTAACGGAGAAGAAATTAGATGTGTGGAACTAATTTCCTATTTTCTGCTATGTTGATGAATGGGTTAGATATACGTTGAGAATAATCCATGATAGATTCATCTGGTTAGACCTTCCACACATGATCAATAAATAAGCCATTAGGGTTGTGATAGGGTTATGTTTTGAAGGATCAATTTCAGCCCTTAAATTTGTGAAAAATGAAGTGGTGATGAAATTAACCGGTGCAAAATTTGATAAGAGAGCCTTGATAGTTAAGAACATTGAAGACCCGATTGTGAAATATGCATCTATGATGATTGGATATAAAATTGTCTTCACAAATAGAGAAAACTCTATTTTTGCTACTGCAATTAATACTACATATGAAATGGTGAAGAAAGGTGTAGACTTTAACCTATGTGAGTTGTTAAGGCAACAATTATTGGAGAATCTACAAAAAACTAAGGATTCTCAATATCCTTTCCGATATGGTACCTTGATCATATGTCTATTATTTCACTTTCTTAGAGAGTTTCCTAGTGTAAGGAATGCAGTATGGTTAGACAATATGATAGTGGCTAGACAAATTAAAGATCATATGTTGAGATATCCAGATTCAACATCTAAAGATGAAGCCCTGTGGGAGTTATTCAAACCATTCCAATCATAGATGTAGGAAAGAGAAATGACAACTAAGAGTGTGGTTGAGAAGTATAAGAATGATATTATCTTCATGGTAAGCAAAGACTATTGTATGATGGAAGTTGTGGAGTCGAGGATAGTATGGATTCCTGAAATGGGATAAGAGGTAGAAGAGAGTGTGATTATTGATCTTGTTGATCACATGCAAGTATGCCTAGAGACACTACACAAGAAATATATGGAACTTATGAGGAAAAATCCAATGAAGTATACATGGAGCACAAATTAAAGGAAATCAAGAAGAATGTGGAGAAGATGAAGGCACAAGTAGTGGAGATGATGGGACTACCAAAGGGCCTTGTGGAGAAATCCAAAGGAATATCCAGTCCTCTAGAAGGTGCACCCAGTGCTAGAAGTTTTGGTAGGACCTCTACCCCCTCTCTAATTGTTGCTAAGTCATCTGAGACTAAACCTGCAACTGGTTTGAAAAGGAAAGAATCTTTTAGTACCCCTGCAAAACAATAAAGTGTTCCACAAAAGAGAAGAAAAGAGAAATTAAGAAGAGAACGATATGTGAGTGTAATGTTGATGATAAGGAAGAAGAACAAGATGAAGGACCACAGTTGGTTTGGAAGAGAAAACCCAATCTCTCAAGTAGAGACAAGTGTAAAGAAAGCAAAAATTGATATTGTGGATATTGACAGTGAGGTAGAAGTGGAGAAGGACAAACAAGCTTTCATGATTCATATGAGGGAGAAGAAGTTTGAAAAAGAAGGAAAATCACCCAAAGGGAAAGGAAAGAAGAAGACTCCTTTTGTCTTGAAATAGAGTCCTATGAAGCTTGAAGCATTGCTGAGTTGTATTTCAGAATATGGGAACCTAGAGGATACTGCTACACTATATCCCACTGTAGATGACATGGAAAAATCCACCATTGAAGAAGCCATTGTCATGTATATTGTTGCTTTTGATGTTAGCATGAAGGATATAGAGATTCAACTACCTGAGGATTTAAAAAGTGTATTATATGAAAGAAGGCAAGAGGCCATAAATGAAGATGCCAAGTTAAGGACATTTGCTTTGGAGAAGACCAATTCTTCTCTTTCAGATGAGG
This sequence comes from Sequoia sempervirens, assembly GCA_007258455.2. NCBI lineage: Eukaryota > Viridiplantae > Streptophyta > Pinopsida > Cupressales > Cupressaceae > Sequoia > Sequoia sempervirens. The sequence continues at coordinate 83,959,942 of VDFB02049217.1, read as the reverse complement.
ATAGAGATAAGTTATCTCAATTGTATAATAAAGAATTCAGGACTAAGTATAGGGTCAGTGCCCTAATGAGCAAGGACAAAGAAGATATAGAAAGGTTGAGAAATGAGATAGTGGAAAAGGTTGCCAATCTGACAAACAAATTGGAAATGTCTTTGGATAGTGAAGAACAATTGCATGATGATGTGCCTGTCCCCAAAGTGAATGAACTAGAAGATGCACCACATGAGCATGTAGCTGAAGGAGAAAATGTGCAAGAAGATGTTACTAATGATACATCTCTGATAGAAGAAAATATTGTTGGAGAAGAAAAGGATGGTAAAATGTAGGAGGAAGAACAAACAAAGCATAACACACCTCCTCCGGACATAGAGAAAACTGTAGAGAAAGAAGAAGAAGTCATACAAGAAAAATTAGAGAATACAAAGGCACAAAACACTAAAGACTTACCTCTCCCAGAAGATAAAGAGTCTGATAAACAAGAGAAGAATGCTAAGGAAGAATCCAACATTGGTGACAAGGAAAAATATAATGTTAAATTAGTTGAAGAAGAGAAGAAGACGAAGGATGAGTCTAGAAGTGCCAACAAGGAGAAGGATGATGGGAAAGTTGAAGAATGCATTGGTGACAAGGAAAAGGCTGATGAAAATAAGAATGAAGAAAGTGTGAAGATGGTTGGTGAGTCCTTTGGAGCCTCCAGAGATTCTTTGAAAAGCTTATTAGATATGCAACTCCAATTATAACTGGTTGTATCAACACAATTGCTATAGATCCCAATGCAGCATTGCTAAGTTGAAATGAATAAGATATCCCCCTTGCACAAACTGAAGCTTCGTGATGCATTTCATGCCTCCGCAAGAAAGGATGTTTTTTAGACTCACCAAAAGAGTGATAATATGATTTATGAGGCAGTGAAATTGCTACAAGAAAGCTTCCCTAGTGCAAATTTTGACAGTTCTTTGTTTGGTGTACATCAACTGAGGTTGCTCCTTGACTCATTCAAAGAATATTTTGCTATTTTAGAGGATAAATTAGAAAAGGAGGTAAATGAGAGAAGGTTGGCAGATGTTTCAGACAATTATGCTACTTCATATGGTAAGTTGTACAACAACCTTAACGATATTCAAAATTATGTTGAGGAATCAAATATTTTGTTTTGATTTTGTTTGAAATGGCCCAACTCCATAAAGAACATAAAGGATGAGATGGACTCCATTGAGTCTCAGATTGATAAGGCCTTCGGAGCATATGATCCAACAAATGATGTAGATGGAACTATAAGCTTGGCAATAAAGAATCTATATAGACATTTCTTTCAATTGTAGGAACTAAAGGAAAAGATTATAATACAGTTTGGTCAACTCAAAGACCTAGTAAATGTTAAATTTACATCCTTGACTGGTGTTCTGGTTAATGTAGAGAAGGTAGTAAGGTTGAATCTGGTACCCAGTACTCTAGATGAAGGTGAAGAACTCCTCATGCAATTTGAGACTAAGTGCTACATGCTTGGCTTTATCAAGAAGGATTGGGAAGATGGAAAAAAGGATTGGGAGGCACACCTTTCAAAATTGAAGGTGTCATAAAAAAGCATTTTTCCTTCTTCTAGTTGATTGTGTATACTTTTGTTCTATTTATGCAATTTTAGATTTCAGTATATATATGCGAAAGATAGTGGATGGTATAATAGTATAAACTTTGATCATTTTTTATGGATAGCATTGTTAAGGGGAGTGACTCTCATGTGTATATATATCAGTTGGGGGGAGTAAGTATGTGTGTTTGAACAGTGCACCCTTTGCCATTGATGTCAAAGGGGGAGGTAGTTGAGAAAATAGTTGGTTGGAGAGTATTTGGGATAATATTTGGAGAAGATTTTTTGGCATGTTGCCATCAATGACAAAGGGGGAGATTGTTGGAATTTTTCTTATCATTCATGAGATTGTTGGCAATGTGAGCATAAGCATACATGGTGTTGTCATTGATGTCAACATTGTTGTACATATATTTGATGAGCATGAGCAATTGTGGTGATGGAAATCCATTATACAGGTGCAAGAGTTTTGATCTGGAGCAGAAAAAATGTGTTGGTTTGTTGGCATATGGCTTCTAGTGTTGTCATTGATGGCAACTGAAGTCATCCCCATGGTCCACAGATTAGTATCTAATCATACCAGCAGATAAAGTAAAATACTATGTATTACAAGCATAATACTTCAGGAACAAGGTATCTAGTCAGATAGCTTCACCGAATCATCATTTTGTGTTGTGGATCTCTAGAATTGCTTGATGAGCATGAGGATTATCTTATTATTGATTTTTGTGATGTTGCATAAGTTGCAATACGAGTTTGGAGGTCTTGTAGGATACTTTTTGTCTATTTGTTTGTTGTAGCCAACTCAATGAATGTGGCGCATTGTGGATGTGTTAGGTGAAATAATCAAAGATGTTTTCATGTTCAAATGTTTAATTTTGGGCCCTAGCTATGGACTAGCCAACTTGCTTGAATGCGCATCAAAATTATTTATGATTTGGGCTAACAAGTTGCAAATATTCTTAAGTTTTATGGAGTCGACTTGTAGCGATTAAATCCTTCGTCGCAGATATATTTAGATGATCGATTACATCCTTTTGGTGAGTGAAGAAGGTGTATTGGTGTATGTGGAAAACATCCAAAAGGTATTTGAGTGATATCATGCATAGTTTCACTTGCGCATAAGGATTTTGTGTGCGAACTTAAGCAGAGCAAAGCAAAATTTTGACATCAATCAAAAGGATAGAAGTTCATCATCAGAGCTTAACCGGAACTGTAATCAAGCATTACTACATGTTATCCATTCAGTTCATTTTCTTTTGTATCTAATCCAAATCATTGTAAGTGCATTGAGCCCATCCTTTTGAGCAGTGAGCTTTAGGCAGTGAGCCTAAATGCAAGTGCATTCACATTTTGTAATACTTCTTTTGGGTATACTCAGAACTTATTGTGGATTGGCCATCCACCATGGTTTTTCCCCTAACAGGGTTTCCACGTAAAAATCCTTCTGTTATGGTTGTTTGGTTTCTTGCCTTCAGTTTCTACATATTACTTTTGATTAAATGTTCTAAGTGGAAGGTCAGAATAATAAAGTTATTTTTTGCAAAACATTGATTCGCCCCCCTCTTAGTGTTGCTTGTTTCCAACAATTGGTATCAGAGCTAGTTCCTCTGAATAATTCTAACAGCTTGAGGAAATCTTGGAAATTGTTCTCAATGGATACAAGCAGTCTTCAACAGCAACTTATGGTGGCATTGGATGATCTTTACTAGTCAAAATTTGAGATCCAGGAATTGCAAGAAAATATTGAGAATGCAGAAAAATTCATTCAGTCATTGAAAGAAAAGATCAATGAATCAAAGGAGAGAAGAAAGTAATTATGTGGTTAGCTCAAACAAAAGAACAAAACCATGGATGATGAACAACTCAGTCAGGATTTGAAAGAGAAAACAGAAGAATGTGAAAAGTTTTCCCAAGAGAATGTTGCCTTGAAGCATGAAATGAAATCTATCATGATGAGGATGACCAAGGAGATTGAGAACATGAAGAAAAATGAAGAAAATCTTGCACAATCCTTGAAAGATAAGTCATAACAATGCATCCAACTAGATAATGAATTGGAGAAATCCAAGAACAGTGAAGAGGAGCTTGAAAAGTAGCTTGATAATATCAGAGATGAACTTGCTACTGCAAATGAGTATAAGGAAAAATTCAAAGCAAGCTCAGCCAAACTTGATGAACAAATCAAGGGATACAAGACAAATGGTGACCGATGAGGTCTTGGATGTGAAGAAGGAGAAAGTTCCAGATCTGGTCAAAGGAGCTCTGGACAAAGGAATTTCGGACAAGGAAAATTCAGACAAGGAAATTAGATGAATGGACCCAAAAGAAATCTGGTAAGGCAACCTAATGCTCAAAGATTTAATGGCTATTGCTATGTCTGCAACAAATTTGGTCATATGGCTTCTCAGTGTAGAAGTAGGGTGAACACAAGTAGACCATCATTCTTAGGTCAGTACTTTAATTGCTATAAGTATGGTCATAAGTCAAGTGAATGTAGAATTATGATGAACAACTTTCATAGAGATGTCAGATGTTATGCATGTAATAGATTTGAACATAATGCTAACCAATGCAGATCAAGACAAAGTTAGTGGAACAATTGGACTGGAAAGAGAAGTGTTGTGTGCTACAGCTGCAACAAATCTGGTCATACTTCTAGATTCTGTTGGAACAAAAGAGGTCTGGTAAATCAAAATAGGCAACTGGATGTTAAAGGAAAAGGGAAAGTCACTACTAATGAGATCAAGAAGAAAATGCAAAAGAAATGGGTGAAGAAGAATCCCTCTGTTGAAGGAAATGGATCCACACCAGAAGCCACTTCTGGTAATACCTCAGGGAATTAATTTTAGGCCTCTGCTATAGGGGGAGCTGTCAAGAAAAACTCCTAAACCCCCCCTTTAAGTGATTAGTACTAGAATTCAGATAAGTCCAGTAGGAAATTTGATACTTCTCAAACATTTTGAAATGAATCTATGACATTAGTGAAGAATATTGGAGATCCTCATAAGAATTATCTGTCTCGAAGCATAAAAGACAGTAAACTGGTTGAGTTAGGGCAAGGGCATTTATTGCAAAAGTAAGGAATTAGGATCTAGGAAAATAAAAGAATGGCTTCCACCCTCATTTTTCATATTTCATTCAGAGGAAAGAGGTTTGGAGAGCTCTAAGGTGATCATTTCCAAATTGAGAAGAGATTCAAGCATAGAGGAGAATCTGTGATCAAATTTTGTTTCGTCTCTGAAAGGTATTTATTGCAAAACCTATAAATTTGTGTGCTCGCAATTATGTCTACTCCTCCGATAGTTGAAGTTAAGGATAGGCCACATCCAAAATTCAAATGGCATCCGTATAAATCCGTAGATACAGAGCCCTTAGGTGCATTTTCATTGGTGTCGTATGGAGTTCTGCACATTGAAGATATTAGGGCATATGTGCATGCAAATAAGAAGCTATAGTTAATCACTTGAATGTTTTCAATAAAACTCTTGTTGAAATCATGTTTGGCTTGCCTACAAGCCTGTATATTGTTTTGCAATCTAGGAGGAAAAGTGTGAGAACAGAGGAGGAAAATCTGAGGAAAAGAGTTATTGCCAATTTGTGCCTTGAAATGGCAATTGAAGAAATGGATTTATTTCTTCAAAAGGCTAGAAAAGAATTTAGAAGCAAGTCAAGAGTAAATAAACTCATGATTGGTGACACTGATGTTGTTATCAGTGAAACTAAGGTAATTTTGGAAAAATTCTTGTCAAAGGAAAAGATAAACATTGAGGAGATCAATACTAAACATGTTAAAGGCAAAGAGGAAGTAAATGTGAAGGTAAAAGAATCAGAAGAAGGGAATGCGAATGAGGAAAACGTGAATGTGTTTGATCCTCCTAAATTTGAGGATATTCTAACCTCTCCCAATGTTGAAAATTTAGAGACACCTTTTGTGACTAAGGTCCAAATTGAGGTGATTGCTGAAGAAAAGGAGGTGCATCTTGAAGAATCTAAAAAGCCTAAAGTCAATTCTGAAGCTGAATCCAAGATTGATAAAAAAAAGCATCAAGAAATCAAAATAAAGGAGGTGAAGGAATCTCTATTGGAGTAATAGGATGAGTCAGATACTAAGTTATATGAAAGTTCAATCAACCTATCTACTTTGTCTCCAATCCAGATGTTGAAAGTCACCAAAATAACTAAAGCCAATGAGAAGATATTGAAATCTCACATTGAGGATAGTGAACTGCTAAAACTTGCATATGGATTCCTACTAAAATTGATGCCTACTTATGTTTTGGACCCATCAGGCTCTTCCTCCGGTGAGTTGAAGAAGTTAATAAACTCTGTAGATTCTCAGTTTGAATCTTTTGAGAAATCAACTCTAGTTAAAGTGCAAAAGGAGTACAAGGGGGAGAGAATTGGCAACCTAATTGAACTGATTGCCAAAGACAAAAATCTATTAGTCTCTTGCATAAATAATATTCAAGGTGCTATATCTGAAGGAGGAAAAGTATACAAGTCCTACTTACTCTTGTCAAAATTTACTGAAGGAAATGAGAAGTAGGTGAGAGATATTGAGCAGTAGTTGGTTACTATTTCCAACACTTTTGATCCATTAACCAACAGCATTTTTCATCAAGAAAGTTAGGTAATATATTTTCTCAACCAAATAAAGAATCTCAAGCTTGAAAATAAAAGGATTATTAGCAGATTATGTGAACTCGGGGGGCTAATAAGTCCAAAGATTGAGATGATGGCAAATTCTTTCAAAGAAGCTAAAGGTGTTGTGACCGTTCCTGATCCAGTAAGTCTCGAAGCAGCAAAAACTTTGTCATATCTTATTTGTGGTCACATTACCATTTTGGAGAGTCTGAAAAGTGTGTGGGACTCAAAATTAATGGACTGAAGAATGTCTTTGCATACGTCTTCAAATTTTTGTAAGTCTCTGGATATGATTGTACAGTTTTGCAATTTTGGATTCCCCAATTTTTTTCATTGATGTCAAAGGGGGAGAGAGTGAAGTGAAAAATTCCTTGATATGCTTAGGGGGAGCAGTATTTTGTATTATTGGTAGTGTGCTTATCAGTTTCGATACTTAGTCATTTTTTTTCACTAAGTGTTGCCATCAATTCCAAAGGGGGAGATTGTTGGCATATAGCTTCTAGTGTTGTCATTGATGGCAACTGAAGTCATCCCCATGGTCCACAGATCAATATCTAATCATACTGGTAGATAAAGTAAAATATTATGTTTTACCGGCAGAATACTTGAGGAACAGGGTATTCGGTCAGACACGTTCACCGGATCATCATTTTGTGTTGTGGATCTCTGGAATTGCTTGATGAGCACGAGGATTATCTTATTATTGAGTTTTGTGATGTTGCATAAGTTGCAATACAAGTTTGGAGGTCCGGTAGGATACTTTTTGTCTATTTGTTTGTTGTAGCCAACTCAGCGAATGTGGCACGTTGTGGATGTGTTAGGTGAAATAATCCAAGATTTTTTTGTGTTCAAATGTTTAATTATGGGTCCTAGCTATGGACTATCTGACTTGTTTGAATACGCATCAAAATTATTCATGATTTGGATCCACAAGTTGCAAATATTCTTAAGTTTTATGGAGCAGACTTGTAGCGATTAAATCCTTAGTCGCAAATATATTTAGATGATCGATTACATCATTTTGGTGAGTGAAGGTGTATTGGTGTATGTGGTGAACATCCAAAAGGTATTTTAGCGATATCATGTGCAGTTTCACTTGCGCATAAGGATTTTGTGTGCAAACTTAAGCAGAGCAGAGCAAAATTTTTACATCAATCAAAAGGCCAGAAGTTCGTCATCAGAGCTTAACCGGAACTATAATCAAGCATTAGTAGATGCTATCCATTCAGTTCATTTTCTTTTGGATCTAATCCAAATCATTGGAAGGGCGGTGAGCCCATCCTTTTGAGCAATGAGCTCTAGGCAGTGAGCTTAAATGCAAGTCCATTCACATTTTGTAATACTTCTTTTGGGTATACTCAGAACTTATTGTGGATTGGCCATCCACCGTGGTTTTCCCCCTAACAGAGTTTCCACTTAAAAATCCTTGTGTTATGGTCGTGTGATTTCTTGCTTTAAGTTTCTACATATTACTTTTCATTAAATGTTCTAAGTGGATTAAAGGACAGAATAATGAAGTTAATTTTTGCAAAACACTGATTCACCCCCCTCTCAGTGTTGCTTGTTTCCAACAATTGGTATCAGAGCTAGTTCCTATGAAGAAGTCTAACAGCTTGAGGAGATCTTGGAAATTGTTCTCAATGGATAAAAGCAGTCTTCAACAACAACTTATGGTGGCATTGGATGATCTTGACTAGTCAAAATCTGAGATCCAGGAATTGCAAGAAAATCTTGAGAATGCAGAAAAATTCATCCAGTCATTTAAAGACAAGATAAATTAATCAAGGGAGAGAAGAAAGGAATTATATGGTTAGCTCAAACAGAAGAACAAAACCATGGATGATGAACAACTCAGTCAGGCTTTGAAAGAGAAAACAGAAGAATGTGAAAAGTTTTCACAAGAGAATGTTGCCTTGAAGCATGAAATGGAATCTATCATGATGAGGATGACCAAGGAGATTGAGGACAGGAAGAAGAATGAAGAAAAGCTTGCACAATCCTTGAAAGATAAGTCAGAACAATGCAGCCGACTAGATAATGAATTGTAGTAATCCAAGAACAGTGAAGAGGAGCTTGAAAAGCAGCTTGATAATCTCATAGATGAACTTGCTACTGCAAATGAGTATAAGAAAAATTCAAAGCAAGCTCAGCCAAACTTGATGAACTAATCAAGGGACAAAGGACTAATGGTGACCGACAAGGTCTTGGATATGAAGAAGGAGAAAGCTCCGGATCTGGTCAAAGGAGCTCTAGACAATGGAATTTCGAACAAAGAAAATTAAGACAAGGAAATAAGATGAATGGACCCAGAAGAAATCTGGTAAGGCAAACTAATGCTCAAAGATTTAATGGCTATTGTTATGTCTACAAAAAATTTGGTCATATGGCTTCTCAGTGTAGAAGTAGGGTGAACACAAGTAGACCATCATTCTCAGGTCAGTACTTTAATTTCTATATGTATGGTCATAAGTCAAGTGAATGTAGAATTATGATGAACAACTTTCATAGAGATGTCAAATGCTATGCATGTAATAGATTTGGACATATTGCTAACCAATGCAAATCGAGACAAAGTCGGTGGAACAATTGGACTAGACAGAGAAGTGTTGTGTGCTACAGCTGAAACAAATCTGGTCATACTTCTAGATTTTGCTGGAACAGAAGAGGTCCAGTAAATCAAAATAGGCAACCGGATGTTAAAGGAAAAGGGAAAGTCACTACTAATGAGATCAAGAAGAAAATGCAGAAGAAATGGGTGAAGAAGAATCCCTCTGTTGAAGGAAATGGATCCACACCAGAAGCCACTTCTGGTAATACCTTAGGGAATTAATTTTAGGCCTCTACCATAGGGGGAGCTGTCAAGAAAAACTCCTAAACCCCCCCTTTAAGTGATTGGTACTAGAATTCAGATAAGTCCAGTAGGAAATTTGATACTTCTCAGACATTGTGAAATTAATCTATGGCATTAATGATGAATATTGGAGATCCTCATAAGAATTATATGTCTCAGAACATAAAAAATAGTAAACCGGTTCAGTTAGGGCAAGGGCATTTATTGAAAAAGTAAGGAATTAGGTTTGAGGACAATAAAAGAATGGCTTCCACCCTCATTTTTCATATTGCATTCGAAGGAAAGAGGTTTGGAGAGCTCTGAGGTGATCATTGCCAAATTGAGAAGAGATTCAAGCATAAAGGAGAATCTGCAATCAAATTTTGTTTCGTCTCTGAAAGGTATTTATTGCAAAACCTATAAATTTGTGTGCTTGCAATTATATCTACTCCTTTGATAGTTGAAGTTAAGGATAGGCCGCATCCAAAATTCAAATGGAATATGTATAAATATGTAGATACAGAGTCCTTAGGTGCATTTTCATCGATGTCATACGAAGTTCTACACATTGAAGATATTAGGGCATATGTGCACGCAAATATTGAAGATTTGGGTAGTTCACAGTTATTGGAATTGTATTCTTATCACATAGTTCAAGAAGATTTTACTGTGAAACTAGAATTCAAAACACTAGAAGATAAGAAATTTGCACAATTTGCAAAATTTCCTATATTTGAAGAAGATGAGTGGGTTCGATATATACTAATTCGTGTCCATGATGAATTCATGTGGTTAGATGTGCCATTCAAAATCTCCAAGGAAGCTATTTGTGTAGTTACAAGCTTAAATTCCACCGATAGACTTCCAGTTTTGAAGTCGATGAAGAAGGATGAGGTTACTAAAGCGACTAGCTCGCATTAGGACAAAAGGGAAATGACAATAGATCATATTTTCGAAGTTGATGTAAAGTTTGCATCTATGGTTATAGGCTAGAAGATTTACCACTCGAGTCGGGAGAATTCAGTATCCGGCACAACTATCTATACAGCATATGAAATGATAAAAAAAATATGCAGATTATGATCTATGTGAAGTGCTCAAAGGTCAACTATTGGAGAATCTGAGAAAAATCAAGAAGGACAAGAAGAATGTATTCAAATTTGGAAACCTGTTGATCTGTCTATATTTCTACTTCTCGGGTGAGGTACCTAAGTTGGTAAAGTTCAATAGCATAAAGATATTTCGATAACTATTGAGATCTGGGATATGTTATGTGGACTTGGTGATCGACAAACCTGCAACAAAATTTTGTGGGGACATTTTAAAAAAATTCAAAATTTGATGCACACCAGAGAGAGAATTCCTTCCACAATAGTGGAACAATATAAAAATTCTATATGCTTCACGATAGACATTGACCAGTGCTATATGGAAGTTGTTGATCCAAGAACAGTCTGGATCATGCCTATGGGTTATGAAGTAGATGAAAACATTTTGAGGATGTATGCAAAAAATCTACTAAATTCACCACTAGATTAGGGTGAAGAAAGGTTTGGTACATATGCAGAGAAAACCTTACAAGTTCATTCAGAATTAAGAAAGCCCATGTCAATCAGAAAGGTAAGAAAAGAGACCAAAGCTTTTGTAGAAATTATGGGTCTTCCAGTGGAAAAATTGAAAGAAATAAGAAGGCAAAGAGATGAAGATGACGCAGCTAAGAAGAAAGGAAAGGTTGAATCAGTTGGTTCAAGAACATCTTCAGCTAACACTAGAACTACTAGGAGTTCCCCTGTAGCACAGTCAAATCAAGTCGAAGCCTCTGGAAGAAGGAAAAAGAATAAAAGCTCAAGAACTTACAAAGCTATATCTGCAGATGAAGAGGAAGAAACTGATTCAGAAGAAGTGGTAAGGGAGATAAAGGCTACTGGGACTCATGTAGTCAAACTGAACAAGAGAAAACATTCTGGCAAAGGTGAAGAAGCAAAGAAAAAGGCCAAAGTTGACAAGCCCAGTATGTCTGTTGAGGAAGTTGAGAGTGCAGCAGTAAAAGATGGAAATCTTATGCCACTATGTGACCTATATGAGACTTTTGATGAATCCGCTAAGAAGTTTCTTGAAGAAGCTACAGTTAAGCACTTGAATGTTTTCAATAAAACTCTTGTTGAAATCATGTTTGGCTTGCCTACAAGCCTGTATAATGTTTCTGAATGTAGGAGAGAAAGTGCGAGAACAAAAGAGGAAAATCTGAGGAAAAGAGTTCTTGTCGATTTGTGCCCGGAAAGGACAATTGAAGAAATTATTTCTTCAAAAGGATAAAAAGGAATTCAAAAGCAAGTCAAGAGTAAATAAACTCATGATTGGTGACACTGATGTTGTTATCAGTGAAACTAAGGTAATTCTAGAAGAATTCTTGTCAAAGGAAAAGATAAACATTGAGGAGATCAATACTGAACATGTTAAAGGAAAAGAGGAAGTAAATGTGAAGGTAAAAGAATCAGAAGAAGGGAATGCAAATGAGGAAAACGTGAATGTGTCTGATCCTCCAGAATTTGAGGTTATTTTGACCTCTCCCAATGTTGAAAATTTAGAGACACCTGTTGTGACTAAGGTCCAAATTGAGGTGATTGCTGAAGAAAAGAAGGTGCATCCTGAAGAATCTAAAAAGCCTAAAGTCAATTCTGAAGTTGAATCCAAGATTGATAAAGAAAAGCATCAAGAAATCAGAATAAAGGAGGTGAAAGAATCTCTATTGGAGCAACAAGATGAGTCAGATCCTGAGTTAGATGAAAGTTCAATCAACCTATCTACTTTGTCTCCAATCTAGATGTTGAAAGTCGCCAAAATTGCTCAAACTAAAGCCAATGAGAAGATATTGAAATCTCACATTGAGGATAGTGAACTGCTAAAACTTGCATATGGAGTCCTACTGAAATTGATGCCTACTTATGTTATGGACCCATCAGGCTCTTCCTCTGGTGAGTTGAAGAAGTTAATAAACTTTGTAGATTCTCATTTTGAATCTTTCTAGAAATCAGCTCTAGTTAAAGTGAAAAAGGAGTTCAAGGGGAAGAGAATTGGCAGCCTAATTGAACTGATTTCCAAAGACAAAAATATGTTAGGCTTCTGCATAAAGAATATTAAAGGTGCTATATCTAAAGGAGGAAAAGTGTACAAGTCCTGCTTAGTCTTGTCAAAATTTACTGAAGCAAATGAGAAACAAGTGAGAGATATTGAGCAGCAGTTGGTTACTATTTCCAACACTTTTGATCCATTAAATGACAGTGTTTGTCATCAAGAAAGTCAGGTAACATCTTTGCTCAACCAAATAAAGAATATGAAGCTTGAAAATGAAAGGATTATTAGCAGAGTGTGTGAACTCAGGGGGCTAATAAGTCCAAAGATTGAGATGATGGCAAATGCTCTGAAAGAAGCTGAAGGTGTTGTGACCGTTCCTAATCTGGTAAGTCTCGAAGTAGCAAAAACTTTGTCATATCTTATTTGTGGTCACATTACCACTTTGGAGAGTCTGAAAAGTGTGTGGGACTCAAACTTAAATGGACTAAGAATGTCTTTGCAGACGTCTTCAAATTTTTGTAAGTCTCTGGATATGACTGTACAGTTTTGCAATTTTGGATTCCCCAAATTTTTTCATTGATGTCAAAGGGGGAGAGAGTTAAGTGAAAAAAGCCTTGATATGCTTAGGGGGATCAGTATTTTGTATTATTGGCAGTGTGCTTATCAGTTTCGACACTTAGTCATTTTTTTTCACTAAGTGTTGCCATCAATTCCAAAGGGGGAGATTGTTGGCATATGGCTTCTAGTGTTGTCATTGATGGAAACTAAAGCCATCCCCATGGTCCACAAATCAGTATCTAATCATACCAGCAGATAAAGTAAAATATTGTGTATTACTGGTAGAATACTTGAGGAACAGGGTATCCGGTCAGACAACTTCACCGGATCATCGTTTTGTGTTATGAATATCTGGAATTGCTTGATGAGCACGATGATTATCTTATTATTAAGTTTTGTGATGTTGCATAAGTTGCAATACGAGTTTGGAGGTTCAGTAAGATACTTTTTTGTCTATTTGTTTGTTGTAGCCGACTCAGCGAATGTGGCGCGCTGTGGATGTGTTAGGTGAAATAATCCAAGATGTTTTCATGTTCAAATGTTTAATTATGGGTCCTAGCTATGGACTAGCCAACTTGTTTGAATACGCATCAAAATTATTCATGATTTGGTCTGACAAGTTGCGAATATTCTTAAGTTTTATGGAGCCAACTTGTAGCGATTAAACCCTTAGTCACGGATATATTTAGATGATCGATTACATCATTTTGGTGAGTGAAGAAGGGGTTATTGGTGTATGTGGCGAACATCCAAAAAGTGTTTGAGCGATATCATGTGCAATTTCACTTACACATAAGGATTTTGTGTGCGAACTTAAGCAAAGTAGAGTAAAAATTCGACATCAGTCAAAAGGACAGAAGTTCATCATCAGAGCTTAACCGGAACTATAATCAAGCATTAGTAGATGCTATCCATTCATTTTCTTTTCTTTTAGATCTAATCCAAATCATTGTAAGGGCAGTGAGCCCATCCTTTTGAGCAGTGAGCCTGAATGCAAGTGCATTCACATTTTGTAATACTTATTTTGGGTATACTCAGAACTTATTATGGATTGGCCATCCACCGTGGTTTTTCCCCTAACAGGGTTTCCACCTAAAAATCCTTGTGTTATGGTTGTGTGTGGTTTCTTGCTTTCATTTTTTGCATATTACTTTTGATTAAATGTTCTAAGTGGATTAAAGGTCAGAATAATAAAGTTAATTTTTACAGAACACTGATTAAACCCCCGCCCTCTTAGTGTTGCTTGTTTCCAACATGGTTATCTACCTAGGTCTCATAGTACAATTTTTAGTATATAGTGATCTAGTTTTGAGGTTCGCATTGATTCCCCATGAAGAATCAGGTTATGTGGTTCTAAGGTAAATTTGAAGTATATTGGAGGAATCCAAATCCAAATTTTCATGTCTTTATATCCTTCAATGTCAAATATAGAGGTGACAGAGTATTAGGTTTTCCAATGAAAATGTTACCAGTACAGAGTACATGATTGGAATGCTCCACATCCTACTTTGGAATAATATTTGGTTATACAATTTTGAGGGATTACTTATAGGTGTCAAAAGTGTCTATGCTCCAAGTGGGAAGTGTTTTTGTGGTTCGCATGTTGTGTTTTGGATGAACAGATGGTTCATGTCACTAGTCTTTACTATCTGATGCCAACCTAAAGAGTTAGGGGTTGGGTGATCCCACAATAGTGGTTTACAATTTTTGGCCAAACTGGACATTGAAATAAATTTTTTTAACTAAATCTTCACTTTCGGGTACCTATAGCGGCTAAAGCGTGAGGAATTTGAAGATGATACAAACTAGAGTTTCATGAAATTTTTTCTATAGATTCTAAATATATTTTTTTCAAAAATTTTGGAATCAGATTGCACTTCTTTTTCCATCTCCCTCGAAAACTAGTTTTTTTCATAAAACAACATTTTAAAAAGTGACGCTCACCGTATACGATAACTTTTTTCCATGAAGGATAAAATTCTAATTCTTTTGAATTTAGATTTGTAACTCTGATATCTAGTGCTTCCACTTGGTTAGATAGTTTTTATTGAATATTTTTCTTTAATCAAGTTTCAAAGTCAAACCAATCACAATTCAAACATAGTGCGACCGTATAATGCGTAACTTTTTTCATATGTAACGAAATTCAATTTTTTTTTTTGTTGGATCAAGGACTTCAATATCTAGTGCACTCATATTTTTCAAAAAAAAAATTGATAATCTTCTATTTTTCCACATGTGCAGAATAAAGAGCTTCATTTTCAGTGAAAAACCTATGTTTAATAAAACTAAAAAAACAAATAGATAATAAAACCAAAACATATTAAAATTATATTCGTTGGATAGCTCGTTCCGAGGACTACTTGATTCCAGTTAGGTTTGTGAAGTATCCACCATTTTCGTCTACAACTGGAGCTCTGAAGTGCAAAAAAAAAAATTTTTTTGGTCACAAAGAGTAGGAGTCATGAAAATAGGGGGTTCGACCGAACCCCCTTCCAAAAAGGGAGTTTCATGGTTTTTGTTGTACAAGCATTAAAATGGTTCGCTCGAACCATAGTTTGAGCAAACCCTATTTTGGTTCGTTCAAACCAACAAGTTCGCTCGAACCCCCAAAATGATTTTTTTTTGCATGGGGTCATTTTTTATGAGATTTCCTTCCTCATTCGAATTGTAAACCACTTTTTTGGGTTTACCCGGTTGTGTAGAGTTAAAGTATGAATTGAGAGAACTTATGGGAGCTATTATAGGTCCCTACCGACCTATTTTGATGTGTTACATGTTTTGGTTTATGCCACGAGACATGTATGGTTCGATCTTAAGCGACAGGTTGATGTATTACATGTTTTATCTAATTAGGAAACCTAATTGATGTTGAAGGTGTTTTGAAAATGTAATGCATATAAATGTAAGTTCAATTCAACATTTTTAGAGATGGTGTGTGTGTTGTAGAGAAAATGGTGATGTGAATTCCTAAGCAGATTATGTGATGTGATGTAAAGAGGATCATAGTGGGTGTAAGTGTTGAGAAACATGAAGTGTGTTAAGTTAGTGTATTGAGCTTCAGTGGAACTATCTCCAACATATTGTAGATGCATTTTATCAGTTCAAATTTTGGCAGTGAGCCACCCTTTCTTCTTTCTCTCTTATTCTCTAGATAGTGAGTCCTCCAAACAGTGAGTCCACCTGGTAGTGAGTTTTTTTGTAATATCTTGTAACAGGTTATAATATACTGTGAGCTAATCCTCACAATGTTTTTTCCATTCTTGGGTTTTCCACATAAATTTGGTGTTCTTGTGTCATGTGATGTGATGCATGTTTTAATTGCTTCTTTTCATTTCTACAAAGTGGATGAAATGTTTTGAATACATGTTTAAGTGGTTTCATAGAATACTGATTCACCCCCCTCTCAGTATTTTGAGTATTTAATAAATTCAACCACCCATCTCAACATATAATAGAATAGTTGGTTACATCCCATGAGGTGTAAAGATAAAATATGACTATTGACACCTTTACACTACTCTCAAATGATGTATTTTTTAAGAATGCATTTATTGTTAGCATGGTAAAATGGTTTGGAGTTGAAAAAAATTGAGGTTATTATAAAGGAACCTGGCATCCACTTGTCGGTGGAAACTAGATATTCCTAAGTGCCACAATTTGAGAGAACAACCAAGTGAAAATTTGGAAACATTTTTCTCTTAAGGTTCTTAAGAGATCATCTTGGTACAATGTATCCCATAAAGATCGAGGACCTCTAGAATTAATTGAGGCCACCAATACCATTCAATTACCCACCTCAACATGTTGGCATAGTCAATTTGGTTGCACAAGGTGTGAAATAAAAAAATATGGTTAAAATTTCACACTACACAACACCCTCTCTTTAAATTTTTTGATATAAATAATTTAATTTACAAAATGTTAACACTTGAATCATGCATTTATATTAATTTCATGTTGTTCCTAATCCTTTGTGTCCATTTATTTTCAAATGAGAGCATTTAACATGGAATTCTACACATGGCATACTAGTGCCTTGTGAAAATTTCTAATTCTAGTCGTCATTGGAGTGTTACATTCCCATGAATTTTTCACATGTGATGGTCTTCCATGCAGATGCATTGAACAAAATCAACACGACTCACTTTGCATGAAAATTTTGGATTAGATTTTTCACTCTCTCTCACATATACTTTTGTGAAGTAAAATAATTGAAGCAACACTATTATTATCTACCATTGAAAGCACAAGTTATTCAAATCACACATTATCATATTTCAATCTCTACAACATTCTTGAAGCAAGAAGTCATTTTTAGGTTTATTCAAAGCTTCAAGGTGACCTTGTTCTTAGTTATTATTCTACATTTCCTCTCACACTAGCACTTAAATGCATTAGATGTTAATATCTTGTTATTAATATATTTGTCTTTTTTATAGTAATATTCATCATATCTTTTACATCTTTTCAATTTATATATCAAAAACCATGGATGTCATGGAGGTAGAAATATCAAAATGGGGGTTTGAATGAGGCAAGACCCTAAAAAACCAAACAAGAACATTTTCTTTTCTTTTTTGTGTGTAGGTTATCTATTGAAGAAGAAGAATTGAAATTCTAGTTCTATTATTTACATATTTCTTTTCATTTAGTTTTCATTTCAATAGATAAGTTGTGTTGTCATTTTTAACATTTTAGTATTTATCATACCTCTTAAATTTGATAATTTCATTATCATGTATGTAGTATTTTATTGTCTTATATTTTTTTGTCATATTTATATTGGATGACATGTCACAAGGACATTTGTGCTAAGAACTGACCTATCCATGGTCGAGACTCTCTGTTACACAAAATCATCTTGAGGGTCTATACTTTTTTTTCTGTTAAATTTAAATTGTAATCATTATTGTGTACATAAATTTATTTTCACCAATTTGTTATAATTAGCTATTTGGACTTGTAATAGATTAGCTTGTATTTTAATTTATCTATTGAGCATTAAAGAGGGATAATCTAAATAGTTCTTATAATTGTCAATTCATCCTAATGTATGTATGAATAATTGATCTCAAAATTTTGATGTACTTTTTGTAGGTTTCATTTTTCATACACTATATTTTGGTGACCTTGATGTTCTTACACTAAAAAAAATTGGATTTCAAAAAATAAAATCCATCAAAACATAAAAACTTAAAATGAGTCTTTTTCTCTCACTATTTGAAGAGCAATTAGGCTGAGAGTTGTAAGACCCTCTTATGATTTTTATGACCCAATCTCTTTCTTTTAGTAATGTAGTAAGAAGAAGCCTCTGCACATTCCACATGTAATAATAAAAATAATTTCCAACACCTATTTGAACATATCTCAATTTCTCAAAAGAGCAATACACTTTTGAGATGTTGCAATCTCCACCCAAAATCACTCTTGATCCTTCTTCCTCATCTCGTTGTTTTCCTCCATCAAATGAGGGATTCAACAATAAGGATACATTGAGGGTTTCATTTACACAAACACAAACAATATATTAAAACTTGCATAGCTTTTAAAAATTTATAGAAACTGATAACCTTCCTAAAGTAACACCTCTTGTGAATGATATTTGAGCTATGCTTGTCTCAAACCCTCAATCAATTAAGTTTCTTAGAGTATTGGAACACATTGTTCACAAAAAAATTTCATCCTACATTGATGTAGTTTCAAACACAACATATTCCCAATCTAATGTTAATGGCACACAAACTTCTATGTCGATGACAATACCTATTGTGCATATGGTGACCACAATACCCATGGCCATGGTAGTTGCCCCTACTACTAATTTTTCTTTCAATTTATTTGGAAGAAATTTTGGCACCTCTCAACCTATAGGTTCTACCACCTTTACATACATCATCTTGCAAACATCTACCATACATACACATTCTACTAATCAAATGCTTAATCAACTCATGCAAAACATTAGACAATTGCAAAATCAACTTTTGACCTTAATAAGCATTTCGTCTCAACACTTAATTGCTTCTTACTATAGACATAGTATACTTACATTAACCATTATTTCTCCTCTTTACCTATATACTTTGAGGTGTCAAGGTTTGAAAAGTACAATAGAAAGGGAGACCCTCAAACTCATGTCTTTGCTTTCATTGCTTTATGTAATGATTCTTCTTTTATGATGCTCAGTTAGCAAATTTATTCCCATGATTGTTGAAAAATATTGTGTTTGATTGGTTTTTCTCACTTCATAATAACTCTATTCACACTTTTGAACAATTCATAAAATAGTTCCTCCAAAAATTTCAAGCAAATATTGGACCACAAGTCACTTTCACTAACCTTGTCCACTACAAGCAAGGATCTCTTAAGAAAGTGATTGATTTTATCTTTCAATTTCAATCTTTGTTCTCACAAATTTTATATGCACTCCCTGATTCTGATGTACAATAGTGTCCATCAGAAACTTGCATCCAGTACTACATGATAAGATTTTATTAATGAAATATAATTCATTTGTTCATCTTTGCACAATATTACATGATTATCAAAAGTCAATGATTCGGTTTGGGGGCTCTACCTCATTGGCTCCCTTTGATACCAAAGGTGGTGCTTCTTCTTATGGAACTTATAAGAAATAAATTATTTTATAACACAAACACAATAACTACATCATAACCTATTAATAATTTTGTTGTAGTCCCTCAACAACATATACAATTTATAAAACTATTTGAATATTTATATAGTATGATGTAAAAATTCCTAAAAGATAATAACTTTAAATCCTATTCACCGTCTTCCAACAAATCAACCTCTTCTAGCTTCCTACAATCCTAAAGAATTCTATCAATTCTATCACATCCCTAGACATGATATCAAACATTGCATGTGTCTTAAAATCATCTTGTGCAAGACCACATCAACTCAAGATCTATCCAAATTCACGAGCGAAAAGATAATGTGAATAATTTTGTTATGAATAATCCTTTTCCATCACATTCTTCTAATTTTATCACTATTGATAGTGTTGTTTCTAATTTTGTGTCTCTTCTTTCATTTGAAGACATGATTAACATGGTTTATGTTCATTTCTAATCATCTTAGGTGCACATCATTACTATCATTTAATTCTCCATAATGATGTACCAACCATAAAAGAGGATTACCCTCTTTACATTCTTTCTTATTTCAATGAGAAAACTATTAACAGGGTTCTCATTGATCTTGCAAGCAAATTCAATATAATTATAAAGGAAATACTTGTAATTAAAAAAAAATATCAAGAAAATTATGATGATTTCATAGTCACCATATGAACACACAAAGGTTTATCTCTCTCAACTATGGATTCAATACTTTATCAATAGAGGTTGGACAAAAGTGTATTGATCAAATTTTCTCTATCATTCCATAATCTAACTTATTTTGTGTGAAAATAGGCATTCCTTGGCTAACTTCCATGAAAGTGGTCACTTTTTTTATTCATAAATGTCTCAAATTCCTTTAAGAAGGTGTAGTGCACACAATCCAACATAATAGATATAAACCACTCATCTCTCATGGTGGATTTTTTCTTGACCATTTCTAGCCCATTACTTTAGGAACCTTGCAACCTCATAGAGACTTACTTTAAAATTTATATAAAAAATTTAAAGTGATTCATTTAGGGTCCTCTTCTTCATCTCTTCCTTCCTCTTATCCTATGGTCACTCCCATCTTGGTTACCAACCACAACAACATTCATCTATTCAATGCCTACCCCTCTAGTGGTTGAGGTTAAGAATGCTCCATTAGGTAAATATCTCACTCATCCTAAGGTTTCCCAATATTTGATGGTGCCTCACATTCCTTCAAATGTAAGTAAGATAGATTAGGGAAAGGCACCTATGTTGGGTAAATCTTCCTCGTAGATCTTCTATCCTCTTGTGGATCATGTTGTTCCTTGACCTACCCCTCTAGTAGTGAAAGAAAAGTAACCCAGTGGACATAAATCTTTATGTTCACTAATCATGCCTCATCCTTTAGTGACTCCTCTAGTTCCTTTGATTTCCCTTGTGATAGAAATGGGAAAGACACCCATGACACAAGATATTCCACATGCATTTCAAATCTCTCACCCTCCACCTATTGAGACTATTCTTCTTACTATTTTGAAATTGAATATAGTTTCATAATTGGAGTAGAGTGATCCTCCTCCTACGACTGTTCCTAGGCCCCACCATTGACATAATCAACTTGTGTGTGAGACTAATCATCATCGATGTTTGTTAGTTGATGATTAGGCTACCATGGAGATGTTCACTATTGAGTGTCCCGCTTCCATTCGACTGCCTCTTAATCTTATTATTCATCCTTCTCCTCCTCCACCTCCTAGTGCTCCTCTTGTAGCACCTTTGGTATCTTGTTGTAATGTTGAAGAACACACCCTAAAAAGGTGCAAGTTTTTTTAGCTCCTTTGATGGACCCTCTGCTTATTCTAAACCTCCCTAATATTCGTCAATTCTCCATGTTGTTGGATATTCCAAACACATCTATAATATCCAATTCCATGCTTAATAATCTAGTACTATTCCAATGCACTCACAATCAAGTATTTATAGATGTTCTTTGTTCTACCATCATTGATATTTTAAGGGAACACAAACTATTGAGAGGGGGGGTGAATCAATAGATCAAATTTATTTAACTCTTAACTCAATCACATATTCTAGAATAGGAAACTTGAATCTTCACTACTAGTAGTCAAACATCAATCAATACCACACATTCACATCATAGAATACTAGATATATGTGGAAACCCAATATGGGAAAACCACAATGAGAATAGCTACTTGGATCTACTATCCAAATCCAACCTCATAAAGCAAAAAGATACAAGTGAATTTTATAATATGAAGTAGGCACCAACCTACCAAAGACACCAATCCCCTATTATATATAGCAACCAACCTATTGGAGACACCAATTCCCAACATAGATTAGTACAACATGTAGAACACCAGTCATATCAAATTACATAGATAAAGCTTGCAAGCCTTCAATTACAGTTGAATACATCTCATACACTTTTGAACTAGCTATAGACACTCTTCTACCCTCCTTATGATCTTTTGATAATGACACACACATTGAGATGCAACTCTCCTAAAATAACTTTGGCTTCACTATCACCTCCTTGTATGTTCACCACCTTTTCTTCAATTATACTTCACATTATGCATCCGTACAATTGAGGAATATATACATGGCATTGCATTAACACTCATCAATAACGGCCAGGGGTCCACAAATAACCAGGATGACATAGGGTGGACCTAAATTCAAATTACATGAAATATGTAGCAAGTTGGTCCTAAAAAAAATTAGTTGTCGTCAAAAGAACATGATGTCATGCGCTACCACAAGAACTTTAACTAGGTCCTATCTTAACATCACACACTAGATTTGAATACCACACCCTACTAGCCATTACCACACAAGTCTCGAACACCAACATGTTGACGGAAAGACACAAAATCTTTTGTCACTTCAATCTTTTTTCATGTTGAACATATCCTCTAGAATCTCAAGAATATGATAGAACATGTGTAGACATACTCTCCTCTCAAACTGCAAATCCAACAACACCTCCAGAAAGGAGACCTAAGAAACACTAAACAAACACTGAATTGAAACATTCCAGTACAACCTTCCAGATTAATTCTATCATAGTGAATAGATGAATGCATGATATTGCAAGCATATACATAACTCCTAATATATAACATACTTCCATACCACAAACACTCCAATATGGCTAGTAACATATATTTCTTAAACTCAAAATGATATGACAATACAATTACCAACACAAAAAGGTATGATAGAACAACTCCATTTGATTCACACTGAACTCCTAAAATATAGTGCCACATCTAATCATATATTCTTTGACATCAATGACAACATTTTTTCAACAATCCCCCACTTTTTCATTGATGTAAAACAACAAAATGTTGGCCACACACGAAGAAAAATCTATTTCTTCTCCTCACCAAGTTTCCAGTACTCCCCTTAGAGAATATAGCATTTTTAGTTCCACTTTCTCCCCCTTTTACATCAATGTAAAAGGTCAACACTTCCCCTTTTTCAGTACACCACAAAACCTAAAACTTGAAATAAGAGGAAAGATAGAAAAATTTGAACTCATCCTCCAAATCACAAGACCACACTTTCAACTACGGAGAAATGTGGAGCATTTCTCTAAACCCTCTTGACTGCAACAACACAAGCTTCATTCTACAATCTCTAGAAACACTTGTAGTAACTTATATGTTCTAAAAATATGAATATACATACTTCTCACTTGCCTCCATCAAACTTCCAAATTGTAAGACCAAATCTTCAAATGTGGAGGAATACGAAGTATGCTCTAAAGCTTCTTCAGGAAAAATCTCCCTGAGTCCATACCACACTACTTCTAAAAACATTTCGTATGACCACCAAGCCTTCTTGAGGTAGGGATACCTAGCTCCCCCTCAACTTGTACTTCCTCTTGATTCTAGAGGAAGGAGCAACAACTCCTAGCTTCTTCTGGAGAAACTCAAAAGTATCCTTAGGAAGAGGTTTTGTGAAAATACCTACCACTTGTTCCTTAGTTTCAACATACTCCAACTTTACCTCCTTCTCTACAACCTTCTCCCTGAAAAAATGATACTTGATTGCAATGTGTTTTGTCTTTGAGTGCATTACCAAATTCTTTGAAATGTTTATGACACTGGTATTATCACAAAGAATAGAAATTGGTTTATCAAACTCAATCTTCATCTCCTTCAAGTTTTACTTCATCCATAGTACTTGAGTGCAACATGAGTTTGCCACAATATATTCTTCTTTTGTTGTAGATAATGAAATTGAGTCTTATTTCTTACTTAACCAGGACACTAAACTGTCACCAAGAAAGAAATATCCACCACTTGTACTCTTCTAGTCATCTATAATTCTTGCCCAATCTGCATCTGTGTATGTAGTTAGAGTGAAATTTTCACTCTTTGGATACCATAGGCCAAAATTCGTTGTAGCCTTCAAATACCTAAATATTCTCTTCATAGCTTTGATATGAGTTTCCTTAGGTGTTTCCTGAAATCTAGCTACCATTCTAACTTCCTGCATTATATCTAGTCTAGATGCAGTCACATACAAT
This sequence comes from Sequoia sempervirens, assembly GCA_007258455.2. Lineage (NCBI taxonomy): Eukaryota > Viridiplantae > Streptophyta > Pinopsida > Cupressales > Cupressaceae > Sequoia > Sequoia sempervirens. The sequence goes on along the minus strand of VDFB02049217.1, from coordinate 83,936,057 downwards.
AAACTTCCAATCATGGACACATACAAGGTCTAGTCTACCAAATTAGATTTGTCATATTTACTCAACTTACATCCTTAACTATAGGTGTACATACTAGCTTGCATTCTTCTATCTGGAACTTATTTAACATTTCCTTTATATAATTGTTTTGAGAAATGAATATGCCTTTGTTTGATTGTACAATATGTAAACCAAGGAAGAAAGACAATTTTCCAAGCATTGACATTTCAAACTCACTCTGCATTGAATTCTAAAACATCTTGCACATGTCATCACTACTTCCACCAAAGATAATGTCATCTACATAGACTACAATAATCAGTAGTTGATCATCTTCTATCTTTATGTGCAATTTACTATTTGCACTTCCTCTCCAAAACCCTTGCACTTACAGATATTTATCCAATCTAGAATACCAAGCTCTAGGGGCTTGCTTCAGTCCATACAAAGCCTTATTCAATTTGCACACATAATCTATATTTTCTAAACATTGAAACCCTTCTGGTTGCTCAATGTAGAGCTCTTCTTCCAATTGTCCATTTAGGAATGTTGACTTCACATCCATCTAATATAATTTAAAATTATTGAATGTTGAAAGGGCCAAAAACATCTTGATTGCTTCTAGTCTTGCTATCGAAGCAAATATTTCTTCAAAATCAATTTCTTCAACCTGAGCATATCCTTTATACACAAGTCTAGCTTTGTTCCAGATTACCTCTCCATCTTCATTCATCTTGTTTCTAAAAACCCACTTAGTACCAATGACATTCTTTCCTTTTGGACTTGGGACTAGTTCCCAAGTTTTTTCTTGATCTAAGTCAACTCTTCTTCCATGGCTTCTATCCATCCTTTTTCCTTGCTTGCTTCTGTATAAAACTTTGATTCAATTTTTGACAGTAATGCAAAATTTACCTATTCATTTTCTATTCTAATTTTTCTCCATGTTTTTACTCCACTATTCTTGTCTCCTATAATCTAGTCTTTAGAATTATTTTTCTATACATACCTTGCCAAAGTCTTTGTACCAATATTCTCATAATCAAATTCTAAGTCTTCATCATTGTTGTGGATTAGATCTTCATCATCTTCTACTTTTGAAATGTTGGTATACTAAATTGTCTCATCAACTCTCACATTTTCACTTTCCACAATCTTCTTCAATCTCTTATTATAACACCTGCATGATTTTCTTGTCATAGAATACCCAAGGAAAATACTTCATCAAACCTAGAATCAAACTTACCCAAGGTTTCTTCATACCTTTTTATGTAGCACTTGCTTCCAAATATCTTGAGATGTCTAACTAAAGATGGTCTTCCTCTCCATAGCTCATATAGTATTTTATCAAACTTAGGTATGATTTGAGCTTTGTTCTAAATATATTCTACAATCTAAACTACTTCTCTCTAGTACATATCTGGTAGATTTTCTTTCTTAACATTATTCTTGCCATATCTTGTGGCCTGGTTCTTTCTCTTAGAAACTCTATTCTACTACGGAGTCCCAGGAGTAGAAAATTGCTTCTAGATCCCATGTTCTTCATAGAATTTTACATACTAAGCATAAGTGAATTCTCCACCTCTATATGATCTCAAATCTTTGATTGTTCTTCTAGTTTCATTCTCAACTAGTTCCTTGAATGCTTTAAACTTCTCAAATGGTTTTTATATTTCTTTTAGAAAAGTAATCCTAGTCATTCTAGTATAATCATCAATGAGCATCATGAATTACCTATCACCTTATAGAGTCTTTGTCCTCATTGGTCCACACAAATTTGTATGGATCAAATCCAATGGCTTTGATGTGGAATAATCCTTTGTGGGAAATCTAGATTTTGTCTATTTTCCCTCATGACATGGTTTCTTGATCTTTTGCATATCTCAAACCATTATTCTTGAGCTAATCTTTACAATGTCATCAAAATTGATGTGTCTCATTCTTCTATTCCAAAGCCAACTTTCTTCTTTTTGTACAATAAGATAGTTTTGACCATTTAGCTCACTAAGATGATATATGTCACTATTTGTCCTACTTCCTTCCACAATCAGTTCTTTGGTACCTGATTTCCTTATCTCACAACCCTTAGCACTAAAAGAGAGCTTATAACCTTTATCACACATATAACTTACACTTAAAATATTATTTTTTAATCCTTCAACATACAGGACATCATGAGTTTTTGTCATACCACCATCAAGACTCAAAGTACCCTTATCGGTAATTTTGGTAATAGAATTATTTCCAAGAGTCACAAAACCTTCTTCAAATTTCTTGAAATTTATGAACTTAATTTTATCTCCATTCATGTGGCTTTAACATCCCCTGTCTATGATCCACAAATTCATCTCTTTCTGAGCATGTAGAGAAAACTGAGCTATCATTGATTTCTTAGACTTTTTCTCTTCCAAAACCTTCTTCTAGACTTTATTTGATTCATGACTCCTACTTTCTGATCCTTTTCTTCATGTTTCTGGTAGAGGACTCACAAAATTTATTCTACAGTTCCTAGCAATGTGTCCAAAGTTGTTGCATTTGTAGTAAAAAATATTAAAAAATTCATAGGTGCAAATGCATTATTGTTGACAAAGTTATTTATTCTTACCGAAGCTTTTCAACAGTCCACAAGCTTATGGTCAAAATTATTGCAATTAAAACAATAACTAGAAAAAGAATAATTGAACCTGGTGTTGTATCCATGTCTTCTAAATCTTTTGTCTTCTCCTTAATTTGGATAAAATTGTCATTCCATGTCTTTCTTTTATCACTTTCAATAACCCTTTCAAACATTTCACTTTTGAAACCAATCACTTATAGACTCCCTTTAGCAGGCTTCATTGGGTGTTATGTCACTTTGTTCTTTTCATCGTCAAAGCCAATTCCAATTTTGACATACAGAGATCTTTGACATCCCAATATCTGATCTAGAGTCTCAGTACTCTTTCCAAACTTCAATTGCAACTGATGATTTACCTTGTCAATATATTTTCTTATTGACACAACTTATGCATCTTCAAGCTTCTTAAAGTCCTTGTCTTTTGATAGTAGTCTTTCAGTTAAGAATTCTTCAATCCTTTTTTATTCTTCTTCTTGCACCTTCAGATCAATGATTGTCTTTTCTGTACTTTCAAGCTTTTGAGATAAGTTGTCTTTAGCCTTTACTTCTTCAACAATTCTTTTCTTTAGTCTTTTGATCTCTTTTCCAGCATAGAGTAACTCCTCCACAAGATCTACTTATTCATCATCATTTTTGGAATTCATTTCTTTAGTATCTTCTGTAATTTCTATGGTCATGAATACAACCTTCTTCATCCTCTTCATTGTTAGCAAAATGAAGGTGTCTCAACCTTTAATTTTTCTTAGCATTGATTATTTAATTATTTAATGTGATAATTATCCCATGTTGTCTTGTGAGTTACAACTTGCAGTTTCTATTTCTGAGGAGGGGTCAAGTTGGAAGTTACCATTTACATGTTGAGTTGTGCATGAAGGAATTTTCTATTTTCGTGTTGAGTTTGCATGGAGCGTGAGTTTTGGAGGTGCGGTTATCTTTTGGAAGTCACGCGTTTTATATGTGTAGGTTTAGTGACAATTGGAAATTACAATATAGCATGTGGTAAAAATTGGAAATTATTGTTATGCATGTGTAGTGGTTTTGGAACTTTCCATGTTGCATCATTAGCTTTTGGAATTTGATTTTAGAAATGTCTAATTAATGCATTTTTAGCTCCTATATATTGAGCACTTGTATTTTGGAGTTTGATGAGGAGAGTTTTTCATTGTAGGGTTATACTATCGGATTTCCTCCAAAAGAGAAAGATGTAATCTCCATGTTAAGGTTGTGAGCCTATAGTGTATTGTAATTGTATTTTTGTAGATTAATACATTGGTTCAATGCTTTGGAATGTGGGGTTTTACTCGAAAGGGTTTTCCCCACATATATCATGTTTTCTTCTCTTTTGTCTAGCTTTCTTTTAGTCTTCGTGTTTCTCATTCTTGAAATGTTAATTTACATGCCATTATGCTACTAAAATTTTCCTAGATATGGAACTACATCATCTTTCCTCTAAGGGTTAATGCATGGTAAATTAAACTATGTCTATTTTTTCTTTAAGGCATAGTAGCATGTGCTTGTATCAGGTTATTGAAATCTGATTTGTTTAGCGAAACATAAGATACTAAGGGTGCATACTTGTTCTCAGAAGGCTTTCTGATTTCATCATGTAGATTAACCTTATTCACTAATGAAGAAACTCTTTTTCTTCCTTTGATATTTATTCCCTTTCTAAAATGATTTATTTTCATACTTTTGCTCAACATTGTTAGATTCCTTATAAGGACACTTACCCATAAAATGTCCTACTTCACCGCAATTAAAATTTTTGAAAGGTAACTTTCCTTTATACTTATCGGAACCTCTTTTTAGATTTCCTACAAATTTTGCCTCCTCTAGATTTGATCCAACATTAGAATATAGATCAATTTTCTTCTTGGATGCTCTGAATGCAACCTCTTTCCTTATTGATTTTTCACTATCAAACCTCATTTTATAGGTAGTCAATATACCATGTAATTCAACCATTTTTAAAACATTCAAATCCTTGGCTTCTTCAACAGTGGAGACTTTAGAATCAAACCTTCTAGGAAGAGAAATGAGAACCTTTTTCACAACCATGCTTTCTTTCAATTTCTCACCAAGACCCCTGATAGAGTTGACAACTTCATCAACCTAGAGAAAAAATGTGGCAATGCTTTCATCCTCCTTCATTTTCAAGATTTCAAACTAAGCTCTATGAGTTTGGAGCTTAGATTCTTTTACCTTGTCATATCCTTCATAGATGGTGTGCAATTTCTCCCATACTTCGTTTGTAGTCCTACATTGCATTACTTTCACAAACTCGGAATTATATAAACCACATAAAATAACATTTCTAGCCTTGGTAGTATTTTCACAAGCTTTCTTTTCAACTTGATCCCTCAGAGGATTTTCTAGAATCTCATATCCTTATATAATTGACATCTGGATATCAAGACCTAGGGCCATCAAGTATGCATCCATCTAAACCCTCCAAAATGCATAATTTGACCCATCAAAGAGTGGTGCCTTATTTGCAAAGAATCCCTCTTGCACCACTAAGTGTGCCATCCTAGATCTACCTCAAGCTGATTAAGATTCTTCAAAGGAATTTTTCTCTAATACCAATTGAAGGGAACACAAACTACTGAGAGGGGGTGTGAATCAGTAGATCAAATCTATTTAAAACTCTTAGCTCAATCTCATATGCTAGAGCAAGAAACTTGAATCTTTACTACTACTATTCAAGCATCAATCAAGAACACATTCACATCATAGAACACTAGATATATGTGGAAACCCCCAAGATGGGAAAAACCATGGTGAGAATAGTTTCTTGGATCTATTTTCCAAATCCATCCTCACAAAGCAGAAAGATACAAGTGAATTTTACAATATGAATTAAGCACCAACCTACTAGAGACACAAATCCCCTATTGTATCTGTAGGTACCAACCTACTGGAGACACAAATCCCCAACACAGATTAGTACAACAAGTAGAACACCAGTCCTGCTAGATTACATAGATAAATCTTACTGACCTTCAATTACAACCGAATACATCTCATATACTTCTAAACTAGCTACAAACACTCTTCTACTCTCCTTATGCTCTTCTAATAATGGTGCACACTTTGAGATGCAACTCTCCTTAAATAACACTGGCTTCACTATCGTCTCCTTGTATGTTAAACACCTTTTCTTCAATTATACTTCACATTGTGCATTCATGCAACTAAGGAATATATACATGACATTACATTAACACTCTTCCATGTTAGCTAGGGATCCACAAATAACCAAGACAACATAGGGTGGACCTAAACTCAAATTACACAAAATGTGTAGCAAGTCAATCCTAAAAAAAAATTTTGTTGACAAAAGAACATGATGTTGTGTGCTACCATAGGAACATTAACTAGGTCCTATATTAACACCACACGCTAGATTTGAATACCGCACACTACTAGTCATTATTGTATAGTTCTTGAACATCAACATGTTGATAGATAGGCACAAAGAACCTTTTGTCACTTCAATATTTTTACCTACTAAACATATCCTCTAGAAAAATTAGGAATATGATAGAAAATGTGTAGACATACTCCTCTCAAATTGCAGAGCCAACAACACCTCCAAAAAGGAGACCTAAGAAACATTGAACCAACACTGAACTGAAACATTTCGGTACAACCTTTTGAATTAATTCTATCATAGTGAATATATGAATGTGTGATATTTCAATAATACACATAACTCCTAATATACAACATACTTTTGGACCATAGACACTCCAATATAGCTAGTAACATATATTTCTTGAACTCAAAATGATATGACAATACAATTACCAACACAGAAAGGTATGCTAGAACAACTCCATTTGATTCACACTGAACTCTTGAAAGATAGTGCCACATCTAATCATATATTCTTTGACATCAATTAAAACCTTTGTTCAAAAATTAATATCCCCTCCCACCACCTAAAAGAAAGCCTAAGCAATATCCCACTCCACCTTAATAAAAGAAGAATTCAGATCTACCTTCTCCACTAACTATAGACCACTCTTCATCAATTATTTTTACAAAGGAAGTTCCAACTTCCTCTATGCCTATCACTACTTCCATTCAAGATATTAGTAGTGATAGTCCTCTTGTTAGATATTCTAATAGTGATTCATTAGCCTCTTCTTGTCAAGAGCATTTGTTTGAATCCCTTATAGACATTTTGACATTGTCTTTGATCGTTATGAGACCATTGACACTTTCTCAACATGATATTCAAGAGTATGTTGTACTTGAAGCTACTTAGCTATTTCTATGGTCAAATTCCTAGTACTGCTCTAATAGCTCTTCCTTTATAGGTTATACTTCCCTCCACTTATGATCAATATTGGGAGATCAATGATCTATTTGAGGATTGAATTTAGAATAGTGTTTTTCTTATCTTTAAATTATAGATGTTTGCATGATTGTTTTATTTTTCCTCATGCTTTTTCATTTTTGTATTTTAATCTTACTTGGAGAACCTATGATACCCTTGTAGATACATGGATACAGGGGAGATACAAATTTCATCAATTATTTTATCTTTATCATCATTCTTTTATCTATTATAATTTTTATTTTTATTTTGGGGGATGATGTAAAGTGTTGAGGTATTCAGGACTCTTCCATGTTGACCCAATTTTTTTTCATGTTTCTTTCCTCCTCTATACTCGTAGTTCCACTGAACCTAGGGAATGATGACATTTTATCTATTTTTTTCAAATGATATGTATGATTATCATATATCTATAGTGATCATAGGTTTCTAGATCCCTTAGTATGTTTGTAGGACTGATGTGTTTTTAATGTGAAATCCTTATCTTATGTGATGTCATTCCATGAACATAATCTCATGTGTATCATGATACAACATCCTCACTGATGCTTCATCAAGCATCTTATATTTTTATCTCCCTAAAATGATTTGCATTCTTGGAATAATGCAATTATTTTAAGGGGGGAATCTCACAATTCACACACTCTACACTCTTAAATTTCATACTATTCAAAAATATTTATGCTTTCATTGCAACTTGGTAGAATATGAACCGCCTAGCATAATAAATCTTGATAGACTATGGGTCCTCATGTGGCATACCCTTTCCATGGTTATCCTCCAACACAACTTGTAGTAACCATGATCAATCAAAATCACTTGTATGGACTCTAGAATAATGTAGCTTGGTAGCCATACCTATTAAATCATTTATCTCATGCTCTTCCTATTATATCTCCCCCCACTTTCTCTCTTTTTTAGTGTTATTTATGTTTGTTTTATTTTTGAATGTTTAGTGTTAATTTTTATGTTTTATGTAAGATATCTCAGTTGCTTTGTAGGTCTTCTCCTTGGGGGCATGCTCAGCTTGGATTAAAGATTTTGCATCCTCTATTGTATCCTCTGATAACATGAGTATTTTTTAATTTCTTCTTTAGCATGAATTTACTAGTATAATTCATATGTCTATTAAAGTGGGGGGGAAATTTACTGTCATAAATTGCATATCCTTGTAATTTTACTCTCCACAACACCCTCTCTTTAGCATTTTTGATATAAATAATTTAATTTCAAAATGTTAACACCTGAATCATGAATTTTTATTAATTTCATATTGTTCTCGATCTTTTATGTTTGATTTTTTTGGATTAGAGCATTTTGTGCAAACATCTATGTGATGTGCTAACATCTTGCAAAAAATAATGATTCCAGTGATCATTGGAGATTTTCATTCCTACGGATTTTTTGCATGTAATGACCCTACATGTAGTTGCATTAAACAAAATTGACCCGACTTGCTTTACATGGAATTTTTGGATTGTATTTTTTACTCTATCTCTCTTTCACTCTCTCTCACACATACTTTTGTGAAGGAAACTCTTTGAAGTAGCAATACTATTATCTACCATTGCAGGCACAACAAAGTATTCAAAGCACATGTTATCATCTTTCAATATCTACAACATTCTTGAAGAAACAAGTCATTTTTGAGGATTCTTTGAAGCTTCAAGGTGACCTTGTTCTTAGTTATCATTCTAAATTCCTCTCATAGTAGCACTTGAATACATTAGGTTTTAATATCTTGTTACTAATATATTTATATATTTTGTTTAGCAATTTTTATCATATATTTTACATATTTTCAATTTATATATCAAAAATATTGGCTATCATGGAATTAGAAATACCAAAATGAGGGTTTAACTAAGGAAATCCCCTAAATAGCCAAACAAAATGTATACCTTGGAATTTATCCTACTCTAAATGTGCAAAATAACTCAAAAATTGCAAATGATAAAATACCAAAGACACCTCAAGATTAGCCAAAGGAGTGATAAAACAAGAAGGAAATGGACAAAACGAAATAGAAACAATTTCACCTTCCTTGCTGTTGATATCTCTTTGATTGGCCCTTGCTTGGAATGATTTGTGTGCTCCTTAGATGATTGCTTGAATGACTAAGATGCAAAGATTCAATGTGCAATATGATCAAGAGAGATGGCTAAATGATGGCAAAGGATTGAGGATGTAAATTGGCAGCATGTAGTTATGAAAATACAAAGTGTTCTAAAATGCCCTTGAGGATGAGGGTATTTGATAGGAGAATTTGAATTCTCTAGAGAATTCAACGGTCAAGATGCACCCAACAAGGCCAAGATGAAGGGCTATGGTGGGTTGAGAACCCACAAGCCCTCACATCTTGACATGTGGATGGTGAAGTGGCCAAGAGAAGATGAGGTGTAAGTGAGGTGTCAAAAAGGTACATGAGGTGGAGGAAGGACAAGCACCTTGGGGAGTGAGAAGATTTCCACAAAGGGGATTTCTTGTCCCCAAATGGGAGTGAAAGGGACATTTGAGGAATTTTGGAATTCCTCAAAATCTACATGGGAAAAGGAAAGGTGGTTGGGGATATAAATGTGAATTAAAAATTCACATTCTAGGAGAATCTAAAGGATAAAAGGTGGGCTCCAAAAGGTGGGACTTGGTCACATGTGGAGATTGTGACAAGTCCAAGGTTCTAGAAGCCTTGGAAGGATAGAATGTGAATTAAAAATTCACATATAAAAGAGGGGAATCTAGGATAAATAAAAAGGAATTAAAAATTCTTTGGGGGGGAAGAGTTGACCAAGGTACTAATTAGGTTTGACTAATCAGTAATTAGAGGATAATTAGGGGTTAATTAGGATTAAAAGCCAACTTGTAAAAGTTGGAGGATGTGACACATCATTAATCATCTTTAGGGTATGTACTTTCCATTTCTATTAAATTTACATTGTAATTATTATTGTGTAGATATTTATTTTCACTAATTTTTTATAGTTATCTATTTGACCTTGTAATAGACTAGTTTGTATTTTACTTTCTATTTTGAGCATTAAAAAAGGATAAGCTTAACAGTTCTTGGAATTGTCAATTCATCCTAATGTATGTATGAAAAATTGATCTCAAAAGTTTGATGTACTTTTTTTAGGTTTTATTTTTCATACACTAGAGTTAGCATGGTCAAATAGTATGAATTTGAAAAAAAGATTGAGGTATGGTATTGTATATGGACTTTTCGTCCACCTACAAGTACAAATGAGACATTCCTAGGCGCCAAAATTTGAAAGAATAGTTAGGAAAAAGTTTGGAACATTTTTTTTCTCTTAGGGATCTTAAAATAAATTATCTTTATGTAATGTATCCTAGAAGGATCAAGAGACTTGGAGAATTAAATAAGGAATCCACTAGTATTCACCCACTCACCTTGAAATGCTAGAATAATTAATTTAGTCCCATGAGATCTAAAAGAAAAGATAAGGGTATTGGCACCTTTAGAATGCTCTCAAATAGGTATTTTACAAGAGTGTATTCCTTTGAATGAGCTATAAGCATCGTGTATTGATTTGTATCCTTAATCTCAATTTGATTACATGATGAGGCTTTTGGCATCATTGATAATGGATTGAATTAGACATGTATCTTTTTTATCATTAAATCCTTTAATACAAGGTTTAAATGGTTATATAGGTTAGGTGGGATGTATTTAAGTGATCCGGTGGATATTTTCAGTAGAAATTGAAGTGTCTCATTTTTCTCCAGAATCAACACCATCAGAAAGATCTCAACGTCCTGATTCCAACGCAACTCGAACGGAGTGAAAAGGAGTAAGTTTGTGCAAGTTATGGCCAGTCAAACCTTGGGTCAAACTGGGATCAGAGGGCGTCCAGGAAGCGAAAAAATGATGTCGTCAAAATTTTTCAAAGTTGGCATCATCACGAAGAGCTCGTCAAGACGATTCTGACGGCGTTCGTTTCGTCAAAATCCGACATCGTATGCTCAAGATACAACTGGTCAAAGTTTCAGGTTGACTTGTGGACTTGAAGGTACAGTGATGATGTCATCATCCGTACAGCTGACGTCAGCATGTGGTACGAAATTTGAAATGGACCAATCAAAAGTTGACACGTGGCAGTTTGTACGGTCCGTACATGTCGATGTGGCACGATGATGTGGCAGGTGACGTCAACAAGGTCAACGAATCATGCGTTGACACGTGTCATTTCCGTACATTCATACATACAGTCAGCAGTGAGGTGGCAGCCTAGTCACACTGTCCAGTCAACATACTATCAGCTTTGTCAAGGATGATGTGTCTCCAATGGCAAATCATTTTGTGCCACGTGGCAGTCTTCCTGTGCGACGCGTGTCTTCTTCATTCTCCGTCGGCGTCAGTTGTATTCGTTTGCAAAATTATTAAGCGGCCCGCATGGGGCTCGAACTCCTCACCTATGGCATGCGAGTTTTCCGAGTGGCCGGTAGGCTAAACAGTCAGCCGTTACTAAGTTTGTTGGCCATTTTTTTGTTGTTGTAAGTATTGCGGAAATTGGCTATAAAAAGTCAGCGGCCAGGGTTGAACCCCGACCGCCGGCCTACTAAAAACATTAGCCACCGCTAAGCCATTCGGTGGCTTTTGACCGTTATTGGCATCGGTTTTAGTTGATAATTGATGGAAACCGAATGCCTAAATAAATTAAAACAAACTCTCCTACTCAAAAATTAAAACAAACAAATAATCCTTTTAAGGATTAACCAAAAATCTTCCAAAACAGAATAAGCCCGAAATGAATAAATAAAAGGGCTAAAATAAATATTAGGGGGGATTTTTAAAGATGTATATGTGTATAAAGGAGATTAAGTTGTTTTTTTTGGGAGATATGGAGGATTTTCAAATATATGATTTGTAATTTGGAGAGATTAAGAATATTTTTTAAATCAATTGGTTAAAGGCCAATTTGAGCAATTTTTTTGTATTTAAGGGGGTGAATGGGTGAGAGTGAGGTTAAGAAATTTTGAAGTGTTTTTGGAGGAAAATTTTGGCTAGGTGATTTTTCTAAGAGTTTTGGAAGGAATTTCTGGTGAAGCGAGAGGAGGCTATTCTGGAGATTTTATTCTTCATTCCTGCACTTCGAAAAGTGGCGTTATGCGGATAGGGGTGATTTTGTAACTCTTTGTACTTGATTTTGGAGATTAATCGAATCGGTCGTACTCTATTGGAGCCGACCCAGAGACGTAGTCACGTTTGTGGCAAACTCCGTAATCAAACTCTGTTTGCATCTCTCTTTCTTGCTCTCACTTTCTTTCATTATGTTATTATCACCTCGTCATTTTAATTATTATAATTATTTCTATGAGTTAATTTTGTTCTAATTAACTTGGAATAATCATTGTAAAAGTTAAGCATTCAATACTACATATAGTCTAGATCCTATACAGATCATTAAGGCTAAGATTTAAAATTAATATCTTTTTATAAGCCATATGGATCTAAAAACCCTCTAAACCCTCATAAAATCTCTTGAATAGTGCTAAAACACTTTGAATATTGTTGTCATGATTGGTTTTAAGAAACTTGGACTTAATTAGCTACATATTTCAATTAAGATATTCATAAGGTTATCATGCATGTAGATTGTATGTAGGTTGTATAATGAGGTACTTTGAGCCTATTAATGTCTTAACATGCTAATGAAATTAGTTTACCAATTGGAGATTAAGGATAGTCCATCCAAAGTGTGGAGAATATAGTTTATACAAGTATTTTAAGAGTGTTAATTGTAGTTAAACTCAAGTAGAACTATCACCAAGTGAAGAAGATAGTTTATGTAGTGAGTTTAAGAGTGCTTACTATTGTTATAGGCAAGTAGAACTATCACAAGGTTTTAAGCAAAATAATACTAAGAGATTAACATAAAAATAAGGTTTAATGGTTGTCTTAGGACATGTAGGTGTTTACCAAGGGAGTTATGATGAAGATCTACACCAAAATGATGGTTTTTGATTAGTTTTAGGACTATCATTGTCTCCATGTTTTATTTTGTTGTCCTACTTGACTATCATGAAGTTTCAATTGCCATGCATGCAAAGTATTTCATTTTTATTGGTATTTAGGAGAAGAAGATAGGGTCTTGGTTCAAGTTTCTCAAGATAAATACTTAATAGATACATGACCATCATCCTCATATGCAAATAGATATGGTCACAATCATAAAAAGGAAAAAGTAATATGTCATAGTTGTTAATCATATTATTTTGAGTGTTAAAATTTTGATCTTCATTTGAGGTTAATATGCATTATTTTTGAAGTTATATTGAGATGAAAATTCCTCATAGCCTTGCAAGTTATAAGAGAAAACCAATAAGAGATAAAATTAAATGGTTTCTAATGCAAACTATCATGCCTCTAGAGGCTTTAGGACAATATTGTTGTTAAGATTGGATGTACAAGTGCAAGAACATGGTTAATTTATAAGTTTTCAATGGGATGAGATGAAAAATGGACATAAAATCATGAAAATAGTTTTAAAAATACAAGTATAGGCTGTCATAACAAAAAAAATGGATTGTCAACCAAACCAAGACTACCCTCTTCTTGGTATGGATATGTTTATTGATCTAGTTTTGTATGATTATTAAGAGACCATTATACTTGACTAATCCTAGGAGTCTATAGAGTAAGTACACTGCCTCTTTTTTTTCATGACATTTAAAATTCCCAAAAGAAAGACTACACTACTATCCTAAAATATTTCCAAATTGTTATATGGTTATCCTAGTAGGCGAAGTAAGGCATATCAAGTCATGAGGCTTAGATAAAAGTTTTGGAGAAATAAAACATCATTAGGAACATGTTATATACCTTTGAATGGGTTTCTAAGCCATGAAATATAGATAAATGAGCTAGAAATTTTTTTGGAAACATGCTAACAATATTTTGACAACTTTTTACAAAATACAATAAAGTATAATACTAATCACAATTTTGTAGGTTAATGAATTTCATCATATCGTTGTTACCTTTCAAGTTAAATTTGAAAACCTCTTTTTCTTTGTAAGTGAAAGAATAGAGACTATCCTAAGATTGTGATATTTTTTGCATGTCATAAGCTTTTTTAAATCTATTATGAGGATTTTTAGACATATAAATAGGATTTTATTTTTCATTTTTGGTGTTATGACACCTTTGTTAACTAGGCCACACATGATTAGGTACTAGAATTTATGTTTCTCTTCTTTTTTGTTAATATGTGAGCTCTTGAGGACTTGCACCTAGGTGAGCTTATATTTTTTTTGTTTTGACAACCCTAATGTGTATTCTTTGTTTAATTTTAAGCTCAAAAGCATTAGAAGATTGTTGTCATGATTAGTTGGAAGAAATTTGGACTTAATTACCTACATATTTCAATGTATATTAAATGAAAATATGATTACTCTAGCTAATAGATTTGATTTGGGGTAGAAATGGAAATTTCATAGATTAAGATTCAAACTTACAAAATTGACTAGGACATAAAGACTAGACCATTGACTATTATCATTAAAACTAAAAATGTAGTCCAAATATTATTTAGATAAATTTCAGATAGACCATCAAATGATAAAAGCATGTGAGCTCATAGGAAGAATAATTGTTTAAGAAGTATTGATGTCCTTAAGTTTGCGACATGAGGTATATAAAATCATGGAGAGTTATTAATGATGGAAGTGTTAAATAAATTATCACGAACAAAAAATGGATTACCATGAATACAAATTAAACAATTAATAGTATTTATCTATAGTTTGTAAGATATATTTAAATTCATGGATAGTTATATCAAACCTCATCATATCATAAAAAATGTATCCCATTCCCACACTCAATAGGCACTATCAAAGTCAACAAATTCTATCATAGAAAAATAGGATAGTCAAGTCACTTTTAATGAATATCATGTCATATGAAAGGATGAAGAGTGTTGGGATTAAGGTGTCTCAACCTTAGATTCCTCATATTTATTTAATTGTATTATTGTATGTATTTGTATTATTTAATTTCCTATGGTGTCATGTCACAAATTGGGACCCACCAGTTGAGTGGCATCCTCGTTGGAGGTGACTAGATGACACATAATCATCCCAAGTGGACATAGGCATCCCACTTTGGAATCTTTGACCTATGACAGATTCTATGATGTGTCATAAGGCATCTTCATGCATGGGTGGAAGTTGGCGCCCAGTTGGGTTATGACAGGCTATAAGAGAATCAAGTATTCTTGGTCAGTTATGATAGATTCTCTTATAGTTGTAAGTGATGTCAGGTATGACAGCTATAAGATGTGTAAGGCATCTGTCATAAGTTATTTTTTAGTATATACTAGGTACCCAAGCTTGAGGAAGGAATATTTGCATGTTTGACCATTGTAAGGGGTGTAAGGGAATATGTTACATGTGTCCAAATGCATGTCTACGGCGTGGAAGATTGTGCCATGTGGATTTGGATGCCCCTCTCCTTCTAGATTCTTCTTGAAGCTTGTATCACTCTATATATTGAGATCCTTGCATTGTAGAATGCATAGTTTGTTTATAGGTAACGAAGTGTTGTCGATATCACTCTGGAATAGGTGTTTATTTTTTAAGCACTTGTGTTGAAGCTTTGTACTTGGAGACATGTTGTAACTTTTATTTGATATAATAGAGAAGTACTTTGATTTTGGAGGGTGGAGTTTTTACCTGAAAGGGTTTTCCCCACGTATATTTGGTGTCACTATTTTATGCATTCTTATTGTTCTATCTATTATTCTATGAATGTGTTTTCTCTTATTGTAACAAAATAAGGTGTTAAAGAAATTTTTTTAACTCTCCCCTACTTAGATTAGTGTAGGAATTTGTTTCTGCTCACTCGACTTCCTTTCAGTTGGTATCAAAGCTTGGCCAACCTTAGTTCCTTTGTTGGGTTAGAAGGGTTTTTTGAGCTAATCTTTGTTTCTATGGGAGTTTTACAGAAGTGTATTTCATGACCTTGTTGCAAGAAAGAGAGATGGTAGGAACATCTGGGAGGATTGAGATGGAGAAGTTTAACGATGGTAATTTTGAGTTGTGGAAGCTCAAAATGAAAGACATGCTTGTAGATTGTGATCTATGGCTTGTAGTTTCTGGAACCATGCCACAAGGAATGAAACAAGAGGATTGGGATCTCATGGATAGGAAAGCCAAGGGTCTTATTAGACTCTGTTTGGCTAATTTTTTCCTCCTGAATGTCCATGAAGAGAAAACTTATGCTTCTTTGTGGAAGAATCTTGGTGATGTCTATTAGGCTAAATCCTTGGTAAACAAGCTTTTCCTAAAAAAGAAGTTGTATTCTCTAAAAATGGAAGATGGAGGATCTGTTGCAAATCACCTAAACTCTTTTAACAAGACCACTACATGTTCCTTTTATGTTCGTTGTTAGAGTCTTGGGATCACCTAGTAATGGCTATTAGAAGCACTACTTCCACCTTCACTATGGATGAGGTTGTTGCCTCATTATTATCTGAAGAGATGTGAAGGAAGTATTTTGAGATGGAAAAGGAGGCCCTTGTAGTTCATGGTAGACCAAAGGAGATAGGAAAAAATAAAGACAAGAAATCTAAGTCAAAGTATCTGGGGAGATCTAAGTCTCCTGGTAAGAAGTCCAAGGCAAAATGTTGGAACTGTGGCGAAACTAGTCACATTCAAAAAGATTGCAAGAAGGAGAAGAAGAAGAAAAATAAGTATTTCTCTGATTCCAAATCCAAGAAATCATCCCAATATGATGGAGAAGCATTCATTGCATCCTTGGCAGCCCATGCATCCGATGATGTGTGGTTGATAGATTTAGGTGCATCCTTTCACATGACCTCTCATAGAGATTGATTCTCGAAGTATGAGGAGTTCGATGGTGGAGAGGTGTACCTAGGTGATGACTCTCACCTAAAGATTGTTGGTCAGGGAAGAGTCAAAATCATATTTCCTTATGGAAGAGTGAAGGGGATTGATGGTGTCTTGCATATCCCAAGTTTGGCATGAAACCTGCTTTTTGTAAGTAAATTGAATGATTTGGGAGTGTAATTTTTTTCTTTGGTGGTGGATGTAAGATGACTAGAGGGGCTATGGTTTTGGCTAAGGCGTTTGTATTGGCACTTTGTTTCATCTTGATGCATGCACTTTATAGCTCAATAGTTCTTCTGATGTACTGAAGAAGAAACCTTTGGATTCTTCATCCTCACCATTAGATCGTGTAGAGAAGAAGTGTGTTGCAACTACATCCGATGGTTGTGCATTTTGGGTACCTAAGGGTGCTCATTCCATGGAAATTAAGCTTCCTATAGAGAAGATATTGTTATGGCACCAACGACCTGGTCACATTGGTGAGAAGGGTCTTAGAACCCTAAAAAATAAGAGCCTTGTTGAAGGCCTTGATGATTGTAATCTCAAGTTTGACTTTTGTGAACATTGTGTATATGGAAAACAACACCATGTTTCTTTTTACTCTAGTTCTCATAAGTCTTTTAGGGTTTTGGACTATGTTCATTCAGATGTTTTTGGTCCTATAAATGTTCCTTTGTTATCAAAATTTGTATATTTTGTTTCTTTCATAGATGATTATAGTATAAGGACATTCATTTATTTCCTCAAAAGTAAAGTTGAAGTCTTTAGTCGAATTAAGGAGTTTAAGGCCTTGGTAGAAAATCAGACTAGCAAAAAGATTAAGTGTTTGAGAACTGATAATGGTGGTGAGTTTTGTTCCACAGAGTTTGACAAGTTTTGTAAAGAGCATAAGGTTGAGAGATGTAAGACAACTCCCTACACTCCACAGCAAAATGGAGTTGTAGAGAGGATGAATAGAACATTGATGGAGAGGGCTAGGAGTATGTTGAGTGGTGCTAGCCTTGAATAGAAGTTTTGGGCTGAAGCGGTAGCCACTGCATGTTTTTTGATCAATAGATCTCCTACATTAGCACTTGTTGGAAAGAAACCTACGGATGTGTTGTCTGGTAAAAATACTTTGATGATACATCCCAGAGTATTTGGTTGTGAAGCTTACACTCATGTTTTGATTGAGAAGAGGTCTAACTTGGAGAACAAGGTTGTTAAGTGTATCTTTATCGGCTATGGTGTCGATGTGAAAGGGTACAAGCTTTGGGATCTAGAAGCTTAGAAAGTTCTCTACAATAGAAGTGTGATTTTCAAAGAGATGAAACCTTCCACTATTAAGTTACAACTAGAGAAAGAGGAGAAACAGAAGGAGGTAGTTTAGATTCCACCTACTCCAAAGAAAGAAGAACTATGTACTCATGTTGGACCTGACGATGAGAGCTCAAGTAGCTCTAAAAGTTCTGAAGAAGAAGGAGAACCTCTACCTCAGCCTTTGAGGAGGTCTACACAAGTTAGGCGGCAACCAAAAAGGTTTGGTTATTCATTATTGGATTCTAGTTGCATCTTTGCTTTGATTACTAACACCGATGAGCCTAGGACTATTAGAGAGGAAATGTGAGTGATTCAGATTCTTGGATTCAAGCCATGGACAAGGAGATGGCTTCATTAAAGAAAAATAAGACTTGGGATCTAGTACCTTTGCCTACTAGACGTAAACCTGTCAGTTGTAAATGAGTTTTCAAGAAGAAGTGTGGTCCTGATGGCAGTGTTGAGAAGTATAAGGCACGATTGGTCGCTAAGGGGTTTTCTCAAGTGGAGGGAATTTATTATGGGGAGATATTGTCTCCTATAGTGAAGTTGACATCCATCCAACTTTTTTTGTCACTTGCAGCAACATATGATTTATAAGTGGAACAGATGGATGTGAAGACAACATTCCTTCATGGTGATTTGGAGGAAGAGATTTACATGTCACAGCCAAAGCATTTCATTGAAAAAGGTAAATAAATTTTGGTTTGCAAACTGAAGAAGTCTCTTTATGGTTTGAAATAATCTCCTAGAATGTGGTACCAAAAGTTTGATACCTATGTGTTGTCATTGGGATTTCAGAGATCTAAATTTGACCATTGTGTATATTTTAAAATTGATAATGGTCACATTCTCATTATTGTCTTATACGTAGATGATATATTGTTTATTGGGAATGGTAAAAGTATGATTTCTGATTTGAAGTTTCAATTGTCAGCATAGTTTGAGATGAAATACGTAGGTGTAGCTAGGTACATTCTAGGAATGGAGATCACAAGAGACAAAGCTAATTGAAAGCTTTGATTAAGCTAGATCAAGTATGTGAACTTGGTGTTGGAGAGATTCAATATGGTAGATTGTAGACAGTTAGTTGTTCTTGTGATGCAAGGGACGAAGATTTATATGAATGATTGTCCAAAATCTCCTACTGAGATGGAGGACATGACTAGAGTACCACATGTGAGTGTAGTTGGCAGTCTGATGTATGTGATGGTATGTATGAGACCAGACATTGCCCAAGCAGTGGGAGTCCTTAGTCATTTTATGGCTAATCCTGGACGGGTGCATTAGGATGCAATTAAGAGAGTGTTCAGATATTTACGGGGTATTTCTAAGTATTCCTTGTGTTTTCATGGTTATCCTAGTGGACCTTAGAATTCTACGAGCATTCATGGATATATGGATTCAGATTGGGTAGGTGACATTAACAGTAGAAGATCCACCATTGGTTGTGTGTTTATGATGTTTGGTGGTGCTATCAGCTGGATGAGTAAGCAACAGGCTATAGTCACATTTTTCATGATAGAGGCAGAGTATATGGTAGCCACTCATGCTTGTAAGGAAGCCATTTGGCTTAAGAGATTATGTTTTGATATTGGTTTAGATGCAAGACATATTACTGTTTGTTGTGACAGTCAAAGTGCAATTTGTCTAGCAAGGAATCCTACCTTCCATTCTAGAACAAAGCACATCAATGTTCAATATCATTTTATTCGAGATATGGTAGAAGATGGAAAGGTGAACCTGTAATGCCCCACCACGCAACCCTAAGGGAAGTTGCAATTCACTAACCAAACGCAACAATTTTTTTTTTTTTTGATAAGAGCAATAATGTACAAGTTCGCTACACATTGCCAACATCCCCTAAGGCTACGAGACAAAGATTACTTAAACCCGAATTAAACAACTAAGGAATGAAAACATAACATCATTCAATTAAGGAATTAAAGTACATACATTCCATACATGATATAACATCAAAGACAAATCGATACATCACGATATCCAATAACAATTGTTTACATTATAATTACAACACTCATTCCCTGAATGAGGTAATCAAATAAACATGATAATTTATTACAATTTCCACCTCGATACAAATGAGGGGTAATGAAATACAAGAATAACTAGAGTAAAAGAAACTAGAAGAGTGACTGGAACCAACGAGCTCTCCATCATGAAAGTCTCGTCCATAAGATCATGAACAAAGCCAACGGTGTAAGGTGCACGTTCCACCCAACCAAGTGAAACCCAAAGGCTCACCCCCCGTGCTAGGAGATAGTAACAAGGATTTCTAGTCAAGACCAACTACCTCTAGACAAAGGCTAACATAATTGAACTGACTCAAATACCAAATAACAACACTTATCACAGTACGAGAAACTCACAAGAAAAGACATTGCTTCTAGGTTACATAGGTCAAGTACACCATTGTACAACACACAATAACTAACTAGTTGTTGATGTAGGAAGAGTGTCATACATAAATTTCCATGAGTTACCCTAGCTCAACCTTCCTAGGCTACCAGACCCCCATCATGGGTTACCCTGGCTTGCCTCTACTGGATTCGGACCCTCATGCAAAACTATGCGCCTCATCTCATCTCGAGTCTTAACAATGCATGTTCCATGAGAGAGGCATCCTTTAACTTTATTAGTGTGAAGTTCCCCATTAATTCTTTTAAATTATCACTTGATTAAACCCTAGGTGAGTTACCCTGACACCACTTTGGGCGTCAGACCCCCACAAAGGGCCACTCTCCTACTGACAACACTGGGATACAAAACCCCCAATCTAAGGGTAGACAAGATGCACAAAACTAAAAACCAAATCCAACCTTAACACATAAGGTCACACAACCCGATCGTAGTACTTGGGGAACCATAACATATCACCTAACCCGTTCACGATAACCGGGTAACACACCACTACATCCACGAGTACTACCCAAAGCAAAAACACACGGTTGACTAACATACTGACAACCCATACTTTTGATAAGACAACACCAAAGGAAGACTTAAAAAAAACAAAGGACTTAATTGTCTAGCCTCAAGAATAAACAAAACATCATTAGAAAGCATCTTAAGCACATAAATTAACTAATATTCGGATTTCCTAAATCCAATCCAAGGAAAGACATAATGCACATAGACAATCAAAATACATAACCTTGTTCGAAATAACATGCTTACCTATTGTTTTATTTGAAGTTCTCGATCATAGCTAATGTTTTTAAATAACTCGATTTTCCAAATATAACATTTTATTAAACAAAACAGTCTTTAAAATAAGTTAAATATTTTATTCCCAATCATTTTCTCATTTACTCTTATAAACTATCATTTTAATAATGATATTTAAATATATGTTTATATATTTAAATAATATTTAAACATATATTAAATACTAAATAATAACCCACATATTTAAAATATAATATAATATGAATATCATATTATATATTAAATATTTAAAATATAATATAATATAAATATTATATTATATTTTTAAATATCATAAAAAATAAAAAAAAATAAAACTAAATAAATAACATATTTTATATTATATATATCATATAATATATGAATATATATATATTATATTATATATATAATATAATATATAAATATATATAAATTATATTATATATATAATATATAACCTAATAAAAAAAAGTCAAACGCCCAAAAAAAGAAACTCGGTCGAACCCTAAATGCTGGGCACGGCCCTGTATACACAGGGGCGTGACCGCCACACTAGGGGCCGCGGCCTGTGAGGGCAGTGCGAGCCCTGCCTTCACAGGCAGCGCTCCCCAATGATGGGGATGCCCATGGGGGGCCAAACCCCCAACATACCTCCATAATTTTTTTATAAAGAACAATTTTCGCTACAAAATACGCGTTTCTGGAAAAGAAAACCAGACACGAAAAGAAATCCGAACCAGGGTTTCAAATATTTTATATTTTCATTTTTTTTTTACCAGTCAACAATTGAAAACATAAAAACATATATATATATATTTATATGTATATGGATATATATATTTTTTATCAAATATATGTATGCATATATATATATATATTATATATATGTTTAATTTGCTCAAAAAAATAGTTAAATTGAAGAAATTTTCTTCATAAACAAGATATCCAACAGATTTAAATTTGCAAGAACAATTTTTTATTTCAAAAACAATAGGAACCCTCTTTTGTTCATGTTTTCAAATTTAAAATAAAATTTTGGCATGGGTTTTCTCATTGTAATCACAAGAGTTTATTTCAAATTTTTAAACACAATCTAAGATGGGTTTTACAAAGAGATTAAATCTTTCAAGGAATATGAACAAATTTTAATTTTCTATCAAAATGAAATTAAGATAAACAAGTAAGAACCTTGTGTTCTCTCCAAGCTTGAAGTTCTTCAATAGAGGTTTTCCCTTTTCTTTTCCAATTTAGCTTCACCCAAATCTTCAATTTTCTTTTCCCAATTTTCTTCCAAGGATTTCAATCCAAGTTTGCTCTCCCCAAAAATTACCAAATTCCCAATAATATGAAATTACCTTATGCCATTTTTCTCCCCCAAATTTGTCAAACCCCTAACTTTGAATCCACCCACCAACATTTATTGCTAATTTAGATATTTTTATTTTTTTTGAATTTTAATAAAACAATTTCATTTTCCACATGCATTTTGCAAAAATATTCTTTTAAATAAAATTCATTACAACCCAAATGACAATTTAAATTTTCTTTAATCAAATGATTTTAACAATTCATAAATAAAATTCTTTTCAACTTTTATTTCTAAAGGTAAAATATAAAGCTTAATTCTAATTTTTTTGATTTAATCCAAAATCCAAAGATGCCAAACCAACCAATTTGATTTAATTTATCCTTATTAATTTAATTAGTCAATAAAATAACCTAATTCAAAATTAGATTATTTTATTAATTAAATTAAATTAATTAATTAATCACTAATTTCCCAACATTTCAATAAGACAAAGCAATAATCATTTATAAATTTCAAAAGCCATTTAATCCCTTTTAACTTGCGATTTTAAATACAAGGCCAAGGAGGAAACTAACAACATAAAATAACTGAACCCGACTACAAACCCGACGACACACTATGACTAGGGTGATGGTTTGACACAGAAACCCTAGTTACTATCTCCCAATCGATACCGTTAGTCAATGGACACGCTCCACCTGTGAAACCAGGTGGAGTCGATGTCCTGTACCTGCATCCTGCACACAATGCGAGTGTCGAAACATGCATATAATATATTAAAACACACCGTGAAGAGGAAATCACGGAATCACAGGGCGCTCGCATGCGAGTGATATGATCTCGTCCCCTTTACCAATACAGTATAACTAACTGAAACATCTGACATCAATGATATAATCGAAAACGTAAAGCATTGTTAATTCACATACATGCTAATCTAATCCATGACATGAAATAATAATAATGTCAGAATAAAATACCATCACATAAAACATAATGTTTATATCGCTTACAATTAGCGGTCAAAAGTAACCAAGTTCCACAAACAAAGTGATAACAAAATAAACATACATAGAGAAATATTGTTCGATCAAAAGAGCAAAATGGAGGGGTGTTACAGAACCTATAAAAGGTTGATTCTTTGGTGAATTTTGTAAATGCACTAACAAAACCAATGAGCATGGAGAAGTTTAGATGGTGTTCCGATTCAATGGGCCTTGGGGCCCTGAGCAGATGATTTTGTATGACTCTCAACAGGTCTTCGACAAGTGGGAGAATGTTGGGATTAAGGTGTCTCAACCTTAGAGTCCTAATATTGATTTAATTGATGTATTATTGTATTTATTTGTATTATTTAATTGCATATGATGTCATGTCACAAAGTGGGACCCACCAACTAAGTGGCATCCCTGTTGGAGGTGACTGGATGACATATAATCATCCCAAGTGGACATAGGCATCCCACTTTGGAATCTTTAACCTATGACATATTCTATGATGCGTCATAAGGCATCTTCATGCATGAGTGAAAGTTGGCACCCAAGTTGGGTTATGACAGGCTATACGAGAATCGGGTATTCTTGGTCATTTACGACAGATTCTCTTACAGTTGTAAGTGTTGTCAGCTATGAAAAATTCTATGACAGCTGTAAGATGTGTAAGGCATCTTTCATAAGCTATTTTTAATTATATTTTAGGTGCCCAAGCTTGAGGAAGGAATATTTGCATGTTTGACCATTGTAAGGGGTGTAAGGGAATATGTTACATGTGTCCAAATGCATGTCTATGGCGTGGAAGATTGTGCCATGTGGATTTGGATGCCCCTCTCCTTCTAGATGCTTCTTGAAGCTTGTATCACTCTATATATTGAGAGCCTTGCATTGTAGAATGCATAATTTGTTTGCAGGTAAGGAAGTGGTGTCGATATCACTCTAGAACATGTGTTCATTTTTTAAGCACTTGTGTTGAAGCTTTGTACTTGGAGATATATTGTAACTCTTATTTGATATAATAGAGAAGTATTGTGAACATGGAAAGTTAGAAAGATCGCATACAATTGAAGTAGACAAATTAAACGAACAAATGATCTAACTAAACCATATTCCCAATGAAATTCTTGCAAATATTAACTAATATGCCATTAAAACATGAAATTCTCAAACAATTCAAATGAAACACCTAATTAAACATGTGTAAACCTCATTCCATTGGGGGATTAGTGCTAGATTGATGTGGAATGCTCAACCTTTTCCTAATCCATGATGAATTTGCAAATCTTGACAATGAATTGAATGCAAAATGAGGTAATTGATCTCAAGAATGAGTATGAAAATGGCTATAGTGCAGTTGCTTGAATTCTTGTGAATACAATTCTCATGGAAATGAGAACTATTTATAGGCTTTTTGGAGAAAGAATGGATAGGATCAAATTGGCTAATCAAAGGATGCAATTCAATGAGAAGAAATGAGATGGATCAATGATCAAATCAAAGGATGAAATTGAATAATGACATTGATCAATGATATTGATCAAGGGCTCAAAAGGCTTGATACAAATGCAATCCCTTAATTTTAGGAAGATGGAGAAGATATTTCCATGTGGAGGGAAATATTTGAATTCAAATTGGAGGAATATTCCATAAGAATATTCTTTCAATGATTGGAGGAATTAAAAGAGATTATTTAGTTGTGCAAGTGGAAGAATTTAAGGATTGAATTAAACAATTAGATTATTTAATTAAAATGGGATTTAGGACATTCAATTAAATAATTTGCATTATTTAATCAAATGAGAGGACTTAAGAGACTTAATTAAATAATTTGTACTATTTAATCAAATAAGATGAAAATTAGCATGAAAGGGTGAATTAATCAAACAATATTAATTATTCAATTAATATAGGAAAATGATGAATTTAATTAAACAATTTGATATTAATTAATCAAATAGATGAAAATGAGTGAATCAAGATAAAGATGGTGTTAGTAATCAAAATCAAGTGTGCGATATTGATCAGGACATTTTTAGATGTCTACAAGAGCACTGCAAATTAGAGAAAGCAATTATGAAAAGGTATTATCATTGCTCCTGTAATGTTATGAGGCATCACTCCTTCCTATGAGACAACTGGCGAACAATCTTTTTTTTCTATTAGCATGTTGAAACCAAAGGATTTAGGTTTCTATGTTGTTCATGCTATTGTGTTCTCCCTTGAAGGATTTTCTTCATGATGAAGCATGGTTAACTCTTTTGCAACACAATCTTGGAGAGGAAGAAGAATAAGAACCTTCCATTTTGCATCAACATACCACACATCCCCATGCAAAGAGTATCATTTGAGTCTCTATTTTCCTATATCTACATTTGCTTTAGACTATCTCATACTCTAATAAGTCCTTATTCTTTGCTTGTTTCCAACGATTAAATGTTGTAATTGCTTCCAAATGGTTACTATAACCTCCATACCTTGCTATTAGCTCTATTTAGTTGTAAAAGCTTTCTTTCTCCCTCATTTAGTCCCATGGGTAAAAAAATCTTTGTAGCCTACTAAACAGGCTAATGTCAAAGCAAGATTAAGGGAGTTCATCAATATTGCAAATAAAAGCATCTTGCTTATTGATGGATGAACTAGCAAAGAACCCAACTATTTTCCTAGTTTTGTAAGTTTTTCATCATTTATTAAAGGCCTAAAATCTTTTAGCACTGCAAACACAACTCCTCTCTTTCTCAGTTATCTCCACTCTATTATCTAAAATGGGATCTCTACTACCTGATCCTATGCAAAACTTAGTTGCTTGTGTCATTGATGATGTTTGTTGAGTGCATGACTGCCACTTTATTGCTGCCTCTTAAATCTCTTCAAATTCCTTATGATTGTAACATCTTTTTATGATTTAAAAGTGTCATATTGTATCTTTATAGGATTGTTACTTGTCTTCATACATTTCCTATCAAACTTGATATTTTTTATCTGTATGATTGGTTGTGACTGTCCTTATAGACTATCCTATTATCATAGCATTCCATGAGATCACACTTCCTTTAAAACATTCTATCAAACAACCCAAATGTCTTCCCAACATTCCAACACCGTCCTTTATATTTGGCATAGGAAGTTCTTATTGGAATGTCATGAAAATTTAAAGATTAATCTCAATCACTTATACACTTCCATTTCATATATGCTTTATGTCTTCCATAAGTACATAAAAAACTTAAACCACTTACATATACATATTGACATTACTATCACTCATACTTTGAATGGTATGTATAAGATGTGTCAATGCTTTTTGAATTATCTAAACTCCCAAAATAAAATAAGAGCCATGGCCTACCATAGCATTTCCACCTTTAGGGAAAATAGTTGTGATATCACTTCCTAAACTGTGTAACACCAA
Organism: Sequoia sempervirens; assembly: GCA_007258455.2. NCBI lineage: Eukaryota > Viridiplantae > Streptophyta > Pinopsida > Cupressales > Cupressaceae > Sequoia > Sequoia sempervirens. Next base: position 83,909,015 of record VDFB02049217.1, on the reverse strand, counting down.
GACAAGCATTGCAACCGTTATACTTTTTCCATGTGAACCACTTAACAACAACAACATTGTAGCTTTGTATTATCTTTTCTATCCAAATTATTATGGTCACTTTGAATTTGATGATCATGTTTACTAGGGTGGTTATGGCCATCATGTTTGTGATATGACACCACTAGTTAGTGATGATCACATGTGATATGCTTAGCCTGGTTAATATAACCATGCCCTTTACAATTGTCACCTTGAAAACCTTGATGGTGAGTATCCCCCTGCCCATGATTGTGGCATGTATGTCTATGAGATTTTGGATGGTCCTCTTGCATATCTATCATAGCACTATATGTTGATAGTTGCTAATCAACTACTATGAAGCTCCTCATGCAATATGACTGCAATCTGATCACACTTTTGTACTATCAAGTCCATTGCCAAGACAATAAACATCAATGATGAGACTAGCTGCAAGTAAAGTATCTTATATGAGCATGAGTAACATTTGTTCACCCTGAGAATCAATAAGTTATTGTTCTTTAAATCTCTTGCCTGTTACAATGGTTGCATTATATGCTAGTCAAAATCAAGCTCATCTGTATTGATTGGAACATTGTGTAAAAATCTTCAAACAAAGTAGGATGAAAATTTGATAGATTTTAAGGCTTTCTTAATTTGGGAGATCCTTTCATGTTTCACAGCTTCAAGTAAGTCTTGGCTGGCATGGTTCTTCAAGCTCAGCAACTGCTAGCACATAGGGCATTGTCTGCTTCTTTGAGACCAGTCCAAAATGTATCTTAAATGGTACTAGTTTTTACATATTGTAACATATAAATATGACAATTTGATACATTCTCCTTGAAATGGATGCTCCATTTTGAAACCAACTGCTATTAATTCACAACACTTTATGAATATTTCCCAAGTGAGTACCTCCATGCATAATGACTCTAATTGTTATAGCTATTGCAATGACCTTGTGAAAGTTTAAATTATCAACAAAAAACACAAATGATTTCCAACTTGGTGTTGTTTCTCAAACATGTAATTAGGTCCCTGCAAATTGGAATACTTCAACCTTTTATCCATCCTATTTGTAGAAAGTATATATTTTATTCTCTTTGGATGAGGGTATTTGTTTGAAGTGGTGCTCATGTGTTCAACTTGATGATGATGACTAAGATCTGGAAGAAGATGAAACTTCAATCTACATAACCTATAGGTGTACTAATTGGATGAACTCTTTTGAATGATTAAATACAATATGTTGCCATAGTTGCTCACAATTTATGAAATGACTACCACAACGTATGCATGTAGTTAATACACCTTACATATTAGTATTTGATCATCATTAGAAGCATAATTCCCAAATGTTCTAGAATCATAATCCTTGCACTTTTCATCATCCTCCATTGAAGAAACTAGAAATTATTCCTTTGTATCGAGAGTTCATGTAATTACTGCAATGTTGTTCCTTCCTACTTTTTAAATCCCAATATATTTTCCAAGGTTTTCTTTTTCACTTGAAACAATTTTCAATAGAGCTTTCTACATATTTTAAATATTTTGAGGCCTCTCCAAGAATCTAATCCATAACTCTTCCCTTGGAATTTGAAATGTAGTCCCCTTCTAATTTTCCTTCGACACATAAATACTCCACTACAAATAATTTCTTGAAAGCCTTTGCATCCCTCAGTTGACATTGGTCTAATTTCACCTCTACATTTTGCACTGATTTTGGTTTGACAATTCTACTTGTAGTTAAAAGTAGGTCTATCTCTGCATTTACAACACCACCATCTAGAACTACATCTGCAGTGAATTATTTCTTCATCTCCAGTAAAAACTTATATAATTGGCTGAAGGTAATCATTGGAAGCTCCAACTTTATGTAACTTTGTGCATACCTCCAAACATGCAAGTTTCTTTACATGAAGAATTTTTGCACTTAGTAAGCTAATTACCTCATGAAAAGGTGCATTAGATGGCCTTCGTGAACAATTGAAACTTAAGGACTGAAATACAAATTTCTCTAGTTGATCTACATGGATTGGATAAACCTTTTTGATATTTTTCAAGTAGATTATGCAATTTGTAGCTTCACCTGATAAAACTATCAACCGCTCTGCTCAAACATCTTCGTCCTCATCTTCGAGCACTAAAGCATGTGATTCAACAATGGATATGATGAAAGGTTCTTTTACACCCATGGGAAATCCTAAATAATGTGTACTATCCAACTTCTATGTAAACCAATATTTTACTGAAGTCCAACAGACAACCATGGAAGGAAAGAGGTCAAACCCCATCTCATATGGCAGGTCCAAATACTATCCCACATACACTTCTAAGAGGAGGAATAGTTTAAGAGCAAGCATAAAAGGATGATAATTAGGGTATAAATTTTACATCTAAGGAAAAATCATAATCCATAAACAAGAAATAAACTTGTAGTTACATCTTGCATACATACTATCACTTCAAAGCCTTGACATACAGACCAAACAATGACTTCCTGAATACAACTTGAAATACTAAACACTTAAGCCCTATAGCTACCCTCTAAGCTACCTCAAAAATATAATACATAAGGTTTTTTGAAAACTTGGAAAAGTCTTCGTAATTTTGTTATATTCCATTTCTATACATTTAAAAACTCAAATCAAACTTGATACCCATAATTGTGTATAAACTCTTTTCATTCCCAAGGTCTCAAGTGACACAAGGCATACCTAGAGAGTGTCGGATTTGCGGGCACAAAGATCATTTACATTAAAGGTATTTGGGAATGTGGAGATGTTTTGACATCATATCCCAAAATTTCTACCTTTCCATAAGATATTCCATGCAACTTCCTTCTACACCTACAACGTGGGTATCTTCAATGAGCTAGTAAACTATCCAATGTATTTCAAGAAAATTGGAGTGCTTCCTTCTACAACATGGTTGAAACTCTTCATTATAGCATAATACAAAACCCTAAACTTGTTCATGCTTCCAATACTACATGGGTGAAACTTTGACTCTTTCCAAAAGGCAAAAAACTTCACTCTTTTCCCTTTCTTACATTTTGGTGCACAAGCATTACTTGCATTTGATTTTAAGACCTTTTTTTTAGGCTATTTTAATCTCAAGTATTAAAATAGGCTAACAATATAAAATTATAATTTATTAGAAACATGGAGACCAATGGTGCCCATTGCCTCATCTAGCTTATTTTGATATGTAAATTATTCAAAATCTCTTGTAAACTGCATTTATTGTCCATTGACCATTTCCCATAATCCCTTAGATTGAAGAAGTTGTACTTTGAATTTCCATGTGTGGAAATTATGTGGTGTTAACAAGTCAATTTTTGGATCCATGATGTACACACAACAAGGCACTTGAGTGTGCCTTACAAAACCCCCAAAATTGTATTATATGTAAATCTAGAACTCGCTAAAAAAATGTAAGAATAGATTTACAAGTTTTGGTTAAGTTTGGAAGCCAAATCACCCATTTATCTCACAAATATTTTTACAAATATAAAAAATGGGCTTTCTATAACTTAATTTTGACTAAAAATCTGAAATCCTTGCGAAATTATGATGAATTTCAAAAAAAAATTGTGAATTTTTTACAAACGAGTGAAGTTAGGTATCATCAAAAATTACATAAATTACACTCATTTTTTAGAGGTTAAAAATTGATTAAAAAGATATCATTTTGAAATTGTCTCGATGCTACTTTATCTGGCATAGAAAGAGGTTTCCAATGACTATTCACACTTGAAAAACTTACTTCCCATTTGCAAGTTATGCAAAAAAAGAGAAAACTCCCCCTTACAAGATTTGATTAAGTTTCACGGTTAGTTGATGGTTAAAAAACTGCTAACAATTAGTATAAACAATTACCAAACCGCTAGTGGTTACATAAAATTACAAGGGTATCATAAATTTTTATATAAACCACCATACCTCTATGATTTTTAATCCATATCATACTAACATAAATGAGCATGTTAGTGGAAGCATCATGAATCAAACTTAATAATAATGTTCACAAGGTTCAAGAACCATTAAAAGGCCATTAAGGTGTCATTTTATTGTGAAAACTGCCTATTGAGGTCGTTTGGTAGCTGGTTTGACTAAGTCTTCTTATTTGGAGACCTTGGAGGACACCAATGATGGAGGTCATTGGAGGGTCTCAATGATGAAGGTCATTGGAGGGTGCCAATAATGGAGGTCATTAGAGATAACTACCTATGAGTTATGATGAGAGGTCAATCTCTATGCAACAACAATCGCCCAATTACCAAATTTTGTTGGGAGGTTATGTGGATGCAAGCACGAGCAAGGAGAAAATGAACTCAACAAAAAATAAATGTGTTGTGCCCCTTGGATCTGCAAAAAACTAACACCAAAATTATTGTAGAAGAATTTCTTCTCCTAGCGATGTGAGGAGTCTTGTTTCTTTTACAAGCCCAAGCTAAGCTCGAACCCCTATAACAAAAATACTAAGAAGTGTTGCTTAATTCAAGCTCAACCGTAACATATTTCCATAATCTTAAGAGCATATATGGTTTTAGTACAATTGAGAACTTATTAGAAGGGTTTGCACAATACATACAATAGTACCAATTTCAACTCTAAAAGATGAATATCACCTTGGATCATAAGAGAAAATTATCTATAACAACTTCCAAAAACTCTCCACCAATTTAGAAAATATCCTGAATGCCTCACTACCAAGCTAGGAGGTCACACAGTGGGGACTATATCTTGGAGAATGAACAAGAGTATGAGGATCACGTAGGTCTTTAAGTGTCTATGTGGGAAATGGTGTTGGGAACCCAATCCAAAGGCATGGAGTATGAAATGAATTCCACCTTCAATAAAATGATGTGCAAGTCACTTAAAATCATAGAGGGACTGCATGGTGAGATTGTAGGTGGCTTCTAAAGCGGTGAAACCAACAAGGGATGGGTCCCAAAAAATGAACTATTGAGAATAAAACTTTTAAGGAAATGTCAACACCTGTGTGGAGGCACAAAAAGTTCCATGAGCCCCAAAAACATAGATAAACCACCAAATAAGCAAAAAATTGCCTGCAAATATACAATTGGCAATTGCAAAAGATACATATTTCCACAAGCAATAAGAGATAGAATGTAACCGTAAACCCCACCAAACACGCTGATAGGCCAAAATCATCTTTGTAAATCTAAATTGATGACCAAAATAGCAAATGGGCAGAGCACAGATTGTCCCTCTACTATTTTTTTTGGATTTTTATAACTTTTCACAAAATAGGCATTGAAGCCCAAAAAATTGCAAAAAATAAAATTATCAAAATTGACGAAATGAAAGGTATTTCCTTATTTCTAGAGCCTTCTAAACATAATGGTGGTGTTTTTTTGGCTCCACAACACTCTATTGATAGGGCTATGTGTTGGAATCACCTCAATGCGGGAAGGAACATGCTCTCATGGCTCTGATACCATGTTGGAGAATGCCAAGATCAAAGAGCTCGAATTGATAACCTTCCACAAGTGAAACAATGAACACAATAGTATGTCTATCAATATAAAATGAAGAGTGTATAGTACAATGAGAAATCCTTGCATATATAGGCAAGGTAGATGAGGTAGGAAGGTAGGATTGAACAACTAACTAACTACTCCTCTAAATGTGCAACACTTGTGAGCTCACTTGACAAGTGTGTGAGCAAGTGTCAAATATACATGCAATAGGTGTCTCAAGTGATAAGGACACATGTCTCAACCATATGAAGTGAGACAAATGTATGAAATAACCTAAGTAAACTTAAGCTAAATGTGAATAGGTCAATCGTAGAAAGGTGAAAAGCTAACTAGGTAAATAATGACTCTATTTACACTAATATTATGGACTTCTCTATCTACAAAAATTAGATTGTCACATTCAAAAAAACTCTCTAGATTGTGAGATTTTAATATATGAAAAATAACAAACAATGTAGACATGCAAGATTTTCTTTTCATATATCTCATGGACATGCAAACATAACATACATCACTTGACACATACAATAATACACAAACAAAAACTGCAAGTTATAAATGATATGAACACAATTATTCAAACATAAGTTTGATGCAAACACATTACTTATCTCTACCATGCATTTGAATCCCTCAATTGAGTGACCAACTTGATAAAGGTTTGAATTCTTCTACTCATAAAATCATCAACAAAATTTAATAGTGCTTCTTAAAGTAGGAATTCAATTTTTTCAATTGAAAAGAGATTTTGGATTACTTAGTGCATCAAAATGTAAAGTTTCAAGAAGTGGTTATTGAATAACAAGAAATTTATTTAAACTACAACTTGATTCCTAAACTATAGTATCATGACCACATGCATTTATGCCATTAAAGTTTTGTTACATAAATTTATAAATAAAGTTTTAGTTGAATTAAATGAAATATTTAAATTTCCTAATAAAACTATTATAAAATAAGAGTCTTCTATCCTTCTTATCTTCTAAAGAATTAGTAGTCTTATGGTAGTTCACAATTTTAGGCAAAACAAGAGACATTTGTCTCAAGAACTCTTGTAGTGACCTAGCCTACAATAGTTTTAGATATTCTTTGAAAATTCTAGAGCTCTACATATGTGGCACTGTAAAACTTCTATCTTTCTTGAACATGTCCTACTTTAAAAAAAACACATCATTTGACCCACAACCATCAGCATTAAAATATTCAGTAACACAAAATAAATATAATATCAATTAAGATTGTAATTGATTTATTATATAATATAAATAATTTAAGCATGATAAGGTGTATGGAAGGTTATGGATAGTTAAAAAGGGGTAATTTGGTTCTAATATTAGGTTAAATGTTTATACCTCATTAGGTGCCACTAATAGCTAATGTATTTCTATCCTTGATGAATAGTATAGTAGGTAAGTTATTACAAAACTCTAGAGAATTGCCTTGTGAAGGAAAGGTTTCCTCAAAGAAAAAACAAAATTCAAGAGCATATAAGAAACCTCAATCATGACGATGTTGAAAAATATTGTCTTTGATGTCAAAGTATTGGAAGGGCACATGGCCCAACCTACTTTGGAGGTTTAAATTGCAAAAAAAAAAAAACTTAGACAACCCCCGACCCTTGGAGCTAGCCCATTTGGGGACATTTTAGATAAAATAAAATAAATTAATTTTATTATTTTTGAGGGCTCCCCAAAGTGGGATGACCCCCTAGAAGGGTGCACCCACCTTGGGCAATGAAATTAAAAATAAAATAAAAAATATTATTGTTGTTGGGCTAACCCCCTTGAAGAGTCACCCCTCTTGGGTGATATAAAAAGAGGTTGTGAGGAGGTTTCAAATCAATCATTTTTTAAGGAATATTTTGTATATGAAGAGAAAAAATAAAAAGATATTCAAGAAGATTTTTGAGATATACATGAGTAGATTTATAGCAGAGATTTGTGAGGAGAAAAAGAAGAGACACAAGCAATATCATGGCAGTTTATGAGCATATTTCACGGAGACATTATTGCAGATTTTGTGAAAATATTATTGTTGATTTTGTAAAGATTATATTACAGATCTATGGGAGAAAGTTTGGCATATTGTGAGGTGTTAGAGTAGGTCTAAAAATTTTCTAGTTAAAATTATCATATTATTTGTGTGGAGGTTAGAGCCTCTTATTGAAAGAGATTGGAGTCTCTTGATGAGTTGGTTGGGAATTGGAGTCTTCAATGGGTTGGTGCCTACAAATTTTGTGAGATTTATACTAGCAATATTTTTTTTGTGGTTTTCTCTCGTAAGGGTTTCCACATAAAATTGTGTCTCTTGTGCATGTTCATATTTGCTACATCTTGCATGAATGATATTGATATGGATAATTAGAACTTGAAGTAAAATTGATATGCTTGATTAAGTTAAGGAGTAAAATTATAATCTTTATTGATTCACCCCCCTCTTAGTATAAGTGTGTGTTTCATCAATTGGTATCAGAGTGGGTTCCTTCAGAGATTAGCCTAACTACTTAAAGGTAGATCTTGGTAGCACACATGATTGAAGGACACGGTTTCTCCTCAAATATGACACCATATTTGATGGATCAAATTATGATTTTTTGAGGATAAGGATGGAGACTTACTTGAATGCGCTTGGGTATGATATTTGGAGATAAGTTGAAGTTTGTTATACTCCTCTTACAACCCCATTAATGGATCAAGCCAAAAATAAAGTAAGTGAGAACAATGCAAAAGCTAAAAATGTAATCATGTGTGGACTATTCGAAATGGAGTTTGTGAAGGTTATGCATCCAAGTGTAAACTGGAAATTCAACCCAAGGTCATGGAGATAATAGGAAACAAATCACACAACTATTATATGCAAACCCTAATTACTCAAACAAGATCCAATATATTCAATAGAAAACATACAATAACAAGTCAAACCAGATTTCAATAAATTGACATCTTCACCTTCACCGTATTGCCATGAATGACTTCCATTGATCCTTCTTTGTAAGATTTATTCTTAGCTATGGTTATGCTATTTTGTCGCTATGAAGCTTCAAGTATATTTGAGGATTGCAATGGTGCCAACCACCAAAGTTTAAGAGTTTGTGGTTATCTATGAACATGCAACAAGGCTTAATTTTATAGAAATGCTTATTTCATATGAATGATCTAGATCAAAAGATGAAAGATCAGGATCAACAATCGAGGTCTGTTGAGAGGAAATAGATTGAATAGTTAACTAGCCTTATTGATCCAATCAAGGGAATTAATTGGATAATCAATGGAAATTGATTTATTAATTAGTGGGATTTGAATAATCAGTGGAATTGATTTGTTAGTCAACATATTAGATTGAATAATCAGTGGATATAATTGATCATTCAACAGAGTTGATTGAATAATCAATGGGTGTGATTGATTAGTCAAATGTGTGAGGATAATTAATTAATCTTTTAGAGGAATGTGTAAACAAAGGTTGAATTAATAAACAAAAATTTATTTATTAATAGATCATGTTGAATGAATATTGGAGAATTAAAAATTAATTTAATTATTTAATCTAGAAGTGGGAAAGGTATTTAATTAGATAATCTGTACCAATTATTTAATATGAGAAGGGTGTTTGATGTTAATTAAATAATCACATATAACTATCTAATTAAAATAGAAGAATTGGTGAAGTTAGCGACATAATTAAATAAATATATATTTATTTAATTAATCAGGAAGAACAATGTTAAAATAGGACATTATTAAATAAATATTATTTATTTAATTAGAGAGAGAATAATGATAAATTAATACTTTATTAAATAAATATGATTTATTTAATTAGTCAAGGGTGATGGATAATCAGGAGTTAATTAAATAAATAAGATTTATTTAATTAGTCAGAAATGATGAATTTGAATGAATTAATTAATTAATTAATAGTAAAATATGAAAGTTGATAGTAATTAAATAATAAGGTATTATTTAATCATTAATAAAAAAGGTCTCGTTCGCAAGTGAGGACAATTTAGGGTATCTACACCAAGAAGATGAAGAATAAAGGACATATATCAAGTGAAAGTTCAAGTGATGAAGAGGCACACTTTATAAGAAAGTACAAGAAATTATTCAAAAAAAAGAAAGGTAAGTCAACTCTTAAATGTTTCAATTATAGTAGAATAGGTCATTTTGCTTCTAAATGTCCATAGGCCGAAAGTGAAAGTAGTGAAGAGGAAGAAGAATACTACAAAAGGAAAGGGGGGAAATATCACCATTACAAGAAAAAGGATGTACAAGGGAAGCAAGAAATTCCAACAGTATAAAAAGAGTCTCTACATTCAAGAAACAAGTAGCTCATCCAAAGAAAGCAATGTGTACGGAAGCTTCCCTAATAGTGATCAAGAGGAGACACTCTTTATGGTGATGGAGGTAAAGGAGGATGAAGATAAAATAAAATAAGAAAGAGATTTGAAAGGACACATCAAAGATAATGAAGAAGATGATCTTGAGAAAGAACTCAAATTTTCCTATAACAAGATCAAGAAGCTCAAGAAAAGGAATTCAAGACTAAGGTCACAACTTCAAGAATATAACGAAACTAAAATGAAATCATCCCAAAGCTTTGAAGAATAAAAAAAGATGATCATAGATTTGAAGGTTTAAATTGAAGAAGCAAAATGAATTGAAGAAGTCATAAGAGATTAGTTGAAGGAAAAGGAATTGGAGTGTGAAAAGTTGGAGCTTGAAGTTGGTTCCCTAAGGAAGGAGTTTGAAAAATTGAATCAAAGCATAAAGTTTGAAAAGAGCTTAAAAATTCTAGAAGACATTATAAACTCCCAAACATTGCCATTTATTAAGACTAGTCTTGGTTTTTAAGAAAAGATAACCAAGGAAGGTTGAGGCTCTAAGGCTATAGAGTT